>CM076581.1:394264462-394863586 GCA_034641835.2 Pinus albicaulis
TCCATGGTAGTTCTATAGTCAGAGTCTGTAAAGGGCCGTGTAGTCTTTGATCTCATCTACTATGAAAGGTGACATATCTAGTAAATGTCCTCATAGTCAATATTTGAATAGATCTAAATGCCCCTATAGGAAATGCCCCTACAGTCAAAATGTATATAGTATTTAGAAAAAAAAAGTAATTTGATACAAAACATAGGTTTAACCAAGTATATAGTTTTTCATTTTCATATCCATGGTCTGAAACAATGAGAAAGAAAAAACCTTTTATAGTCAACATGTAAAACAAAAATTAAATATAAAAGTGAAACCAAAAGTGATATGATACAAAACATAGGTTTTAACCTAATCTAGTAAATGCCCCTACATACAATCTTTAGAATAGATATAATTAGAAGTTTTTCATTTTCATATCCATGGTAGTTCTATAGGCAGAATCTCTAAAGGGCAAGGTAGCCTCTGGATCTCGTCTTTTATGAAAGGTGACATATCTAGTAAATTCCCCTACAAGCCAACCAATCCGGAATAGATCTAAATTCTCCATAGTAAATGTCTCTGTGCAATCAACTCCGTATATAGTCTTTAGAAAAAAAAGTAATTTGATACAAAACATAGGTTTGGAACCAAGTATATAGTTTTTCATTTTCATATCCATGGTCTCAAACAATGAGAAAGAAAAACCTTTTATATTCAAAGACAAACATAAATTAGCCAAAGTGAAACCAAAAGTGATATGATACAAAACATAGGTTTTAACCTAATATAGTAAATGCCCCTACATTCAATCTTTAGAATAGATCTAATTAGAAGTTTTTCATTTTCATATCCATGGTAGTTCTATAGGCAGAGTTTGTAAAGGGCCATGTAGCCTTTGGATCTCATCTTTTATGAAAGGTGACATATCCAGTAAATGCCCCTACAGTGAATCTCTGGAATAGATCTAAATGCCCCTACAGTAAATGCCCCTACAATCAACATGTATATAGTATTTAGAAAAAAAGAAGTAATTTGATACAAAACATTGGTTTAACCAAGTATATAGTTTTTCATTTTCATATCCATGATCTCAAACAATGAGAAAGAAAAAAACCTTTTATATTCAACATGTAAAACACAAATTAGCCATAAAAGTGAAACCAAAAGTGATATGATACAAAACATAGGTTTTAACCTAATATAGTAAATGCCCCTACATTCAATCTTTAGAATAGATCTAATTAGAAGTTTTTCATTTTCATATCCATGGTAGTTCTATAGGTAGAGTCTGTAAAGGGCCAGGTAGCCTATGGATCTCATCTTTTATGGAAGGTGACATATCTAGTAAATTCCCCTACAATCAATCTCTAGAATAGATCTAAATGCCCCTACAGTAAATGCCCCTACAATCAACATGTATATAGTATTTAGAAACAAAAAGTAATTTGATACAAAACATAGGTTTTAACCAAGTATATAGTTTTTCATTTTCATATCCATGGTCTCCAACAATGATAGAGAAAAAACCTTTTATATTCAACATGTAAAACACAAATTAGGCATAAAAGTTTCCCATTGAAACCAAAAGTGATTTGATATAAAACATATGTTTTAACCTAACAGTAAATGCCCCTACATTCAATCTCTAGAATAGATCTAATTAGAAGTTTTTCATTTTCATATCCATGGTAGTTCTATAGGCAGAGTCTGTAAAGGGCTAGGTAGCCTCTGGATCTCATTTATGAAACGTGACATATCTAGTAAATGTCCCTACAGTCAATCTCCGGAATAGATCTAAATATAATTTTTTCATTTCTTCTATGCATTTGCAATAAATGTCAATTTAATATATATGTTTTTATTGAATTTTTTTTTTTTAGGGATAAGAAAACCATTAAATATGGTTGGATAATGGAAATTATGCATAGAAGTTTCTTGATATCCCAATCCAGGGAATGCATTGATTACATATGTGCTTTCCAATATTGCGACTAGCAAAGTTGTCCAAAGGAAAATGAATATACTGGGAAGAACAATGAGTACTTTGAAAGTTGTGTTTTACATAATTTGTTTACACTAAATTAAACAAATTGATTTTTTGAACTTTATCTTGAATTTAATTTAAATTAGTTATTTAAAAAATTAATTGTAAATGTCCACCGTAGATATATATATCATGGAGGATGAACAACGAAGATCAACAGAATCCCATATCTCTACGAGAGGGGAGGATCAGAGATCAGGATCGAGAGCTGTTCATGGTAAATTTAAATAGAATCTTAAATCTCCATACATGTGTGTACATATGGAATTGATTTTTTATCAACTTGTGAGTTAAATTAGTTGTTAATAATTTTTATTTTTTATTTTTTAGGAGCTAATAAGAAGAGAAGGGTCTCTACTCCAGCCATGGATGCCCATGTTTCACCCAGTGGTGGTATGGTTTTAACATAATTTAATCAATGAATTTGTACATGTGTATTTATATGTATGCATGTATTTTTCAATTGATTATAAATTTTTATTTGTTTATGAAGCTTTTCAATCATCTCGAAAGGTTGGTGGTGGTTCAAATCCCCTTAGAGGGCCATCAATGAGTCATAGCAGGTTTCATGAAGGGGGTGATATTTATTCTCTCGGAGGCCAATCAACAACTGGTGGTGTTGGTTCTCAGCAGGGTCGTTCTGGGTTTGGTTCTCAGTAAGGTCATTCTGGGTCTCAACAGTTTCAGGGTGGAGAAGATGCTAACCAACCACGTCGAGGTTGCCATCAATTTCAATATTTTTTTCATTGAATTTGTACAAATTTTTTTACATGTGTTTTTTCTAATATACAAAATTTTATATATATTGATGAAAAGGCTGAAAATGTTCCAAATATTGGTCAAAATAGACGCAGGGAAGAACGCTACATTCAAGAAGAAGGTTGTCTACCCACCACAACTTATTCGACCGACATTTCTGATATACCATGGGAAAGAAACATGGCGCAATGCACCTTACAAAGGTGTCAACAAATTCATGAAAAATTATGAAGAGATCTCGTGGCTTTGACTTTACCTGCTGAGAGTCGACAAAACCTCGAAATAGTTACACATTTATTGGGCGAAATTGTAAATGTGTACAAAAATCTTGGGCCAAGGACAGATACATTTGTAGAAGTGATGAGAAAGAGAAAGGAAACAGTAATGGTCCCGATAAATGGGAGGATGTAAAACAAAGAGTTACAAAAGATATCACGAAGTCAATGTTTAATATCAAGGAAGTGCTAAAAAGAAAAATGCTGAAGGTGCAATATTTCAAGCACCCAAATATAGCTCACTATTTGTATGATAGGCACCTTGCGGCCTATGGAAGGCTTCCATGGAATGACGAGGTTCCTGTTTATTTTGCACAATTGTTTTACACATAATTTTTTTTGAATATGAAACCCAACTACAATGACCTTCTGTTAGAATTTTTTGGTCCGGGGAAAGGTCGATTATATGACCGTAAGGGCACTAAGCGAGATGTGGAGTTGCCTCGCCTTGAGCCACGATTGGTGAGTTGACCTTTTCGGGTCGAAACTTTGGGGTCAGAGATCGATGCGATTTCTCAAATAAGTCGAGAAGCAAGGGATGTCATGATCGACAATGTTTACAGCGGATTGGATGGAGTCGATGTTTGTCTAAATCGACAAAGAGAACGTGAAAATGCACGTGCCATTTTTGTGTATTGTACAGATGAAGAGATTGACAACATGAATTCTGAAGATCTCCAAATATATGTAAAGAATTGTCGCAATGGTTTTCAAGACCTAATTCTTCATGAGGAAGAGGGCACGGGAACGATATGTGTTAATGACCTTAGGGTTCAATTATTTTAACATGTATACATGTGTACAATTTGTAATAAATACATGTGTATGTACATGTATACATTTATTTTTATGTACATCAATCTAACAAAAATGTATCATTATATGTTAAAACACCATTTGCAGTTGTCACGCATGATGAATGACGAAAATGTTAATATCACATTCGGGACCTCTGGTTCAAACAATGCAGATGGGTCTCACCATCAAGATATGTTGGAAAATGTTAGTGTTTTTTAAGTGATATTTTAAAATAAATAATTGTGCACACATGTACATGTATGTATATATAATGATAAAATGTTTTAACAGATTCTGATTCCGTCCGATGTTTTTGGGATGGCGGTACCTTCTTCTTCCTTGGGAGATGTACCTTCTACTTCCTTAGGAGATGTGCCACATCCACAACAAGTATGGACAATTTTTCACTTTTAAAATTTATGTTTAAGTTATATATATATATTCCACCTCAAAAAGTTTCATTAAAAATTGAGATATATATATCTATATCTTGAGTTATTTTAATTTTTTTGAATTTTAGGTTCTTGGAGATTTTCATTTGGAGCCTCTCTTAGGAGATGTCTCAAATTCACCTGCAGAAGTATTCAATTTTTCACTTATATATATATGTTTTTTTAATTTAGTTATAATTTATAAATTGTTGTTTATTTAATAAATTGAGATCTTGATCTTGAGTTATTTTATACTTTTAAAATTTTGAATTTTAGGTTCCTATAGAAGATTTCTTTAATCCACGGACTCTAACGACGAAGATAGGAACATCCACACCATTTCAACCATTTGAACAAGTTGTCTAACTTTTTTTTTAATATTATTGAAAATAAGTTTATATATGTACACGTGCATTTTAATTTGAAATTTTTTAATATCTATATATATATATATATATAACTGTACATGTATATTGTACAGTTTACAGTTGCAGATGTTCCCATGGGGGGGGACTTGTAGCAGGTGAACAAATGGAGAGGGAACCTCATGAGGTATTGCATGATTTTTTTTTATATTTTTTTTTTTACATGAAGTTCTATATATATTCTCACTCATTTTTAAAACATCAAATTTTAATGTTCAAGTACATGTGCATTGTGTATGTAGGTTTCCTATGCTTCACATGATAGTGCGCGGATTGAGACCCTGATAGGAAAGACGCTAGATCCATCTCTATTTGATGGACATGATTTGTAGATTTGATTTCAAGATTTATATAGTCTTAAATTTTCTTTTTTATATATTATCTAGATGCACTGTCATATATATATATATATATATATATATATAACTTGATACAGTTTGATACTTGTGAGATCTACAATTTTTTGACATATTTTATTACAGTGTTAATATAATTTGTTTTGTTCCAAAAAGTTAATTTTTGGATGGTTTTAGTACTTTTGTCATGTGAATGTGAAGTAATGTTGTTATATAATTTGTTTGGTTTTTAAAACTTTTAAGTTTTGGATAATTGAACTACTAGTAATGTTGTCATCTATAAATTAATGTTTTTCTTCTGAACTACATTTGGCATGTTATGTAATGATGTGTTATAATTTGTTTTTTTTTTTAATTAAATTTTTGTTTTGCTTCTGAACTACATTTGGCATGTTAAGTAATGACGTGTTATAATTTGTTTTGTTTTTAAAATTTATGTTTTGGATACTTGAAGTACATTTGGCATGTGAAGTAATGTTGTGATCTATAATTTTTTGTTAAATTAAAAGTTACGTTTTGGATGGTTTCAATCTACATTTGGCATGTGATATAATGTTAAATGTTTTTATTGGATAGTTGAACTATAATTGGCATGGCATGTGAAGTAATGTTATGTATGATATAATCAAAAAGTTTTTAAAACTCAAGTTTTGGATGGTTTCAATCTACATTTGGCATGTGATATTTAATGTTAAATGTTTAATGTTTTTATTGGATAGTCAAGAACTACAATTGGCATGGCATGTGAAGTAATACGTGCATGTGAAGTAATGTTGTGATCTATAATTTTGGATGGTTTCAATCTAAATTTGGCATGTGATATAATGTTAAATGTTTTTATTGGATAGTTGAACTATAATTGGCATGGCATGTGAAGTAATGTTGCACGATATATAATCAAAATGCTTTTAAAAATTAAGTTTTGGATGGTTTCAATCTACATTTGGCACATGTGATATAATTTTAAATGTTTTTATTGGATAGTTGAACTATAATTGGCATGGCATGTGAAGTAATTGTTGCACGATATATACTCAAAAAGTTTTTAAAACTTAAGTTTTGGATGGTTTCAATCTACATTTGGCACATGTGATATAATGTTAAATGTTTTTATTGGATAGTTGAACTATAATTGGCATGGCATGTGAAGTAATGTTGCACGATATATAATCAAAAAAAATTTAAAACTTAATTTTTGGATGGTTTCAATCTACATTTGGCACATGTGATATAATGTTAAATGTTTTTATTGAATAGTTAAACTACAATTGGATGGCATGTCAAGTAATGTTGTGATATAATCAAAAAAATTTCAAAACCCAAGTTTTGGATGGTTGAAGTACATTTAATCATATGAAGTAATGTCGTGATATAATCAAAAAGTTTTTAAAACTAAGTTTTGAATTATTGTTGTGATATAATCAAAAAGTTTTTAAAATTAAGTTTTGGATACCATTTTAATCTAAATTTGGCATGTGATATAATGTTAAATGGTTAATTTTTTTATTGGATAGTTGAACTACAATTGGCATGACATGTGAAGTAATTTGTTTTGATATAATCAAAAAGTTTTTAAAATTCAAGTTTTAGACATGGTTGAAGTACATTTGGTAAGTTTTTAAAAAAAATTTCACTCAAACAATAGTATGTAGGATGTAAATTTTTCATTAATGCACATAGAACATATTCGACCATTGGACAAACAAATTTTGTATTAGATTTTCAATCAGGAATAGAGATGTGGGTCAAATCCCACCAAAAGTTGAAGAAGTGCTCCGAGTCTCTTGTCTGAAAGGAATCTTCGTACAAAATTATACTGTGGATAATTTATTTACATTGTGGATAATTTTTACCAAAAAATCCCACAAGAAAAACTGCGTGCATTGAGTTCGTGTATATATCCAGTACATGCAACATTTTTCATCAATGCACATAGAAAAACTACTTTCAGTTAATTGCATTCTAGAACATATATATTGAGTACGTGAAACATTTTTCATCAATGCACATAGTAAAACTACTTGAATAGTTAATTGCATTCTAGAACATATACATATATATCCAATATGTATGCAACAATTTCCATTGATGCATGTATAAAAAAGCTACTTTCAGTTGATACTAGAGTGTGCATGTACCAAAACAATTTGTACATGTGCAAACACTTGCACAGATAACATAACATGGAAACTCAATTTTTAATTGAGTACTGGAAGTTCTAGAACATATAATCCAAAGAGAATAAATTGTTGGGCAGTTCAATCAAAAAAATTCCAATGGAATGCCATCTTCAATAATCCGTTCATGATTGGATTTTGACATTTTCCATTTCTTAATATTCGTTTTTTTCTTTGATTGAACCTCGATCAACTTTATGTGTGCTGCACACACCAAGTGACTATATTGACAACTTATGAAATCAGGTTCATAGTCTTCAAAGTAAACAAAATTCCCACTTTGATTAGTTTGTTTGAAAAAATAACCTTTCAGTATAATAGATCCTCTTTCATATGGAAATCCGTGATCATTATAGTCTTCTAATAATTTCATTTTTCATTTAGTGCAACGCATCAAATAATACTTCACATTTTCATCGTTGTCAGTAGGTGCAATTACAGCAAAAACATCTCCTGCACAATAAAACAAACTTGACAAAATTATACATATTCAAATTTATTTCTAGATCTTTATCATTAGAAAGAAATTCAAATGTTACCTTCTCTAACAAGATCAGAAACTCGATCACCATCGGATGATATTGTAGTCTCCTCTAATTGCATTTCTTCAAACATTGCAATGGACATTTTTCCCTTTGTATTTAGCTCTGTATGTTTCCAATATTTTACATACATTTTGTTTTCACAAACGTCATTGGATTTTGTGTTGTCTATGCAAACAGGACAAAAACAAGAATATTTTCTTTTATCCAATGCAAACACATTTCTGGATGACTTTGTTTTAATTGAATGCAATTTTCGAGTCCCTTTTATTGTTTCAACGTCATTTCCAATTGATCTATCTACGTCTTCAATCCCAATATGCCAAAAAACCTTTATATGGAAAATTTAAAGAATAATGTAAATATGATATCAAAATACAATCAAAGATAATCATTGTGATAAATGTACACTGTTTAAAATTAGATATCCAATAAAAATTTAATTGAATGTACCTTCGCACTTCCCTTGATCGGTTAGGCTCATGGCTTAGAGCAGCGTTGCACCATTGAACAACTTATTTCACGTCCACAAGTCAGCTTGCAGAGGGGTTCATTTGATATCTTCGAACTGCTCATTTTATGCATGCCCCTACACCGTCATGTTCTCCTTTTTCATGTCCAGTCTCAAAGAAATTCCAACAATGTTTAATGCAGGTTTTCTTATGAAGACAACACAACCAAAAGAATGATCATGCAGATTTGAATTGACCTGCGCATCCATCTGACCATATCCAATGTTCATTGAATGTTATTCCACAATTTTTCAAGGAATCATAAATTTTTCCAAAACAATGTTGTACAAAATATGTATCATGTGTACGATCGTCACTGATATAAAAGTGATATTCTTTAATAATATGTCGATTTTCACTGGTGCTTTCTATATGATCGACGTTTTGTTCAACATGTCTATATAGAATATGGACGAGCATGGAGACTTGGTCAGAATGATAGTATTCACTCTGAATTTCTTTTTGTTGAACAAATGTGTAGTTTTCTGCAAAATCAATTACTGACAAAATGGCCCCTGGTGGAAAAACTTCACGGGATTTTTTGAATTGCAAGTCTTTCCATCGAGCTCTATGGGAATGCTTGGTGTATTTGTAAATTTCTGCCTCAAACTTTCTCAAAAAGTCTATCACAAAAATTTCTTCTTCTTGTAATTCAATTCTTTTAACACTATTTGCACCTTGAATCGATGTATGGATATATTCATATCTCTTCCATTTCACTTTCATGTTGGACAATGATTGATCATTTATATCAGTACGATATTTGTTTTGAAATTTAGTCAAATTTCCACATTCATCACATTTTTTACCACCAACACATTTCTTTTCGTAAAATAGTTCATCGCTTTCTCTTTCACATAGAATTTGAGATATGAAATCACAGATAGTGGAAGAAGGAGGTGACTCCTTCCCAAATGTTCTACCAAAATCAAGGAATGTGTCATAATATAACTCAAATTTCACATGATAATGACAACAACAAGTGTCACATACGGTGATAGGTTTTACATACCATGGTTTTTGTTGAACAAAAGCACTGATTGAAACACAAATTTCACGATTCTCTTCTTTGAACTTGTTGAACAAGTCTATCTGAGTGGTTTCCAAGAAATTTTTTTCATGTTCTTCGTACTGATTTTGTACTATTATTCTTCGCATCACATGCCTTGCAGTTGGCGAAACACGCAAATTGTTCTTCCAATATTAATATATTATTTTTTTAACATTTTCTCCAAGTCTATCTTTATATGGTTGCCTACAAATAGCTCTCCAACAAGCAAGTTCGTCATTTACATCTATTTCCAACCGAAATTTCTGATGTTTGTGCAAAGTTTTTTGTGAGGTTCCTAATGCTCGTGCCATAGATTTTACCAAGCGATTCTCTTTAGTACTTGATGAAACCATCGCCATATGTATTGCTCTACGTACAACTGAAACATTTTTCTATCTAGATCTTTTCATTGAATTTATAGCACTATTTATATTTTGTATCACATTTTCCTTCATTTTTTTTTAATCTTTGGTTCATTTTCAAATACCCAATAAAGTCGTAGCTTCTTTTAATTTACTTAATGATAGGAGACCTTTCAACATTTGGGCTTGAATTGTCACATTTTCCTTTATGAAATAATTCTCAAAAATGTGGTTAACACGATATCGTATATAATGGTCAGCTTTTTTATCTCCATATGTGTGAGTGTCAACATTTTCTAACATCTCGTCATCGACATTGATTTCGTCTGTACATATTCTAATGAATAGTACATATAAGTTTACATATTCAATAAATAAAGAAACTAATAAATATATGTATAATTTCAATAATACGTGCATATGTTCAACACACACACACACACACACACATATATATACCTTGTGATTCAATTTCTTCACTTGAATTTCTTTCATCATTTTCGCCATCTTCAATCATTGGTTCAATATCTCTTTCACTTTCTCTTTCAAAATTTTGTATCTCATCATCAATGTTTTCAGGAATATCTCTCTGTTTACATTGCAAAATATTTTTCAAATTAGTTCATCAAATAAAAATTAAGCTTCACATTTTACATTAGGAAAATTTTAAATATATCAAAATCATAATATTTACATCTACATACCTGTTTCAACTTCTAGTTGAGGTTGATTTTCCCCTTCAATATTTGAGAGTGCTTCTATCTTTCTTTTGCGAGATTGTCTAGTCTCTTCTCTACGTTCTTCGGGTTCTCTTTTTCGATCATATTTTCTCATACAATTTCTTCGATTTCCCATGATAATAGAGTATGAAGTTCAAAAAAATTCCGTCAAAAATTTAGACAAAAACTCAATTAAAAAAAACATCACAAAAGATTTAATTTAAAAAAAACTCATTTTAAATTTTTTGCAAAAAATACA
Organism: Pinus albicaulis; assembly: GCA_034641835.2. Classification (NCBI taxonomy): domain Eukaryota; kingdom Viridiplantae; phylum Streptophyta; class Pinopsida; order Pinales; family Pinaceae; genus Pinus; species Pinus albicaulis. Next base: position 394,275,146 of record CM076581.1, read on the forward strand.
TACTCCAATCCAAAACACTTAATTTAAAAATTCAAGAAAAAAATGTCTTATAAATATGAAACGATGTTCAAAATATTTCCTTCCAAGTCCGACAAAAAAATTTCATTTAAAAAGTTACATAAAAACTCATTTTAAAAAATGATTATAAAAGATTTAATTCAACCCAAACCAAAAAATGTCCTTTCAAAAATAAGCCCAAATCCATACTTAAAAAAAAAGCCAAAAAAACTGTATCACATACCTCCAAGAAATGTCTTTTGAATGTACCTCCAAGAAAATTCTTTAAACCCAAAAAATTCCTTGCAAAATTAGATCAAATGTACGAAAATAATGTGTCTCAAAGAAAAGTCCTTTGAAGTCCTTTGAATGTACCTCCAAGAAAATTCCTTAAACCCAAAACAATTCTTTGCAAAATCATATCAAGACTTTTGTAAAATCAAACCAAAAGTGTGAAAATATGCGAAAATAATGAATGGTTTCGCGGAAATTTATATTGCCGCGAAATGTTTTTTTTGGAGGGGCTCAGCGGTACTTTCCGGCCGACGGAAAGTTAAGTAAAATTTCAGACGAACTTTTAATAAATAGTTTGGCCAAACTATTTTTTCGTTTGATTTAACGTGCCATCGGTGCAAAAAATAGTTCGGCCCAAATTTATTTAAGAGTTCAGCTGAACTAACGCGTCACCATTTACGCAGAGCCAAGCCCTGAATATGTTTCTGCAACTTTAGACTGACTAAAATCCATGAAACATTCTGAATTAACTGTCGAAACCAAGACAAACATTTTCAGAATTGAATCTACTTTCAAGAAATATAACTTTCATGGAATTTCATAAATATTTACTAATTTTAATTAATTTTGTAATAAAACGGATGCAAATAATTTCTAAAGGTCATTGTGATCCAGTGAAATCAAAATTTTGTATCTTCCAAAATAGATTGTAAAAAAAATTGAAAAAATTATCGTACATTACATTGGTCTGTTGTCTCTAATGGGTAGCTTTTAGATTTGTAGTTTATAACTTATATTTTAAGAAATTTCTTGCGTCACGAAACATATTCAAAATATGTAATTTTTCATATTGGACCAGTTCAAAAAATTCTAGTAATTATGATATGCATCCATTGGCTTTATAAGTATGACGAAACCAAAGTAGACTCTGTCTAGATTGTTGTAACACATTTTGTTTCTCAAAAACACAAATTTTCAAAGAATACAACATTGCGTATTAACATGAATTCTTATGAATCCGTTAATTGTTAAAAAAAGGACACTCAAAGAAACGCTAAGTTGACATAACAAATGTGTATAAAAAAATTCCAAAAAATAAGTAATAGAAAGCTAACAAAATTTCTGAGAAATTTTTTTTTATCGCAAAATTAAATTCTAAACGGAAAAATTGTTTTAGCTTGTAGAAAGTTGAATAACTGAAAAAATGAAAGTTTTTTCTCAAAAAAGGGCAAAAAGTGTAACCCAACTTCACATTTTCACCCGTTCTCAGATATTCTTAACAATTCATTCATTCATATCCAGATCTACCTCATACAATCACTTTCTACCCTGTGCACACAGCTACAAGGGCTTGCACGCACATCTTCAGTCTTTCCTAAGGTCTTCGCGCACACAACTACATGAGCCTTTTCCTATAACCCAAACCATAGAATATAACTCAGTCTTACATCCAAATGCATTGCATATCATCAATTATAACCTATCATGCCTATCCTAGCTAGACTCCTTATATAGATTTGGCTTTTACAATACCATTGTCCAAAATCATGGGCGAAGTCCAACGTTCACCAAAAATCCCATCCTGCTACATAATTAAGGGGCTTTGACTGACCCCAAAGCCCCTAAGGCAAAATAGATACTTCGTGTTATGCACTTCGCTCCTTGATCTGTGGAGTCTTTAATTCGTAGGGGATCTTGGCTCCAACAGTCCCCCAACACAAAATTGTGACTCGTCTCGAGTCACAATGGTGGTGTGCCCTTGATCTACACTTTGATGCCACTTAAGGCATCTTTTAATGGGTTAACTACTTCAACGCACTGTTTCTGAAATTCACTTGTGTCTTTGAGCAACATTGCTCTAAACTTCTTAGTTGCTTTTTGATCCAGTCCTCTCTGCACCTCACACAGAGTTTTCAACTTCAACTGATCCAGGTGGATATCGATGGCCACCCACCTATTCCATTTGGACCCGCAACATCAATTATTTCAGCTTTTCAGCTTCAACACAACTTACTATTTTTAGTAGGTTTTTGGGTCCTGCACTCCTGGAGCTGTTTTGGGGACTTAATGATCTAGGTGGATATTGGTGGCAACCCACCGATTCCATTTGAGCCCCCACCATCAATTCTTTCAGTTTGTAAGTTTCAACACAACTTGCTATTTTTAGTAGTTTTTCGGGTCTTGAACTTCCAGATCCGTTTTGAGGTCCTAAACGACACTTTTTTGGAAAACCAGGAGAAACATGGGGCTATAGATCAATGTTTTTCACTCAAAATTTGTAGTCATGAGACAGATCTTTCTAACGAGCTATTGAGCGTGTCAAATAGAGATCGGATACCAAAGTTACGTCCCCAGGAAGTTGAAACACCAATTTACCCAAACGGGACCCACGATTTTGGCACTTCATCTCCTAGGGTTAGGTTTTTGGATGTTTAGGGTTTTACATGGTTTCTCAACAATAAATAGGCCTTAGAGCCTCATTATAACACAATGGAGGGCCCTGTAGCTGTCACATCTCTTCTTAGAGATATGCTACCAGTGCCCTCGCCCCACTCATTTCCATTATGTCTCATTGTAACACAGTTTAGGGGTTGGTAGATGACACATCTATTCTCATATATATGCTACCTATGCCCTAGCTCATTTATTTCCATTATTTCTATAAGCATGTTTCAGTCATTTGTTTTGTAACATAGTTCAGAGGCTTGTAGCTGCAACATCTCTTCTCAGAGATACGTCTACCAACACCCTAGCTGTTTATTTACATTCTGTCTGTAAACAACTTTCATTTCTGTAACACAGTTCAAAGGCCTATAGCCGCCAAATATCTTCTCATAGATACACTACCACCGCCCTAGCTAGTTTATTTCAGTCATTTTATTTTAATAAAATGAAGCATTATTTTCGCTACATCTTTGTATCGATGGCTATATTTGTATTCTGTTGCATTCCTGCGTAAATCTGGATCAGTGGTATCAGAGCGGTTTTCTCTTTCTCTTCTTTTATTTTCATGTCTCCAATGCAGCCAGGTCATAAGGAGTTCAACCTCGCTAACCTCAATGACCCCGCATGGAAGAAGGAAAGAAATACGAGGGAGCAGGAGATCCTATCAAAATCTTTCTCGCGGAGGCCCTCAAGAAATAGAGGAACACGATGATGGATAACTTTGCCCAGATCCTTCAATGGATGCCCACCAGCGACACATCTACATCCAGCACATCTGTCAACAGGTCCATGACATCCTGGACAATCCCAATACCAAGTTCAACATAATTTTCCCCTCATGGGGGAACTTAATGCAATGGGGACCATTAATTCCTAAGGAGGGAGGAATGATCTAGGTGGATATCGGTGGCCACCCACCTATTCCTTTTGGACCCACAACATCAATTATTTATGTTTTTCAGCTTCAACACAACTTACTATTTTTAGCAGGTTTTCAGGTCCTGCACTCTCGGAGCTGTTTTAGGGACTTAATGATCAAGGTGGATATTGGTGGCCACCCACCGATTCCATTTGAACCCCCATCATCAGTTCTTTTAGTTTGTAAGTTTCAGCACAACTTAATATTTTTAGTAGTTTTTCAGGTCTTGAACTTCCAGATCCGTTTTGAGGCCCCAAACAATGATTTTTGGAAAACTGGGAGCAACATGGGTCTCTAGACCGACTTTGCTTGCTCAAAAGTTGTAGTCCTTAGACAGATATTTATAACGAGCTATTTATAGCGTCAAATGGATATCAGATGCCAGATTTATGTCCTTGGGAAGTTGAAATGCCAATTTACCCAAATGAGACCCACAATTTTTGCGCTTCATCTCCTAGGGTTAGGTTTTTTGATGTTTAGGGTTTTACATTGTTTCTCAACAATAAATAGGCCTTTAAGCCTAATTGTAACACAGTGGAGGGGCTTGTATTTGTCACATCTCTTCTCAGAGATACACTACCAGTGCCCTCGCCTGCTCATTTCCATTATGTCTCATTGTAACACAGTTCAGGGGCTGGTAGCTGACACATCTCTTCTCAGAGATATGCTACCAGTGCCCTAGCTCATTTTTTTCCATTATTTCTATAAGCATTTTTTAGTCATTTTTTTTGTAACACAGTTCAGAGGCCCGTAGATGCCACATCTCTTCTTAGAGATAAGCCTTCCAGCACCCTAGCTGTTTATTTACATTTTGTCTGTAAACAACTTTCAGTTCTATAACATAGTTCAGAGGATCGTAGCTGCCACATCTCTTATCAGAGATACACTACCAGTGCCCTAGCTAGTTTATTTCATTCATTTGATTTTAATAAAATGAAGCATTATTTCCGCTGCATCTCTATATCTATGGCTATACGTGTATTTTGTTGTGTTCCTGCATAAATCTGGATCATCAACTCTGCAATTTGGGAAAGTTGATTGGCCTCAACTTCTCATGGATTTATCCTAGATGCAAGTAGCTTCTCCTTTTGGCACAATGCAACAACTTGTTCTTGCAAGTACTTTCCCTCTTTGAGATGGTTAATTCGCTATAGTGGTGCTAACATCTTCTCAATGGCCTTAATCCGATCCATCTGTTCAAGATTCTCGTGGATTTCGACTTTGATCTTATGCACTTGAGGGTCCTCTTGTAGTGAGGACCATACATCCAGAACCTCCCCAAAGATAGTCGCACATTCCTATATATGAGACTCAATCTACTGTGTGGCCGCTTTCAGCTTCGCTGTGCACTGTTCTCTAATATCTAGCGGAGTAGTAGGCTGTAATTGTAGTTGAAACTCGACAATTTGAATCTCCATATCCATACAAAATTCATTGACTTTAGCTTTTGAATCCTTGACCATTATGGCCATCTTGGCCACTTTTTCCTTAGGTGCAGTTGTAGCGTGAATCTTGAGCTCTCGTAGCTCACTACATGCCTTTGAGATGCCTTCTTCTAACTTATGCTGTTGTATTGCCTCGACCTTGCTCTCCTAGATAGTGATTTATTTCTCTACAGTCATGGTCTTGTGTTCCTCCTGGGAATCTCAAATAACCAGAAGGACGCGATGTTCATAGATCTTTAACTCTTTTGCGATGCCCTTATGGAACTCATACAAGGCCTGTAAAGGCATCGCCTCAAGATTCAATGTTGTGTTATTCCATCAGGCCGCCTACTTAATCTTCTCAATTGTGTCAAAGTGCATCGTTCATATAACAATAGACATTGCACGGGTATATGCAGATAGCACTAGCTCCTGTGGAGTTGTACTTAATCCAGCTGCTCCGCTTGGTGGGACTATGCTTGCTTGCACCTATAAATCCTGCAACTCTTTGTGGACATATTCAAGTACTTTCTTGTAATGTTCTTTGATGTTACCACAAAAGCCCTCATTGACCTATCGCAAAAAATATCCGATCTTGTCAAAGTCCCCATCAGCGAGAACCATTTTTGTTAGGCCAATAGATTTGTCAAACTTGAATTTCTTGTGCACGCCACACTTCTGTGGTTGCCTTCTCTTGGTGATAAATGGGGAGGAGGGGTCAGATGGATTTGTGCCCATATATCCGTTAAGAATGTCATCTCCCTTAGTTTCTAGAATCTCCGCATTAGTATCCTTCTACCCTGTTGGCGTTGTGGGCTTTGCCCCACTCGTTCATGCCTTCTCTGTGCCTTCATGTAGCGGAGTTAACCAATCATCCGATCATCGAATAATGATGGCCTCTAAATATTCCTCTTCGGTCAAGTATGGGAGCTCGTACCAAACCCCCACGAGGTCCTTCTTCGCCTGCATGTGGGTATGGTGGAAGTTTGCTTTGAACTCCGCAATTTTTCGATATTGTTTGACAATGCTTGGTGACAACTGGGGCTTTTGGCTGATCAATGTTCTTAAGCTCATTTCTACTCTGACCCAGAAAAAATTGTCAGACATAACCCTTGACAGTTCTATTGAATTCCACAATGAAGCATATCAGGCGGCTTTGCAGAGATCAGGGTCCACAACATTGAACTGCGACTCATCAGGTTCCTTCCATTCCATCAAGGAAACCAAAAGCAGGAGCCACGCATAGTGGAACTTCTTGCCTTTTTCCTATGTGGCCCTACAATCTTTGAGGAAATCCTGACATAAATATCCCTCCCAATTGTATACCACACCCTTGGCACACTTTGTAGCTAAATAAATAACAAGTGCACAAGCCTCCTCTCCGTGACTCTTCCTCATAATTTTTCTCACAAGGATGTTTGCAGCGAAGTGCATAGTTTTGTTAGAAATTAAGTTAATGAGATTACCCCTGGTCCATTTGGTTAGATCATACTCCTTATTTATCTTAGCTGCCAATTTATTTTCTTGGATTTTTCCGACAAAAGCCTCCACAGGGTCCAATCCTTGACAGGGAAGGGCCGTAATTCTCCTGATCAACATATCAGTAATGGGGATCTTCTTCCCCAACCATAAACAACCATCATGCACCAAGGGAAGAAGCTGGCACACACAAATGGTATTGATGGTAATTAGCCCAAAATGTGGCACATAAAGCATGTTGAGTATCCCTGACTGCTGGATACCCCTTACCCATTTCATCGGCTCTAATCTCGTGACTCTATCTGGGTAGGCTTGTGGGCTCAGGTACCTACTGGGTTCAAATTGTGGGTACTTGCCTCGGTTATAAAAATCCCAATCATCCATTCTAAGCTGAGGCACCTTGGCCAAAATTTCTCCTTTCATCGACACCTCATCTAGAATCAAAGGCGTAAATACCTTGTGCTTTACTGTGTCAGGATATTTCACTGGCTTCTTAGCCGCTGGCTTCTAGGGTAGAATATAAGGAGGTAGTCTCAGGAGAGGCACAACCTCCTTAACATACATTTCCTATGGTTCTTCTTATTCTTCCTTTAATTCAATCTCCACGACTATTCCCTTGTGTTGTTCCTGAGCACCCTTAATCCATTTTTCTTTCATAAGTTTATTATGGGGCGAGGATCATAGAATTGGTTTCTTAGGCTTCACAGGTGGTGCTGCGCCTGCATTCTTTTGTCATTTTGGAGACCTCAGCCCTGTGGTGGTTACTAGTGGTGTGGCCGTCATTGTTAAATAGACTCCTAGCAAGAATTTGTGGCTAAGCCCAAATTTGATCAAGGTTTCTTTAACTGCCTCGAAATTGTGCTTTGACATGCAATAACTTTCTCGACACTCTTGTAGACAACAATTATCTCTTCTAACACTTAGCACACAAAGTGTTTGGATTGGAAGCAATATCCTTGATTTATAGCAAATTTCAGATTTGAAGCTCATCATCGCCCTTAGACACTCGTCATAAATGTTGATTTGGTGGAAGATTTGGCCATATATGCCCATTAATTGTGTTTTTCCTGATCCTAACGACCAATTCGTTGTCCAATCAATTTTTACTACTCCAACGGTCATAATTGGGGTGAACTCCATGAAATTTAGCCCTTTGGAAAAGTCTTGTTTCCCTTGGCATAGTAACCTCCGACTACGCCTTGAATCCATTTGCCGTGCAGTACCCCTACTACCTTGGAGCCATCCCACAACATGAGTGGTTTGTGTCTGGTCCTCATGAGATCCAAAAACCCCCTTGCCCAACATAGTTTTGGGAACCATGTCCCTCCCAAAAAAGTGTTGGCTATCTTCGTTATTATTTTCCCACTGCAAAGAACGATCCGGATGTATTAGGGTCCTTGGTTCCTTAGTAATGCGGAAGATTCTTGTTGTTACTTCTTGAAAATCCTCAATGATGCGTTCCCATCCATCCACGAAGCTATATTTCAACAAGAACCCTTCTACTATCTCATCCCAATCTGTTGTTCATTGGAACAGTTATGTTTCAAGATACCATTGCTGAGGTATCATCTCCAAATAATGAAATAACATGTGAACCCATTCTAACTGAGGTTCTACTCCCTAAGTTGTGGTCCAGCGAGGTAAATTCTCAGGCGAATCCTTCTCGCCATCGTACTTCTCCGAAATTATTCTGTCAAGCTGACCAAAATTTAACCTTATCAAGTTGCAGAGTTCCGACCAACCTCTTAGACCTTATCTGCGTGCTCCCCACCATCAGGCTGGAGTGGACCTTAATGTGAAGTCCAAAGCCTCATACCTTCGCTCTTCCAGCAATTTCTGCTCAAATTCCTCCAATACACAGTGCAAAGATTTTGTAACCCTATTATAATGCTTCGTGTTGACTTAATGCAATCTATTCTACCGGTGATCCAATTCCTCATCAAAAACAGACACACATGAAATATCACGCTCTCAACATATTCTTCCATCTATGGTGGGATTAATCTAGTTTTCATCCTGCATAGTAAGCTGATAAATTTGATCAATCGTAGCATCTCCATACTCGTGCTAGACAAGGTCAGTATAACACACACCTTTAGAAGGATCTAATGGCACAAATAATCAGGTACCATCTTTCTAAAACACCATTTTCCTATTCTTCAGGTTTATTATAGCATCCATATCATACGCCCAATCAAATCCTAATACCATGGGGTAAGGATTACTATCGTGAAAAATCGTGATGACCTCAAAGTAGACCAACACACTTGCACCATCAATATCTATGTTGAGTCCCTGCAAGAACCCCATAGGAATGATCTTTATCTAATTTTCCATCCTCAGTTGAATAGGTGACCATTACAACTTCGGCTTTCCCATCCACTCCCATGTCTGTTTTGGCATAATATTGACATCTGATCCTAGATCCATAATGACTTTATCCATCTCATAGTCTCTGATCTGCACAATTAATCACATCTCTCAGCCAGTTCTCTTCTTATTTTTGTACACATTATTGACTGCACACTACTCCAACTACAGCTTTTCCTTGCCAACGTAGTTATCCATCAACTTCTATAATTCTTCTACAACCCTCTGGTCCCTTGACAACTTCATGCATGTCTTTAAGAAAGAAGCTAGGATCGATGGATCGACTTCCTTCACTTCAACATTATCTTCAGGCTTCTTTTCTACCAGGAAGAACAACTATCTTTGTGCAGTCGATGTCACAACCTTAGGAGTCATAAAAAATTCTTCTCTACCATGAATGTCTCCTTTTCACATTATGCATCAAACCCAACAATATTATCTTCAACCTTCCTTACCCATGTTTCCAGCACAAACCTCTTCCCATATGCGTAGTTTCCTCTAGTATTCATACCACTGCGCATTACTATATTAACACTGGGATCTATTTGGCATGATTCAGCCTTCATCATCTGTATGTTCTGCGCTGGCTGCTGGTTGCGCTTCTCCTGCATTTTAGCTAACAAAACGGGATATATTCTATTTCATGACCAAATTCTTGACAATACTTACAGGACACAACAATAGCATTCTAGAAATCTTGAGCAAAGTTTCCAAGCTATCCACGACTATAACAAATGATTTGTCCTTTTCCTCGACCATCACTTCCTCGTCGACTGTGTCCTTGGGCTTGAAACCCTCCTCGCGTAGTTGGTGAACCCATAGCTTAAAGACCTTCTACTTGCATTTGATATTCCCTCAGACCATTCTCCAGCATTAGAGCGTAGTTCCTACAATGTTTTTCATTGTTCCCAACCAAAATATAGAAGTTGCAGAATAGTTTCGTCGGCAATATGACCAAATTTTGTAATAAGTGACAAAAATGGGTGGAATGTTGGCATGAATCTTTGCATATACTAAAATATACATTTGGCCCTTTACTTGGCCCTCCACTCGATCTAGGTTTTAACCGATTCAACGTCCCAGGACCCACATAGTCTCTAAAAACATGACACTTGTACTTATAGTGACCCTCAACCTTGCACTTGATACACCAGATTTTTGGGAAAAACTCCTTTCCCCTCTTTAGATCCTATAGCTCCATGTGTATACTTTCCAATTGAGTATGAATTTGTTTCACCCCTATGCTTGCATCAACTACTGGTGAAGCCTCCAAATTTATTGCGATCTCCAATGCTTCAGCCTGAGTTGCAACCTTCTGTTGTGACAATGGAAATCTAAGATGCAAAAACAACGCAACAATAACTGACTCCTTATGCTATTTGTCTAGGATCTTAAAGCTAATATTACTCAACAATGTCTTAAATATCTAATCCACCTCCCACACAATATCAGTAGTCAACTGCTTAATCTCTTTGTTCTTAGTGATACACTGGGATTGTGACTTCAGTTTCTTGAATTCACTGTTCAACGCAGTCTTTGTTTTAACCAATGAAGCATTCACATTCATTGTAACAAACTTCACATACTAGGAAAATGCTCAATCATTCAAAGTAAATGAGTTTATTTTGAAGGAGAATGGGGTAGGTGGAGGTGGAGGGATAAAACGAGATGGAGTGATGATGTGGGTGGAAGGTTGGTGAATTTCCTTAGCACTTTGTCGAATTTCAGATCTTAATGACAAAATTCGCGGAGTAATGGGGTTGATTTCTCCTTTAACAGATTCAAATAATGGTTTATATTCAATTTCAATGTACATACCCCAACTTGTTCTGAATCGCATACCACTTCGCATAGCACCAAGTTCTTTTTCTTCATCCATCAATGTGAGTGCAATTGTAGTATACCCTTTTCACACAATATCATTTTAATCCATAACTTCAGTGAATTCATGTACTTACCTCACAAGCCTTTGAAAAATTTGCACTATGCTTCACTATAGGACACATATTTCTCAATCGCAAACTTAGTAATGAATCCTCCAAGGATACTACCAATCCAGTAATCAATATATTTCACGATCTCACTACAAGTATTTTTCAGCCTCTCAATCAGATTTGGGGTCCACATAGTAGATCTATTATTACACTACCACATTTGCGTAGCTAGCCTTGAGATCGAATCGTGCATCTTGCTAGAGAATGATGTAAAGAAAATATCAGACTGATCTGTATAGATATTATTTTGTAACCAATGTTTAGCAGAGATACGTGAATTTATACATTCCTTTGCAACAAACTCACGTTCCTTTAGATCTATCCAATCTTCAATCTCTTTCTTAGATAGATACCACATCCAGCTATCCCTTAGTCAGATCCTGGTCCATGAAACAAAACCATTTTTTGAATTTATGGGGCCTATAAATAGGTTCAAAGTGTCTGTGCAGTCCAACAACACACACTATTACCGACCCTTTTAGCAACGATCTACCTTTGTATACCGAAGTATCACCTAAGGAGATATAGGGGGATGCTAGAACTAGGTTTCTACATCTAGATGGACACTAGCCTATAGATTTAAGGAATTTCCTTCTTATTAGAACTTCGTAGGGAAAATCTATCAATATTAACAACGTTGTTAAACATAATGGTTGAACTTACTCCAAGACTACGCAATCTTACTTATTCATGCATTAAACACAGTAAATAAACATAAAGCGAACTGCATTATTCAATTATAGAAAAAAACCCTTATTTAGCATAATCATTCATAAAAAATAAGTAAAAATCAAACACATCAATATAACTCATATATTATCAACAGTTCATTCATTCATATCCATATTTGCCTCATACAATCACTTTCTACCTTGCGCACATAGCTGCAAGGGCCTACGCACACAACTACAGTCTTTCCTAAGGTTTCAATGCACAAAGCTGCAAGAGCCTTTTCCTCTAACCCAAACCATAGATTCCAACTTAGTCTTACATCCAAATGCATTGCATATCATCAATCATAACCTATCATGCCTATCCTAACTAGACTCCTTATACATATTTTTCTTTTACAATACCATGGTCCAAAACCATGGGCAGGTGCCAACGTTCACAAAAAATCCCATCTTGTTACACAATTAAGGGTCCTTGACCCACCCCAAAGCCCCTAATACAAAATTTATACTTTGCGCTATGTGCTATGCTCCACAATCTGCAGAGTCTTTACTTCGCGAGGGATCCTGGATCTAACAATATTAGAAAGGCATGCCAATATTATCCATAATGGAACATAATAACCCAATATTGGACTATAATTGATAATTAAAAAAAACACATGGAAATGAAATACTCATCTATATGAATATGGAAATTGGTTTCAGGCTTTCTAAATTCCACCTAGCAATAGTCCTCGTGGTTTGTGACACTCAACCACAAGTCACCACTGGAATGGGGCAAAAACTCCATAGGCAATGAGAAAAATATAAAACAAAATAATAATCTTGGCCAAGACAACAAACCCTGCAACCACATCGTCAACCTTTGTGCTTTGTTTCCCTCATACCTACGCCCAAATTCACTCATAACTGTTACCACTGATCAAGGTGTCTTACGACCAACCAGCAAATTCTCAACAACAAGGTTCTTCTTCCCCTGTACCTGTGCTTAATAACCATAACGCCTTATGGATAACTGAGAATCTCTTTGCCATTATGAAAATAAGGGCAAAGACAATGTATTGTACTAACCTCATCAACCATAATCCTTCATACCTCGCCCCTTCATTGGGCACATATGCATACTTTTCCTCTACATGGATACTTGTTGCAATGTGACACAAGTTGGGGCCACGTTGATCCCCAAGTATCACCTATCAAAAAATCAATTACAAAATCTAATTCCCATTGCTATGGACTTGCAACCGCCCCCACTCCCTATACTCTTTTCATGGATTTAGCCTTGCAACCAACCATTATTTTATTATCATATAAACATGTACAAAATAAAATAATTAAAATCTTGGCCATCCAGCTCTGTGCCCAAAATAACCAAGTCCTTGGGCCACCTGACCCTATAATATCTATCTACATATATGCTTGTATGTACGCATGTAGACCTGTAAAATGACTCCATATCACTAACCTAATACCAAAACATGCATAATTAAATTGTGCTTATATTTGCTTCACCAACCTAGTACCAAAATAGGCATAAATACATTGCATTTACATCTTAGACCTATAGGGGTATCACATTCCATGCCCCTTATTTTATGCACTTTCCTCAGTGCAACATATGTGAAAATACATACATTAATAAAAATGTGAGGTTACTCTTCCCTCATTATGTCGTTCGGTTCTCATGTAGCCTCATAAGGGCTAATCAAGATCCATTGTAATTTTACCATGATGAAAACCTCATTTCAGAGCACCCTAAACATCTTATCGACAATATGTATGAGTCAGACTTGGATATATCTTTATGGTTCCACCTAAATCATATCCTAGTCAATTATCTGATCAACACAAGGAGTATAATTTTGAAGCAAATATACATTGAATACATCATGAATATGCATGGATGCAGGTAATGCAAGTCTATATTCCACTAATCCAATTATGTCCAAAATATCAAATAGTCTACAATAACGTGCTTCCATCTTGGCACAACTGCCCAATTTTACTAAGCTCTTTCATATTTTGACATTTTGAAATACTTGATCCCCAATTTTAAATTCCAAAAAAAAGCTATGCTTATTCACATAAGTCTTTCTCTTGTCCAGGGAATCTTTCAAGTTTTTCTTGATTTTCACTACCTGTTCTTCCATATCTTTGAGTAGTTCAGGGCCAACCATAATCCCATCTACATGATTGCTCCAAATCATAAGAGTGTAACCCTTCCTACCAGAAAATGCTTCAAACAAACCCATATTTAATGAAGCTTGATGTCCATTATTAGGCACAAATTATACCAAATGGAGATAATCCTCCCATTTGGATGGTTTATCCATCATATACATTCATAACATATATTTAATTACTTAATTAACTCACTTAGTTTTCCTATCTGATTATGGGTGATACACAGTAGTAATATTCAAATTCATACCCAATCCTTTGAATAACCCTTTCCAAATATTAGAGGTAAATTTTGGATCTTTGTTTGAAATAATATCCCAAGGAACTCCATGTAGTCTAACAACTTCCCTCATATAAATATCAATGATGTTAGTTTCTTTATGTGCTGATTTCATGGGAACAAAATAGGAAGCTTTAGTAAGCTTTTCAACCACCACCATTATTGCATCATGGTCTTTTGATGTCCTAGGCAATTTAGTATGAAATCCATTGACATTATTTCCCACTTCCATTCAGATATAGGTATAGTTTGCAAAAATCCTAATCGATGCTTGTGCTAGAAATTAACTCACTGACATTCTAAACAACCAACTATGTAATTTTCCACATATTTTTTTTAACCTCAACTAAAAATATTTCTTTTTGACTGTTGTAATAGTCTTTTGGTATCATGGGTGTCCTACATAAGTCACGCTATGCATCCCCTTCAAAATAAAATCATTTAATTCCTACATGTATGCAACATATACTCGACCTCAATAAAGAGGAATCCTATCTTCCCCAAGTTCATATTCTAATTATTTTAACAAATTTTATTCCTGTAGTAAACTTTTCTTAATATGTTTGTATTTCTGTTTCATTTTCGCTAGTACAAAAATATTTGAATATATCAGTATTACACATGTTTACCATATGCCATATGCATGAAGTGCACTCTTTGAATAAGTGCATATGCTACCTTATTCTCTTTACCTTTAATATAATTAATTTCGAAACTTATATTCCACTAAAAAATCTATCCATCTGATCTACCAAGTATTCATAGCTGACTGTTCAAACAAAAGTTGCAATATATAATGATCCATATAGAACTCGAATTCTCATCCCATGAGATATTGTCTCCAGATATTCAATGCATGAATAGTTCTAAATCATCAGTGACATAGTTCTTTTCATGCTCTTTCATGCTTCTTGACTCATAACACACCATGTTCCCATTCTGCATGAGCACTACCCCTGAAATTTCTTCACACATGTTGGTGAATACAACAAAATTTACATTTGAGTCTGTTATGAAACAAACACCAAAAATAGAAGAAAAGAGAGATCAATGCCTAAGGAATAAGCCACTTCGAGGGGGAAACCTCATTTACATTATGTAAACGAACAATTATTGGATGATACAAATGAAAAAACCTCCTTCTATATATAGGAGTCCATGGGGTCACAATATAATCCTAGCTGACCTAACAATAATAATGTAATGGCACAATAATAAAAATATTGGGGTTATAGGGGTACACCAATAACAATAAGGGGGTTACACTAACAATGATAAGGGACTACACTAGTAATATAGGGACCTAACATGCCCCTCTCCTCCAAAAAATTGTTGTCCTCAATGCTTGAGTAGATCTGGTTGCTTCTGTATAAAATTGTCATCCAGCCATGTAGAATATTCAATGGGTAAGTTCTTCCACTTGATGAGATACTCTGAAATTGATTTATTTCATAGCTATCAAGTTATTACTTCTGTGATTGCTTCAGGTTCCAATATGATTCTTCCTTCCTCATCAAGTTTTGGAAATATTGTTAGGACTGGAAGTTTTTCACCTATAACCTTCTTTAAGCATGAAACATGGACAACTGGATGCACTCGCGAAGAAGTAGGAAGCTCCAATTTGTATGCCATAGTACCAATATTTTGCAACACCTTGTAAGGACCATAGTACTTTGGCAATAATTTATTATCCTTCTTAGCTTGCTTGAGGGAAATTTGTTTGTATGGTTGTAGCGGTAAAAATACCTAGTCTCCTACATCAAAACTTCTCTTGCTATGATTTTGATCTACGTGTTGTTTCATTCAATTTGGTGCCAAATTTAGGTTATCCTTTAAGAGCTGGATAACTTCTTGTTAATGCTCAATGTGATATGCCAGTTCTTGAACCTTAGAATTTTGTCTTAAAGATGATGTGATAGATGGTGGATGATATCCATAAAGTGCCATAAATGGGGTCATTTTTGCTGTAGTATGGAAGGAAGTGTTATGCCACCATTCAACAAGAGGTAACCACTTAACCCATTATGTTTTCTTATCAGATACAAAACAATGAAGATATAATTCCAAAAATGTATTCACTATCTCATTTTGACCATCAGATTGAGGATTATAAGATGAAGTATGAGCTAGTTGAGTACCCAAGCAGGAAAATAATTCCGTCCAAACATTTCCAGTAAAAATGGGAACTCTGTCATTTACAATAATCTTTGGGTTTCCATGAAGCTTTTGAATTGTTTTCATAAATGCAGTAGCAACTTTACTTGTTTTAAATGGATGAGATAGTGCACAAAAGTGTGCATAATTGGTAAGTCTATCAACTACGACCATGATGAAAATTTTTCCTTCGGACTTAGGTAAGCCTTTGATAAAATACATTGAAATATCCTCCCAACATTGACTTGGAATGGGTAAAGGATGTAGAAGACCTGGGTCTTAATTCTCTCAACTTTATTTTGCTGGAAAACCAAACATTTTGCCATAAAATTTTGAATATCAGATTTAAGGCCATCCCAAAAAATTTATTTCTTCACCCTATGATAAGTTTTTAAAAATCCTAAGTGTCTGCCTAAAGGAGAAGTGTGAAATTCCAACAGAATATTTTTTTTAGGTGGGAATTCTTACAAATATATAAGTGATCTTTGTACCATAAGGAATCATTTTTACAACTAAATGTATCAGATATACTAGGATCTTGCTGCAAATTTTGAATGAGTGTCCACACTTCTTCGTCCTTCTTCCATTCATCCCTTTCTTCAGTTATCCAATCTGGTTGGATAATAGAAATGGCACAAAACAATGCTTCCACTTCTTCATCCTTTCATGAGAGTGAATATGCAACAACATTTAGCTTCCCTTTTTTGTAGATGATTTCAAATTCATAACACAACATCTTTGTGACCCATTTTTGTTGCTCTTCTGAAGATAATCTTTATTCCAAAAAGTGTTTAAGACTATCATGATCAATTTCTACCTTGAAGTGTCTTCCCATTAGGTAAGGTCGCCATTTCTTTAGTGCATTTAGTATTACCAACATTTCCTTCTCATAAATGTCTTTTTGTAAAAACTTTCCTTTGATTGGATGACTTTCAAAAACAACGGGTCTTCCTTCTTGCATTAAAAAAACACCAATTCCATTTCCCAAGGCATCACATTTCATAATAAAGGTTTTTGTGAAGTTTGGCATAGCTAAGACCGGTGTTAGGCACATTTCCTCTTTAAGATGTTGAAAGAACTTAGTTGCTTCAGGAGTCCATGGAAATGTTGAACGCTAAGTTAAAATGAGAGGGGGGGAGGGGGGGGTGAATCATTTTAACACATTCATGGAATTTTAAAAATTTTCCATTAAAACTATTTACACCTTCATTTCATGTTCAACTTAATATGTGAGTAATCTTAGAATGTGAGTAGCAAGTATTAATATAATGTAATAGAAGACTTAATATGAGAGCAACAAGTATTAAGCAGATGATATAAACCATATCAACACATAAACATCACGCATAGAGACACCAGATATAAGTGGAAACCCATAAAGGGAGAAAACCACATCTTATTATTGCTGTGATGCAAAGGCAAGCTCCAAATCCCTCTCACCACTGATTTTCTGTAGGCACCAACCTACAGGAGGCTCCTACCTCAGTCAGATACAAATGACATTTTATCAAGCTACAACTTGATGTGGAAACACCAACTCCCATCTATTTTCTATAGGCTACAACCTACAGGAGGCTCCTACCTCAGTTATCTACAAATGACATCTATCAAGCTACAACTTGATAGGGAAGCTCCAACTTCCTTACTCTTTCAAAAGAAAACACTTGCTGATTTACCTTGGATATCAACTCTAATGTGTTCCTTATTTTCTGCTGTCCATCAGTCCTCATATATTCCCTATATCATTTCTGCATCTTCTCAGATTCTTTATTAGCTCCTTCTTCTTCTCTACTTCACAACTTCATTTCTGCATTCTCTAACCTCTTGCAGCTTTCTTATGTTCTTCTCTTCTCTACCATTCTATAACCTTCTCACAATCTTCAACTTCCTTCAATTCTACTGCACACTCTCTTTTTCTCTCTCTCTATTTTCGTAACCTTCTTCCCATGGTTATTACCTGTATTATACAAAATAAATTCTTGGCTGTTTGCATTCTACTGGGAATTCAAAGTGATCAGTCATGACTCCTTGACTTCTGCCTTCTCATTTATTTTGTCCAGCTTATTCAGAAGAATATAAAAATTTATACAGATTTTAGTTTTACAGTGGAGTTTTGTTTTCCTACCTGAGACTTGCCAATGCATCACAAACAATATAAAATAAATTAAAACATTTACATTCACATTTTCAGTTACATATATAAATTTCAACTCAACCCTTTTTCTGGCCTTTGGCTTTGCTGGTTTTGTCTTTTGTGCTGCTATTAAGTAACTGTTCTACATACCTCTGTTTACTGCAACTCTGTGCACCTGCACATGTACACCTGTCAAACCCACATTTTCATTCTTGTGCATATTCACCTGTTTACTGAAATTCTGAATCCCTTCGTTGCACATCTCTTCAACTCTTCAATCTCTGTTTACCTCCGTCAGACCCATATTATCCTAGCTCACTGTAGTTGTGTATCTGCTGCATATATACCTGTTTTACCAGTTTAGTCCCAAACAAATTTGATTATGTAAAAATCTAACATGCGGAAGCTTTCCTTCTAATGGTAGTAAAACCAATATAATCAAACCCCATATTAAAACATTCATGTCAATCAGACAAATGTTTCAATCTTCCAAGCCTTGGATAACAATCCAAATATCGACCCATATATACTAACTACCATCATATGGAGATATCGAATTTATATTCGATATTTCAAGGTCCAAATCTTATATTTGATCACACTTACCAACCCACATATACAAATTCATTTGAATCCAGGCGCTAAGGAGAGCTGGCCTCACTGTTTCTGTCTTTTCATTAACTAAGGGAGCCTTCTTTAATTTCTTCTTTCTAATTCATTAATCAAATTTGTGGAATTTGATAAATGAATTTCTATAGTCCAATGATATATAGTCTTTCAAATACAACCTTTGGTATTTTAAATAAAACACCCGAACTATAAGACCTTTGTTTCTTTTGAATAGTGCGCTGAGACTATATCTCTCTTTATTATAACCCTTGGTCTTTTTACAAAGCACTTTAATTATAATTGTAACCTTCCTTTGCATATTGTATCATGAGGTAAATAATCCATATTTGACTCCCTTTTAATTAACTCAGAGGTTTAACACATGATATAATGAAACAAATTCATACTTCCGACCTTAGCACTTAATACTATAACAATGGTTCGATGCCTTTAAATAAATATGCAAGCGTTTATAACATTCCAACCATGGGCTTATAACGTTAACATGAAATTTTATAATGTATTTCATTCACGGGCCCCACACATCGGAACTCGTACAATGAGCGGTTTTCAACATAAATCAATGGACCATACCTTAACTTGTCCCTCGTGCAACTATTTGCAGGATTGTAGTCAGATCTCTTAGCCTCCAGATCGGATGATGCTCATCAATATCACGTTATTTTGCTCGCCGGACTTTAACGCTTCAGAGAAACGTGATATGGGTAGTATTAACTTGGTGGCGTGTCGGGTTCTGACAGGTTCGCGTTTTTTTGTGGTTGTTTCATCTCCGACCAAAAGCTATGTGATGAGGGTTGTATTGGTTTTTGGAAACCACTTCTGGAATTGGAACAGTGTTTAGCTCAGGTTCTAACTATAGTTTAACACATTCCTTTAACTTATTTCGTCACATTAACTCTGGGTTTAATTCCTAACAATATTGCTCCAAAACAGTGTTATTTCCAATGAATAGGGATTACACTCTCGACATAGCTTCATTATTCTTTGGCCAAACAGAGTATGACAATGGTTTCGTTCAACTGAAGCCAATTAAACCACAGATCTTACTCACAGTCTCAAACCACATTGTTTTGCCTGCAGAAGTTCAATACCGATTCAAAATAGATTAATGCCAGATATAATGTGTTTGTTCGCTATTCCACTGCGCTATTGGAGTTTCAACCGATTTCATAATTCTGTGCAATTGAATCTCCAATCGATTGTCTACTCTCTACATTCAATTGTCTTGGTTTGTTTTGATCAACCCCTGGTTCCAATTCTGTAGACTTCACAACCTGTTCCACCATATAACTCTGCCATTCGTTCAATGCTGAATCAATTGTATTCAAAACTCAAGTGCTGATATCGGTTGCGTCTTTTATAAAAGGACCATGTCTCATTGATTTTCTGCATTGTGGCTTCAATACAAGAATGCAAGTCGAAACTCACGATTCTTACATGGATTTATATCATCAAAAAAACCCTGTTCTAAGTACTGTGTATGGGACAACATTATGCAAACCCCAAATTCATAAACTCAGAAAAATACAAGGATACATAGATTATATTTAAACCACCAATTATAGAGTCTCCCATAGATACACATGAATCTCTAGCTCTGGTCCTTTTCAAGATTAATACCAACCCCACATTTAATCATCAATTCCTCCACCATATACAGGATTCACACTGGTGTACCCTGCTGCTCCAAACTGGTGTACTAGAGTTGTTGAGAGAACACTTTTGAGAATATTTGAACTTGTATATACATAATACGTTGATGCATCTCCTTCAAAATAAACTCATTTAATTCCTACATGTCTGCAATATATACTCGACCTCAATAAAGAGGAATCCTATCTTCCCTAAGTTCATATTCTAAGTATTTTAACAAATTTTATTCCTATAGTAAACTTTTCTTAATATGTTTGTATTTCTGATTCATTTTCCCTAGTACCAAAAATCTTTGAATATATCAGTATTACACATGCTTACCATATGCCATATGCATCAAGTGCGCTCTCTGACTAAGTGCATATGCTACCTTATTCTCTTTACCTTTAATATAATTAATTTCAAAACTTATATTCCACTAAAAACTCTATCCATCTGATCTACCAAGTATTCATAGCTGACTGTTCAAACAAAAGTTGCAATATATAATGATCCATATAGAACTCGAATTCTCATCCCATGAGATATTGTCTCCAGATATTCAATGCATGAATAGTTCTAAATCATCAGTGACATAGTTCTTTTCATGCTCTTTCATGCTTCTTGACTCATAACACACCATGTTCCCATTCTGCATGAGCACTACCCCTGAAATTTCTTCACACATGTTGGTGAATACAACAAAATTTACATTTGAGTCTGTTATGAAACAAACACCAAAAATAGAAGAAAAGAGAGATCAATGCCTAAGGAATAAGCCACTTCGAGGGGGAAACCTCATTTACATTATGTAAACGAACAATTATTGGATGATACAAATGAAAAAACCTCCTTCTATATATAGGAGTCCATGGGGTCACAATATAATCCTAGCTGACCTAACAATAATAATGTAATGGCACAATAATAAAAATATTGGGGTTATAGGGGTACACCAATAACAATAAGGGGGTTACACTAACAATGATAAGGGACTACACTAGTAATATAGGGACCTAACATGCCCCTCTCCTCCAAAAAATTGTTGTCCTCAATGCTTGAGTAGATCTGGTTGCTTCTGTATAAAATTGTCATCCAGCCATGTAGAATATTCAATGGGTAAGTTCTTCCACTTGATGAGATACTCTGAAATTGATTTATTTCATAGCTATCAAGTTATTACTTCTGTGATTGCTTCAGGTTCCAATATGATTCTTCCTTCCTCATCAAGTTTTGGAAATATTGTTAGGACTGGAAGTTTTTCACCTATAACCTTCTTTAAGCATGAAACATGGACAACTGGATGCACTCGCGAAGAAGTAGGAAGCTCCAATTTGTATGCCATAGTACCAATATTTTGCAACACCTTGTAAGGACCATAGTACTTTGGCAATAATTTATTATCCTTCTTAGCTTGCTTGAGGGAAATTTGTTTGTATGGTTGTAGCCGTAAAAATACCCAGTCTCCTACATCGAAAATTCTCTCGCTATGATGTTGATCTACCTGTTGTTTCATTCGATTTGGTGCCAAATTTAGGTTATCCTTTAAGAGCTGGATAATTTCTTGTTAATGCTCAATGTGATATTCCAGTTCTTGAACCTTAGAATTTTGTCTTAAAGATGATGTGATAGATGGTGGATGATATCCATAAAGTGCCATAAATGGGGTCATTTTTTCTGCAGTATGGAAGGAAGTGTTATGCCACCATTCAATAAGAGGTAACCACTTAACCCATTATGTTTTCTTATCAGATACAAAACAATGAAGATATAATTCCAAAAATGTATTCACTATCTCATTTTGACCATCGGATTGAGGATTATAAGATGAAGTATGAGCTAGTTGAGTACCCAAACAGGAAAATAATTCCATCCAAACATTTCCAGTAAAAATGGGAACTCTGTCATTCACAATAATCTTTGGGTTTCCATGAAGCTTTTGAATTGTTTCCATAAATGCAGTAGCAACTTTACTTGTTTTAAATGGATGAGATAGTGCACAAAAGTGTGCATAATTGGTAAGTCTATCAACTACGACCATGATGACACTTTTTCCTTCGGACTTAGGTAAGCCTTTGATAAAATACATTGAAATATCCTCCCAACATTGACTTGGAATGGGTAAAAATGTAGAAGACCCGGGTCTTAATTCTCTCAACTTTATTTTTCTGGAAAACCAAAAAAATTTCCATAAAATTTTGAATATCAGATTTAAGGCCATCCCAAAAAATTTCTTTCTTCACCCTACGATAAGTTTTTAAAAATCCTAAGTGTCTGCCTAAAGGAGAAGTGTGAAATTCCAACAGAATATGTTTTTTTAGTTGGGAATTCTTACAAATATATAAGTGATCTTTGTACCATAAGGAATCATTTTTACAACTAAATGTATTAGATATACTAGGATCTTGCTGCAAATTTTGAATGAGTGTCCACACTTCTTCGTCCTTCTTCCATTCGTCCCTTGCTTCAGTTATCCAATCTAGTTGGATAATAGAAATGGCACAAAAAAATGCTTCCACTTCTTCATCCTTTCTTGAGAGTGAATATGCAACAACATTTAGCTTCCCTTTTTTGTAGATGATTTCAAATTCATAACACAACATCTTTGTGACCCATTTTTGTTGCTCTTCTGAAGATAGTCTTTGTTCCAAAAAGTGTTTAAGACTATCATGATCAATTTCTAACTTGAAGTGTCTTCCCATTAGGTAAGGTCACCATTTCTTTAGTGCATGTAGTATTACCAACATTTCCTTCTCATAAATATATTTTTGTAAAAACTTTCCTTTGATTGGACGACTTTCAAAAACAATGGGTCTTCCTTCTTGCATTAAAAAAACACCAATTCCATTTTGTTTGGTCAATTTGGTGTGTCCTAAATTGCTGCATTTAATTTGTCAATCCGGGAATCGTAAGCTGATGAAGTGCGGCGCACTATATGTGCAAGATAACCTATTTCTTAACTTTTGTCGTTTTTGGTTTTTTTCTAAGGTGAAATGGAAATTCTAAATGAAAAACAAGTTTGGTTATATTTTTTCAAGGAAGTGATATCCCCTATAATGATTTACCAATCTTGAAACTTTAAAAGCAAATTGAAATTACAATGACAAGACTTGAAAGAAAGTAAAAGTGTACTGCTGAAATGAAAAGGTGCTGCTAATCTAATGAGTCAAAACAGGAAACTAGTGAACATGAAAACTAAACTATTCTTGCTGCCAACTGAACACAAAAGAAACTATGCTTATGGAAATTCAAAATTGCAACAAAATAAATCTAAATCAGATTACATCAATTCATTTTCTGACCCTTCATCATTAGACCAGCTATGACTTGCGGAAGTAATCATAAACAACTTGTGTAACTGATATTTAATTCGCAGAAAGTAAACAAATACTAAACCATACACACATGATTCAATCCCTCGCCATCAGTCCAGCTGTGGCTTTCGGAGGCAACTGAAGATGTCATACATGATTTAATATATCTAAGTTTGCAGAAAAGAAACTAATACTAAACTACACATTTCATAATGCAGCCCCTCACCATCATTCCAGCTGTGGCTTTCGGAGGTAACTGAAGACGCTATGAGCAGCTTAATATATCTAATTTTGCAGAAAAGAAACTAATACTAAACTACACATTTCATCATGCAGTCCCTCACCATCAGTCCAGCTGTGGCTTTCGGAGGCAACTGAAGACGCTATGAGCAGCTTAATATCCCTAAATTTAACTACTGAATCAGATAAGCAAAACTGAAGTGTACAAAGCAAGACTGAAGTTAAACAAAAGCTATGGAAAGAAAACTAGCAGCAGAATAATGTTAGTTTCATATCATTAGCCAAAATACTATGAAAATTCCCGGGCTGTCTACCTAAAACCTGCACAAGAAAACTGATCAGTGATTAACAATAATAAAAACATGAAAGACAGGAATGAAATAGAAATTATGGAAATGTATAAACAGAAATGAAACAACTACAAAATATGAACATGTAATGGATTATGATACAATGACTTTTTAAAGAAATTAAATGAGAAATATATACATTAATACACAGAACCTTGGCTGAGCAGGGGCCCTCTACACAGCTTTGGTAACGATCCTCAAACACGAATTAAGTTGAAAACAGAGTCTTTTCACATTAAAAAGCAGTTCATTACAGACTGGTAGTATTACGGCTCAAGGCAACGTAATCACTACAAAGCAAACATAACAGAGTACGCACATCAACTATCAACTAACAACTAACTCTACGTGCGTATGCAAACGCTCTATATAAAACAATAAACTGTAACTGTCTCCTGAAGTTTATGATAGCAGCCAGCACGTAGACCACTACGGCCACAGATATAGGAGTATGGCCATGTTGGAAAACGGATCTATGGAAGGTGGATGCTTGAATTCAACTCCAGAACTTTGCACAGATGTCAATTAACCTCCGCAACCTTAGAAACGGCCGTATGGATGTTTATATGCCACGAAACAGAGTCCAACCGACATGAAACTCCATAGTTGACTTCCACGTGGATGGCTTTGACCGCGGCTTCCTTTGACGAATTTACTTGAACCAATAGGACACGAACCATGTCCTCGTCATTCCTAGCCTGCCCATGTGGCTCGTTTCCTTTGTAGACACCTGTAGCATAGATTTCCACAAAATAGCTGCGGAAAGTTGCAGCAGCTGCGGAAAGTGGCAAGTTTCAGCAGCTGTATGAACAAAATCTAAATCAAATAGAAAACACAAAAACATAATTAAAAACCATGTTAGATACCCTTTTGCACATGATATTGAAAATTTTGGAGGTTTAGGTGAGTGAAAAAGGTATGGAAAAGTGTATGGAAAAGATGCAAATTCGGGACTCAACATACCCCCACTGTGAAGGTGTTGCATGTCCTCATGCAACCAAAATTTTGATACTCTTTGTTCAATTCATGTGCCTTGATACTTCAGCCAGCACATCTAACCCCCTCCTCTTCTTCTTTGGTACTGCCATCATTATGGGTTTCTTCATTAAGCACCTGAATTTGATATTCACAAGTGCTCTGCTCAATTTTTGGCATTTCCTTTTTAACTTCTTATTCTTCTTTTTCCAAATACCCAAATGTAACATAGTATTGTCATGGATGATCTTGTCCAGTTTGCCTTGCTCTTTGAGTGTTTCATTTTCATTTTTGATATGCCGATTCAAAAGCTCCAACTCAAAAATTTCCTGTTTTAATGACTGAACTAAATCATCCTGCAATGTATGAGGCTGAATAGAAGAGGTACTTGGGCCTGTGGCTGCCTTCTCCAAGGATTCTATGTATTCATATACCTCCTGCTGTTTGGGGTCTACTTCCGGTGTCTTTTTCATTGGGTTGTCCCCAAAGTGCTGCAAGGGAGAATTGTGTTCAAAATCTGGCCGAGGAGAACTTACATCAATATTTTGCCGAGAATAAGATGGAGTATGCTCATTGTCTGATTGGGAGTGAAAGGAGTCAGGTTCACTAACTGACTGAAATGGACTATGGTATTATTGGCTTCTTAGTTTTGATTTCCTCCTTCTTCCTTTTTACCAATCTCTCTTCCCTATCAGTTTTCTTTATAGTAGTAGTAGACTACTCCTTCTAATTGGACTACCTTCAGGAATTTCCTGAGGTTCTTCAAAGAAGTTTCTAACTAGGAATTGTTCCCATGTATCTTGTCTTTCTTTTAGCTCCTTTTCAATCAGAATTTTTATAAGCCCATGGTGATATAAATGAGGCTCTACATCTCCTAGGTGTTTTTGCACAGTCACAGCCATTTTCTTCAAGCTATTGAATAGGAAATAAGGAAGATTGAGAGTTTGGTTTTCAAGGAAATTCATCAATATCCTAGTAAGATACATGTACATAGAGCCAAAGCGGCCTTCACATGTGATAAATTTCTGAACAATGAGTAATAAAGTGGCCCATTCATCTTTTATTGCATGCACAGGGATTCCTCTTTTGAAAACAGTGATATCCATACCTTGATTTCGGAGGATTATTCTCCATGCCTCATCACCGATACTTTTATTTTTGAACCAACTTTCTCCTTCCTGAAGAAGGTCTGTGGCTGCTGCTATTGATGCTTCATTAACCAAAAACTTGAGGTCTCCCACTTCTGCTTCCGAGCCATCAAATGATCTTGCAAACGCTTTGGTAACTTCTCTGTGGTAACCCCTGAATTTCTGAATAAAACGCAGCCATTTAGCTTTCCTCAACATCTCCTTTG
The DNA here is from genome assembly GCA_034641835.2 of Pinus albicaulis. Classification (NCBI taxonomy): domain Eukaryota; kingdom Viridiplantae; phylum Streptophyta; class Pinopsida; order Pinales; family Pinaceae; genus Pinus; species Pinus albicaulis. The sequence continues at coordinate 394,301,926 of CM076581.1, forward strand.
CTTGTGGAAATCCCTCTATAAATTTCGGTCCTTCCGGCTCTGCCCTTAATAATTTTCCCATTTTACTTCTCTGTGCTTCACAGGCTTGCCTCTGTGAGGGTTTAAGTGGAAATGGAACGATGGAATACACAGGATCGAGCACAATACTGTGGAGATGTTATCATAAAATGGAAATGAGTACCATAAACAGAATGGAGTAAGACTGTGGGTAGATAGACGGGAGTGAGAGTGAGCAAAAGGAACGGAATGGAGTGAAACAGGGAGTGAGAATGAGTAGAGTGGGGTTTTGTAAACACGACAGAGACACGACAAAGAGGTTAACAAATTATAATGCATTCGGCCGCATTTTGAATTTTGGTGGCTGTGTAATAAATATAAACACGTTTCAATCAATGATTATGAAGTTATGCGGCTTGTAAGAGTCCTTTGTCAACTCAAATACGTATCATTATCTACGGTGGGATATTTGAACATGAGTGAAAGTCGGAATTTCAATGATGAAACCGTTTGTGAATAAATGCAAGAGGATAACATAGAGATCGTGGAAGGTTACGGGACTGTCAATATAATCATTGCGCGTTATGGGTAGAGCTCATAGTTTAAAATTACATAAAAAATGTGTTTTTCGATACTATTTGAAATAAACTCTATTCATACCTTTGGAATCCTTGCTTTTGCCCTTGGTCTTCAACTGATTGATCTTCATTAGTGTCTTGAATGTTCCATTGATCCTCTCTCCTGCATTTTATTTCATAATTTATGAAAATAACAACTAACTGTACATTCTTTTTGAAAACAGAGTAGTAGTAGCTGCGGAAACTGGAGTTAGCTGCGGAAACAGATGTCAGCTGCGGAAACTGACACAGCTATTACTTGGCTGAAATAGAAATGAACAAATGACAAATGACCAAGTGGAAATGGTCATAAAAAGATTTTTATTGATGGAATGGATGAAATGAAGTGGAATGAAGTGAAATGAAATGAAATGAAGTGGAATGAAGTGGAGTGGGTGGTGAGATGAAATGAAATGAAAGACAGATTTTTTTGGAAAATATAGAGTGTCAGGTGTCCCTGATTTTCACCCCATATTTTCTGTATAAGACTGCCAATCAATGATTGGTTTTCAGGCTTATACCATTTTCTTTTTCTTTTTTTTCTTTTCTTTTTTTTTTCTTTTTTTTAACTTGAAAAACAAAAGCTAGGCTGGTGGAGAAGAAGAATTCTTCTGTACCAGCCTGATTGCAGAACTTTCTTGAAACAACTTGACAAAATCCTCTTTAGAGAGTGGCTTATGATAAACTTTCAATCTATGGCCATTCACTATAAGAGGAGTTTGAAACTCATCAATGGTCTTGATTCTTACGGCTCCATTGTTAAAGATCTTGTCAATCTCATATGGCCCAAGCCAATGAGTCTGAAATTTCCCTTGAAAATCTTTAAACTTGGAGTCAAATAACAATGCCCAATCTCCTTCTTGAAACTTCTTCTCTTTGATATGTTTGTCATGCCATTTAGTTCTTTGATATTGAACTAGATCAGTTCTTAGAATTGCTTCTTGTCTGGTCTCATCTAGCTCATTCAACTGCTCCATTCTATGCTTTTGGGCTTCTGATAAGTCCATCCCCAACTGAACTGCTATCTTGAAGGTCTTGACTTGGAACTCAATGGGGAGCAAGACTTCTTTCCCATAAACAAGTTCATAGGGAGAATGTCTTGTTGTATTCCTCCATGTAGTTTTGTAGGCCCACAAGGCTTCTGGAAGCCTTTCTGCCCAATCTCTTCTATGTAGATGAACAGTTTTGGTGATGATACTTTCAAGAACTTTGTTTGTGGACTCCACTTGACCATTTTCTTGTGGATGGTAAGGAGTAGATTTTATGTGCTTGATTTTGTATTCTTCCATCAACTTCTCCACCAAATTTGATGTGAATTGGCTCCCCTGATCTGTTACAATTTCTCTTGGAACACCAAAGCGAGTAAAAATATCCTCATAAAGAAAATGAACAACAGAATTTTCAGTAGCAGATACTAATGCTTTAGCTTCTACCCATTTAGTAACATAATCAGTGCAAACCAATATATACTTCTTTTGCTTCGATGGTGGATTAATTGGTCCAATGAAATATAAAGCCCATTTTTCAAAGGGTTCAATGAGTACCTGTGTTTGCAATGGCATTTCATTTGAAAGGGTAGGTTTCCCTACTCTTTGGCAGCTATCACACCTTTTGACATATTGTTTTGCATCTTTGAAAAGAGAAGGCCAATAATATCCCAAGGAAAGGATTTTATAGGCCGTCCTTTTGTCCGCAAAGTGTCCGCCGCATGGTTCATCATGACATGCCTTAAGAATATCAGGCATTTCATCTTCCCTGACACATCTTCTGATCACAAGATCTGGCCCTGTTTTAAACAATTCGTTAGAAATCCATAAATATCTTGAACTCTCCTGAATAATTTTTCGTTTTTCTCTTGGAAATAAATGTGAAGGTAGTTTCCCTGTAACCAAATAGTTAGCAATATCTGCATACAAAGGGGTCTTAATAGTTACTGCAAACAAATATTCATCAGGAAACTTATCTTCTACAGGAGAATCTTCTTTAGTATTCTGAATCCTAGACAAGAAATCAGCTACTGTATTCTGTTTTCCTGGTCTATCCAACACATTAATATTGAATTCTTGCAAAAGTAAAAGCCATCTTGTCACTCTGCCATTAGTAACAGGTTTGTTCATTAAATATCTAATTGCAGAATGGTCAGTATGAATAAAAGTTTCATAGCTTGTTATGTAATGTCTAAACTTATTAATTGCATGAACAACAGCTAAAAACTCTTTTTCAGTCACAGTATAGTTCAACTCTGTGGGAGTCAAATTTTTACTGGTGTAATAAATGGCATAAGGAATTAAATATTTTTGACCCAACACAGCTCCTAGAGCTGTATCTGAAGCATCCGTAGAAATATGGAAAGGGAGTTTCCAATTTGGTCCTCTCAAGATAGGTGCTTTAGATATTCTTGTTTTCAAAGTTTCAAAAGCTGATTGACAATCGGGATCCCATTTAAATTCACAGTCTTTTGTAAGCAATTTGAAGAGTGGAGATGCTATTTTAGTGAAGTTTTCTATAAATCTTCTATAGTAACCATTAAATCCTAGAAAACTTCTAACATCTCTTTGACAATTTGGAATAGGCAACTTGGAGATGACTTCAACTTTTGATCTATCAACCTTAATTCCATCTCCTGAAATATGATGTCCTAAAACAATCCCTTCGGTAAACATCATAAAGAATTTTTCATGGCTTAATGAAAGGTTTGTTTCTTTACATCTTATGAGAAATTTTTCCAAATTTTCTAATGCCTCTTCAAATGAATTACCATAAATTGTAAAATCATCCATATAAACCTCTACACAATCATGGATTAGATCAGAAAAAATTCCTAGTACTGCTCTTTGGAATGTTGCGGGTGCATTACATAACCCAAAAGGAAGCACTCGGTAGGAAAAAGTTCCCCATGGACAAGTAAATGTGGTCTTATCTTGATCTTCAGGTGCTACCCGAATTTGATTATAGCCACTAAAACCATCCAAAAATGAAAAGTACTTTTTACCTGCTAATGTATCTAATACCTGATCAATAAAAGGCAAAGGAAAGTGATCCTTCAAAGTTGCTTTATTCAATTCCCTATAATCAATGCATACCCTCCATTTACCATTCTTTTTAGGTACTATAACCAAAGGAGAAACCCATCGGCTATCTGAAATTGGATAAATGAAGTTTACATTGAGTAGTTTTTGGAGCTCTTCTTTCACTATCTCCTAAGATTTGGATTCATCCTTCTTTGAGGTTGTCTGATTGGTCTACTGTTTTCCTCAATATAGATATGATGGATGCAAGTCTTAGGATCAATACCTTTCATGTCAGTATACTCCCATGCAAATGCGGTAGAATGTTTTTGCAAGATTTTGGTTAGTTCTTCTTGTTGTGACTTTTCCAAATGTTTGTTGATATTCAATGTTTTTCCTGGAAAAATCTCAATAGTAGAACTACCAAACTCTTCCATAGAGTAAAGAGACATTTGTCTTGATGATAAATATTCTATGTCGGATTCCAACTGAAATTGTGTGGGGTCATATTCTGAAGTTATCTCAAAATTTTCTAATGTGTTCAGAATTTGACTATCCTCACTAATTTCAGAAATGGTAAAGACAGGTTGTATAGTGTTCTCATCATCGACCCATTCATTGTCTCCTATTTCTATAATTGCTCTTGCGGGAGGATACAAATTGAATTTCTTTGTCGAATTACCATTTGAAATGTACATGTCTCCAGATCTACAACTAATAAAAGCATCAGCTGTGGCCAGCCAAGGTCTTCCTAAGATAATTGGATGTCCTCCTAGATTATTCTTGGGAGTCAAAATCATAAAGTCTACTGGATATTCCCAAGAATCTAAGGAGACTAAAATATCTTCTAATACACCATCTGGTTTAATAACTGATCGATCTGCAAGTTGCAGTAAAGTAGGTGTAAAGAGAAGATTAGGAAGTTTTAACTGTTCCATAGTCTGTCTACTCATAATGTTGATAGCAGCCCCTAAGTCAATCAATGTGTTTGGAATTTCTATCCATTTATATGTGTCTTGACAATTGGACTTCCTGGATCTACATACTTCTGCATGGTAATTTTTCCCATCATAATATCTGCAATCTTTCCTACCAGGTGGATTCTTCTTGTGTCTTTTAGTTTCCTTTCTGGTCTTTTGAAACTCAACTCCTTTATGGTTTTTGCTAGAATAGGAATTTCTCGAATGGCTTGTAGCAATGGAATCTTGATACAAACATTCTTCAATTCATCTAGAAAGTCATAGTTAGGCAACAAGATTTGTTTTTCCACCCCCTTATCAATTTGTAGTCTTTACGGAAAAGGAGGTGTAGATGAAGATACAGGTTGCTCAACTATAGGAGTTGTGGATGTTAGCTTTTCTTTTTCTTTTTGAATTTTTGAATTTTGAAGAGATTCTTCCTCAGAACCCTTATTGACTTGAAGAGAGTCCTCTTCAAAGGTATCTTGCTCTTGAATGTCTATAGAAGGTTTTTCTAAAACTCTACCAGATCTGAGTTGTACATCGTTGAGAGGAACAATCATATAGGTAGGAAATTGTTGTCCTTCTACCATATAAGTAGTTTGAGGATTCTTATTGTTAGGATTTGGCAATGGCTGAGTTGGAAGTTGATTTGTCTTCTGTTGGTATGGGAGCATGAGTTGAGGATTTGTATTTTGTTGAGAAGGTTGTTGTTGTGGAAATGGCAATGAAAGTTGTGGATTTTGGCTTGGAAATTGTGGAGCTTGTTGTTTTTGAAAAGATGGAGGATATTGATAAAATTGAGCAAATCTCCCATAAGGATTTTGCATCCCTTGTACCCATGGCTGATATGAATTTTGATGTTGGGGCCAAGGTTGTTGCCAAGGAGTCCAATTTGGTGGGGTTTGAAGATTCATAGGGTTATTAAACCCTTGAGATTGTTGTCCCTGCCAAGGTCTCCTTGCGACAAAACAAAGAGATTCTATTGAATTTGGATCTTCTTGAAAAACAGCTTTGAGTCCAGGGATTGAAGGACAATCCTTGATCTCATGATTTTCTGAGCAAATCATACATGTTTCTACAACTTTTGCATCAAAGGGACATTCCCTTAAAGCATGTTTCTTTCTACATTTCGGACAAAAGATGGCTAAAGCATCTGTTTCTGCTTTCTGCTTGTTTTGGATTTTAAGGGTGTCTAGTTGTTCACTAGGACCCCCTAAGATATCAGTTTTAAACTCATCAAGCATATTACCAATCTCTGCCCTACTTACTGATCCAGTTGCAGATTTGTTAGCCCTAATAAGAGAAGAATCCCTAGGCCCTTTTCCAGTTTTAGATTTTCCCCTTGAGAGATGGATACATAGTTATGTTATATCATGAAATGGAAGTTGAGAAATGTCTCCTTTCCCCATCATGTTTAAAATGTCTATCCATTCATCTCTAATGGATTTTAATAGGAGGGCTTTCAAGGTTTCATTATCTAAGTTGCTCATCTTTGCTCTTTTCAAGTTGTATTGAAATCGTTCAATTAAGTCTTCCAAATTTTCATCTTTTTTTGCATCATTTTGAATACCTCATCCTTGTGATTGGTGGGCATACAATAGTCCAAGTATCTATCCAAAAATGTTTGTTTCATATCATTCCAAGTCCTGATAGATTGAGTGGCTAATCCCATGAACCATTTCAAAGCAGATCCCTTCAATGTTGAAGGAAGCAGTTTGAGTTTTTGAGAATCTTCCATATAGTCATAAGTTCGGCACACTACTTCAAACTCAAACAGAAATGTTTCAGGATCCTCACTTCGCAATCCATAAAATTTAGGGAGAACAGTTGGTGAGATATTTTTCATTGTTGCATGATTTTCCTCATCAACTATAGGGAATCCAAGCAAATTGTCCCTATTTCTACCGTTATTTCCTTCACCATTGTTATCTTCATTATCTCCTCCTCTTCTATCTCCACCTCTATTTATTACTTCCTCTACCATGATAGTTTCTTTAGAGTCCTTATAGTCCTCTAGTTCTTCTACCAAGGAAGGATGAGAGAAAGTCTCTTTGTTTTCTAAGTGGGTTTTAGTAGGTGGTATAGGAGAATCCTCTAATTCAGCTGTTCTTTGACTTCCAAAAATCTTAAGGCTAGGGGTAGATGGTGGTGAGTCTGGTCTATGCCTTGAAGAAGATGGAGTTATGAAAATCGAACTCTTGGCTTTAGCTATAAACCTTCCCCTAGAATCTCTTGCTCTATGCATGTCATTTTTATTTTTTTTTAAAAGTTGGGCTAATAATTCTCTTTCTGATCTTCCAGATCACACTAGGTGCAAGAAGAGAGCATACTTAAGAAATTACTAAACCAGTAACTCTCTTTTCTGATCCTCCAGATCACACTAGGTGCAAGAGGAGAGCATACTTCAAGAAGTTATCAAGTTTTCCCTTCTTTTATGATTTTATGTTTTTTTTTTTAAGAAATTGGCTACCTAGTTACACTTCCCCGGCAACGGCGCCAAAATGTTTGGTCAATTTAGTGTCCTAAATTGCTGCATTTAATTTTTCAATCCGGGAATCGTAAGCTGATGAAGTGCGGCGCACTATATGTGCAAGATAACCTATTTCTTAACTTTTGTCGTTTTTGGTCTTTCTAAGGTGAAATGGAAATTCTAAAATGAAAAACAAGTTTGGTTATATTTGTTCAAGGAAGTGATGTCCCCTATAATGATTTACCAATCTTGAAACTTTAAAAGCAAATTGAAAATTACAATGACAAGACTTGAAAGAAAGTAAAAGTGTACTGCTGAAATGAAAAGGTGCTGCTAATCTAATGAATCAAAACGGGAAACTAGTGAACATGAAAACCAAACTATTCTTGCTGCCAACTAAACACAAAAGAAACTACGCTTATGGAAATTCAAAATTGCAATAAAATAAATCTAAATCAGATTACATCAATTCATTTTCTGACCCTTCATCATTAGACCAGCTATGAATTTCGGAAGTAATCATAAACAACTTGTGTAACTGATATTTAATTTGCAGAAAATAAACTAATACTAAACCATACACTCATGATTCAATCCCTCGCCATCAGTCCAGCTGTGGCTTTCGGAGGCAACTGAAGATGTCATACATGATTTAATATATCTAAGTTTGCAGAAAAAGAAACTAATACTAAACTACACATTTCATAATGCAGTCCCTCACCATCAGTCCAGCTGTGGCTTTCGGAGGCAACTGAAGACGCTATGAGCAGCTTAATATATCTAAATTTGCAGAAAAGAAACTAATACTAAACTACACATTTCATCATGCAGTCCCTCACCATCAGTCCAGCTGTGGCTTTCGGAGGCAACTGAAGACGCTATGAGCAACTTAATATATCTAAATTTAACTACTGAATCAAATAAACAAAACTGAAATGTACAAAGCAAGACTGAAGTTAAACAAAAGCTATGAAAAGCAAACTAGCAACAGAATAATGTTAGTTTCATATCATTATAATCATAAACAACTTGTGTAACTGATTATTTAATTTGCAGAAAGTAAACTAATACTAAACCATACACACATGATTCAATCCCTCGCCATCAGTCCAGCTGTGGCTTTCGGAGGCAACTGAAGATGTCATACATGATTTAATATATCTAAATTTGCGGAAAAGAAACTAATACTAAACTACACATTTCATAATGCAGTCCCTCACCATCAGTCCAGCTGTGGCTTTCGGAGGCAACTGAAGACGCTATGAGCAGCTTAATATATCTAAATTTAACTACTGAATCAGATAAGCAAAACTGAAGTGTACAAAGCAAGACTGCAGTTAAACAAAAGCTATGAAAAGCAAACTAGCAGCAGAATAATGTTAGTTTCATATCATTAGCCAAAATACTATGAAAATGCCCGGGCTGTCTACCTAAAACCTGCACAAGAAAACTGATCAGTGATTAACAATCATAAAAACATGAATGACAGAAATGAAATGGAAATTATGGAAATGTATAAACAGAAATGAAACAACTACAAAATATGAACATGTAATGGATTATGATACAATGAATTTTTAAAGAAATGAAATGAGAAATATATACATTAATACACAGAACCTTGGCTGAGCAGGGGCCCTCTACACAGCTTTGGTAACGATCCTCAAACATGAATTAAGTTGAAAACATAGTCTTTTCACATTAAAAAGCAGTTCATTACAGACTGGTAGTATTACGGCTCAAGGCAGCGTAATCACTACAAAGCAAACATAACAGAGTACGCACATCAACCATCAACTAACAACTAACTCTACGTGCGTATGCAAACGCTCTATATAAAACAATAAACTGTAACTGTCTCCTGAAGTTTATGATAGCAGCCAGCACGTAGACCACTACGACCACGGATATAGGAGTATGGCCATGTTGGAAAACGGATCTATGGAAGGTGGATGCTTGAATTCAACTCCAGAACTTTGCACAGATGTCAATTAACCTCCGCAAGCTTAGAAACGGCCATATGGATGTTTATATGCCACGAAACAGAGTCCAGCCGACATAGAACTCCATAGTTGACTTCCACGTGGATGGCTTTGACCGCGGCTTCCTTTGACGAATTTACTTGAACCAATAGGACACGAACCATGTCCTCGTCATTCACTTTGCCATGTGGCTCGTTTCCTTGTAGACACCTTAGCATAGATTTCACAAAATAATTGCGGAAAGTTGCGGCCCATTCTTGAAGTGACAAGTTTAAGCGGTTGTATGAAGCTAAAATCTAGATCAAATAGAAAACACAAAAACATAATTAAAAACCATGTTAGATACCCTTTTGCACATGATATTGACAATTTTGGAGGTTTAGGTGAGTGAAAAAGGTATGGAAAAGTGTATGGAAAAGAGGCAAATTCGGGACTCAACACCCACATCATTTTCATTATTCTGTGTAAATGACTAGAGTCTCATGCAGAAAACTCCAAAACCAACTTTCGAACGCCATCAACTACCACCTTGCTGAGGAAAATTGTAGCCGAGCATTCAAAATTCATCTGCCATAGCTAATACATGTTCCAATTACTGTTCATTTCCTAGAAAACAGGTATTTACCTCAATTCTCGTCAAACTCTGTAAAAACCTGGTTTTGTTTTAAATTTTACACGAAAACTGAAGCAATGTTTAAGATTGGTCTTTAGTTGAGGAAAATTCCCAAAACTACAATTGCATTCCTAAACCTGTGACTATGCCTGTTTTTCATAAAAACCCAGAATTCATTTCTGAATCCAAAAGAACCAAAAATGGAGATTCCCATGGCTCTGAATGTCGCACCCCTAAATGCCTTTCATAGAGATTTAGATTATCTACCTTTAGTAGACAGAGATTTCCAAATTAAAGATCTGGTTCTCAGTGAAAATCCCCTTCAAATTTTTTGCTACTGCAGAGATAATTACTTGAAAGTTTCTGACATTTTTGGATTATGGGAATCCAATATTCCCATGTATCTTCTCCCTTCAATCCATATTTTCCCTGAGATAATCCATTATTTCCATGCAAATTATGATCCCAATCAACGAGCAGTTTTGTCCCCGAGTCAGGCCGTCCTTTTTCCCATAACTGCTCAATCTATCAACGAGATGTTACAATTTCAACCTGGCCAAGCCCTCACTCCCCTTTCCATGGGAGAATTACTCGAGAAATATGCCAAATTATCCCATGATTGTAGATAAAATCCATGATCAGTTCATGAGATTAGAGAATGAAAGAGCGTTCAAGTATTCATCTATTATTTACCATCTCATGCTTTACTTTCAATCAGAGAGTTTCCCTTTCCATGCTGAAAAACTTGATTCCAAAGGAAATCCTAGGTCTATAATCTTTTGGTCTACCATCACTCATAATTCCCCTGATTCTCCTTATTCCTACAATGATTTTGTTGACCTATTTGTACACCCTGCAACCACCTTGTTGACAGGAGTTTCTCCTTTGAGGGTCAATGGTGAAATCAAGAAAATTCTTCAACTCTCAAAGCAATATCGGATAGGTGACTGGTACCTATACCGAAATCACACAGAAATCAGAATCTATGGATGTGAGTTATGCCCATTCAAGTTTCCAAAATATGTCCCAATGAGACTCTTTGCATTAGAGTATTTCAGACAGATGATTAATTCAGATATAGTTCATTTTTGCAATGCAAAGAAAAAGGCTCAACTCGAGATTAAAATTCAATTAGGTCCCTTTGTTTGTAACTCTAGAGATGCTGGCAAGGAAGCTGAAAGAATTTTAGAAGACTATCTTAAATTATAAAAAAAAATTCTATTAGGTACCTTATGACCCAAACAGCTTTATTTGTGACAGAAGAATGAAAAACAAATTATCACCATACATTCATCAAAGAATCCCATAAATTGAACAGTATGCCAATATGGATGAAAGGATGGAAGGAACATTGATAGAACAATATAGTGAGCAGGTCAATGTTGAAAATGTAATGAAAGACCTTGAAAAAATACTTGACCTAGACACTTTTGGACAGGTGCAGATGCCAGGTATTGGTTCTTCTTTTTTTGGGACTTCTCAACCAAATTTATAGGAAATCAGTGCATTGGCTACAGTAGCATCTAAAGGAAAGGAGAAAGAGGCTGATATACAAGTAACAGAGAAATTTACAATGACAGAACAACCTCAAACTTCTAAAGAACAGGGTCAAGTACAAGTTTCTCTTACTCAGACCAATGTAGCAGAAATATAAATTTTACAAACTCCTCTTAATGTAGAAAAGGGTAAAAAGAGAGATGATGAAGCAACCACTCATGTAAGTGGATCTTTTGGACAGCCTAATTTTAAAAGACAAAAATTGAATCCTTTTCCAGAAGTGGAATCTATTCATGAAATCCCTGATAGTCAAACACAAGAAGAATTGGGTAGTCAGCAAACGAGTACAATCAGTGGGACATCCACTACTTTACAGAGAAAAGAGCTGCAAAGGCAGCAAAGTGCAAAAGTATCATCTTTCAAACCTCCAGTGAAAGATGCCTGGGAAATTAAAAGAACATTCATAAATATAAAAGCCAGAAATGATCCTCTTAGACTTCAAGTGTACAATCAATGTTTGAATATGGCTCCTAAGAATCAACAAATATTGATGTCAGCTTATGACATTCAACATGGTAAAATGCTAATGAGTCACTTCAAACCCAAAGTGCAGCAACCTCAAACAGCTGTAGATTATATCAGAACTAATTTTAAAGTCTTAGCAAAGGATATTCATCCTTTGGATCAAATGGAGCTGCATAAATAGACAGGTGAGATGATTTATTCTACTCTAACAGATAAATCAATGATGACCTAGAAATTGCAAGATTCTTTGGAGAATATTAATGCTCAATTAAGTCTTTAAAAAACATCTTCTTAGGCTAAGGAAAACAGGATAAAAACTTTGGAGGAAATCATTATTGGATTGGGTCATAATCCCAAGGATGTCAAAGGTATAGAAACTTTGATCAAGAAAAAAGATGATGATATTGCAGCCTTGAGAAAACAATTGAAGTTACCAGCCTCAAGACATCCACAGACTGCAGAAATTATAAAGAAAAATTCTGAAGAAGAATTGATGGACTTGCTCTTGAAACTGAATGAGCAACTTAATGAAACTGAAAAAGAGCTTGAAAATGGATTGAAAGATAAGCAGTCAAATACTCCAGCCTCTACAGCTGAAATGATTGTAGGTACTACAACAACAGGTCAGCCAACAAAATTGTCATAGGTACATACTTCCAATTTAAGTACAGAAGAGTTAATAAATTCAATGGAGGAATTGAAACTCCAAGTGACAGAGCTACAGAGAATAAAGGTGCAACTCACCACTTTGGAACAAAAATATGATCTCTTGAAGATGAATGTTGAAGATAAAAAAAGAGAGTTCAACAGTTTAGAAAATTTGGTCAACAAGTTCGAAAAGAATCTCTCATTGGAGAAGCCTTTAAAGGAAATAAATGAAATTCTTTGGGACAACATCATCCAGTCAATAAGAGATGCATGGCCCTCAATTCAAATAATGCATGAACATAATGATTTAGTCAAATCGGCTCTGGAAGAAATCCTAAGAGCAAGAGAAGAATTGGGAAACATGACTAAAGAAGCTGATAAACTTATCCGTTTTCTAAATAATCAAAACAAGCATCAACTTGAAGAACTTGGCATTCAAGATAGGACAGGAACCATTTTGGAAATAAAAAGAGTTTTTACCAAAAGAACTCTGATGCAGAATCTAGAACGAAGATGTTCTAATATGAAAGAAGAAATCACTGCCTTCAGAAAAAGATTTTATAATTTTTTTGAATAAAGGATTGCCCAATCCTTTATTTTCAGAAGATAAATTGATGGACCTTGAAATTTATGTTGAGAAATTGGACAAGCATGCTGACAATCAGGCCAGTACCTCAACTAGTTCATCAACAACAGCATTGCCTACAGGAAAAAGTCTTCATGATAGATTGGAAAATTTGTTTTATCTCGAGCATGAAATAAAGCATTTGTTCCCGATTCAACCTACTTTCTTCAGGTATACAGAGACTGATGAAACTCTCATAAAGTTGCAAAGAACCAGAATACCGGAAGATAAATGGTGGGAAGAAATGTTAGAACTTTTGTAAAAACTATCCTTACATTAATTTTTTATTATGTACTACAGTAAGTCATGATAAAGAAGGATAAAAGAGTATTAGTGTATTTAAAGAGTATCAGTGCTATTAAAGAGTATCAGTTAAATGGAGCAGCCAGCACAGAATTACTGAAGAGGACAACAGCTAGCCAAATTATAGGGCTTGCTTCCAGCACATTCTCAAAAGAAGGAAACAACATAACATCAGTTACCATTTCTCTTATCTACGAGACCATCTGTCTCTATTTTGTTGTAAAATACTTATGAGTCATCCTAAATTATATATGAGGTTGTTATGAGATATTTTTTATAACTTTTTGTATAAATACTCCCTCAATTGGAGTATTGAGGGGGGAGGGGGGGGATTCTTAGAATTTGTTGTAACATTGAATATTTTGGAATAAAGTGCTATTGGAGAAATTTTGTGTGGCAAGATGGATGAGGAATTGATGCAAAATAATTTTTACAGTATTCATGTGTCAGACTATGGATCAATAAGTCATCTATCTCTTATGTATTGAAGTCTTTATATTTGTTTACTATATCATATGTGTTTCATTTCTAAATAATTAATGAAAAGGAATAAATCAGAAATTTCTTAAGTGTAATTTGATTTTAATAATTGTTATTCTAAATGTTTTCTTCTGAACTGGGTTAAACAGTGAATTCTTAATTGATCCTGTTATTCTAGTTTAAGAATTTTGATTATTTAGTAAAAAATACTTAATTTCTCTTTATTAATAATCACCCAATTTTCCTCTTTCAAACATGTTGAAGGATTCTTAATTTCCTTTCATCCATTTGAGTTTCATCTCATTCACTTTAAGATCTATAATTGTTCCCTGTTTGATTATCTTGCCCCGTGAAACCATTTTTTGTTAAGAGACTTAATCCAGTTAAGTTATCCTCTTTGACTCCATTAGCCCAATGGACTAAACTACTCAATCTTGCCCTCAGCTATTGAATTCCACCACCCAAATTCAAACAAAACCCTTGGAATTTATAACTAGCCTGATATATTCTAAAAAAAAAGCTAAATTATACAGAGAGAGCCCTCTCTAGGTACAGATTGGCTAGATTATGTACCTAAAAGTTGGTTTGTGGTTACCTCGGACCCCTTTCCTCTTCCCAAAAAATTCAAGGAAAATCTGAGTGATAACAAGGTTAAGGTTAGGGTTAGGTTAATTTTAAGGATGAAGGTTAAGGGTAAGGTTAAGGTTAAGGTCAAGGTTAAGGTTAAGGTTACGGTTAGTTCAAGGTTAAATTAAGGTCAACGTTAACCTAACCTTAACCTTTATTGTAGAAATTTAATAATCTCGGTGAATAACATATCATTTATTAAAGGTCATAGAGATAATGTAACAATCATCATACAGAGCTCGTCACAAGCTCTCAGTACAAACTCCAATTGCTACACACTAATCAAGCCTGATATAGCAAATCACATGCTCCAATCTCTACCACCTGATAGCCTACCTCTACTGTGCAATCACTTCTGAAGAATGGCTCTGAATGAACTCAAATTGGTATAGCATTTTTCACGCAATCCTCATTGGCATCTCCAATCACTGGTTGCTTCAAATCATGCAACACTATTGTCACAACTGATAGTCACACTGCTCTTTCACCTACCTCTTCACTGGTCTCCACTGAAACTATCCATGCACTGTAGTTAACTGATGTATTATTTAGTTGATTAATGAGTTAATAATTAGTGAATTAATTAATAATTAATTCACACCACTCTCACTAGTGTATCAATCAATTAGACTAGATACAACTAGCTCAACTATGTTTAACTTAGTTAAACTGAACACAACTCCATCAACTACTTCAATAACTCCACCAAAATCTGTCACATGAGTTCTAACTGAAGTATCCATGCAATAGCTCCACTTAACCCTCAGGAATAGCATAAATCCTTCTGTCAGCTCCTATGCCACATCTGTGCACTTAACTGAAGTGCTCCAAGAGAATAAGATAATGTTTATAGTCCAAATATTATTAAGAGCTAATAATATTCGACATATCTATTTTTAGACTCGCAATCTAAAAATAGATTCCGCCCAATATGTCTAAAAATAGAAGTCCATCTATTTTTCCAACTTGACCAACCATCGACAAATAGCATCACGCACAAATAGCATCACGAAACTCATAGAATGTATGATTGACATGTCTAAAAATAGACATAGTCTAAAAATAGACTTGCGCCAAAAATACCCTGTGGGCCCACTTAGTGAAGGCGACTCTTTTCACTAAGCTCATCATCTTGTTGCAATATCAACACTCCCTCTCAACAAGATAGGGATTATCTGCCACCGCAATCCTACCCCTATGGTATTCGAATTTGCTCCTGGTGAGCGCCTTCGTCAAGATATCAGCATCTTGATCCTCCGTGGGAATGTATGAAAGTAGCATGATCTTTCACTGCACACAATCTTTGATATGATGATACCAGATGTCAATGTGTTTAGATCTATCATGAAATATTGGATTAACCAATATTTTGATGCAACTCTGATTATCACAATATATCACAGTAGGATCTAAGTGTGAACCGAATTCTTAAACCAAGATGCCCTCATCCATATAGCCTCGCATGCATCAAACTTACTGCCATGTACTCGGCCTGGCGAAATGAGTGCCACAGATCTCTGCTGCTTGTTGTACCAGAGAGTTGTTGTCAACTTGATCACGAAATCCTCCACTGATGCTCTTTAAATAGTTGGGGTCACACTGCAATGTTGCATCCGTGAAGCCACATAGCTTCACCTCATCCCATTGTCGTACCATAATCCATATCTTTGATGTGCCTCTGAGATATCTCAATACATGCATTCCTACCTTCCAAAAAGCTTGGTAGGCTTAACCATAGCTTGTGAGAGAGAAGTTGGTTAACGACATGGCATATGTCGAGGTCGTGTATTTGACCGGATACATAAGCGACCCTGTGTCCGATAAACGGTGGCATCCACTACCTCTACGCCAATGTAAGCATCCTCTTTCCTCCAACCACCAAGAAGAGGAGTGTTGATAGGCTTGCAGCCATGCATGTTGAACTTCTCCAGTATCTCCCGGGCATACTTGCCTTGAGACACAAACAGTCCATCACTGCGCTGCCAAATTTCCAATCCCAGGAAATAATGAAGGAGGCCCAAGTCCTTCATCTCAAACTCCTTTTCAAGATCAGCCTTGCATGAGTGTATCAATAGTTCATCACCCATAAAAATCGAATCATCTACATAAAGTACAATGATCAGCAACTTACCCTCCACCAAAATCTGGTATAGGTTCGGATCCGCCTCACTCTTGGAGAATCCAAGTCCGGTGAAATAACTATATATCCGTGTGTACCAAGCACGAGGTGCTTTTTTCAACCCATACAACACTCTTTTGAGCCTACACACATGTGACTTGCTGCTAAAGATCTCGAAACCTTTGGGCTACTCTATGTACACCTCCTCCTAAATCACTCCATTGAGGAACGCAGTCTTCACATCCATCTGATGAATGTGCCACCCCATCTGCACTGAGAGAGAAAGAATCATCTGTATGGAAGAATACCTTGTGATAGGTGCAAAGGTTTCCTCATAATCGATCCCCTCAATCTGTGAGAAGCCTCGGGCAACAAATCTTGCATTGTACTTCTCCACACTCCCATCAACTACTTGCTTCACTTTGTAGATCCATCTTGAACCTACCACTGATTTCCCTTTTGGCCTTGGGACAATATCCCATGCACTGTTTCTGACAATCGAATCATACTCTTCCACCATGGCATCTACCCATGCGGGATCCTCCACAACTTCCTCGAAAGAGGATGGCTCTATCACGAAACACTTTCTCATAAGAGCCATGTATCTAGTATACCAGTTAGGTGATTGTCTCTGTCTGCGCTGTGATGGAGTTCCTGCAATCTTCTGCGCATTGTGAGGCTTGATGGCCTCTCGGCCTGCCTTGGCGTCACTTAGCCCTATGATGGTTGGTCTTTGCCAAGGTGGTCTCTCCTCCATGAAACTCCTCTTATGGCTAATCCACATCTAAGAGCTCATCGTTAAGGCCCAATAGCTCTCATCTTGCATGCAAGTGTGGCTCCCTCTCAAGCGAACACTTCATGGCTTTCTCCTCATGAAATTTGATATCCCATCGCACAACAGTCTTGCAACTGTCTGGAAAATACACACGATAGTTGTGGGGCATATCAGTGTACCCAAAAAATATCCCAACCTCTGCAGTCGGCTCCAGCTTCTTCCTGGCATCTTTCGTCACATGAATGTAAACAGGTGAACCAAAAATCCTCGAATGGGAAATATCAGGCTTCTTACCAGAAAACGCCTCCTCGGGTGTACTCATGTCAAGTATCCTACGAGGACAATGTTTTTCACATAAACCGCATTATTGCATGCCTCATCCCACAATTGTATGGGAAGGCCCTGATCATGCAACATCACCCGTGCAGCACCCACGATCATTCTGTTCTTTCGCTCAGCAACCCCATTCTATTGTGGGTTATGACGCGCTATGAGCTCTCTTCGAATTCCTTCTGCACTGCAAAATTCCTTGAATTCACCAGAGATGAATTCACCACCATTGTCGCTCCTAAGAGCCTTCACTTGCTTCCCCGATTATTTCTCAACCAGTGCCTTGAACTCACAAAACTTTGAGTATGTCTCACTCTTCTTCTGCGTGAAGAAGATCCAGCACTTCCGAGAAAAATCATCAACAAATATCACATAGTACCTGTGCTTTGCTGTCAAAGCTACTGAGAAAGGTCCACACATGTTTGTGTGAATTCTCTCAAGGATTGTCGTGGCGTGATTATCCTTCTCGTGAAAGGTGGCTTTCACAAATTTTCACAAAGTATATCCCTTGCACTGATCTGACTGCACAAGTGTACCTTTGGGAAGCCCGGTAGAAATCTGCTGCAAAATTTTCAAAGCTCCATGGTGAAGGTGGCCCAATCTCCTATGCCACATCTTGCCATCATCCTGGCTCACCACTCCATTTGCCTTGCCTTCCATTGCTGCACAACCATCTACCTACAACTGATAAAGGTTCTTAACTCGAATCCCTATCCTCTGGGTTTCACCAGTTTCCTGAGTACGCAGGAAAGCCTTTCCCTCACTAAAGACAACATCATATCCCTTGTCTTCTAACATCACCACAGAGATAAGATTCTTCTTCAATCCTAGAACATGTATCACTTCCTTCAATACGAAAGGTTTACCAGACTCCCTCTCAAATGAAATGGTACTGATACCAGTCGCACTATATCTACGATCATCTCCCATCTTGATGTGCACTCCAAGATCTTTCTCATCCACATCAGTAAAAAAATCTTTGTCTCTAGTCATATGAAAAGACACACCACTGTCAAGAAACCACACTGAACCCATCATACTTGAGACCAAGCATGCGATCAGCAAAAAATCTAGCTCAAACTACGAGGCTAAGGCCTCTCCAACTGCAGATCCAGCAGCCTGCTTATTTTTCTTCTTTTGTGGACAATTAGTGGCGTAATGTCCGTGTTGGTGATAGTGAAAGCACTTCACCTTGGACATGTCCTGCTTCTTGCCTTTCACACCAGATTGAGAAGAATTCTTCTTGCTCTTCCCCTTCATTGGTTTGGCAGCCAAAGCACAATTTTCTTTATCTGAGTTCTTTGGTGAAGATCCATCCCTGGTACTTCGCCTTATCTCCTCTTGCACAAGATCCGACCAAATTCACTCCCATCCTGGCAATTTCTCCCGACCATTGACAGAGTCTTGATAGGAATGAAAACTCTTCAGAAGCCGAAGGAGAGCCAAGCTCAACAATTCCTCGTCATCTGCAATCACCCCCACACTTTCCAACTCATCCCTCCATTGGATGAACTTCGTGAGGTACTTGGGCATACCGTCGCCTTTCTCCATTTTTAAGTTCCTGAGTTTATCCTTGAGCGCCAACTTCCTCTGGTCGCTCTTTCTTTGGAATAAGTCTGCCAATGCTTTCCACATCAAGAATGGAGAAGCCTTACCATGAAGGATGGACACTATGTGATCCTTTACACCTTCCAACAAAATTCTTCGACACTTTGTTTTCTTCTTTTGCCATGCATCAAGTGCGACAACATCGCTAGAAGCAGGTTTTGGAATTTTTGCATCTATGAAATCCTTCAACCCATTTCCATCCAAAACTTCCTCCATCCTGTCCTTCCATGAAATATAATGCGAGCTACCCTCAAGGGAATACTCCAATCGCAATCCTTTTAAAGACATCTCAACTTCGACATCAAGAAAACACTGCTGCAAATTTGAATTCCACCAGCACAAAACTCAATTGCTTCAATGTTTTGCAATTGCTCCAATGATAAATATAGCTCTGATACCATGTAGAAATTTAATAACTGATATGTTATTCACCGAGATTCTCCTGATCACACAATATTTTAACTTCATGCACAATACAGAATCTCTTCTACCATTTATCATTAATTGCGGAAATAAAAACAATCACATGCACACATTAAAACCATAAACAATCACACATATGAACACAATATTTTATGGGAAATCTTAAAGCTGAAAATACCCAACTATATGTATATTATATGTCATAGAGATCATGTAACAATCATTATACTAATCTCCTCACAAAGCTCTCAGTACAATCTCCAATTGTTACACACTAATCAAGCCCGATCTAGCAAATCACATGGTCCAATATCTGCCACCTGATAGCCTGCCTCTACTGCACAATCACTGCTGAAGAATGGATCTGAATGAGCTTTAATTGGTCCATCCTTGCTCACGCAATCCTCATTGGCATCTCCAATCACTAGTTGTTGCAAATCATGCAACACTATAGTCACAACTGATAGTCACACTGCTCTTTCACCTACCTCTTCACTGGTCTCCACTAAAACTATCCATGCACTGTATTTAACTGATGTATTATTTAGTTGATTAATGAGTTAATAATTAGTAAATTAATTAATAATTAATTCACACCACTCTCACTAGTGTATCAATCGGTTAGACTAGATACAACTAGCTCAAATATGTTTAACTCAATTAAACTTAAAACAACTCCATAAACTAATTCAATAACTCCACCAAACTCTGTCACATGAGTTATAACTAAAGTATACATGCAATAGTTCCACTTAACCCTCAGGAATAGAGTAATTCCTTTTTTTATCTCCTGTGCCACATCTGTGCACTTAACTGAAGTGCTCCAAGAGAATAAGATAATGTTTATAATCCAAATATTATTAACAGCTAATAATATTCGACATATCTATTTTTAGACTGGCAATCTAAAAATATATTCCACCCAATATGTCTAAAAATAGAAGTCCATATTTTTTTCCAACTTGACCAACCATCCACAAATAGCATCCTGCAACTCATAGAATATGATTGACATGTCTAAAAATAGACTTGCGCCAAAAATAGGCTGCAGGCCCACTCAGTGAAGGCGACTTCTTTCCACTAAGCTCATCATCTTGTTGGAATCTCAACATTTACCTTACCTTAACCTTAACCATAACCTTAACCTAACCTTAACCTTGACCTTAAGTATAACCTAATCCTAACCTTTACCAAACCCTTAACCTTAACCTTATCTTACCCTTAACCTTAACTTGTCCTTAACATTAACGTTAATGATAACATTGACCTAACCGTAACCTTAACCTTACCTTAACGTAACTTAACATTAACCTTAACGTTATGTTAAGGGTAAATTCAAGGTTAATACTAACGTTAAGGTTAATGGTCAAGTTAAGGTTAGGTTAAGCGTAAATTTAAGGTTAAGGTTGGGGTTAAGGATAGGGTAAGATTAAGTTTAAGGTTAATGTTAAGGGTTTGGTCAAGGTTAGGGTTAGGTTATATTTAATGTCAAGGTTAAGGTTAGGTTAAGGTTAAGTTTAAGGTTTTGGTCAAGGTTAAGGTTAAGGTTAAGGTTAGGGTAAAGGTTAAGGTTAAGGTTAAGGTTAGATAAAGTTTAAGGTTAATGTTAAATTTAAGGTTAAGGGTAAATTTAAGGTTAAGGTTAGGTTAAGGTTAAGGTTAGGTAAGGGTAAGGTTAAGGTTAAGGTTAATGTTATGGTTAATTTTAGGTTAAGGGTAAAGTTAAGGTTAAGGTTATATTAAGGTTAAGGTTAAGGTTATGGGTTTAATTAGGTTAAGGTTAAGGTTAATGTTATAGGTTTAGTTAGGTTATGGTTAAGGTTAAGGTTAAGGTTAAGGGGGTAAGGTTAAGGGTGAAGGTTAATGGTAAGGTTAAGGTTATAGTTATGGGATTAGTCAGGTTAAGATTAAGGTTAATGGTTTGGTCAAGTTTAGGGTTAGGTTATAGTTAAGGTTAATGTAACCATTAACCTTATCTTACATTGAAATTAACTATAAGGTTAACCTTAACTTTACCCTTAACCTAATATTAACCTTAACCTAACCCAAACCTTGAATTTACCCTTAAATTAACCTTAACCTTCACTATAACCTAACCCTAACCTTCACCAAACCCTTAACCTTAACCTTAACCTTACCCTTAACCTTACCCTTACCCTTAACCTTAACCTTAAACTTACCCTTAACCTTATCTTAAACTTACACTTAACTTTATCTTAACCTTTACTTAACCTTAACCTTGACCTTGACCTTATCCTTAACCTTAACCGTAACCTTAACCTTAACATTAACCTTACCCTTAACTATAACTTTAACCTTAACCTTGACCTTAACTATAAACTAACCCTAACCTTGACCAAACGCTTAACCTTAACCTTAACCATATCCTTAACCTTAACCTTAACTTTTTCCTTAACCTTAACTTATCCTTAACCTTAACCTTAACCATAATCTTAACCTCAGGTTAAGGTTAAGGTTAAGGGTAAGCTTAGCGTTAAGGTTAGGGTAAGGTTAATATTAGGTTAAGGGTAAACCTAAGGTTAAGGTTAGGGTTAAGGTTAAGGTTAGGGTTACCTTATAGTTAAGGTCCAAGTTGAGGTTAAGCATAAGGTTTAGTTAGGTAAGGGTAAGGTTAAGGTTAAGGTTAAGGGTAAGGTTAAGGTTATCGTTATGGGAAGGTTAAGGTTAAGGTTAAGTTAAGGTTAAGGTTAAGGTTTGGTCAAGGTTAGGGTTAGGTTATAGTTAAGGTCAAGGATAAGGCTAGGTTAAGGTTAAGGTTAAGGTAAAGCTTAAAGGTAAGGTTAAGGTTAAGGTTAAGTTAAGGTTACGGTTAAGTTAACATTAAGGCTACGGTTAAGTTAAGGTTAAGGTTAAGGTTTTGTTAAGGTCAGGGTTAGGTTATAGATAAGTTTAGGTTATAGTGAAGGTTAAGGTTAAGACCCGTAACCTTAAACTTGACCTTACCCTTAACATTAAGATTAAATTTAACCCTAACTTTGACTTTACCCTTAACCTAACTTAACCTTAACCGTTACCTTAACTTAACCTTAACCTTAACCTTACCCTTAACCTTAACCTTAACCTTAACCTTAACATTATCTTAACCTTATCCTAACCTTAACCTTAACCTTAACCTAATCTTACCCTTAGACATAACATTAACCTTAACCTTAATCTTAAACTTAACCTAACCTTAACCTTAACCTTAACCTGGCTAAACCGGTAACCTTAAAATTAACCTTAACCTAACCTTAACCTTAACTATAACATAACCCTAACCTTGACCAAACCCTTAACCTTAACCTCAACCTTAACCTTTCCATAACCCTAACCTTAAATATAACCTTACCCTAACCTTGACCAAACCCTTAACCTTAACCTTAACCTCACCTTAACTATAACCAAACCCTAACCTTGACCAAACCCTTACCCTAACCATAACCTTAACTTTACGCTTAACCTAATCTTAACCTTAATCTAACCTTAAACTTACCCTTAACCTTGAACTTAACCTTAAATTTAACTATAACATAACCCTAACCTTGACCAAACCTTAACCTTAACCTTAACATAACCTAACCTCAACCTTAACCATAACCTTAACCTTAACCTTATCTTAACCTTAACTATAACCTAACCCTAATCTTGACCAAACCTTAACCATAACCTTAAGTTTACCCTTAACCCAACCTTAACCTTATCCTTAACCTTTACTTTACCCTTAACCTTAACCTTAACCATAACCTTAACCTTAAACCTAACCTTAACCTGACTAAACCTGTAACTTAAACCAAACCCTAACCTTGACCAAACCCTTAACCTTAACCATAACCTGAATAAACCCTTGACTTTACCCTTAACCTTAACTTTATGCTTAACCTAACCTTACCCTTAACCTTAACCTTAACCTGAATAAACCTGTAACCCTAACTATAACCTAACCCTAACCTTGACCAAACCCTTAAAATTAACCTTAACCTGAACCTTTACATGATATTAACCTTAACCTTAACCATAACCTTAACCTTAATCTTATCTTTACCTTAACCTTCACTATAGCCTAACCTTAACCTTGACCTTAACTATAACCTAACCCTAACCTTGACCAAACCCATAACCTTAACCTTAATCTTATCTTAAACTTAACCTTCACTATATCCTAACCTTAACCTTAACTTAACCTTAACCTTAACCTTATCTTACCCTTAACCTATCCCTCACCTTAACTATAACCTAACCCTAACCTTAACCTTAACCATAACCTTATCTTTACCATTCACCTTAACCTTAACCTTAACCTAACCTTAACCTTATCCTTAACCATAACCTTAACCTTAACCTTAACCTAGCCAAACCTTAACCTTAACCTAACTGTTGTAGAGGTAAATCCCCTCTGCAGACAGAGGCGATCCCTACTAGCTTAGATCGGGTCTAGCAACAATCGTATCATTCTATGGTGCAATTTCCTAATTTCAATAAACCAAATGGTGAAGGAGGCTTACCTTGAATCCAATGCTGTCATTTGTAGAGAAGATGGCACTCCCATTTCCTTGCTCCAGCAGATCACAATCCTCTCGCTTGACGCGATCGAACACCTGAACACACAAGAAACACGAAAAACACAAGCATAAAACCAAATATATGCAATTATGTATCAGTCAGAGAAGACACAACTCATGATCATAATGAACAATACGAGTGGAACCATAACCAATAGTCGCTTATCATTAATTCATACAAAGGAAAATACAACCTAGCTCTGACGCTGAACCTTCCTTCGGCGGGTCATCAGCAGAATACGTCTCGGTAAATCTTGTCGGGAATGGGGACAAGCCTCTCTCTTCAAACGTCAATCTCCTTGCTATTGATTTGGCTCTATGAGGACTATTGCAACATTCTTTAGGCTATGAAGGCTCTTGGAGACTCAACCATTCAGCCATTCCGCCCGTCCATCAATGGATGAAGGCTATATTTATAGAGGAGAGGAGGAGGTTGGGATCCCTACAATAGTGGAAGGGAGGCATTATCCCTTGGGAGGTTCCCCATAAGGTGGAAACAAGAGGCCAAAGGAGGAAGGTCGTGGTTATTCAGTCGAAACCACTCCTCATGACTCATCCACGAAGTTGTTGTAATCAAAACTTCGCCTCTTTTTTAAAAAAAAATTCCATAAGAATATTGGTGTGGGTGCTAAACTGGGATAGAGTGCCAACTGGTGTGGGCTCAGTGTTAAGTTTTGTCATTGGCGCGAGGACATAATGGGCTACCACCGCCAAGGCAAAAACAGGTGTTTTTATGGGTTTTCTCAGGAAATGATCAACATAAGAAATGTTGTCCTCATGGAAAGGGATGCAATGATGGTATTTTCAAGGAATGACACTAATTATTGGTCACAGAAATGACCCTCCAATGGGTGAGATGGGGATTTCTGGGATGGTGACAAATTACTGTGTAACAGATGCCCCCTAAAGCATGAGGCCCAAAAGAGAGAGAGGGGTGAAATTCTTTACAAGAACGTGTCCAAATGAAAACACTGCCGTCGGAAAACTTGCATAGAGAATTACAACTGATATCTCAAATACATGATATATGTGGCATGGGCGTAGCCATCCATAACAGAGTATACAATAATCCAGATCCAAGGTATGGACACATCCATCCAGTGAGGATCGGTAAATAGACTCAGGTATGGTCGCAACCATCCAAATTATGAGTCATGTAACTAATCATAATAATCCACAAAATCACAGCCTAGATTCCAGCAAACAAAATCCAGGGTCTTGTGCTCCATCTCGACCCGAACAAAGTATAAGTTCAAGCATGCAAGTAAGGAAAGTTGAAGTTGAACATGCAAGAACATCACTTGATTAACAGCCAATGATGAAAGTTGTTAACAGACGCGAGAGTTACCACCAATAATGATAATGGTCCTCAAGGTAATATAGGTACAATCTACGACATGTGAATGAGTGAGCTAGCATCGAACACCCATAGAATCACTCGATCAGAGGCCAATGATGAAAACCTCACGTCGAACACGAAGAACCTACCATTAAGGCATGCAAGCTCCAAGGTACCAGAAGGGAGTCTCTAGATCAGCTTCCCAGATAATGAGCTGAAGTCGACAGGAAGTGATATTGATCGAAGGTGGGCCATAGTGTTTCCCACATCATCAATGTGAGACAGAGGAATATAATGTATTTTTGAATCAGGAGCAGACGAGAATCAGAGGAAGGTTGAAATTTTGCATAGGTCAACTTCTCTTGAACATATCGGCGACACGACAGTGGATTTGGCAGTATTTTACATCAAAAGATCAAAGGTCATGATGACGAGGCAAAGAGTAGATGAATGGTAAAAAGGGATCATCCAAACCCATGGAGGCAAGTGGAAAATGAGATGAGATGTCCCCAACCCGACATGAATGCAGACAAGTGCCATGTTCAAGAGCGACATACTACTGACATGATGATGATACTGGTTCCATTTTTCCCCACCATTCCTGGCGAGTACCTCTTTATTTTTACACAAGATTGAAGAGGATAGCATATGCTTGTAATATAAGTTCTTCCTTCGGATGAATCCATCCTAGTACATTTAACGAGCCCTAGGAAGGAGAAACTCGAATATCGTCATTATGACTGAATCCGATGTCATCAGGGTTTAACGAGTCTGACAAAGGGAGAAATCAACATCTTTTCATATTTAAGAGTTTGAAAAGACAGCGGAAAAGTAAACTCCAACAGTCCCTTTTCGTAAATAGTTCCTTAGATCTAAAAAGGTAGAAAACTATGTCTGAGAAAACCTCCTAGTCGTGATAGGCTAGGGTATTCCTTTTTCATAAGTAATCTATCCCAGCCCGAAAAAGGGGTAAACATATACTGGGTAGATGTAGTTTTGTGGCCACTTTAACGAGATCAAAATGAAAAGGGACTCGACAAGATTTTCATGTTTAGAGAGTCCGAAAAGAGCTAAAATACGACTCCTCCTGGAGGAACGAGTGGTATAAGGGGTAGCAACTAGTTCCGGTAATGGTGGAACTACTCATAACAAGTAAAGGTTAAGAGGCTGGCTAACAAGACCACTCATCATAGCAGTTCCTCGGGAACGGTTAAAACAACCAAGTGAAGGCATATGATCGGCCAAGAAAATAGTGATGATGGAGTGAGAAAACCAAGGCTCATCTGGCAAAACAGGCTGATAAAATGGCAATCACGAGAGGTAAAATGGGAAAGGTTTCATTTTTACACAAGCTTGAAATGGAGACAAACTATGCTTGAAACCGGTTTCATTTTTACACAAGCTTGAAACAGAAACAAACTATGCTTGAAAAAGTAAGCATGCCCCCAGCATGATGACTCAATTCGAGGTACATGCCCCCAAGCTTCAGTCCATATGAAAGGCAGATGGAGTGAAGGTTCAAGTTACGATATCTAAGAAAGACTTGATTGGGATTTTACGAGATCTGATCAAAGACTCGAATCGAACAAGAATGTGTTTCATTATTCTAACGAGGTTGACACATTAAAAGAACTATCCTCAGTGCCTTGTTTCATGGTTTAAGGAGCTTGACACAAGAAAAATAACTATGCTCCGACCAGCTTGTTTCATTTTTTAAAGAGCTTGACACAAGAAAACAAATTGTGCTCGAACAAGCTTGTTTCATTTTTTAAGGAGCTTGACACAAGAAAATGAACTCTGCTCCACAAACTTGTTTCATTTTTTAAGGAGCTTGACACAAGACAAGGAATTCTGCTCCCCAAACTTGTTTCATTTTTTAAGGAGCTGGACACAAGACAAGGAACTCTGCTCTGACGACCTCATCATAATGAAAAAGAAGTCATCGCTTCCAAGAGTTCCACTCCTGATGGAAGGAAAATATCCTGAAAGTCAGGACCCAATGCCCCTAGCACCTTATGCACAATGGCACAATCAATGGGTACAGGCACGGGGTAGGTAGCCACATAGTTTAACTGTGGTGGGGAAGATACAAAGGGTGGATAAAAACTAGGAAGGGATGATGGTGGGCCAGCTGCCATATCAAGACTAAAGAATGAAAGCTGATCAATGGTCACGATCCGTCCTTCATGCGGAAAATAGACCACACGAAAAAGGGAGGAGACAAGCGCTCTCATGGCATAGGTGTAATCATGCCCTAAGAGCAGATTGAAATCCAAGGGGCCTGGAACAACCATCATGTCCATATGGACAGTTTTACCTCCCAAAGTAACAGGTAACCTTGGAAGGATCCCTAATGGTTGACTAGTTATTCTGTTAAATGCCAACAGATTCTGCGTAACAGGCACAAGCAGCGGTGAACCAAAAGCTTGCCAAGTAGTTGAGGATAAAATAATAACAGATGCACCTTCATTTATAATAGTGCTAGGTACGACCAGACTAGAGGTTTGTACCATTATCTCAAAAGGCACATAAGACGGAAGGCGGTATCCTGCAAATTGACTCCAGTCAAAGGAAGCGACCAAACTACTCGAAGGGGCTACCATCGAACCGAGATGGTCTTCCCCTGATGTTACAGAAGAAGAAGGAGCATACTCCACGACTGTCATCTCGAAGGTGGGAGGAGTATCCTCCGGGACCTCCATCACGAGAGATAGAGGAGTGGCTTCTTGTGGTATGGGGACAGGAGAATATTTCTCCAAATCCGAGGAATCTGAAGAAACAAGAAGAACCTAAGGGATGTGAGGTCCACTCTCGACGGAAAAGACTTGGTGCACTGCAGATGGGGCCAGTTCAACCGATCCCACGACCAATGGTTGGTCAGGACCAGATTCTTGAATTTGAATTTCCGAGGGAGCAGGATCGACCAAGGATGACTCTTCACCAATCATACGATCAGCTGATGGAGGACTCAAAGAAAGTTGTTTGTAACCAGCCGAAAGGCACGACGTAGAAATAGCCAAGTTTTCCAAAACTCTCTTGGCTTCATCCATATATGGACAAAGGTGAATGGCATGGTGCCCTTCACACAACTTACAGGGATTGGTAATATTACCTTGCTTCTTACGAGCCTTACCAGCACCAGTTGAAGACATGCCCCCAACCTGACTCCCGGAAGCCAAAGGAAACGACGGACGACCGTTGGACCATACATCAAGCACCTTGGGAATGCTAGGGCAGTCTCGAAGAAGATGGTTTCCTATGCACAACATGCAAGGGAACTTGAATTTATGTGGAGGGTCGGAAGGTTTATCAAGAGGAGATGTTTTGAAAGCCGAAGCTGCAACCTTAGCCTCTCTCTTATCAGACTTCTTCTTCTTCTTCCTAGCCACCTGGTTACTCAAATCCATACTTTCAATAGGCGAAGTAGAAGAGTAGGACGCAGAAACAGGCGAAGAAGGGGAGAGGTCCACCTTGGAATGAACATGATTTTATTCAGGTGGAGGAACTGATTGAACAATATTCAGGACATTTGGAACCATAGAGGTTGAAAACAACCAAACAAGAAACCCAACAGTTAACCTAGGAAGGGACTACGTTGCCATATAAGGAGCGCCAACATTTCCAAAAGGATTAAAAGGACCAAGATTCCCTTTGGAGGGGATTCCTTGGTTGGTGAACTTCTGAAAAGTGGCCATCAGAAATGACTTAAAACAACACCCTAAGGAAACTAACTTTAACCAGGAATATTTCGTGGGCAGTTAATTTTTATGACATTGAAACAAAACTCTACCGTTTCATATTTTAAGAGTCGATAAACGAGTAAAAGGTGACTCTATCTCTTTCAGTTTTGAAACAATCATGAAAGGACAAGCGCTTGATGATCCTTTCAAATTTAAAGAGTCAAAAAATATCAAAATGACTGGTCAGGAATTCTAAGCAAAGGGTGTACCAAATAACCGTGAACTGCAATATACACCTTGGTTTCAAAATGAAAGAGAAATCAACCAAGGACTTAACGTACGTGCAGGCAATCTCCTCGAATGATGTGTACGATGTATCACGGGTATAGGGTGGCAGACTCAACTTCCTATGGATAAAGGATAGCAACCTAGTGGAGTATCCCTTTATATATGCGATGGTACGGGGAGCACAAGTCCGTACTAGTGCTGTCTAAAGCCAAGAGGCGAATGATAGCTACTAGGTTTAATGACGCCAGAACATG
Source organism: Pinus albicaulis (assembly GCA_034641835.2). NCBI lineage: Eukaryota > Viridiplantae > Streptophyta > Pinopsida > Pinales > Pinaceae > Pinus > Pinus albicaulis. The sequence continues at coordinate 394,331,655 of CM076581.1, forward strand.
TCTCTAACCTAGACCTCTAAATGTTTCGTTAATGTTTCAATGTCGCCTTAAGGTAAATTGAATAAATTTTAAGGTTGATCTTCAATTATGTCTTGGTTTCAAGGCCCTACCATATGTCATCTAACAATCTCCGATATGCAGCTATATGAGAAAAGAAAACTTTTCAATTCGATGAATGCTATCTAGTTAAAGGAAGAGTTTCAAACAATGATGCAACAAACAGCAATACTGAAAATGAAACTTTTTCCAAACTAGATGACTTTCACTATCCGAAAGTAGTCTAAAACATTCAACAATGTGAATTATGCAATGTAATCTATGCAAAATTCTCTATGCAATTGTAATCTATGAACAATTTCCTTTTTATTTTTTTTTAAATGATAAGAATGCGCTCAATTCATTTTTCGATGAAATGAGAATCTACCTAATGCATGCTTTTAATGAAAGATAATGCACTCAAAGTGACTTTTAGCTTTCAATCATTAAACAATGTGATCTAAGTTCAATGATGGATCTCAAAAAACACTTTTCAATGCAATGTGATCTAATGCATTTTAACAAAAGAAAATTTTGAGATGAAAACTAAATAACTGAAAATCCCCTTAATGAAGGATGAATGCAAAAGAGATGTAAACAAACACTAAGAAAGCAATCGTTGTTTCAAAACACTTTGTAATGAAATTCCTCAAAAGGTGACAAAACACAAAGAGGACTTCCAAAGCATGAGATCAAAACAAGACATTCATTCCCTTTTACATCAAGCAATCATAGCAAGAAGACATTCCAAACAATGAGAAATGTAATCTACGCTCATACAGAGGAAAGACTAGAAGGGAAAGACACACTAGTGAAGGATTCACGGAAAAAATCTCAATTTTCACACACCCTGAAATTGGCACGACTTTTTCATTGACAACTAGCGCAAACTAGCGTGACTTGCTCACTGACAACTGGCACCAATGGAAAATTGGTGCGGGTTGCTAACTGACAACAAGCACCAATGCCTAAAAATGAAAAAACAAAGATTTCTCCCAACCAAGACCAGACTCACCACTTCAAGCAGTATCTAAAACAAACCCAGAAGAAAAGTACTGACCAAAAGAAACTTCCAAACAAGGCTAAACCCTAGCACCTACAGGAGATGGCGCGACTATCTGGCTGTAATCTATGCCAGACAGGGGATGGCGCGATTAATGAACTGGAAACCTGTGCCAATTGGCGCGACTGTCAGGCTGGAAACCACACCAATAAAGCCAACAATGAAAAGATGAAAATTCGGAAAAAGAGAGGTCAGATTTGATCCTCTGGGGGTTGAGCAAAGGTTTTACACCATAGAAAAGCAAACCAAAAGCGCTGATCAAGCAAGCAAAGTCAAGAATCGACCGAAAAGAAAAGACAATACTCCAAATCAATGATCCCCAGTGGAGGCACCAATTTGTTGTAGACTTAAATCCCCTCTGCGGACAGAGGCAATCCCTACTAGCCCAGATCGGGTCTAGCAACAATCATATCACGCTAAGGTGCAAGTTCCTAATTGCAATAAACCAAATGGTGAAGGAGGCTTGCCTTGAATCCAACGCTGTCATTTGTAGAGAAGATGGTGCTCCCGTTTCCTTGCTCCAGCAGATCACAATCCTCTCGCTTACCGCGATCGAACACCTGCACACACAAGAAACACGAAAAACACAAGCGTAAAACCCAATATATGCAATTATGTATCAGTCATAGAAGACACAACTCATGATCATAATGAACAATACGAGTGGAACCATAACCAATAGTCGTTTATCATTAATTCATAAAAAGGAAAATACAACCTAGCTCTAACGTTGAACCTTCCTTCGGCGGGTCGTCAGCGGAATACGTCTCGGTAAAGCTTGTCTAGAATGGGGACAAGCCTCTCTCTTCGATCGTCAATCTCCTTGCTATTGATTTGGCTCTATGAGGACTATTGCAACATTCTTTAGGCTATGAAGGCTCTTGGAGACTCAACCTTTCAGCCATTCCGCCTGTCCATCAATGGATGAAGGCTATATTTTTAAAGGAGAGGAGGAGGTTGGGATCCCTAAAATAGTGGAAGGGAGGCATTATCCCTTGGGAGGTTCCCCATAAGGTGGAAACAAGAGGCCAAAGGAGGAAGGCCGTGGTTATTTAGTCGAAACCATCCCTCATGACTCATCCACGAAGTTGTTGTAATCGAAACTTCGCCTCTTTTTTTAAAAAACTTTCCATAAGCAGATTGGCACGGGTGCTGAACTGGGATAGAGCGCCAACTGGCGTAGGCTCAGTGTTAATTTTCCTCATTGGTGTGAGGCATAACGAGCTACCAGCACCAAGGCAAAAACAAGTGTTTTTAGGGGTCTGCTCAGGAAATGATCAACAGAAGAAATGTTGTCCTCATGGAAAGGGATGCAATGATGCTATTTTCAAGGCATGACACTACGTATTGGTCACAGAAACGACCCTCCAATGGGCGAGATGGGGATTGCAGGGACGGTGAAAAATTACTATGTAACACTAACCCTAACCTCACCCTAACCTTACCGTTAACCTTAACCTTAACGATAATCTTAACCTTAGGTTGAGGTCAAGGTTAAGGTTAATTTAAGGGTAAAGTCTAGGTTAAGGTTAGGTTAACGTTAAAATTAGGTTAAGGGTAAATTTAAGGTTAAGGTTAAGGTTAAATGTTTGGTCAAGGTTAAGGTTAGTTTAAGGTTAAGGTTAAGGGTAATGTTATAATTAGGTTAAGGTAAAGGTTAGGTTAAGGTTAACGTTAAGGTTAAGGTTAGGTTAAGGTTAAGGTTAAGGTTAAGGTTAAGGGTTTGGTTAAGGTTAGGGTTAGGTTTTAGTTAAGGTTAAGATTAGGTTAAGATCAAGGTTAAGGGGGCAAGGTTAGGGTTTGGTCAAGGTTAAGGTTAGGTTATAGTTAAGGTCAAGGTTAAGCTTAAGGGTAAGGTTATAGTTAGGTTAAGGTTAAGGTTAAGGTTCAAATAAGGTTAAGATAAGGTTAAGGTTAAGGGTTTGGTCAAGGTTAGTGTTTGGTTATAGTTAAGGTTAAGGTTAAGGTTAAGGTCAAGTTCAAGGTTAAGGTTAAGCTTAGGTTAAGGTTAATATTAGGTTAAGGGTATAGTTAAGGTTCAGATTAGGTTAAAGGTAACGTTAAGGTTAAGGTTAGGGTTAGGGTTAGGGTATTTTCAAGGTTAGGGTTAGGTTATAGATAAGGTTAATGTTAATCTTACGGGGTTAGTAAGGTTAAGGTTAAGGTTAAGGTTAAGATTAAGGGTAAGGTCAAGGATAAGGTTACGGGTCTTAACCTTAACCTTCATTATAACTTAACCTTAACCTTAACCTTAACCTGAACCTTAACCTAAACCTAAACTTAACCATAACCTTAACCTTAACCTTTACCTTAAACTTAACCTAAGCTTAACCTAAACTTAACCATAACCTTAACCTTAACCTTTACCTTAAACTTAACCTAAGCTTAACCTTAAACTTGACCTTAACCTTAACCTAACCTTAACCATAACCATAACCTTAACCTTAAACTTAAACTTTACTTTAACTATAACCTAACCCTAACCTTGACCAAACCATTAACCTTACCCTTAACCTGACTAAACCTGTAACCTTAACCTTAACCTTACCCTTAACCTTAACTTATCCTCAACCTTAACCTTAAACATAATCTTAACCTCAAGTTAAGGTTAAGGTTAAGGGTAAGGTTATGTTTAAGGTTAAGGTTGAGGATAAGTTAAGGTTAAGGGTAAGGTTAAGGTTAAGGTTACAGGTTTAGTCAGGTTAAGGTTAAGGTTAAGCGTTTGGTCAAGGTTAGGGTTAGGTTATAGTTAAGGTCAAGGTTAAGGTTAGGTTAAGGTTAAGGTTAAGGTTAAGGTTAAGGTTAGGTAAAGGTTAAGGTAAGGTTGAGGTTAGGTTAAGGGTAAATTCAAGGTTAAGTTTAGGTTTAAGGTTAAGATTAGGCTAAGGGTAAGGCTAAGGGTAAGGTTAAGGTTATGGTTAGGGTAAGCTTAAGGTTAGTTTAAGGGTAAAGTTAAGGTTAAGGTTATGGTTAAGTTAAGGTTAAGCTTAAGCTTAAGGTTCAAGTTAGGGTTAAGGTTAGGGGAAGGTTAAGGTTAATGTTTTACTTTACCCTTAACCTAATCTTAATATTAACCTTAACCTTAACCTTATATTACCCTTAACCTTAATTAACCTTAACCTTATATTACCCTTAACCTTAACTTAACCTTAACCTTAACCTTGACCTTACCCCCTTAACCTTAACCTTAACGTTATCTTACCCTTAACCTTAACCATAACCTTAAACTTCACTTTACCCTTAACCTAACCTTAACCTTAACCTCAACCTAACCCTAACCTTGACCAAACCCTTAACCTTAACCTTAACCTGACTAAACCCGTAACCTTAACCTTAACCTTACCCTTAACCTTCACCTTAACCTTGACTTTACCGTTAACCTAACCTTAACCTAACCTTAAATATAACCTAACCCTAACCTTGACCGAACCCTTAACCTTAACCTTAGCCTAACATTAACCTTAACCTAACCTAACCTTAACCTTACCCTTAACCTAACCTTAACCCTAACCTTAACCTGATCCTTAACCTTATCTTAACCTTAACCTAACCTTAACCTTAACCTTAACATTAACTAAAACCTTCCCCTAACCTTAACCCTAACCTTAACCTTAAATTTACCCTTAACCTAATCTTAACTTTAACTATAACCTAACCCTAACCTTAACCATAACCATAACCTTAACCTTAACCTTAACTATAACCTTAACCTTTAACTTAACTATAACCTAATCCTAACCTTGACCAAACCCTTAACCTTAAATTTAACCTAACCTTAACTATAACCTAACCTTAAACTTGACCAAACCCTTACCTTAACCTAATAGTAACCTTGACATTAACCTTAACCTAACCTTAACCCTGACCTTAACCTAACCTTAACCTTAACTTTACCCTTAACCTAATCTTAATCTTAACCTTAACCTAACCTTAACCTTAACCTAGTCATAACCTTAACCTTACGTTAACCTAACTTAACCCTAACCTTCACCTTGACCTTAACCTTAACCTTACCCTATCCTTACCCTTAACCTTCAGCTTAACCTTGAATTTAACCTTAACTTTCCCCTAACCTTAAACCTAATCTTAAGAGTAACCTTAACCTTAAATTTACCCTTAACCTAACCTTAACCTTAACCTTACCCTTAACCTCCACCCTTAACCTCAACCTAACCCTAACCTTGAGCAAACACTTAACCTTTACCTTAACCTGACTAAACCCTTAAGGTTAGGGTAAATTTAAGGTTAAGGTTAAGGTCAAGGTCAAGGTTAAGGTTAAGTTAGGTTAAGGTAAGGTTAAGGTTACAATTAAGGTTAAGGTTAAGGTTAAGGTTAAGTTAAGTGTAAAGTCAAGGTTAAGGTTAAAGGTTTGGTTAAGGTTAAGGTTAGGTTATAGTTAAGGTTAAGGCTTTGGTCAAGGTTAGGGTTAGGTTATAGTGAAGCTTAAGGTTAAGGTTATGGTTTGACTTTACCCTTAACTTAACCGTAACCTAACCTTAATCTTAACCTTAACCTTATCTTAACCTTAACCTAACCCTAACCTTAACCTTAACCTTAACCTTAACATTAACATTAACCTAGCCTTAACCTTAACCTTAGTTTTATCTTAACCTTAACCTAACCCTAACCTTAGCCTTAACCTTAACCTTAACATGAAATTTTAACCTAACCTTACCATTGACCTTAAGCTTCACTATAACCTAACCTTAACCTTAAACTTAACCTTAACTTGAATAAACCCTTAAGGTTAAGGTAAAAGTAAAGTTAAGGTTAAGGTCAAGGTGAAGGTTAAGGTTAAGTTAGGTTAAGGTAAGGTTATAGCTAGGTTAAGGTTAAGGATAAAGTTAGGTTAAGCTTAAGATAAGTTTAAGGTTAAGGATAAGGTTAGGTTAAGGGTAAGTCAAGGTTAAGGTAAAGTTAAGGTTAAGGTCAGGTTAAGGTTAATGTTAGGTTAAGGGTAAATTCAAGGTTAAGGTTAGGTTAAAGTTAAGGTTAAGGTTAAGGGTTTGGTTAAGGTTAGGGTTAGGTTTTAGTTAAGGTTAAGGTTAGGATAAGGTTAAGGTTAAGGGGGTAAAGTTAAGGTTAAGGTTCAGGTTAAGAGTAAATGTTCAGGTTAAGGTTAAGGGTAAGGTTAAGGTTACGGGTTTAGTGAGGTTAAGGTTAAGGTGAAGGTTAAGTTGAAGGGTAAGGGTAAGGGTAAGGTTAAGGTTAAGGTTAAGTTTAAGTTAGGTTAAGGGTAAGGTTATAGTTAGGTTAAGGTTAAGGTTAAGGTTAGGTTAAAGTTAAGGTTAAGGTTAAGGGTTTAATCAGGTTAAGGTTAAGGTTAAGGTTACAGTTTTAATTAGTTTAAGGTTAAGTTTAATGGTTTGGTCCAGGTTAGGGTTATGGTTAAGGTTAAGTTTAAGGTTAAAGTTAGGTTAAGGTAAGGTTAAAGGTTACGGTTTTAGTCAGGTTCAGGTTAAGGTTAAGGTCAAGGTTAGGTTAAGATTAAGGTTAAGGTTAAGGTTAAGGTTAAGGTTAGGTTATAGTGAAGGTTAAGGTTAGGGTTAGGTTATAGTTAAGGTTAAGGTTAAGGTTACGGTTAGGTCAAGGTTAAGGTTAAGGTTAAGGTTAAGGATAAGTTAAGGTTAAGGGTAAGATAAGGTTAAGGTTAAGGTTAAGGTAAAGGTTAAGGTAAAGGTTAATGTTAAGGTCAAGGTTAAGGTTAAGGTTAAGGTTAGGGTTATGTTATAGTTAAGGTCAAGGTTAACGTTAGGTTAAGGTGAAGGTTAAGGATAAGGTTTAGGTCAAGGTCAAGGTCAAGGTTAAGGTTAAGTTAGGTTAAGGTTACGGGTTTAGTAAGGTTAAGGTTAAGGGTTTGGTCAAGGTTAAGGTTAGGTTATAGTTAAGGTTATGTTTAAGTAAAGATTAAGGTTAAGGTTACAGGTCTTAACCTTAACCTTCACTATAACCTAACCTTAACCTTGACCTTAACTATAACCTAACCCTAACCTTAACCAAACCCTTATCATTAACCTTAACCTTAAACTAACCTTAACCTTAACTAAACCCTTAATCTTAAGCTTTAGCTTAACCTTAACCTAACCTTAACATAACCTTAGCCTTAACCTTACCTTAACCTTACCTTAACCTTAACCTAACCTTAACCTTAACCTTACCTTAACCTTAACTTAAACTTAACTTTACCAAACCCTTAACCTTAGCCTTATCCTTAACTTAACCTTAACCTTAACCTAACCTTAACCTTACTCTTAACATAATATTAACCTTAATATTCACCTTAACCTTAACCTTAACCCTACCCTTAACCTTAAACTTAACCTTGACCTTAACTATAACCTAACCCTTAACCTTAACCTTAACCATAACTATTAACACTGGAAAATCGTACAGTAGAAGTCGACACTAATTAATGTCGAGCCTAAGGATTTACATGACAGAAATACATTATGGAATCAAGAAGTATTTAAAATATCTAAGGTTTTGAGAAAATCAGATTTGAACTAGTCATAAATACTCAAATGCGCACTTTTTCCTTCAAAAAGAGCACCTTCTACGCGTCGTTTTGCCCGATAAGCGTGCATTCCTGGAAATGGAAAAACGTCACTTTCTTGGACCACAACAAGCAAAGGACATTTACTCCTTATGTGGAAGCCGCCTAAGGACACCAAACAATGCCTCCTTAGACATTATGTCAGCACACAAAAGAATATTTGAGCACACAATGGAATCACACCTCTCCCTTGGGTCACCATCCATCATGTACCAAGGAAGATGTTAGGAATCTGTAATTAGCAAGATTGGCAAAGTCTGATCATAGAAAAAACATCGTTTCAACCACTTTGGGATTCTAGGATCTAGCCCTCCTGAATCCAAAGAACGACCTCTCCAATAAGTGCAAAGATGGATTTGTCTTTGAAGTTCTGGGTAATGGTATTAGGCTAGTTATGAAGCCCAAGGGTTTTTTTTGTTTTTGGATGGTTCAGCATGATTACTGTTTGAGGTAGAAAGTTCTAAGTGCAAAGATTTCCAAAGGTGAGAAGTTGCAAGCAAATAGAACAAGCTTTGGCCAAGAAGATAGATAATTGCAGGTTTTAGTCCATTGGGCTATGGAGTCATAATAGGGTTTAATTGAAACATCAAGAGGCAAGAGTGGTTCATGGGGAAAGTCATCTATGTCTAAGGATCTCTTTGAAAGTTGATTTATGGAATGAAATTATACAAAAAGAAGGGGAATTAAACATATGAAGAACAAAGAGTAGCCTAGGATCTGGTAAGTACTTTGAAACTACCCATCCTTTGATACACTTTCAATAGAAAACATATAAAAATAGAGGGAAACATGAATGATAACAAAGGATGGTCTAAGATCTGTTAAGTACTTCTAAACTAGCCAGCTTTTAACACATTCCAAGGGAAACAATCAGACAGTCTTTGGGGATAAAAATAGGACCAGGGCACACCATATCTTCCTTAGTTCATCTCTACTTAACATGAAATGAAAGAAAAATCCAAGAACAATATTAAGCTAAAACAATAAGACGAGGGAATGCCAACATTCCTATGCTTAAATTGAATTAAATCATTCCTAAATAACACAGATTGGAAGAAAAAATTCAAATAAATATTTTCATTCAGTGAAGGGTACTGATGTACAGCAGGTCCTAAATATATGCATGTTTTTCTTTATAAGAGAATATGAACACAGTGAAGACAGAATCAAAATAACAAGTCACAATGAGAAAAACATAACCGTCAACATAGACCAGGATCCCATAAATCAACTTGTATTGATGCTCCAAACCAATTACATCCTTAAGTCCAATGATTTTGTTTAGAAATCATCTACACTTCCTATACTAACTTATCTATTACAAGCAGATCTCCAAGAGCCAGTGAACACTATTTATATATAGAAGTCTCAAGATCAATTACATTTCAATGTTCAGTAGAGAAATCAACCAACCCCTCCCTCATCTTCTGCAGTAGTATTTATAGAAGAATGAGGAGGTGAGATCTGATAAAATATATCTAAAGGTAATTAATACAGACTTAATGGCTTCTCAGCCTTTGGGGGGATCAACGAAGAAGCTTACATAGGTGTCATCTGTATTAAATGATTTACATAAAGATTTAAGCTCGGTGGGAGCTCTTACTGACTTTTGAGGCTCTGTGCAGTGTCACTTTAACTCTGCTAATATTTTGTTATTAAGTTTGTTTGCAGAATTAACTTCTCTGGCTACGCTGAGGCAAATACTTGATCTTGATCAATAACTTCGGCCTCTGTTTGAATGCTTTTGAGGCACAGGTGGCACTGTGGTAGTTGGGAGGAATCAATTTGCCTCAGATGTGGTGGTGGAGGCTTTCTGTCTGATGAACCTTTATGATTTTTCTGTTAACTATGTTTTAATTTGGGATTAGGCTTTTGATAAACCATCTTATACATAATCCCCAAAAAATTTTCTTCAATCTTCTGTTCTGGTGTGTTTCCTGTCTTCGACACTGATACTCTTTGACTTTTTTCTGATTCACTAATTTGTTCGTGTGCAGGGCTGCGCAGGGTTCGTGTGGCATCAATGCTTCATGAATCATTGACGAAAAGTGGAGCTTAAACCCTACAAATTATTCTCTTTGATGACTCAAAGGTAGGAGTATCGTCACCCTCAGCCTTTGAATTTTCTTCAGCATGGCGGAAAAACCATTTAAACCCTACAAAATATGAACAACATTATAAAATCCTACATATATAGGTTTATTGCTTCAAAATGTGTGTGGAGAGAGCATGGCCGTTGGATGGCATCATCCAACGGTTGAGATCGATTAGAGGAGGTCAAAGGGAAGGCGGAAGAAGAATCCAAATCAGAGCCATCAATCGCATAGAGATCAACAGTCAGGAGTGGGGTTGAATAAATAATGTGAAGGTGTCACATTATTTGAAAAAAATAAAATCAAAAGCAGAGACAAAGTTTTAAAACCTTTTTTTTGGAGAAAAATGATTAAAAAATGAGTGGGGAGCTCAAGACGAATGTGGGTCGTTGGATGAGATCGGCCCACGTGATCAACGGTGGAGATTGGGTGCCACTATACCTTAGAAACATGCCCCGGACTTCAGAAAACGGTTAATAAAATCATGTTGCATAAAGTCCCCGGGTCCACATTGGATGACTGTGCGAGGACCAATGAAGACTTGACCTAATCCGTTGATTCCGCGTGGATGCTAACTGGGTATTCGAGGCCACCGGCTCTGTGAGACTGCTGTCGTGGCTGTGGGGACCAAGGCAACTGTTTTTAGGTCATTGATCTGCAGATCAGATCGACGGTGGAGATGCTTTTAATACCACGCCGTACCTGTTGGGAAGTGAAAGAGGTATGAAATTACTATGTATTTACTCATTCTTTTACCATAGACATACTCCTTTTTTCCTTGGAAAGGTAATTTATTGTAAGAATTACAATAGAATTGGAAATGCTTATGTTTAGTACAAAATTATGACTAAAGGTTACTTTTTGATTGACAAAACAGGAATTCGACGAGGTGAACAACTGTACCAAAGGTGGGGTTGAAAATAATCTAACTGCTACTCCATCAGCATTGAACCATATCCAGCCAAAGGCAAGGAGATATGAACGAATAGCCCAGAAAAGGCAGGGGACAACTTGGCCTCGGTAAGAGTAAACAGGATGATGACTAAACAAAGGGGAGCGAATCCCTCAGGATCCTTTGATCATGAGGGATTGTTGTTCAAACTCATCTTATTCCTTGATTTGTCCATTGAGATTTGATATATAAAGAAATGTCCTTTAGTTACAAAGGGACGGTGTTGTTGAAGTCAGTGAGTTAGTCGAAAGGATTTAAATTTAAACATTTCCTCTGGAATATAATGTTTTATTGACTCTCGGCTTTTGAGAGAACCTTCTCTGTAATACTTTATGTTGGTTTAATATAAGACAAGCATTTCATCCATCTTCTAAAGTTTTGAATTAGCCCAGCAGTATTTCACTGGCGCTAAGGGCTACGCTCTGGTGGAATCACTTCGTTGTTTGTATTTTTAATCCTTGCTTACTATCATGTGAAGTGTGTTTAATGTTTGTTTCAATTACAGAACTGGTTTATTGTTGTTATATCAAATACAAAGTCATTGCTATTTCATCCTTTACAAGAAGCACATTTTCCGTTCAGTTATCTTGTTATTATTATAAAGCTTTTTTATTCTATATCTGATTTGAGTTTTTGTTCCATTAGTTTATAATTTTTTATAATTGATTGTTGCGTGGTAAGTGGTTGTCGACAGGATTGAAGCATGGAAATCTAGTTTCTTGATTATGTTATAATTGTAATTGTTGTTCATTTGATGTTTCTATTCCATTTCTGTTCATTATTTATTCATAGTTTTGGATTAGCAAATAGATGAGTTATAGCTACATGCTGTTGTTCCTTTCCACATTTCTTTTCTTTTAAGTTACTTTCATTGAATTTGATTTCGTTTCAATTGCTTCAATATCTCCAATTGTATAGGATAGAGGTTATTGCTTCCAAATCCCCAGATTGGTTATCTTGCATCAATTTCTAAGGGAAAGAGTTACTGCTACTGCATCCCTGATCGATGTTTTGAAAGATTGATGTAGTTTAATCTTTCCATTCATGTCACTGTAATTAGGTTTCTTTACATGCACTTTGTTACTTTTGAATTTAATATTCTGTACTACATCTTCACAGCATTTCTCTTAGATAATTGCAGCTTTAGATAGAGTACACTCTTGAAATAAAAAGTCGCTCCCGGATTGATGATTAATGTAGGCTAATTAGGTGTTCAAAATATACCTTTTTATGATTCGACATTTTGGCACCGTTGTTGGGGAGAGTGTATGCCATTTCAGAGGAGTGATGCATAGCTGATTTTCTTCTGCTTACGAAGAATTAGGTATTAAAGATGGAAGGTAAGAACCTGCGAACTGGGCAAGAAACATACTTTCTCATAGCCCACTTCACAGTAGAAGTAGGTAAGCTTCTTTCTCTAGGTTGGAATGAAGGTTTGTTTACTTGAATGAATAAACCAACTAAACGAAACAAAATTCCTCCTAAAACTGAAAAACCTAAGGGACCGGTGACCCTTGGGTTCAAAACCTTTATTGACGAAATCCTTAAAAGAACTAAATCTCAGCCATTAGTAGGATTTAAAAGAACTACTTCTAGACAGTCTACTAGTCCCCTTCAGGCTACAGAGTCACCATCTGAAGCCCTTGCTGAGATACACAGTCAAACAGAGGGAATTGAGCAAGATTACCAAGAAATTGAGAATCCTTGCATAAGTTTCCTTCAAGAAGGGAACTCTATCAATCTCTGAGAAGGAGAAGGGGAAACAGGAGAAACCAGAGACTTAAAAATCTCCTATTAAAATTTCCCAAACAATAAGTAGACTAGATAAGGGAAGTGTTGTTAAAATTATTCAGAACCAAGGTCATGAATCACCTCAAACAGTAGGTCAACAGGGAATAATTATTATTCCAGACAAATGGAGTGTTGTCAAAGCCATTCCTGCCCCTACTCGTCAACCTAGAAATTCCTTGGAAATCCTAGAGGAATATTGGCATATCTTTGATCAAATGGCTCAGAACCAAAATCAGAATCAGCAGGCACCCCAGCAAACCTCTACGCTGCAATATCATATAGTAGATACTACATTCAATGCACTTATGAAAGCCATCCCCCTTCAACACATTCCCACATTTCATGGCTTAACATTAGAGGACCCAGATGCATTTTTTTTTGAATTTGATGTGTTGTGCAGAGGATATGATTACACCACCGATGCCCAAAAACTAAAACTATTCCCTTCTACATTAAAAGGGGCATCTTTGCGATGGTTTATGGGATTAGGTGGGGGTGTCATAATGGATTGGGATCATATGAAGGCTGCGTTTTTAAAGAAATGTCAATATTACTGCAGGTCTCGAGAACTAAAAGATGAAATATTCCAAATGACAACAAAACCAAATGAAACCTTTGAAGAGTATGTGGAATGGTTTCAATACAATCTGCAGAGATCCCCTTATGCATCTTTACCCTTACCTAATAATGTTTTGAAAACCACATTAATTAGGGGAATGAAATATCAATGGGTTGAAACATTAAATATTATGGGAAAAGGTGATATATATCAGGAAAGTTATCCTAACATCATTGATTTGTGTATCAGGAATTCAAGGGGCAATACAAGGTTGAAATCAGCAGAACGTGATATTATTACAAAGGAAAATAAGACCTCTAATGAAGGTGTGACTCGTGCAGAGATTGGAAATCTGCTAGAAGAATTTAAGACAGACATAATTGGGACTCTAACAACGCAGTTCGATATTATGCAAGCCAAACAGAAATAGGTAGAAGCAGAGAAAAACTTGGCAATATTCTGTGCTAGATGTAGAAAGAAACATAGCCACAAATAATGTCCGTTGGATGTGATTAAAGTCTACACCATTTTCACGAAAGATCACCCTATGAAGGGATGTCCTTTGCTTCCTGGCCTAAAAACAACTTATAAGGAGGCAGAAGAAGAATCAAAAGTGGTATGTCTGCTTAATCAGCGCCGACAATGGCAGCTGCGACCATCAGGTATGCCGAATGATCCATTTTCTTTTCAGCCTCCTCAGTATAATGCTCAAAAATATAGTGGGATGTGGAAAAATTAACCACCTTTCCCCAATGGTCACAACAGCCATGTCCTCCCACATCCTAGCCAAATCAAACAAACCAAAATAATTGGCCTAGCTTTCCTTTCTACCCACCATTTTGGAAAAATAAATATCCCACACAATGGTCCCCCTCTACTTCCCAGAGTTAGGCCTGGCAATCAAACTGGAAAAAACCTACAAATCAGCCAGTCCTATAAATTCCTCTCTCTCAACCTACACTGCCATCTCCTTATACAAACCCCCAGACCAACTTAAGACCACAACTCCCAACCCAACCCAACCCAAACCCAAACAATAGGCCAGTTCAATATGTCCAAATAATGGAACCCCCAGAAGTAGAAACTGAACTGAGGGAGTGCAATGATCTTCAATTAAGGTCTGGGCGCATAGTGGAAACAGAAAGAAACAATGATGTCCATATTGAAGATCTGTTACCTGTAGAACATACAGTGCAAAATGAGAAGGAAGTTCAACAAAAAAATCAACAACGAAGTCAACAACAAGTAAAATCTTCCTCTCCACCATTCCCAGAATGATTGTTTATACCTCATCCATTAGAGCAACCTAATTATGATCTTTTGGGAGAATTAAAAAATTTGTGTATAAAAATCCCTCTCCTCCAAGCTATTCAAGACATTCTTATATATGAAAAAACTATTAAGGAATTATGCATAAAGAAGACAAAGAGGAGAAAAATTACCAATCGTACTGTCCAAATAGTCGGTACCTTATCTGACTTATTATCAGGAATGGAAACACCTATCAAATATGAAAACCCAGGAAATCCTATAGTGACTATATAAATCAATGGGAAATCATTTCCAAATGCCTTAGTTGATTTGGGAGCAGCAATAAATATTTTAACAACCACCACCTGTCAAAAAATTGGCATTACATCATTAGAACCAACAACAACCTTGTTGGAATTGGCTGATCGATCGATAGTCAAACCAGAGAGTATACTAAAAGATGTAATGGTATCCGTAGATTCCTGGGAATACCCTGCTGACTTCCTGGCTATCAACCCAAAGAACTGACTAGATGGACACTCGTTAATCTTAGGTAGACCTTGGTTGGCAACTTCCGATGCTTATATTGGATGCCGACAAGGCAACATGACAATAACAAGGGGAAATTATGTCAAGAATTTAGCCCTATATCCCCCATCCCAGCCAAGTCTATCAATAATCAAAATAAGAAAACCACCTGCATCATATTTTATGGAAACTATGAGATCACCTCTAACTATAGAAAATGCTCTTGATTTTAAAGATCAAATAGAGGATAATATCATTAATAGTTTTATTAATAAATCATAAACTAGATCTCATTTGCAATGTCACATGATCAAGACAGCATTCGATAATAAAGAAGAAGAAGATCCTTTCAAATATATTCTTGATCAAGCAATACCTACTACTTCTCTGTACAAAGCAAGGTTGTAGAAATTGAGCCTGGAAAAACTCTAAACATTAACAAAAATCTCACTACTAAAAAAGAAGAGAAATTGGTCCAATTATTACGAAAATAAAAAGCAGCCTTTGCATGGGATTACCCCGATATGAAAGGAATTGATCCTCAATTGTGTACTCACCACATCTATACTGAAAAAGATGCAAGACCCATTCTCCAACCTCAAAGAAGACTAAATCCTCACCTTAAAGATATTGTGAATGATGAAATACAAAAACTATTGGATGTTAATTTCATCTACCCAATACCTGATAGAAAGTGGGTCTCTCCAAAAAAGAATGGAAAGCGGAGGATATGTGTAGATTACCGTGAACTTAACAAGGCAACACAGAAAGACCACTTTCCCCTTCCTTTCATTGACCAGGTATTAGACACATTGGCAAGAAAGAAATTCTTTTCTTTCCTCGATGGCTTCAGTGGGTACAATCAAATACATATTTCCCCTAAAGACCAGGACAAAACTATTTTCACATGTCCATGGGGGGAATTTTCCTACCGAGTCCTACCTTTTGGCCTATGAAATGCCCCTGCTACATTCCAAAGGGAAATTCTCAGAATCTTTGTAGACTTAATAAATGAAGCCATCGAAGTATATATGGATGATTTCACACCTTATGGGGATGAATTTGAGCCTGCATTGGAAAACCTAGAAAAGGTATTGCAAAGATATATTAACACTAGGCTTTTCTTAAGCCACGAAAAGTGTCTTATGATGATGAACGAAGGAGTTATCTTAGGGAATTATATTTCAGTAGCTAGAATTCAAGTAGACCCAGCTAAAATTCAAATAATCTTGTTAATTCCCACACCCACCACATAAACAGAGGTACATAGCTTTCTTGGATTTTCTTGTTACTATAGAAGATTTATAGAACATTATTCTCGAATAGCTGCACCTTTATATGCACTGACTGGAAATGTTGATTTCATTTGGACAGATAAATGTGACAATGCCTTTAATGATCTGAAAAAGATTGTTTCAATAGCCCTAGTGCTAAGGGGCCTAAATTGGAATTTTCCATTCCAAATTTCATCCGATGCCTCAGACACAACAATCGGAGCAGTACTTGGGCAGGAAGAAGACAATAAGCCATATGCAATTTATTATATTAGCAAAAATCGATCCCCTGCTGAATTAAATTATACTGTGACTGAGAAATAATTTTTAGTTGTAGTTCATGCTATAAACAAGTTTAGACACTATATAACTGGGTATCCTGTAGTATTATATACTGATCACTCTACCATTAATTTTTTAGCAAATAAGCCTATTACAAACAGAAGAGTGACAAGATGGTTGATTTTACTGTAGGAATTCGATATCACAATCAAAGATCGACCAGGAAAAGAGAACCCTGTAGCTGAATTTCTGTCAAGAATGCCAAAGCCAACAGATACAGAAGCAGTTGAAGACCACTTTCTGGATGAACATCTCTTCGTTGTTACTATCAGAACACCATGGTATGTTGATATAAAAAACCATTTGGCAATAGGTAAATTACCTAAACATCTATCCCTTAATGAACGTAAGAAAATAATACACCGTAGTAGCCGCTTCTCCTAGATTTGGGGCTACCTATTTCATACAGGTGTAGATATGAAAATAAGGAGATGCGTTAGGGAGGATGAAGTATTTGACATCTTGAAAGCATGCCATGATGGATAGTGTGGCGGAAATTTTTCAGATCGTAGGACTGCCCATAAAGTTTTACGAACAGGCTATTATTGGCCTACTATCTTTAAAGATGCTAAAACATTTGTGCAGGCCTGTGATAGCTGTCAAAGGGCAGGTCACCCTGGGCAGTTTGATGAAATGCCTTTGAACCCTCAACTAGTGATTGAACCGTTTGAACATTGGGCCCTTGACTTTGTTGGTCCTATTAGCCCTCCATCAAACCAAAAAACATACATTCTAGTTGCAACTGAGTATGTCACCAAATGGGTTGAAGCAGAGGCTCTTTCAAAAGCTACAGAGGACTCTGAAATACAGTTTCTTTTCCAAATATTTATGTGCTATGGCCTCCCAAGGGACATAATCACAGATGGAGGACCACAGTTTGTAAGTAATAAATTAGCTGAAACATTGCAAAACTACCACATTCAGCACAAGATTACAACTCCATATCACCCACAGGCCAATGGCCAAGTAGAGAGCACGAACAAAGTAATCGAACCTATATTAACAAAAACTGTTGCCTCACACAGACGAGATTGGGCCTACAAATTTCCAGAAGCATTGTGGGCATACCGGACAACGTGGAGACCTACTATCGGATATTCACCATACCAATTGGTATTTGGAAAAGAACCCATATTTCCTATAGAATTTGAAATTAAAACATGAAGAACAGCTCAAAAGGTGGGTCTAAATATGAATGAAGCCCACGCTAAAAGACTATAGCAAGTTAATGAGTTATATGAAATTAGGCTCTCTGCTCTTCAGCACACAACATTAATTCAGCAACAGAGAGCCAAATGGCATGATGCCCATATCAAAGAAAAGATCTTCCACGAAGGAAACTGGGCACTCCTATATGATTCTAGGTTTCAGGATTTCCCAGGAAAACTCCAGACACGATGGGTTGGACCCTATGAAATACAAAAAGTGCATGATAACGACACTATTACATTAGTTACCATTGATGGATCTGGACATTCCTTTAAGGTAAACAATCATCGAGTGCGATTGTATCATAAACATCTTATCCGAGAATCCTTTTACCAATAGTTACGGGAAGATTCTACCATGGAAATTCTCGCTGAAGGGGAGAACTCCTCCTCGGCACCAGTTTGATAAATCATTTCCTTTTTAATTTTGTACATAAATAATTTTTCCATTTCTTGATTATTGTTTTATGAAATTCGTTTTTTAAAAATTATGTTAATATTACTTCTTTATTTCTTCATCGTTTGTTTCATGAAATTCGGTTTCTTTAAAAAAAGAGAGAAAAAAAGAAAAAATTATGTTTATTTCGTTTGTTTTGTTGTTCCTTTCTAAAGGAACATCACTTCTGTTGTTCCTTTCTAAAGGAACAATAGTTCCATAGAGTGCTTTTGTTGTTCCTTTCAAAAGAAACAACACTTCCGCAGATTGTGTTTGATGTTCTTTTTAAAGGAACAACACATTTTTGAGTGGATTGTTTTTTGTTTTAAGCTAGCATTTTGAATTTTTGATCACTTTTCTAAAGGAAAATATATCATTTATATACAATCATAAAAATTAAATCTTACTATAATCAGAAAATCAGAAGGAATTGTCATTTTTAAGGAAATTGTCTAGTAATGATGAGAAAAAAAAGGAAAAAGGGGCATGATTAATAACATAACTATGCTATTTTATTACCATTGAATTAATCTGATCGATTATCTTTATCATGACTGGTTCTTTCCCATATGCTATAACTTTCTTTGATTTTTATCTATGGAATATGAATAAGGGCATATTTTTCTTTTCTATTGAGATGTTCAGACTTCTTCCACCATCCCTACTCTTAAGGAGTGTTGAGCCATCCTTTATGAATAACTAAGGAAAAGTTCTATATGAAAAAGAAAAATATTTACATATTTTATTAATAATCTTATGATTTTGCAGATGGAGGATAGGGGGTCTCATCAAGAGCCATCCTACCATGATAATAGGGAAGGCAGTGAAGTGGCATTCCCATCATGGCCACCAAAACAGGGAAATGGTCCAATAGACAATTGAAAAAATCAAGAAGTCCTTGGAACAGAAGGTCTCATCATGAGCCGGCCTGCCCACCTTTCACTTCTTCCTAGTGAATGGCATTGTGGTTTATTTGGTCACCAAGCTAGCACAATGGCCTCCGTCATAATATTCAACAAAAATCACTTCCTTTGTATAAATAAAGGACAATGATTCAGTGGGTAAGAAAGAAACTTTGTCAAGGTTATGGACAACTTTGGGAAACAGAGCTCTACTGATGGTATTGGAGTCACATTTATACAAATTAATAGTTATATTTAACCCTTTCCCTATATCTCTATTTAAATATCAAATGAAAATATGAATTCTTTACCTCTACTTCCGAACCTATTATACATGAAAATCATTACAAATCGATCATATTAGATCAAAATGGTAAATAATGAAATCATACATACTTTTATCTTATGTTGTCCCTTCTCCTTGTATTTAAATCATTACAAAATGATTTTCTATTCATTACCAATTCATCACATGCATTGATTTTAGTAATTGCTATAATTTGGTTGAATGTATCATAATTACACCTGTTTTTTTTACTGTTGTACTACTATTGTGCCACACTTGCCTTTCTCAATTGATGGTCGACGATGACCTATCATTCATTCGAGGGGCACGGATGTGTGCATGCAGATCAAACCCCGAGATTTATTTACCTGTATTTGAACCAAATCCCTGCATTTTAGGAAATAACAAGTTTTCAACAAACCGTGCTGTGTTGAGAAAAATTAACAAAGCGTAGAGATGGGAGGATGGCCAATTCACAGTGAACCACAGGTGCTGATTGTCTCTGATGTTGCACGAGTAATTTTAGAAAGATTGGGGTGGATTACATATTTCATGAGGATGTAGCAACCCCATGAAGCAGTGGCCACCGAATTTTTATTGAACCTGCAGGAAGGATCCTTCGTGGTCAGAGGAAGACAGATAGTTGTATCTGATGAAATAATTGCAGAAGTGTCTGGCATCCTAGCGCAAGGGACTATTTGGACTCAGAAAAATCAAGAATCCATGAAGATTTTTCAATATGACAGACAGACATTAGTTATTAAAGGTAAAGGAGTTCAGCCAGCATCATTAGGAGAACCATGGGCAGAGTTGGCCAATATTTTGCAGGCTTACATAATGTGCGACGGAAGAAAGGATGTGGTAAGACCTCGCCACCTTAAGTTACTGGCTATATTAAAACAGAAATGCACCATTAATTTGCCTGCATTTTTAAATTCTTTGTTGCATGATACTGCACGTGGTATAAGAAAATCTTAGCATGTAGATATGGTGGTCAACCACCATTGTCTAATTTGATTAATAGTGACTCGTAGCCTCACCCAGTAACATACCAACTAGGAAGAGCTAATATTTTCCATTGACGGAGGGTTAGCTTTACCTGCTCCAAAACGAAAGAGGATGGCCGACTCAATAGCTGAGCCTTCTACTCACAGACAATCCCTCCGATTGAAACGAAGTAGGAGGATGGTGGAAGGACTTTTGGGCAGCAGTAGCTAGCCCATGGAATTTCACAGCTCAGAGGATGAATAGCCTCCACAATTGGAGGGAGTAAGCCCTCGTACTGAGGAGGAAGAGGAATTCGAAGGAGAAATTCGCTACTCAGACGAAGAAGAAATAAGTCGCCACACTGGTAGTGAAAAACAATCTAGTCCAGGGGAAGGAGATAATGAGGAAGAAGAAATCAAAGGAAATACTGAGGAAGAAGAAGCTGAAGGAGAAATTTGGTGCTTGGATGAGGAGGAAGGAAGTTATCATACCTGTGAGGAGGATGAAGACAATCATAGCAGCGATAAGGAAGGAACATGACCTCCCGAAAATTCTATCGTAAGCCCTTTACAAGAAGACCAATTGGCCTAGATTTTGGCCAATATGAGTGATTATGCACAGCCTCATAGCCCCTTGGACTTCAATATTGATATTAATCAACTACCAGAGTACTCTGCTATCGATAAAGAAACAACTAGAGAATTTCTGAATGAAACAGCAAACCCTAGCGAAGCTAGGGTTGCTTCTCCTGAGATGCGTGAACAGGAGAAAGAGAACACCGAAGCTGGAAGCCCCCAAGAGATTGCAGAGTTAACTGAGAATATGATTCCCAAATAATTTAGCCAAGGGCATATGAATGTGGAATAAGAACCCCAAGGAGAAGATCAATAAGAGAATTTAACTGAAGGCATGGCTGATATAAGCCAAAACCCTATTAAGAAAATGGGTTCAGATAAAGGAGCGACTGTTCCATTAAGAAAGAGGAGGAAAACAACTGATATTGAGAAGCTTCACAGGGAACGAATAAAGCTTCATAAACTAGTTGAATAGCTCAGGCAAACCATTAGGGTTCTGAGAATGAAACAGATGCCTAAGCGAGCCCTAAGAGAAGAAGCATTGCTATCAAAAGAATTTCGAAAAGGAGAAAGGTGACCTCTAATAGAAACCCCCAAGTTACAGAATAAACCATACCTGAGCCTAATTATGAGGATGCGGAGCAACAAACGGTTGTTCCAACACAAGGTGTTCCAGAGGAACCTGTTCTAAGTGAAAATATGCAATCTAGTAGTCAACACACTTTTAGTGACCCGACACTGGTCAGACTTCAAGAATAATTGACATAGGCCCGAATAAAAAGGCAGAGATTGGAGGAAGATATTGTCCCAAGAAAGAGATATCAGGAATTATAGCAACAAATGAGAATTATTCATGAAGTAGAAGTTGAAGCTCATGAAAAATGTCAGAAATCAGAGGTAAGGGCTGATAAGGTAATGAACCAACTAAAACTAGCCTATAATCAAATGGACACTCTCTGCTCCTTGTATACTGATGTCTTAGGCTGTAGATGCCTCGCCAAAAACTATGCTTTGTTTTTACTAGAAATATATTTACAATTAAAGATCAAGGCAGTTAGGGTAGGGAAATCCATAGAGCTAAAAACCGTAGATGACTTTATATCATGCTGCAAACTTTATGGGATCAAAGTACAACACCTTTCGTGTGAATTTTACTTGCATAATCTAATACTTGAAAATGACTGTGAATCAAACCCTAGCCCTTTTATTAGAGATGTTCAGTTTCAGGCATTCATTTCCTTTGCTGTAAATCAATTAAAATGGCTTAAAGCCTATAACGCCTTTCAAAGGCAGGAAAATGAATTAGATATGTGGGTCAGAAGTCAACCTCAGGACCCACTTCAATTTTGGGCTAGATAGAAAAGTTTGATGACAAAGGAAGGCGTTACCCAAATCCTGGGGCCTATCCACAAATCAATTATTTTGAATGGAACAGAATATTTCTCATCCATTAGAAACCAAGCTTATATAGCAGCCAAGGTCTAGTGGAAAACCTCGAATCAGAATGTGCAAAATAGGGAACCATTTAATTATAGAAACTCTGGGCTAGCTGCAGACCACTTTATTTCCTATAGCCATCTCGTTTTAAAATAAGGACCATATTGGTTAGGATGTAGGTTCCGCAGCCCTATTGCATGGTACCCTGCTTCGGACTACAAAGCTATTTATTAACTTCCTGAAGGACAGACAAAACATGTTTTTGAGGAATTAGCTGCACTACGTGGTTTTAGGCCTGTTGATGACAAACCTTATCCAACTTATTCTTTGACTTCTCTCCATGTGAACTATAGTTTTCATGAGGGCATGAAAAATATTAAGCAGGGGGGTATGTTGGGCAGTGAAAGAGGTATGAAATTACTATGTATTTACTCATTATTTTACCATAGACATACTCCTTTTTTCCTTAGAAAGGTAATTTATTGTAAGAATTACAATAGAATTGGAAATGTTTATGTTTAGTACAAAAAGATGACTAAAGGTTACTTTTTGATTGACAAAGCAGGAATTCGATGAGGTGAACAGTTATGCCAAAGGCGGGGTTGAAAATAATCTAACCGCTGCTCCATTAGCGTTGAACCATATCCAGCAAAAGGCAAGGAGATCTGAACAAATAGCCCAGAAAAGGCAGGGGACAGCTCGGCCTCGGTCAGAGTAAACAGGATGATGACTAAACAAAGGGGAGCGAATCCCTCAGGATCCTTCAATCTTGAGGGATCGATGTTCAAACTCATCTTATTCCTTGATTTTTCCGTCGAGATATGATATATAAAGCAATGTCTGTTAGTGAAAAAGGGACAGTGTTGTTGAAGTCAGTGAGTTAGTCGAAAGGCTTTACATTTAAACATTTCCTCTGTAATATAATGTTTTATTGACTCTCAGCTTTTGAGAGAACCTTCTCTGTAACACTTTATGTTGGCTTAATATAATACAAGCATTTCATACATCTCCTAAAGTTTTGAATTAGCCCAGAATTATTTCACTAGCGCTAAGGGCCCGACTCTGGTGGAATCACTTCGCTGTTTGTATTTTTAATCCTTGCTTACTGTCGTGTGAAGTGTGTTTAATGTTTGCTTCAATTACTGAACTAGTTTATTGTTGTTAGATCAAATACAGAGTCATTTCTATTTCATCCTTTACAAGAAGCACATTTTCCATTCATTTATCTTGTTATTATTATAAAGCTTTTCTATTATGTATTTGATTTGAGTTATTGTTCCATCAATTTATAATTTATTATAATTTATTGTTGTGTGGTAAGTCGTTGTCGACAAGATTGAAGCATGTAAATCTATTTGCTTCATTATGTTAGAATTGTAATTGATGTTCATTTCATGTTGTTGTTCCATTTCTATTCATTATTTATTCATAGTTTTTTATTAGCAAACAAATGAGTTATAGTTACATGTTGCTGTTCCTTTCTAGATTTCGTTTCTTTTAAGTTACTTTCATATAATTTGCTTTCGTTTCAATTGCTTCAAGATCTCCAACTGTAGAGGATAGAGGTTATTTCTTCCAAATCCCCAGATTGGTTATCTTTCATCGATTTCTAAGGGAAAGAGTTACTGCTACTGCATCCCTGATCGATGTTTTGCAAGATTGATGTAGTTTAATCTGTCCATTCATGTCACTGTAATTAGGTTTCTTTACACGTGCTTTGTTACTTTTTCATTTAATATTCTGTACTACATCTTCACAACATTGCTCTTAGATAATTGCAGCCTCAGATAGAGTACACTCTTGAAATAAAAATTCGCTCCCGTATTGATGATTAATGTAGGCTAATTAGGTGTTCAAAAGATACCTTTTTATGACTCGACAATACCTTAGTCTATCTGTTGGGCTTCTTCAGAGTGCGATCACCATCTGATGAGCGGCCTCAGATTGGAAAATGCGCATCGATATCGCATTCACTCCACAACTGACCTTTAACGTCTGGGGAAAATGGTATCTTCATACTACCCAAGCCACGTGTCAGCCGACGGTCTTGATCGCTGCAGATCGGGAAAAACCGCTTTCCTCACAAAAGCGATGCGATCAACCTGCCCAGTTTTGAATAGTTAATGACCAAAAAGTATTTAAAACCCAAAATTTTAATATAACAAAGGTTTCAGCTTTGGGGGCAGAAAATGTATTTGCTATACGGTTCGGCGCCCGTCTGCGGGGCCGTGGGTTATATGGAAAGCAATATGACCGGGGGTTTTATGCACAGGGCTAATCGGCATCAGAGATTTCAATAAAGGGGAAATATTTGTACACTGTGTTACCTCTGATGCGATAAGTGTGTAAACATCTCAGCATCTAGTTCTAGTGCCAGGGCATATGGAGTGAAAATGGCTAAGGACTTAGCCCAAGGGGGCTTAAACCTTTACACCAAAATATGTATTTTTCATGAATTTTTCAATGTTTTTCAAGGGTTTCGAGGATTTCGATAAGGCAAAGAAGGAGTCTTAAACCTTATCACAGGGGTTTTGATGAAGGGAAAAAAGGAAAACATGAAAAATGAGGGATTTTATGGGGAATAAAGGGATAAGAATGAGGTTAGTTTTGGAAGTGCAAGGAAGGGGAAAATGGTGCTTGCAGCAGTATTCTCTCTTGGAAATCACATAATTTCTGGGGCATCATGGGCACAGCAGTGAAGATTTTGAAAAGAGGCATGGGGCCTTTAAGATTCTTCAAGAGCCAACAGTTTTTACAATAAAAATTGTTCCTTGAAGGCTCCAAAAATGATTTAACCACCTTTTGGTATAACAAATTTCATAGGTGGATAATAGAAGGGAAGGAGAATTTGAAGCTCACCTATATAAACCCACCAAGAGATGAAAAAATGGTGATCACAAGGTTATGCTGGCCAAAGTTTCCCAAGCAACACCAGCAATGTGTGTGACCTGGAGCTGGATCTAAAGAGGACTCGATAGTTGGCCACCCAACATCTTAGTCCACCACAGCAGAGAGAGAGAGTTGGACTGCATCATAGGCAGAACTTGTAAGACAAACATCCTTGCATCGAGACCTAGAGCCATTGCCTAGGGGCCCTTTGGCAAGTGGGTAAGATTTTCTTTTATTTCAAACATTCAATAAGAAGAGGCCATTGAGCCATTTTTTTCATTATTACTGTTTGGAACTCTCTATATAGCTTCTTTTGTGGTTTTAGTTTTAGTTTTTTTAACCAGAGCATACTTCAGCATATTATTTCATTTAAGTTCTATGCTTTTGAGCTCCCCCCACATACTTCTTGTTACCAATAGTTTAGAGAGTAGACCACACTCTCTAAGCTTGTGTGATTTTGTACACCTATATGTCGAATCCACCACAATAGGATTGGCGACTCCACTGGCGTGTTTCAAGTTTATGTGGTTGTGCCATCTTTTGCAAGAGACCCTTAGTTTATGCTGCAGTGGAGCTGACAGTCCTCTGACCCATATTGTTGTCGCTATATTCACTGAGGTGATAGAATGAAGAAGGTAGCTCCTAATATTTTACTTGCAGGACTTTTGTGCGCATTTTTTTCACACAGAGGCGTATTGTGCATGTTCAGGAGTGACCTGCACGCAGGAAGGCATACTTGTCAAGGGTTTTTTAGCGCAAATTGCAGAGAGATTTTTTCTCCATATTTTCTGCATTTTTTCTGCTTGTAAGTGTGTTGGCCAACCCCTAATGTATCTGCCAACACCTATGTTGATACCCCATAGCTTCTGAGAACTGATTTCTTGCTGCTTTTCGCAAGCATTTAGTTAGTTTTCATTTAAGTTGGTTTTTGCAAAAAGTGTTCACATAGTTTAAGTAGGGGACAAATTAACCATTTCTTTCCAAATGATTTATTTTTTTGCACATTCTGGTATGCACACTTAGCTTAACTAGTCCAAGTAAGTGGCTCATGACCACACATGCATAAGCTAGTGTAGAGATTGTTTAGTTTAAATTCATTTTTTGCATTTAGGAAATTGCAGGACTAGGATTGAATCACCAATTAGAGCAAGTAATCTCTGTTGTCTTTGCACCATTTGGTGACCCTAGAAAAGCATACGAACACTCTACATTTGTGATTCGCCATCTCCCTTTAGTCACTCACATAAAGTTACTAACTAGGAGGTTTTGGAAGCGACCCATTATCCACAAATGCTTTCTATTTGAGCAAGGAACAAAATCACATAGTTTAACTAGGGGACTTTTGTAAAGGATCATCGATATCCATATGTTCAAATTATAAGATTTTTCACCATGCGCTCACCCACCTTCACCCACTAAGAAAAGAAATCCACCTAAAAATAACTTAATTCAACTCACTAAAGTATCCCCACAGGGGCCACAAGAGAAATTATAGATTAAGTTAGGATCAAGGGGGTAGGCATCCAATAAGCCGCCTTGATCACGCTTCACATTTGAAACATAGAAGTTGTGTTTTTAGGGAGATTTAAAATCCACCTATCAGCCCACGGAAAAGAAAACCTGAGCACGGTAGAGACCCGATTCAGAGGGGGTTAGGCTTAGGCGCAGTGCGTGCGGTATCAGTTGGGGCTACCTAACCCAGCTGATACTCAGTACTATTAGTTGACTATCAAGAAGCCCAAGACTCTAATGCTCATGTGGGACGGTGGTTCTTAGTGACCAAAACTAGGGCATCCTTTACCCAATAGGTGACGATGCAGGCAAGATCCAGACCCTCTACCCTTACCTTGGTTGATTCTCTTTGGCTAACTAGGGTCGTCGCTAGCTCTTACGAGACGTTGTGCCAACACTCGCAAGAAATCATCTCAAGGCCTAGTTAATTTTGAGTGTGTGAGGACGTATTAAGTCTTCTAGGATTTTTAGTATCATGCGCAAACAAACAAAACCATTTTTTGCTTGATTGATCACATAAATTAAGCTAAACAAAAATTCATTTCATTTTCGTTTTGTTTTATGTATGTGGCCATAAATTTTTCATGATAAAAGACTCGATCCACTCAATTTTTTTTTCCAAAACCTAACCTGGTCGACACTCAAATGGTTCCAATAGAGCCTCGGCAGTCCAGGCATCTTTTGGACCTCCCCCCATTACTAGGAGGGATTCTAGCTCTTCTTCCATTTAAGCTTCAAATATAGAAAATTTCCACAGTGGTTGGTTCATCCTTTCTTGGAGAAACCTTAGTTGGGAACCCTATTTGGTCTCCCAACACCACACCGCACATTAATCCCCCCTCGTCCCATGGAGGGCAGAGGAGTTCGTCCCATACGGGAAGCCAGATGAAGGGTAAGGCAAGGTTAAGGGCAAAGCCAAGGTTAAGGTAAAATTAAGGTTAAGGTTAGGTTAAGGTTAAGGTAAGGTTAAGGTAAAGTTTCAGGTTAAGGTTAAGGTTAAGGTTTTGGTCAAGGTTAGGGTTAGGTTATAGTTAAGTTCAAGGTAATGTTAAGGTTAAAGGTAAGGTTAGGTTAACGGTAAAGTTAAGGTTAAGGTTAATGTTATGGGTTTAGTATGGTTAGGGTAAGGTTAAGGTTAGGTTAAGGGTAAAGTTAAAGTAAAGGTTAAGGTTATGGTTAAGGTTAGGTTCAGGTTCAGGTTAAGGTTTAGGTTAGGGTTAAGGTTAGGGGAAGGTTAAGCTTAAACGTAATGTTAAGCTTAAGCTTAAGGTTAAGGGTTTAGTCAGGTTAAGGTTAAGGTTAGGTAAAGGTTAAGGTTAAAGTTAAGTTAAGGTTAAGGTTAGGGTTAAAGTTAGGGTTAGGTTATAGTTAAGGGTAAGGTTAAGGTTAAGGGTAAAGTTAAGTTCAAAGTTAAGGTTATGGGTTTGGTCAAGGTTAGGGTTAGGTTATAGTTAAGGTAAAGTTAAAATTTATGGTTAAGGTAAGGTTAAGATAAGGTAAAGGGTAAGGTTAAGGTTAAGGTTAGGTTAAGGTTATGGTCAAGGTAAGGTTAAGGGTAAAGTTAAGGTTAAGGTTTGGTTAAGGTTAATATAAGGTTAAGGATAAGGTTAAGGTCAAGGTAAAGGTTGAGGTTAAATGTAAGGTTAAGGTAAGGGTAAGGTTAACTTTAACCTAACCTTAACATTAACCTTGTCCTTAACTATAACCTTAACCTGACTAAACCTGTAACGTTAACCTTAACCATAACCTTGATCAAACCCTTAAGATAGGGTTAAGGGTAAAATCAAGGTTAAGGTTATGGTTATGGAAAGGTTAAGATTAAGGTTAAGGTTAGGGTTAAAGGTAAAGTTAAGGTTAAAGTGAAGGTTAGGTTAAGGGTAAAGTTAAGGTTAATGTTATGTTAAGGTTAAGGTTAAGGGTTATGTCAAGGTTAGGGTTAATTTAATGATAAGGTTAAGGTTAGGTTAAGGTTAAGGTTAAGGTTCAAGGTTAAGGTGAAGGTTAGGTTAAGGTTAAGGTTAGGTTAAGGGTAAAGATAAGGTTAAGGTTAGGTTAAGTTAACCTTAACCCTTAACCGTATCTTGCCCTTAATCTTAACATAAACTTTAACTTTACCCTTAACTTAACCTTACCTTAACCTTAACCTAACTTTAACTTTACCCTTAACCTAAACCTTAAACTTAACCTTAACCTTTAACCTTAACCTAACCTTAACCTTAACATTAACTTAACCCTAACCTTGACATAACCCTTAACCTTAACCTTAACATAGCATTAACCTTAACTTTACCCTTAACCTTCCCCTAACCTTAACCTTAACCTTAACCTTACCCTAACTTTAACCTTCACTTTGACCTTGACTTTAACCTTAACCTAACCTTAACCTTAACCTTAACCTTAACTATAATTTAACCTTAAACTTGACCTTAACTATAACCTAACCCTAATGTTGACCAAACCCTTAATCTTAACCTTAAACTTAACATTAACCTTACCCCCTTAACCTAAACTTAACCTTGACCAAACCCTTAACCTTAACCTAACCTTAACCTTAACTTTAACTTTACCCTAAATTTAAGCTTGACCAAACCCTTATCCTTAACCTTGACCAAAACCTTAACCTTAAGCTTAACTTGAATAAATCTGTAACCTTAACCTTAACCTAACCCTAACCTTGACCAAACCATTAACCTTAACCTTAACCTTAACCTAACCTTGACCTTGACCTTAACTATAACCTATCCCTAACCTTGACCAAATCCTTAACCTTGACTTTAACCTTAACCTTAACTATAACCTAACCCTAACCTTGACCTTAACCTTGACTTTAACTATAACCTAACCCTAACCTTGACCTTAACCTTAACTTAATCTTAACCTTAACATTAACCTTCCCATAACCATAACCTTAATCTTAACATTACCCTTAACATAACCTTAACCTTAACCTTAACCTTAACCTAACCTTAACCTTAACTTTAAATTTACCCTAACCTTAAGGTATAACTAAACCCTAACCTTGACCAAACCCTTAACCTTTAAACCTTAACCTTAACCTTAACCTCAACCTTTACCCTAACCTTAACCTTAACCTTGGCTTTACCCTTAACCTTAACCTTGATCTTCACCTTAACCTAATGTTAACCTTAACCTTATCTTACCATTAACCTAACCTTAACGTTAACTCTAACCTAACCCTAACCTTGACAAAACCCTTAACCTTAACCTTAACCCTCAACCTTAACCTTGACCAAACCCTTACCTTAAACTAACTTTAACCTTAACCTTACCCTAACCTTAAACTTAACCTTAGCCTTAACCCTAACCTTAACCTGACTAAACCTGTAACCTTAACCTTAACCTTACCCTTGACCTTCACCTTCACCTTAACTTTACCCTTAACCTTGACCTTACCCTTAACCTTCATCTTAACCTTAACCTTAAATTTACCCTTACCCTTAACCTTCACCTTAACCTTAACCTTGACCAAACCCTTAACCTTAAACTGACTAAACCCATAAGCTAAGGGTAAATTTAAGGTTAAGGTTAGCTTAAGGTTAACCTTGACCTTGACCTTAACCTTAACCTTAACCTTACCTTTAACCTTTACCTAACCTTAACCTTAACTTTAACCTTAACCATAACCTTAAACTTAACCTTGACCTTAACCTTAACCTTACCCATAGCCTTCACCCTTAACCTTCACCCTTAACCTTAACCTAACCCTAACCTTGACCAAACCCTTAACCTTAAACTTAACCTGACTAAACCCTTAACCTTGACCTAACCGTAACCTTTACTTTAACTTAACCTAACTTACCCTTGACCTTAACCTTAACCATAAACTTAACCTTAACCTTAACCTTCCTTAACCATAACCTTAACCTTAACCTAATGTTACCCTAACCATAACCTAAACTTGACCCTTAACATAACCTTAACATTTACCTTAAGGTTAGGGCTAGGTTAAGGATATATTTAAGGTTAAGGTTAGGTTAAGGTTAAGGTAAGGTTAAGGGTAAGGTTAAGGTTAATTTTAGGTTAATGTTCAGGTCAAGGTTAGGGTTAGGTAAAGGTTAAGGGTTAAGGGTAAGGTTAATGTTAAGGTTAGGGGAAGATTAAGGTTAAAGGTTTAGTTAAGGTTAACGTTAGGTTAAGGTTAAGGTTAAGATTAAGGTTATGGGTTTATTCAGATTAAGGTTAAGGCTTACCCTCTTAACCTTAACCTTAACCTAACTATAGCCTTACCTTGTCCTAACTTAACCTTAACCTTGACATTGACATTAAAAATAACTTTAACTTTACCCTGACCTTAAGGGTTTAGCTACGTTAAGGTTAGTCAGGTTAAGGTTAAGGCTAAGAATTTGGTCAAGGATAGGGTTAGGTTATAGTTAAGGTCAAGGTTAAGGTTAGGTTAAGGTTAAGGTTAAGGTTAAGGTTCATGTTATGGGTTTGGTCAAGGTTAGGGCTAGGTTATAGTTAAAGTTAATGTTAAGGTCAAGGTTAAGGTTAAGGTTAAGGTCAAGGTTAAGGTTAATGGTTTGGTCAAGGTTAGGATTAGGTTGTAGTGAAGGTTAAGCTTAAGTTAAGGGTAAATTCAAGGTTAAGGTTAAGGTTAAGGTTAGGTTAAGGGTAAAGTTAAGGTTAATGTTAAGGTTTTGTCAAGGTTAGGGTTAGGTTATAGTTAAGGATAAGATAAGGTTAAGGGTAGGTTAAGGTTAAGGTTAGGTTAAGGGCAAAGTTAAGGTTAAGGTTAGGGTAAGGTTAGGGTAAGTTTAAGGTTAAGGGTAGGTTAAGGTTAAGGTTTAGGTTAATGTTAATGTTAACGTTAAGGTTAAGGTAAATATTAAGGTTAAGGTCAAGTTTAAGGTTAAGTAAAGATTAAGGTTAAGGTTAATGTTAAGGGTTTGGTATAGGTTAGGGTTTGGTTACAGTTAAGGTTAAGATTAAGGTTAAGGGTAAGGTTATAGTTAGGTTAAGGTTAAGGTTTAGGTTAGGTTAAGGTTAGGTCAAGGATAAGGTTAAGGTTAAGGTTAGGTTTAAGGTAAAGTCAAGGTTAAGGTTAAGGTTATATGTCTTAATGTTAACCTTCACTATAACCTAACCTTAACCTGAACTTGAAACTTTACCCTAACCTTAACCTTAACCTTGACCCGAACATTAACCTTATCTTAACCTTAACCTTCACTATAACCTAACCTTAACCTTAACCTTAACTATAAACTAACCCTAACCTTAAGGGTTTGTTCAAGGTTAGGGTTAAGTTATAGTTAAGTTCAAGGTTAAGGTTAGGTTAAGGGTAAATTTAAGGTTAAAGCTAAGTTAAGGGTAAAGTTAAGGTTAAGGCTAGGTAAGAGTTAAGGGTAGGGTTAAGGGTTAAGTTAAGGTTAAGGTTAAGGTTTGGTAAAGGTTAGGGTTAGGTTATAGTTAAGGTCAAGGTTAAGGTTAGGTTAAGGGTAAAGTCAAGGTTAAGGTTAGATTAAAGTTAAGATTAGGTTAAGGGTAAAGTTAAGGTTAAGGTTAAGGTTTTGGTCAAGGTTAGGGTTAGGTGTTACAGTTTTAGTCAAGTTAAGGTTAAGGTTAAGGGTTTGGTCAAGGTTAGGGTTAGGTTATAGTTAAGGTCAAGGTTAAGGCTAAGGGTTCGGTGAAGGTTAGGGTTAGGTTATAGTTAAGGTCAAGGTTAAGGTTAGGTTATAGTGAAGGTTAAGGTTAAGATAAGGTTAAGGTTAAATTTAAGGTTAGGGTTAGGTTATAGTTAAGGTTAAGTTTAGGTAAGGGTGAGGTTAAGGCCACGGGTTTAGTCAGGTTAAGGTTAAGGTTAAGGTTAAGGGGCTAAGGTTAAGTTTAAGCTTAAGGGTAAAGTAAAGGTTAAGTTGAAGGTTAGGTCATAGTTAAGGTTAAGGCTATAGTTAAGGTAAAGGTTAAGGTTAGTTTATAGTTAAAGTTAAGGTTATGGTTAAGGTTAATTTTAAGGTTATAGGTCTTAACCTTAACCTTCACTATAACCTTAACCTTAGCTATAACCTAACCCTAACCTAGAAAATACCCTTAACCTTAACCTAACTAAACCCATAACCTTGACCCTAACCTTACCCTTAAGCTTCACCTTAACCATAACTTTACCTTTTACCTAACCATAACCTTAACCTTAACTTGACTAAACCTGTAACCTTAAGTTTACCCTTACCTAACCTTAACCTTAGCCTTAACCTAAAATTAAGGTAAGGTTAAGGTTAGTTTAAGGTTAAGGTTAAGTTAAGGGTAAGGTCAAAGTTAAGGTAAGGTTAAGATTAAGTTTATGGTTAAGGTTACGGTTTTAGTTAGGTTAAGGTTAAGGTTAAGGTCAAGGTTAGGGTTAATTTGAGGTTAAGGTTAAGTTTAGGTTAAGGGTAAAGTTAAGGTTAAGGTTAGGTTAAGATTAAGCTGAAGGTTAAGGGTAAGTTTAGGGTTAATTTTAGGGGAAGGTTAAGGTTAAAGTTAGGTTAAGGTAAAGAAAAGGTAAGGTTAAGGTTAATTTTAATGTTAAGGTTAAGGTTAATGTTATGGGAAGGTTAAGGGCTTCATCGTACCCTTAACCTTAACCTAACATTAACCCTAACCTTAACCTTGACCTTAACTATAACCTAACCCTAACCTTAACCTCAACTTTAACCTTAACCTTACCCTAGCATTAACCATAGCCTTAACCTTAACGTTAACCTTGACCTTAACCTGACTAAATTCGTAACCTTAACCTTACCTTAATCTAACTTTAACCTTAACCTTATCCTTAACCTAGCTATAACCTTACCATTAACCTTAACTATAACGTAACCCTAACCTTGACCAAACCCTTAATACTAACCTTAACCTTAACCTTTACTTAATCTTAACATTGACCTTAACCTTAACCTTAACTATAACCTTAACATTATCTTAACCTAACCTAACCTTAACCTTACCCTTACCCTTAACCTTAAACTTAACCTTGACCTTAACTATAACCTAACCCTAACATTTACCAAACCCTTAACCTTAAACTTAGCCTAATATTAACCTTAACCTAACATTAACCTTCCCATAACCATAAAATTAAAATTAACATTAACCTTAACTTGAATAAACCCGTAACCTTAACCTTAAGGTTAAGGTTAAGGTTGGGGAAAGGTTAACTTTAAGGTTAAGGGTAAGGTTAGGGTTAAGGTTAGGGTAAGGTTATAGTTAAGGTTAAGATATGGTTAAGGTTAAGGGTAATGCTAAGGTTAAGGTTAAGGTTAAGATTATGGTTAAGGTTAAGGCTAAGGTTAGGTTAAGTTAAGGTAAGGTTAAGGTTTTGTCAAGGTTAGGGTTAGGTTATAGTTAAATTTAAGGTTAGGGTTAGGTTATAGTTAAATTTAAGTTTAAGGTCAAGGTTAAAGGTAAGGTTAAGGTTAGGTTAAGGGTAAAGTTAAGGTTATTGTTAGGGTAAGATTAGGGTTATGG
Organism: Pinus albicaulis; assembly: GCA_034641835.2. Taxonomy (NCBI): domain Eukaryota; kingdom Viridiplantae; phylum Streptophyta; class Pinopsida; order Pinales; family Pinaceae; genus Pinus; species Pinus albicaulis. The sequence goes on from CM076581.1 coordinate 394,365,790, forward strand.
GAAGGTTAAGGTTAAGGTTAGGTTATAGTCAAGGTCAAGCTTAAGGTTAGGGTTATGAGAAATTTAATTTTAAGGTTAGGTTGTAGTTAAGGTTAAGGGTTTGGACAAGCGTAGCGTTAGGTTAAGGGTAAAGTCAAGGTTAAGGTTATGATTATAGGAATGTTAAAGGTAAAGCTAAGGTCAAGGTAAGGTTAAGGTTAAAAGGTCAAGGTCAAGGTTAAGGGTAAGATAAGGTTAAGGTTAGGTTAAGGTGAAGGTTAAGGTTAGGTTAAGGTTAGGGTTAAGTTAATGTTAAGGTTGAAAGTTAAGGGTAAGTTAAGGTTAAGGTCAAGGTTATGGTTAAGGTTAAGGTTACGGTTAGGTTAAGGTTAAATTAGGTTAAGGTAAGGTTAAGGTTAGGTTAGGCTATAGTTAAAGTTAAGGTTAAGGTTAGGTTAAGGGTAAAGTTAAGGTTGAGGTTAGGGTTAAGGTTAAGGTCAAGGTTATAGTTATGTTAAGATAAGGTTATGATAATGTTAAGGGTTACGCGTTTAGCAAGGTTAAGGTTAAGGTAAAGGTTACATGATTAGTGAGGTTAAGGTTAAGGTTAAGGTTGAGGTTACGATTATGTTAAGGTAAGGTTAAGATAATGTTAAGGGTTACAGGTTTAGTCAGGTTAAGGTAAGGTTAAGGTTAAGGTTACATTTTTAGAGAGGTTAAGGTTAAGGTTAAGGGGTTAATGTTAAGGTTAAGGTCAAAGTCAAGGTTAAGATTAAGTTAGGTTAAGGTTAAGGGTTTGGTCATGGTTTATGTTAGGTTATAGTTAAGGTCAACGTTAAGGTTAGGTTAAGGTTAAGGTTATGGATAATGTTAAGGTTAAGGCTAGGTAAATGTTACGGTAAGGTTAAGGTAAGTTTAAGGTTGAACTTAACCTTGACCTTAATGTTAACCTTAACCTTAACCTAACCTGAACGTTAACCTTAAACTTCCCATAACCATAACCTTAACCTTAACCTTAACCTTAACCTAACCTTAACATTAACCTTTACGTAACCTTAACCTTAACCTTAACCTAACCTTAACCTTGACCTTAACTATAACCTAACCCTAGGGTAAGGTTAAGGTTCAGGTTAAGGGTAAGGTTAGGGTAAGGTTAGGGTAAAAGTTAACATTAAGGTTAAGGGTTTCCTTTCCCTTAACCTTAAACTTTAACTTAAATATAACCTAACCCTAAACTTACCATTAACCTTAACCTTAACCTAACCTTAACCTTACCCTTAACCTAATCTTAATCTTAAACTTAACCTCACTAAACAAGTAACCTTACCCTTAACTTTATCTTACATTGACCTTAACTATAACCTTAACGTTAACCTAACCTTAACCTTAAATTTACCCTTAACCTAATCTTAACCTTAACCTAACCCTAACCTTGATTTCACCCTTAATTTAACCTTAACCTTCACTATAACCTAACCCTAACCTTGACCAAACCCTTAACCTTAACCTTAACCGTAACCTTAACCTTAACGTTTACCTTAACCTTATCTTAAACTTACCCTTAACCTTATATTAACCTTTAATTAACTTTAACATTGACCTTGACCTTATCCTTAACCTTAACCTCAACCTTACCCTTAACCTTAACCTTACCGTTAACTATAATTTTGCCTTAACCTTGACCTTAACTTAGACATAACCCTAACCTTGACCAAACGCTTAACCTTAACCTTGCCCTTAGCCTTAAATTATCCTTAACCTTAACCTTAACAATAATATTAACCTTAGGTTAAGGTTAAGGTTAATGGTAAGGTTAGGGTAAGGTTAATACTAGGTTAAGGGTAGAGTTAAGGTTAAGGTTAGGGTGACGGTTAAGGTTAAGGTTAGGGTTACCTTATAGTTAAGGTCAAGGTTGAGGTTAAGGGTAAGGTTATAATTAAGTAAGGGTAAGGTGAATGTTAAGGTTAAGGGTAAGGTTAAGTTTATGGTTATGGGAAGGTTAAGGTTAAGATTAAGTTAAGGTTAAGGTTAAGGTTAAGGTTTGGTCAAGGTTAGGGTTAGGTTATAGTTAAGGTTAGGTTATAGTGAAGGTTAAGGTTAAGACCCGTAACTTTATCCTTGACCTTACCCTTAACAGTAAGCTTAACTTTAACCCTAACTTTGACTTTACCCTTAACCTAACTTTAACCTAACTTAACCTTAACCTTGACCTTAACCTAACTTTAACCTTAACCTTACCCTTAACCTTCACCCTTAACCTTAACCTATCCTTAAAATTAATGTTAGTCTTAAACTTATCTTAACCCTATCCTAACCTTAACCTTAACCTTAACCTAAACAATAACATTAACCTTAAGCTAACCTTAACCTTAACATTAACCTGAATAAACCTGTAACCTTACCCTTAACCTTAACCTAACCTTAACCTTAACTATAACCTAACCCTACCTTGAACAAACCCTTAACCTTAACCTTAACCTTAACCTTTCCCTACCCTTAACCTTAACCTTAACTATAACCTAACCCTAACCTTGACCAAAACCTTAACCTTAACCTTACCCTGGCCTTAATTATAACCAAACCCTAACCTATACCAAACCCTTACCCTTAACCTAACCCTAACCTTGAATTTACCCTTAACGTTACCTTAAACTTAACCTTCCCCTAACCATAACCTTAACTTTACCCTTAACCTAATGATAGCCTTGACCTAAACTTAACCTTAACCTTAACCTTGACCCTAACCTTAACTTTAACTATAACCTAACCCTAACCGTGACCAAACCTTAACCTTAACCTTAACTTAGCCTAACCTTAACCTTAACCATAACCTTAACCTTATCTTAACCTTAACTATAGCCTAACCCTAATCTTGAACAAACCTTAACCTTGACTTTACCCTTAACCTTAACCTTAACCATAACCTTAACCTTAAACCTAACCTTAACCTGACTAGACCTGTAACTTGAACCTAACCCTAACCTTGACAAAAATCTTAACCTTAACCTAACTAAACCCATGACTTTACCCTTAACTTTAACTTTACCCTTAACCTAACACTACCCTTAACCTTAACCTTAACCTAAATAAACTTGTAACCTTAACTATAACCTAACCCTAAGCTTGACCAAACCCTTAACATTAACCTTAACCTTAAAATTTACACAACGTTAACCTTAACCTTAACCATAACATTAACTTTATCCTAACGTTAACCTTAACCTTATCTTAACCTTTTCCTTCACTATAACCTAACCTTAACCTTGACCTTATGTTGTGTAACCAGCTCCAAAAAGAGAAGAAAAGAGATATAAACGCCTTAGAAATGAGCCACTTCGAGGGGGCAACCTCCAATACATTACATAAATGCACAATTCTTCGATGATACAAATGAAAAAAACCTCCTTTCTATATATAGGAGTCCATGGGGCCATAATGTAATCCTAGTGGGCCACAATGTAATCTTAGCCGACCTAACAATACTAATTTAAGGGCACAATAATAACAAAATGGGGGTTACAAGGGTTCAATAATAACAATAAGGGGGTTACACTAACAATAATAAGGGACTATACTAGTGATATAGGGACCTAACATGCCCCTCTCCTTCAAAAAAGTGTTGTCCTCAACGCTTGAGTAGCTCCGGGTGCTTATGTATAAAATTCTCATCCTCCCATGTAGAATCTTCAGTGGGTAAGTTCTTCCACTTGATGAGATACTCTGAAATTGATCGATTCCGTAGTTGTCGAGTTCTTTTTTCCATGACTGCTTCAGGTTCCAATATGATTTTCCCTTCCCCATCAAGTTCTGGCAATACTGTTTGAACTGGAAGATTTTCACCTATAACCTTCTTGAAGCATGAAACATGGAAAACTGGATGTACTCGCGAAGAAGCAGGAAGCTCCAATTTGTATGCCATAGTACCAATCTTTTGCAACACCTTGTAAGGACCATAGTACTTTGGCGATAATTTATTATCCTTCTTAGCTTGCTTGAGGGACATTTGTTTGTATGGTTGTAGCCATAAAAATACCCAATCTCCTACATCAAAACTTCTCTCATTGCGATGTTGATCTGCCTGTTGTTTCATTCGATTTTGTGCCAAATTCAGGTTATCCTTTAAGAGTTGGAGAACTTCTTGCTGATGCTCTATGTGATCTTCCACTGCTTGAACCTTCGAATTTTCCCTTAAAGATGATGTGATGGATGGTGGATGATATCCATAAAGTGCCATAAATGGGGTCATTTTTTCTGCATTATGGAAGGAAGTGTTATACCACCATTCAGCAAGAGGTAACCACTTGACCCATTGTGTTTGTTTATCAGATACAAAACAACGAAGATATCCTTCCAAACATTTATTTACGATCTCAGTTTGACCATCAGATTGAGGATGATAAGATGAGCTATGAGCTAATTGAGTACCCAAACAAGAAAATAACTCGTCCAAAAATTTCCAGTAAAAATGGGATCTCTGTCGCTCACAATAACCCTTGGGCTTCCATGTAGCTTTTGAATTCTGTCCATAAATGTAGTAGCAACTGTACTTGCTTTAAATGGATGAGATAATGCACAAAAGTGTGCATACTTGGTAAATCTATCAACTACCACCATGATGACACTCTTTCCTTCGGACTTAGGTAAACCTGTGATAAAATCCATTGAAATCTCCTCCCAACGTTGACTTGGAATGGATAAAGGTTGTAGAAGTCCCGGGGTCTTAATTGTTTCCACTTTATTCTGCTGGAAAACCAAACATTCCGCCACAAACTTTTGAATATCAGATTTAAGGCCATCCCAAAAAATTTCTTTCTTCACCCTTTGGTAAGTTTTTAAAAATCCTGAGTGTCCTCCTAAAGGAGAAGTGTGCAATTCCAGAAGAATATTTTGTTTTAGTTGGGAATTCTTGCAAAGATATAAGCGATCTTTGTACCATAAGGAATCAATTTTCCAACTAAATGTATCAGATGTACTACGATCTTGCTGCAACTTTTGAATGAGTGTCCATACATCTTTGTCCTTCTTCCATTCATCTCTTGCTTCAATTATCCAATCTGGTTGGATAATAGAAATGGCACAAAGCAATGCTTCCACCTCTTCATTCTTTCTTGAGAGTGCATCTGCAACAACATTAAGCTTTCCTTTTTTGTAGATTATTTCAAAGTCATAACCCAACATCTTTGTGGCCCATTTTTGCTGCTCTTCTGATGATAGTCTTTGTTCCAAAAAGTGTTTAAGACTATCATGATCAGTTTTTACCTTGAAGTGTCTTCCCATTAGGTAAGTCCGCCATTTCTTTAGTGCATGTAGTATTGCTAACATTTCCTTCTCATAAATAGGTTTCTGTAAATACTTTCCCTTGATTGGACGACTTTCAAAAGCAATGGGTCTTCCTTCCTGCATTAAAACTGCACCAATTCCATTTCCTGAGGCATCACATTCCACAATAAAGGTTTTTGTGAAGTCTGGCGTAGCTAAGACCGGTGCATAGCACATTGCCTCCTTAATATGTTCAAAGGCCTTAGTTGCTTCAGGAGTCCATGAAAATGCATATTTCTTCAATAATGTTGTTAGAGGTGCTGCTATTCTCCCATAATTCTTAACAAACTTGCGATAATACCCTGTTAACCCGAGAAATCCTCGCAACTTCTTTATGGTTGTGGGGAATTTCCATTCCTTAATGGCTTTAATTTTGTTAGGGTTTACTTTAACACCCTCGTGAGATACAATATGACCCAAATATTCCACCTCTTGTACTCCAAAGACACATTTGGATTTTTTTGCATATAATTGTTTCTCCTGCAATAGTTTGAGCACCCTGTCAACATGTTCAACATGATCCTTCCAAGACCTGCTGTAGATTAGTATATCATCAAAAAATACTAGCACAAAATTTCTAAGGAAGGGTTTGAAAATGGAATTCATCAACCCTTGAAATGTAGAAGGTGCATTGGTAAGGCCAAAAGGCATGACCAAAAATTCATAATGACCCTCATGAGTTCGAAATGTTGTTTTTGGAATATCTTCAGTCTTCATTCTAATTTGATGATATCCTGGACAAAGATCCAACTTGGTAAAATAAATTGCTCCATGTAATTCATCCAATAATTCATCAATCACAGGAATGGGAAATTTGTCTTTAATGGTGAGCTTATTGAGCTCCCTATAATCCGGACACATTCACCGTGATCCATCCTTCTTGTGTACCAATACTACAGGAGCAGAGAAAGAACTTTGACTAGGTTGAATTATACCCGCCTCTAACATTTCTTCAATCATACGTTCAATTTCGCTCTTTTGGAAGTAAGGATATCTATAAGGCCTGATGTTTGGAGGAACACTTCCTGGAATCAAATGAATAGCATGATGATGATCACGAATAGGTGGGAGTCCTTTGGGAGTTTCAAACACCTTGGAATGATTGTCCAAGACTTGTTGGAGATCTGCAGAAATAGATGACTTTGATGTTGGAACTTCTAGTGAGCATAATTGTGCAATTACGCCTCGTTTTTCTTTCTTTAGAAGCTTTGTCATGACATTAGAGCTTTATATCCTTCCTGGCTTCCCTTCAATACCCCGTAATTCAACTTCCTTTCCTTCTGAAAAAAGATTCAAGAAAAGTTCTTGAAAATTAAAAGCTACTGTCCCCAAAGATTGTAACCATTGTACTCCTAGTACAACATCAGCACCTCCCATAGGAATGGAAAGCATTAGACTAGTCAATACATATTCCCCCATGGTTAGCTTAACATTATGGCATTTTCCAGAGCAATTTATAGTTCCTCCATTTGCAACCATCACTTGACATTCTGGTGTTGGGTATAGGAAACAATTTAATTCCTTGGCTACCTTACAATGAATAAAATTATGGGTGCTACCTGAATCAATCAACACTATTACCTTTTTCTTCTTGATTTGTCCTTGTATCTTGAGAGTTTGAGGAGTGGTAATTCCTACCATTGCATTACACGATATGGTCGGATTCATTTCTTCCTCTTCTAGGGTTGGTTCCTGGTGTATATCCTCTTCTTGTTCATTTTCTTCTTCCTCTTCACAATCTATGTAAAATAATTTCTTCTCAGCACACTTACGACCTTTAGTGTATTTGCTATCACAACTGTAGCAAAGCCCTTTTTCTCTTTTTTCTTCTTATTGTTGTGATGTCAACCTTGTAGGTTGTGGAAATCTAGACGTAGCAACACTTTCTTCTTTATAGAATTGAGTGGTAGGCTTCCTTTTTTCCATTATTTTACATTCAACTTTTCTTGCCAACCTGAATGCCTTCTCCAATGAATCTGGTTCCAAAACACGACCTTCATGTTGGATGTTATCCTTTAAAGTGCCTATGAAGAGATCGATCCTGTGGTCCTCTGGAATATCAGTTACCCTTATATTCAATTTTTGGAAGTCCTCAATGTGTTGCCCTACTAAACCCTTTTGTTTGAGATTTATCAATTGGGTAAAGAAGGTGTTTCTTTTTGTATCCTCATAATGTGCTATCATTTCCTCCGTAAAAATTGACCAAGTGACAATTTTTTTACGGGAGCAAAGCCATCGATACCATACAAATGTATTTTGTTCTAAATGTAAAGTTGCAATGCGTACTTTTTGTGTGTTTTGCACATTATGGAGATCAAAATATTGCTCCATCTGTAGTATCCATGTTACAGGATCCTTTCCATCAAACTTCCTCATATCCATTTTGGAATATGGTGGTTCTTCCCGCCAACATTAGAGGTTATGAAATCACGATTAACATTTATTTTGTTCTCATCATGAGTTTCCTCTACTATCTTTTCACCATTAGGAAACATTTCTTGTATCAACTTTCCCAAACTTTTGATGTCTACTTTTAGATCTTTCTTCATGTTTTCCATGTTGTCTTTCATTTTTTCATCAATCTTAGCTTCCATGTCATCCATCTTAGCTTCCATGCCCACTTCCATGCCATCCATCTTAGCTTCCAAACCATTAATCTTAGCTTCCATGCCCACTTCCATGCCATCCATCTTAGCTTCCAAACCATTAATCTTAGCTTCCACGCCTTTATTCAAACCATCCATCTTAGTTTCCACGCCCTTCTTCAAAACTTCCATTTCATTTTTTGTTGTTCTTTGCGAGAGCGAAATTTGTTGCACTTGCTCTTGTAATTTTGATATGTCATGTTGCCATTCTTCGTCTTCATGAGTCATAGTAGAGCCTTCTAAAGGCTTAATGGGTGTTGAATTCTTTTTAGGGGCCATTTTAGACTCCAATATTGATATATATTATATAATATGCCCTTGCAATCAATTCAACTTGATTCTTTAAACAAGACTTATGCAATTTGGAAAACAAATACACACCTTTTACTTTCTTTGAGGAGCTCGATATTGAAATTGTATTATATCTGTGATTGTTGCTCTACAATATCTGAAATTCAGCATTGAAGTAGCCCTCTGAATTCTCTTTTGAATGCCACAGGTCTGACCTGATTTGGATTCCCCAAGACAAAGTTGTGTCCAATCTCCCACAATGACCTAATTATGGACTGGTTATGTAGAGCGAACTTGTACGACTAGCCAAGTGTCACTGTTTCGTCCTTTGTCTCTAAAATTGATAGCCAAGAAACTACAGTCTGTGTACTTGCGAACACTTTATACAGCACTCCAATCCAATGCCCAGAGAGAGATTTATTGAACTTTTCCCACGATCACCTCTTTGAGATGAAATTCAGGATCCTGACAAATCACTACCTTCCATAGATCATATCTCCAAAAATATTGCGAACCAAGCTCTGAAATTTTTTGACGAATTTCCTCAGGATGTCAGCTTCGCACCATATGAATTTCAGATTCTGAAATTTTGTAGAACATTTTTTATAGCGAAAATTCCACGATGACCTTTTTAGGATCCTGAAAAAAAAACCTAACTTTCACAGATCATATCTCCAAACATATTGCGAACCAAGCTCTGAAATTTTTAGAAAAACTTCCTCACGATTTCAGCTTCGCACCCTAAAAATTTCAGCTTCTGAAGCTTCGTAGAAAATAATTTATAGCGAAAATGTCACGATGACCTGTTTGGAGCAGCGAAACCCTAGAATCCAAACCTCTGATACCAAATGTTGTGTAACCAGCTCCAAAAAGAGAGGAAAAGAGATATAAACGCCTTATAAATGAGCCACTTCGAGGGGGCAACCTCCAATACATTACATAAATGCACAATTCTTCGATGATATAAATGAACAAAACCTCCTTTCTATATATAGGAGTCCATGGGGCCATAATGTAATCCTAGTGGGCCACAATGTAATCCTAGCCGACCTAACAATACTAATTTAAGGGCAAAATAATAACAAAATGGGGGTTACAAGGGTTCAATAATAACAATAAGGGGGTTACACTAACAATAATAAGGGACTATACTAGTGATATAGGGACCTGACACCTTAACTATAACCTACCCCTAACCTTGACCAAACCCATAACCTTAACCTTAATATTAGCTTAACCTTAACCTTCACTATAACCTAACCTTGACCTTAACCTTATCTTACCCTTAAACTAACCTTAGCCTTAAAAATAACCTAACCCTAAACTTAACCTTAACCATAACCTTATCTTTACCCATAACCTTAACCTTAACCTTAACCTAACCTTCACCTTAACCTAACCTTAACCATAACCTTAACCTTAACCTTAAACTTAACCTTTACTTTAACCTAACCTTAACCTTAACCTAACCCTAACGTTACCCTAACCTTAAAGCTAACCTTACCCTTAACCCTTAATCTTAACCTTAATCATAATCTTAACCTCAGGTTAAGGTCAAGGTTAAGGTTATGTTAAGGGTAAAGTCAAGGTTAAGGTTAGGTAAAGGTTAAGATTAGGTTAAGGGTAAAGTTAAGGTTAAGGTTAAGGTTAAATGTTTGGTCAAGGTGAAGGGTTAGGTTAAGGTTAAGGTTCATTTAAGGGTAAAGTCAAGGTTAAGGTAAAGTTAAGGTTAAGTTAGGTTAAGGTCAAGGTTAAGGTTAAGGTCAAGGTTAGAGATAGGTTATAGTTAATGTCAAGGTTAAGGTTAAGGGTAAGGTTATAGTTATGTTAATTTTAAGGTTAAGGTTAGGTTAAGGTTAAGGTTAATATTAAGGTTAAGGTTAAGGTTAATTTTAAGGTCAAGGTAAAGTTTTGGTTACAGTTAGGGTTAGGTTTTATTTAAGCTTAAGATTAGGTTAAGATTAAGGTTAAGAGGGCAAGTGTAAGGTTAAGGTTAAGGTTACAGGTTTAGTCAAGTTAAGGTTAAGGTTCAGGGTTTGGTCAAGGTTAGGGTTACGTTATAGTTAAGGTCAAGATTAAGGGTAAGGGTAAGGTTATAGTTAGGTTAAGGTTATTTTTAAGGTTAAGGTTAGGTTAAGTTAATGTTAAAGTCAAGGTTAAGGGTAAGGTTAAGCTTAGGTTAAGGGTATAGTTAAGGTTAAGGTTAGGTTAAGGGTAAAGTTAGGGTTAAGGTTAGGGTTAGGGTTAGGGTTAAGGTTAGGGTTTTTTCAAGGTTAAGGTTAGGTTATAGTTAAGTTTAAGGTTAAGGTTAAGGTTGAGGTTAAGGTTAGGGTTACGGGAATAGTAAGGTTAAGGTTAAGTTTAAGATTAAGGGTAAGGTCAAGGATAAGGTTGCGGGTCTTAACCTTAACCTTCACTATAACCTAGCCTTAACCTTAACCTTAACCTTGACCATAACCTTGACCTTAACCTTGACCTTAACCTTCAACCTTGACCTTAACCTTGACCTTAACCTTAACCTAACCGTAACCATATCCTTAACCTTAACCTAACCTTAACCTTGACTTTAACTATAACCAAACCCTAAACTTGACCAAACCCTTAACCTTAATATTAACCTGACTAAACCTGTAACCTTAAACTTAACCTTTACCCTTAACTCTAACCTTACCCTTAACCTTAACCTTAACTTGAGGTTAAGATTATGGTTAAGGTTAAGGATAAGTTAAGGTTAAGGGTAAGGTTAAGGTTAAGGTTATGGGTTTAGTCATGTAAAGGTTAAGGGTTTGTTCAAGGTTAGGGTTAGGTTATAGTTAAGGTCAAGGTTAAGGTTAGGTTAAGGTTAAGGTCAAGGTTATGGTTAAGGTTAAGGTTAGGTAAAGGTTAAGGTAAGGTTAAGGTTAGGTTAAGGGTAAAGTCAAGGTTAGGGTTAGGTTAAGGTGAAGATTAGGTTAAGGGTAAAGTTAAGGTTATAGTTACGGTAAGGTTAAGGTTAAGGTTAGGTAAAGGTTAAGGTAAGGTTAAGGTTAGGTTAAGGGTAAAGTCAAGGTTAGGGTTAGGTTAAGGTTAATATTAGGTTAAGGGTAAAGTTAAGGTTATGGTTACGGTAAGGTTAAGGTTAGTTTAAGAATAAATTTAAGGTTAAGGTTAGGTTAAGGTTAAGGTTAAGGATAAGGTTAGTGTTAAGGTCAGGGGAAGGTTAAGGTTAAACATAAGGTTAAGGTTAAGGTTTCACTTTACCCTTAACCTAATCTTAAGCTTAAGCTTAACCTTAACCTTATATTACCCTTAACCTTAACTTAACCTTAACCTTAACTTTGACCTAACCGTAACCTTAACCTTCACCTAACCATAACCTTAAACTTAACCTTAACCTTACCCTGTTAACCTTAACCTTAACCTCTACGTTATATTACCCTTAATCTTAACCATAACTTTAAATTTTACTTTACCCTTAACCGAACCTTAACCTTAACCTTAAACTAACTTGTTAGCCACCTATAAAATTTGTTATAGCAAAAGGTGGCTAAGACTTTTTGAGCCTTCAAGGAACAAATTTTATTGCTAAAAAGTGTTGGCTCTTGAAGACTCTTGAAGGCCTCGTGCCTCTCCTCTGTCCAAATCTTCACTTCTTTTCCCTTTTTTATACTCATAATTTTTGTTGTTTCCATAAGTGAAAATACTACTGCAAAATCATCATTTTTCCCCTCCCTCCACTCAAAACTAACCTTCATTTTGCTCCCCTTTTTTCTCCATAAAACTCCTCTATTTTCATGATCCCTCTTCTTCTCTTCATGAAAATCATTTTTACAAGGTTAAGAACTCATTTTTTAGCCTTACCGAAACCCACCAAATCCTTTGAAAAAAATTGAAAAATGCTTAAAAACACATTTTCATATTATGGAATTAAGCCCCTTTGGGCTAAGTCTTTAACACCCCCTTCCATACACCCAGGTGCCAGGACCAAGCGCTGACCCTTTTCAGCGCTTATCGCATCACAAAATTCCATGGGTTGATATAAAAGCCCGAGCCCGAGGCTCTGATTGTGATTAGCCCTTTTTTATAACGCCCCGAGCATATTTTATTTCATGAAAACCAAAGGCCCCGCAATTGGGCACCAGCCTTTTCATATATATATATATATATATATATATATATATATATATATATATATATATATATCTATATATATATATATATATATATATATATCTATATCTATATATCTATATCTATATCTATATCTATATATCTATATATATATATATATTTTGCCACCAAAACCTTTGTGTTATTAAATTTATCGGTTTTATTATATTATAACTTTCCACCGGTTCAAATTTTCAGTCAATCTCCACCATCAATCTGATCTGCAAATTGATGATGCGCAGTCCATCACCCCAGTGGTCCCCACCATCCATTCACCGTTGCAAAAAACCGCGCGGTATCCATCGCACCGCTTTTGAGAGCGGGGTGGTTATTTTCATTTCGCAGCGATTCCATACACCGCTTGACGCATGGCCTGGGCACTATTCATAAAACTGTCGTCCATCGCGTGTTAAAGATTGGACGTGGACCGGGCGCGATATTGACGTCCACCGTCCAATCTGAGGCCGCCCATCGGACGGTGATTGCTCACCAAAGAAGCTCGACAATTAACCAGGCTATGGCACGGTCAGTAAATCATCTCCACTGTCAATCTGATCTGCAGATCGACGGCCCACAATTCATCGCTCTGATTCGTCGCCCAGTCAGCATTTTCTGCTTTGACTTTCCGCATCCGCTCCCAACCGTCGATCTCTGCGCGATCGAAGGCTCTGATTCAAATTCCTTTTTCACTCTCCTCCGACTTCTTATGATCAATCTTGACCATTGGATGATGTCATCCAATGGCCACACTTCCTCCCCACATCCTCTGCAGCAGTTAAACCCACAACCTAGGATTTCTTAATAAGTTTTGTATTTTGCAGGTGTTTAAAGGTTTATCCATTATATTGAAAGAAAGTCCAAAGGCCGAGAATGACGATTCCTGTGCTTTCTATTCATAAAAGGAAAACCGTTTGCAGGGTTCAAGATCCACATTTCGTTAATACTTCATGCGCATTGATGCCATATGAGCCCTGCATGACCTGCACATCGACAAGACATTGTTTTATTAAACCACGAGTTAAAGAGTATCAGTGTTGAAGACTGAGTGCAGAAAAACAGAATATTGAAGACAAATTTGGGAATTACGGTTAATAATGATTATCAAAAGCCTAATTCCCAGAATTAAAACACAATTAAAGGAACATCATAAGTGTTTAACAGACAGAAAGGCCTCCATCGCCACATTTGAGGCGAATTGATTCCTCCCAGCTACCATAAGTGCCACCTGTGCCTTGAAGCATTCCAAACAGAGGCCGAAGTTATTGATCAAATGAAGATATTCACTTCAGTGCAGCCAAAGAGTTACTTCTGCAAGGACATTAAATGCTAAAAATATCTACAGAGTTACTCCAAACATGACACAGAGCCTTAAAGTCAATAAAAGCTCCCACCAAGCTTAATTCATAAATGTAAAATAGTTAATACAGATAGAATGTTTTAAACTTCTCCATCGAGCCCCTCAAAGGCCAAGAAGTCTTGAATCTATATAAATTTTCTTGAGAGATCTTTTATCAAGTCTCACCTCCTCATTCTTCTATAAATACTTCTATAGAAGATGAGAAACCGTTGTTTGTTGAATTTTGAAATACATTTGAGCTTAAACTTATGATTGTAAATAGTGTTCACTGGCCCTTGGAGCTTTAATTGTGATAGATAAGTTAGACTGAGACTAGTAGATGATTGCTAAACTAAAGCATTGGACTTAAAGCTGTAACTGGTTTGGAGCATCAATACAAGCTGATTTATGGGATCCTGGTCTATGTTGACGGTGATGTTTTTCTCATTGTAACTTGTTATTTTGTTTATGTTTCCACTGTGTTCATCTTCTCTTATAAATAACAACATGTATAGAGTTAGGACCTACTGTATATCAGTACCCTTCTCTGACTGAAAATATTTATTTACATGTTTTCTTCCAATCTGTGTTATTTAGGAATGATTTAATTCAGTTTAAGCATAAGAATGTTGGTGTTCCCTCATCTTATTTCCTTAGCTAAATATTATTCTCGAATGTTATGTTCAGTATTAGTTAATTAGAGATGAAATATGGAGGATATGGTGTGCCCTAGTCCTAGTTTTATCCCCAAAGACTGTCTGAATGTTTCCCTTGGAATGTGTTAAAAGCTAGCTAGTTTAGAAGTACTTACTAGATCTTAGGCCATTTTGTGTTATCTTTGTTTTTGTCTTGAAAGTAACCAAGTAAAGCAGAGCTAGGAGAGGATTTGTGGTGAACTTGGCCCGCTAGTTTCTACTCCAATAGTTGCCTTCAAGTTTCCCTTTGTTTTAAAATGTTTTCTATTGAAAGTGTATCAAAGGCTGGCTAGTTTAAAAGTACTTACCAGATCCTAGTTTACTTTTATTTTTTTCTTGAGTCTATGTTGTTGGGGTTCCCATGTTTTGGCCAGATTGGCAAGACCAAAAGATGAGACAACATCAGAACCACTTTTGGGCCCTAGGATCTAGCCCTCCTGGACCCGGAGAGGGATCTCTCCAAATAGAGCTAAGAATGATATATCTTTTATGCTCAAGATGAGATGTTAGGCTAGCTATGAAGCACAAAGGGGGTTTTAAAATGATTTGGTTGGTTGGCTGCTGGGTTGGTTAGGAGATCATAGGCTAGGAAAGTAATGGGAGAAAAGGAACATAGCAGTAGGATGCTTGAGCAAAGAGAATAGGTCAAGATAGTGCCATCCATTGGGCCATGGAGTCATGAAAGGAGAATTACATGCAATAACTAGCCAAGGCTTCCAAAGGGCAAGTCATATAATACTAAAGAATCTTTCAGATTAGATGGTGGGATGGGACATTGAGGAGGAAAGTGAAAGAAGGAAAGCAACTGAATTTCTGTCTATAGATTAGGTCAGAGGTCATTTAACTCCAGACCTGCTTAGACATACTCTAAGGCAGCTCTCAAAGAGACAAATGGGCTACTTATAGATCAGACCAGAGGTCATTTAACTCCAGGTCTGCTTTAGCAACTCCAAGGGAAAGAACAGAGATAAATATAACAAAGAAGCATCCAAGAAGCAAACCCCCAAGTTCATACATCAGCCAGCAGGCAATAACATCCGCTGCACTGGTTAAACCACGTGAATTCACTCTTAGACAGCACACAAAGCATAAAACATTAAAGGTAGGGAGAGTAGGAAACATAGGGCACCTAACAAGGGTGAATCCTATGTTATACTTCTGTTGCCTACCAGAAGAACATGAAACAGTATGAAAATGTAATAGACAGAGTTAGAAAAACATCACCAATAGCAATAGACCAGGATCCTGTGAAATGCTTTGATTAATTGATGCAAAACCAAGCCTACACAATGAGCTCAATGGCCGTTATAGTCCAGACTTTCCCTCCCTACTATTACACACAACTACCTAAGGCCTCCCTCCCACGATCGTTCTAACAACAAGAATAATCTTCTAACAAAGAAGAGTCAATGAACCAACAACAACAACAACATCTTCTTCTAATTGCTCCTTGGGGGATTACATATAGGAGAAGGGGAATAAGCGGAAGTAGATAAACAATAATGAGTCCCAATAAGACAAGAAGGCGGAAGTGTTCACGCCCATACCACTTAATGGCTTTCTGCGGCATTGCTTGTACTCTGTAATCTGTCTGGGGAGTCTCTGTCAGGCCGAGATCTAACCTCTGATATGTTATTAAGTCCTTATGGTGGTCTGGAACTCTGTGCTGCCTTCTGAAATGAATGAACTGGGTGGAAGGTCTGACGGTCGCTCCATACTTCCTAACTGCTGCCTGACTGTCCTAAATGGGTTTCAGACAGTGCAATTAATCTTTTCAGGGCTCGAGGAGGCATGGAGATCGCTGTAGGAAGGTTTACTTCTGGAGTAAACGCGCTTTGCTATTAGGTGGCACAATTATGACTTGCTGGTGCGCTCTTAGTCTTCAAACTAAGCCTCCATTCTTTGATCACGGGAATAGTGCTTCAAATATTCAATTACAGGCTCAAATCCCTTCTGATCCAGTCTCTGCTGCTTTGCTGGCCGGCTGAAATGGCCTCTCTATGTTATCTGCGCGATGAGATAAACCATTTAAAACCACGGGCAGTGGTGGTGGAGAAATGTTGTGGAGGCAGAAGAATGGTGGCGGAACAGCGGAGAAACAATGAAAAAGGTGGAAGAAACAATTAATAGTGAAAAGCCCGACAACTTAAATTTGGGCGAATTACAAAGGAAAAAAGCCGACAAACAAGGGGTCAGAGCCTTGGATGTGGGACCCAACGGAGGCGGAGGGCGATTAGACCTGAGCCGTCAGATCTGGGAGGAAACGGACGACAGAGATGTAATCGGATCAATTGCAATCGGGGGGAACACAGGGTGACACATATAAAAATTTTCGATTGCGATCAGGGAGGACAAGCGATGACCATTGGATCTAGGAGGAAACGGACGGATGAGATCAAATCGGAGCAATCGCAATCAAGGATGGGAAGATAGGACATGCGATTGCAATCGGAGGTCAGAGCGCGATTGAGCGCTGACCGTTGGATCGGGGATCAGATCAACGGTTCACATTCAATCGGAGGGAGAGAAGAGGGGCGGCGGAACGACGATGCGATTAGCGCTGAGCCGTAGGATCAGCAGGGAGATGGATGACAGAGATTTAATCGGGGGGGAAACAGAAGGACTTGCGATCAACGATCGGGGAGAGGGTGCGATTGATGCTGGAACATTTGATCTGTGGGGAGAATGGATGGCTGTGATTGAATCAGAGCATCGCGATCGGAGACAGAGAGATGGGACTTGCGATTGTGATCGGGAGGGGAATTGCGATTGAGCGCTGGCCGTTAGATCGCGGGACAGATCAACGGCTCAGATGCAATCAGGGGACAGTGCGATTGGGGGATCGGAAGTCACAGTTTCAATTGATCAGGGATCGGGGCAGAAGTCTTGTGATTAATCGGAGGTCGGAGAGAAAGGTTTGCGATTGCGATCAATCGCATCGCAAGTATTTGCGATGGACTGATCGGGGGTCGTCACATGAGAATTGCGATTGCGATCGGCGAGGATCTGCGATTGGCGCTCCACCGTTCGATCGAAGCAGATCAACGGTGCAGAACGGAGTGGAGGACTTAACGTTAAGAATGATCGCGTCAGGACTTTTTCATTTACAAAGGGATTTGCACCCGCCCGGTCTTCCGATTGCGATTAGTGCCTGGGACTTAAGCGCTTGGTCCCAGCGCCAGGTCACATGTGCGGAAGTGGTTTGAAAGGGGCTAGTGAAAAGGGGCTAGGCCTTATAATAAGGTCGGAAGGTGGGTTTAAGCCCATTTTAATGGATTTTGAAGGTTGGGAAGGGGGACGATAGAGAGATAAAGGGGGAAAAAGGTCAGCAAAGGTTAGGGGGGAAATTTAAAGGGGATTTTAGGGGGAAATGAAGGGTAAGAAGGGAAATAGAAGGGGAAGATAAGGGGGATGAAATAGAGGTTAATCGGGGGTGAAATAAGAGGGAAAAGGGGGCCTTTGGGCATTTCTTCACATAGCAGAGAGGCTTTAAAAGGGGAATCAGAAGAGGGGATTTTATCAAAGGATAAAAGACACATAGAGGCTTCAAGGAGACTGTGTTTTCAGAGGAAATTCATTCCTTAAAGACTCAGGAACAATTTAGCCCTCTATTGCTTGTCAAAAATTTCATAGGGGGGCTAACAGTAGCTCCACATGGGGATGGCTTCTTCTTGAAGGAGTCAAGAATTCAGAAGATGATCTCTTGGTGTACGCCAGATGCCTGCTGCTTGAACCATCCTTCTCTTTCCTTGATCAGCTGCCACAAACTATGAAGACAACATATCAGCAGGAACATCCTCCCAAACAACTACCTTCCCGCACTATAATCCTATCATTATTCTTCTTGGGTGCATTTGGACTTGCAGACCCTTTTACATCATCAATTTTTACAAACAGGAAAAATAAACCTATTCTTCTTCTACCCTTATTGCTCCATGAGACCAGATTAGACTGTTGATCTCATATTTTCTCTACCTACACTACTACCTGCTAGGATTAGACTGTCTAGCAGGTTTCTTCTCTACATTCTAAGATAGAAAATGAAATAACTAACTACATGCTCATAAACTGAGCTTTATTGAGCTTTTCCTACCTACCCTACCCTAACTGGAAATCTCTGATGCTCTAGGTGATGCAGTAATGCCAATGCAGCCAGTCTAATAACAACAAAAAATGATATGAGCACTGAATTCCTGTCAGAGATAACCACAGGGTGCTCTGCATGTGGTTTTTCAAAACTGAGGCCATCAGCAGTGGTGACCAATTTTGTTGTGTTTGGCTCTTGCAAAAGATTGATGCTTGTGGAGCTGAGCCAATCAGGGCCTCCATGTAGTCTGCCACAGGATCAACAAACTCATGATGTAAACTTTTTTCTTCAAAGCCTACCATGACTGATAGGTTGTCTGCATCCTGGGCAGCTTCAATCACTGCATTTGTAGTGAGGCCTTTGTAATCACACTCCTCCTCTTCCTGGTTGGAAGTATTCGGCATATGGGCATCAACCAGGAATACCTCCTCTTCCTCTGGACCAAGACAAAGATGTCTATGGGAAAGGAGATCTACCTCATCTTCACTGCAGCCTGAGCTAGAGGGCTCATCATATTCGACAGCGTTTTCCTCTAGCAACATAGGATGGTTCTGCTGGAACTCTGTGAAAATATTAACATATTCTTGAGTGGGGGCTTCCTTTATTACCTTAATCCCTTCGGGAGAAGGCTCTGGGCATTCATTCCACTCAAGATTTTCTTCATCTCTTTCTTCCTCATCCTCTGCGCTGAAGAGATGCTGGCCTCTGTCTTCTTGGCAAGTATAACTAATGTTTGGATATAAAATAGAGAGAAGATCCAATGAATCCTCGTCTACTATCATGCTTTCAACGCCTTCTCCATCAATATCGTAGATGGCCTGCGTTAGCTCATCGCTTTCCTAAAGTTGATGGTCGTGATCTTCCTCCCATGAATCTTCTAAAGATGTCCCTGCAAGCTCAGTTTCCCTTTGGAAAAAATTATCATCAGTCAGATCATCATCAAAGAAATCATAATTACAAGCATTGTTATCCACCATGTCTTCAGAACTCTCATTAAGTCTTTCTACAAAATAGCCTGCAAGTTCATTTTCTGGTTCAGGCTTTGTTTCCTCATACATGCTTTGCATGTAACTTCTGTCTTGCAGTGATTTGACTTGTCTCTTCTGAGGACGAGGGGCCGGTCTTTCCCAATCACCCTCTCTGGTTTCAGCCTCATATTTCTGCTCTTTTGCTTTCAGCAAGGAACTGGCAGTCTCTATCAGTCTTTCCAGCTTGTCCTCTAAAGAGATCTGCGTTGTTTTCTCTGTTCGGTCCCTCCTTGCTGCTTGTAATCTTTCTTCCCTGCACTGTATGTTGTATTCGACAGTGATCGCTATATCCTACATTTCCTCCAGGCTCAAAGGCTCCTTTTTCCATATATGGAATTCCACCTCGGGGTCAAAATAAATTGGATAGTGCAATAAAGCCCATCCCAAAGGTGGTTTTATATCAGAAGGCATTGCATCATATACCTTATTGAACCTGGCTGAAAAATTCTGCACTGTCTCCCCTGGCTGCCTTCTCAACTCCTGATATTCTTTTAGGATGAGGAGAGCATTCTTTGGGGTCGCCCACCTATCTAGGAAAACTTGAGAAAAATGATGAAAGCTGAATATGCTTGCCACTGGAAGGCCTTTGAGCCAATTCTTGACATTTCCTTGCAATGACAGGGAAAAAATTCTAATGCACACATCATCTTCTTCTATCTCATACAATTCAAGTAAATCCTCAAGGCTTTGAACATGCTCTTCAGCAGTGGACCCTTTATTTTCCCCATCAAAATGAGGCAGCTGGTTTATTAATTCTGCAGGCAGGGGTTGGAAGAAAAGAGGTAAAACCAGAGGCTTATATCTTTCTATGGCCTTTGTAGGTGTAGGTGGTGTAACAATGGGCTCATGGCTGCTTGAAGCTTCTTTAGGGGTGGGAGATACAACATGAGCTTCTCGTTCCACTAGGTTTTTCACAGGAGTATAGGTCTGCTCACGGTCTGAAGACTTAGGCTTGAGATATTTCCCATACTCATCATGGGTTTCATCTTTGTACACTCGATTTGGCTTGAAAAAGGACATGACATAGTGATAGACAAAAACAATAAACTCTTTAAACCAAATCCAACCAGTATGTTCTACCCTTCTATGAGGTCTGGCCATCTTTTAGGTTCTTCCTCCAGTGGAGTCTTCGAGGATTATGGAGTGTGGAGTCACCAGGTGGATGATTATGAATGTTTGGAGCAGGGTGTTGTCCACCATCAACAATGAGAATGCCAATCTAACCAGAGATTCTGGGTTCGATCCCCAGCGGAGTCGCCATTATGTTGGAGTTCCCATGTTTTGGCCAGATTGGCAAGACCAAAAGATGAGACAACATCAGAACCACTTTTGGGCCCTAGGATCTAGCCCTCCTGGACCCGGAGAGGGATCTCTCCAAATAGAGCTAAGAATGATATATCTTTGATGCTCAAGATGAGATGTTAGGCTAGTTATGAAGCACAAAGGGGGTTTTAAAATGATTTGGTTGGTTGGCTACTGGGTTGGTTAGGAGATCATAGGCTGGGAAAGTAATGGGAGAAAAGGAACATAGCAGTAGGATGCTTCAGCAAAGAGAATAGGTCAAGATAGTTCCATCCATTGGGCCATGGAGTCATGAAAGGAGAATTACATGCAACAACTAGCCAAGGCTTCCAAAGGGCAAGTCATCTAATACTAAAGGATATTTCAGATTAGATGGTGGGATGGGACATTGAGGAGGAAAGTGAAAGAAGGAAAGCAACCGAATTTCTGTCTATAGATCAGGTCAGAGGTCATTTAACTCCATACCTACTTGGACATACTCTAAGGCAGCTCTCAAAGAGACAAAGGGGCTGCTTATAGATCGGACCAGAGGTCATTTAACTCCAGGTCTGCTTTAGCAACTCCAAGGGAAAGAACAGAGATAAATCTAACAAAGAAGCATCCAAGAAGCAAACCCCCAAGTTCATACATCAGCCAGTAGGCAATAACATCTGCTGCACTGGTTAAACCTCGTGAATTCACTCTTAGACATCACACAAAGCAAAAAACATTAAAGGTAGGGAGAGAAGGAAACATAGGGCACCTAACAAGGGTGAATCTTATGTTATACTTCTGTTGCCTACCAGAAGAACATGAAACAGTATGAAAATGAAATAAACAGAGCTAAGAAGAACATCACCAATAGCAATAGACCAGGATCCTGTGAAATGTGCTTTGATTAATTGATGCAAAACCAGTCATGTACAATAATCTCAATGGCTGTTACAGTCCAGACTTCTCCTCCCGGCCTATTACACACAACTACTCTGCTACTCCCTCCCACGACTGTTCTAACAGTCAAGAATGAATGTCTCTAACAGCAAGAGCTGAACAACTGAACAACAACAACAACATCTTCAATTCATTCTCAGGGATTACATATAGGAGAAGGGGAAGAAGCGGAAGTAGATAAATAAATAAATGAGTTTCATTAAGACAGTAAGGCGGAAGTGTTCACGCCCATACCACTTAATGGCTTTCTGCGGCATTGCTTGTACTCTGTAATCTGTCTGGGGAGTCTCTGTCAGGCCGAGATCTGACCTCTGATATGTTCTTAAGTCCTTATGGTGGTCTGGAAATCTGTGCTACCTTCTGAAATGAATGAACTGGGTGGAAGGTCTGCAGGTCGCTCCATACTTCCTAACTGCTGCCTGACTGTCCTAAATGGGTTTCAGACAGTGTAATTAATCTTTTCAGGGCTCGAGGAGGCATGGATATCGATGTAGGAAGGTGTACTTCTGGAGTAAACACACTCTGCTGTTAGGTGGCGCAGTTATGACTTGCTGGTGCGCTCTTAGTCTTCAAACTGAGCCTCAATTCTTTGATCACGGGATTAGCGCTTCAAATATTCAATTACAGGCTCAAATCCCTTCTGATCCGGTCTCTGCTGCTTTGCTGGCTGGCTGAAATGGCCTCTCTGTGTTATCTGCGCGATGAGATAAACCGCTTAAAACCACGGGCAGTGGTGGTGGAGAAATGCTGTGGAGGTAGAAGAATGGTGGTGGAACAGTGGAGAAACAATGAAAAAGGCGGAAGAAACAGTTAATAGTGAAAAGCCCGACAACTTAGCTTTGGGCAAATTACAAAGGAAAAAAGCCGACAAACAAGGGGTCGGAGCCTTGGATGTGGGACCCAACGGAGGCGAAGGGCGATTAGACCTGAGCTGTCAGATCCAGGAGGAAACGGACGGCGGAGGGCGATTAGACCTGAGCCGTCAGATCCAGGAGGAAACGGACGACGGAGATGTAATCGGATCAATCGCAATCGGGGGGAACACAGGGTGACACATATAAAAATTTCTGATTGCGATCAGGGAGGACGAGCGATGACCGTTGGATCTGGGAGGAAACGGATGGACGAGATCAAATCGAAGCAATCACAATCAGGGATGGGAAGATAGGACATGCGATTGCGATCGGAGGTCGAAGCGCGATTGAGCGCTGACCGTTGGATCGAGGATCAGATCAACGGTTCACGTTCAATCGGAGGGAGAGAAGAGGGGCGGCGGAATGACGATACGATTAGCGCTGAGCCGTAGGATCAGCAGGGAGATGGACGACGAAGATTTAATCGGGGGGGAAACAGAAGGAATTGCGATCAGCGATCGGGTGGAGGGTGCGATTGATGCTAGACCGTCTGATCTGCGGGGAGAATGGACGGTTGTGATTGAATCGGAGCATCACAATCGGAGACAGAGATATGGGACTTGCGATTGCGATCGGGAAGGGAATTGCGATTGAGCGCTGGCCGTCGGATCGCGGGACAGATCAATGACTCAGATGCAATTGGGGGACAATGCGATCGGGGGATCGGAAGTCACAGTCGCGATTGATCGGGGATCGGGGCGGAAGTCTTGTGATTAATCGGAGGTCGGAGAGAAAGGTTTGTGATTGCAATCAATCGCATCGCAAGTATTTGCGATGGACCGATCGGGGGTTGTCACATGAGAATTGCGATTGCGATCGGCGAGGATCTGCGATTGGCGCTCTGCCGTTCGATCGAAGCAGATCAACAGTGCAGAATGGAGTGGAGGACTTAACGTTAATAATGATCGTGTCGGGACTTTTGCATCTACAAAGGGATTTGCACCCGCCCAGTCTTCCGATTGGGATTAGCGCCTGGGACTTAAGCGCTTGGTCCCAGCGCCGGGTCACATGTGGGGAAGTGGTTTGAAAGGGGCTGGTGAAAAGGGGCTAGGCCTTATAATAAGGCCGGAAGGTGGGCTTAAGCCCATTTTAATGGATTTTGAAGGTTGGGAAGGGGGACGATAGAGAGATAAAGGGGGAAGAAGGTCAACAAAGGTTAGGGGGGAACTTTAAAGGGGATTTTAGGGTGAAATGAAGGGTAAGAAGGGAAATAGAAGGGGAAGACAAGGGGGATGAAATAGAGGTTAATCGGGGGTGAAATAAGAGGGAAAAGGGGGCCTTTGGGCATTTCTTCACATAGCAGAGAGGCTTTAAAAGGGGAATCAGCAGAGGGGATTTTATCAAAGGATAAAAGACACATAGAGGCTTCAAGGAGACTATGTTTTCAGAGGAAATGCATTCCTTGAAGACTCAGGAACAATTTAGCCCCCTATTTCTTGTCAAAAATTTTATAGGGGGGCTAACATATGTCAAAGGCTAGCTAGTTTAGAAGTACTTACCAGATCCTGGGCTGCTCTTTGTTCCTCATCTATTTGATTCTCCTTCTTATTGTAACATTTCATTCCATAAATCAAACTTCAAAGAGATCCTTAGACATAGATGACTTGCCCCATGGACCACTCTTGCCTCTTGTTGTTCCAATTAAATCCTATTATGACTCCATAGCCCAATGGACTAAAACCTGCAATTATCTATCTTTTTGGCCGAAGCTTACTCTCATTGCTTGCAACTTCTCACCTTTGAAACTATTTCCATTTAGGATTTTCCCTCAAACAGTAATCATGCTCAACCATCCAAAAAAAAAACAAACCCCCGGCCTTCATAACTAGCCTAACATCATTACCCCAAACTTCAAATACAAATCCATATTTGCACTTATTAGAGAGATCCCTCTCCGGATTCAGGAGGGATAGATCCTAGAATCGCAAAGTGGTTGAAACGATGTTGTTTCTGTGATTGGAATTTTCCAATCTTGCTAATTACAGATTCCTAAAATTTTTGGCGACTCCGCTGGGGAGTTTTTGAGTTCATAGTTGCCTATCCATATTTTATAGACTCTTTAGTTTTCCATACAACCACGGAAGCTCAAAAAAAACCAAAAATATTTTAGATTGGACTTCAATAAACATGGTGGTGGACCATAAAACCTTTTACCTCCAAAAGAGCTAAAAACTTCCACTTGGCGACTCCACAATTTTTCAACAGATCTTAAGACTCCATTGGGGAGAACCCTTATCATCATAATATCATTCAAACCCAGTTAGAGGACTGTAAGATTTAAATTTGTAAAACAGACTAGTTAACCTCTCAAATATTGTCATACCCGGTTGAACTTTTCTTTTTTATTTGGGTCTGAAAAACATAGCATAGTGGCTCATAGAAAGATTCACACTAGAGCCAATCCTGACCCTGATCCACCTGAGATAGTAGATAATCTAGAAAGCATCCTTAGGAAGTCTCCTAATATTAAATTATCAATTGTTTTCAGATCACCCTTGGGAGCTAAGTCAGTTCCTGAAAATCTTATAGCTCTACATCAATCACAAGATGACTTAGTAAATCCATTTAGAACTAGGTCATTTGGTGATATAATCCAGCTAGACTCTGAGTCTTCACTTTCATCACCGGAGACAAGTGAACATCCTGGTAGTAAAGAAACAACAACTCCTGATTTTCATTTCCTTCACAACCTAGGTGTCTCTCATCCAAGATCAGCTCAGCAGACTATTCCTGGTCCATCCACTTCTTCTCAACCTACATCCACTGTTCAAACCACTACACTTCAGCCCACTTTCCCTTTTGTCAATCCACCCCTTATGAATCCACCTACAACACATATCATGGCAACATGGTATGCTCCTTTAGTCCTTCCTGTACCATTAGTCAATCTCCCACAGGACTATCAGTCCAAAATTCCATTATATGATGCTAGCAATGCTACAACTGCATCACAACATGTGGATAAGATGAATGAATACTTTGATATAAATTAAATTGATGTTGATTCTGTCAAGCTTAGACTATTTGCTCAGAGTCTAGGGGGAGAAGCAAGAAAATGGTTCAAAGGCCTAACACCCCATAGTATTAATGATCTCCAAGCCTTCCATCAAACATTCTTGAATAAATGGGAAGTAAAGAAAAACCCTCTTCAAGTCCTTGCTGACTACAAGAACCTCCATAGAAACACTGGGGAAAGTGTGCAAGCTTATTTCACTAGATTCAATAGTGTGTATAATGCACTTTCCCTGGAACTAAAACCTCCACAAGGCTCAGCTTTAAAAAATTTTCCTGAAGGGTTTGACCCTGAGATGGCCTATCAGCTGAGAGAGAGAGATTTTGCAACTCTTGAAGATATGCAAAAGGGTGCTCTTTCTGTGGACGTCAACTTAATGGAGAAGAGAGCAAGAATGAAAAATGAAAAGAGAGTGTCTTTTAGAGAGGAAAACACACCTTATACTTCCAACTCAAAGATGGAGAAAATGACGGAGGAGATGATGAAAGAGATGAGCATAATTAAGAGAGCACAAGCCAGTCAAAACCAAACTGCTCCTCAAAATAGAAACCAAAACCAGAATCAGAATTTTAGAAGGAACCAACCTCCAAACAAGCCTAGGGAAAATGATCAACAAATCACTCCGTCCTTTCATCAAAACTATGTAAGTAAGGTTGAGGAAATAGATGAAATAACAGAGGAGGATGATATCAACATGCTGGGGGTAGATAATGATGACTTTGACATTCATTATGATAGAAAAAAAGGTCTATACACACCTTATGATGACAGAAGAGATGATGATGAAAATTATTATCAAGACATGGAAAATGTCATCATAGAATCTCAAAAAGAATATGACCTTAGAAGAAAAACCAGTCAACAAACCCCCAACAATAAAACCTCTGACAAATCTTCACAAAAAAACACTATGACCAAGCCTAAATTTGTCAAACAAAAGGACAAAATAGTGGCTGTAAATTCTGGTAATGATAAAGAGAAAGGCACTCAAAACAATGAAAAATAGAGTGCAGGCATTAGTAGTACTAACATCTCAACTAGTACTCCTGTTAAAGCCATTTTTTCAAATGTAAATAGAACAAATCAACAAGCTGATATTGTTGATAGAATGGAAGCTAATAAGGCTGAGACAAGTGCTTTAAAGAGTCAAATTCCTTTCAGCCTAGAGTAGGAAATTTCAAAGATCAAAATCTCTATTCCCTTGACTGAGTTAGCTTCCCAACATGTATATAGGGCCCAAATTTTGAAGGCTTTAAAAATGGAGAGAATGAGGACACTGTAAATCTTAATGATGACCAACCAGAGATTATCTTCGGTCGAAAGATTGAAGGTATGTATCAAGAGGGACCTGTTCCTCCCTTTTATGTGAATTTAAACATTCATGACAAGATTTTGCACAACGCTATGCATGATTCCGGGGCTTCTCATAATTTAATGCCAAAATTTGTAATGGAGAGCCTTGGTTTAGAAATCACCAGACCTTACAAATATCTTTACTCCTTTGACTCAAGCAGAGTAAAATGTTTAGGATTAATCAAATATCTATGTGTTAACTTAGCCTAGATTCCTGCCAAATGCTTAGTAATGGATATCGTTGTGGCTGATGTTCCCCCCAAATATGGAATGTTGTTATCAAGATAATGGGGGGATAAGTTACAAGGGACTATGCAAATGGACATGACCTATGTGACTATCCCTGTTTTCAATCAGACTAGGAGACTTTGTAGAGAGTCTCATATGCAATACACAGTGACAAGTCAAGACAGACCACAAAACTCCCCTTTTTACTCTGTAAACATTGGCCTTGATTCATTTATCATTTTTAATGAAGAAACATTAGATGAACAAGTAACTTTAACAGAGTTAATGGCCGATAGAGAGGAGGAGGTAAATACCACAGAACTGTCAAAACAGTTTGCTGAACCTTTAAACAACAAAAAGCCAAATATAGGTCTTGAAATAAAAGTCATGTGTCCTTTGCTTTTAAACCTCGACACTCAAAAAAATGTTCCTCCACTTAACCAAAAACATAATGAGTCAAAACAAATTCAATTAAGTGCCACTAATCATGAACAGTTTGAAAGCACATTAATTGAAGAGGATGGTTACCGAACAGACGAAACCGAAAATAGTCCTCTATGGAGTATGTATTTTGACGGGTCATGCACTAGGACTAACGCTGGTGCAGGTGTCTAGATTTGAAACACTGAAAACAACCACACAAAATGTGTTTCCTGTAAATTAAACTTTCAGTGTTCAAACAACATAGCCGAATACGAATCCCTGCTTTTAGGCTTACGGTTGTTAAAAAAGTTAGGAGCCAAGAGAATTAAAGTTCACGGGGATTCTGAATTAGTCATTAGGCAAGTCAATGGGGAGTATAACGCAAATCATTCCAGACTTTGGGCCTACCACAACGATGCCATGGACCTTTTAAAAACATTCGAGGAGTCCGAATTGGTGTTTGTCCCAAGAAAAGGAAATATTGCTGCCCACAATCTAGCCTTTGCAGCTAGAACATGCTGAACGCCATATGAAACCAAAAACCGCACAACTCAGATAAAATTTAGACCAGTCGTTCCTGATAACAAAAAATATTGGCAGGTGTTCGACGGAGACAAACAAATAGAAGACTTCATGTAGTTCAGAAATGAATTTGAACTACCAAGTTCGGATTCAGATTATGAAACCAACTGCCCTAGTGAAGAAAATTTTCTTGATGAAGAAGAAATTTCCCATGAACTTGCTAATATAAACCTGTTATCTAGCAAACTTGAAAACGAAAAATGAATGCAGAATTTGAAACAGAGGAGTTAGAAACTCTACACTCTAAAAATGAAAGTTTGCCTAAGGGTCTGGCCCCTTTAGAAGAGTTTTTCGATTTTAATGATGTGGCAAATAAACCAAAACTGGAACCTGTAGAGACTGAAGTGGAAGAGTGAAATATAGGGAGTAAACTTAAACCTATGATGATTAAACTATATAAGACTTTACCAGCTCACATTAAACTCAAATACATAGAGTTGTTTAAGGAATTTTCTGATGTTTTTGCATGGAGTTACGAAGATCTTAAATCCTATGACACTGAAATAATACAGCACAAAATCCCTCTCAAAGAAAACCAAAAAATATTCAAGCAGAAGCTGCGCAGAATAAATCCTGTCTAGTTGCCTTTGGTTTAGAAGGAGATCATGAAAATGTACAAGGCTATTATTATTGTCCCTATTAGATATTCTCAGTGGGTGTCTAATATGGTGTCGTTTAGGAAGAAAACTGGAGAGATCAGGCTTTGTATAGACTTTAGAGACTTAAAAAAAGCTTCATTAAAGGAAAACTACCCTTTACCTAAGATGGATCATATTTTACAAAGGGTGCTAGGGTCTAAGAGAATTTCTTTGCTAGATGGCTATTCGAGGTACAATCAGATCTTAGTTCACCCTGCTAATCAATTAAAGACATCCTTTACTACACCATGCGGCACTTTCATGTATGTAAAAATGCATTTTGGTCTAATTAACGCTGGAGAAACTTTTCAAAGAGCCATGGACATAGAATTCTTGGAATAAATGGGCTTTTTCATCATTATCTATCTTGATGATGTTACTATGTTCTCGAAAAAAAATGAAGAGAACTTAGAAAATTTAAGAAAATTTTTCGAGAAATGCAGAAAGTTTGGAATATCTTTAAACCCTAGGAAGGCACTATTTCGCCTCCAAGAAGGTAAACTTCTTAAACAAATTATTTCTGAAGAAGGTATAAAGATAGATCCAAAGAGGATTGAGGCCATATTGCAAATCTCTCATCCTCGAAATACCAAGGAATTGCAATCTTTCATTGGAAAGATTAACTTTTTGAGAAGGTTCATCCCCAACTTGGCTGAGCTCCTTAGGAATATCACAAACATGTTGAAAAAGGAGTAAGGGGTAAAATGGACCTTGGAAGCAAAGAAGTCCTTTGAACGGGTGAAACAAGCATTAACCAAAACACCAGTTCTTATAAGTCCTGATTTTTCAAAATATTTTTATATTTTATCATTTGCATCAGAACACACCATAGTTGTTGTCCTTTTACAGAAAAATCCACAAGGACAAGAGCAGCCTATTTCATTTTTTAGTAAGGCATTGAGGGATGCCCCTCTAAAGTACAACATTATGGAGAAGCAAGCTTTTTCTTTGGTTAAAGCTTAGAAAGACTTCAGAGTGTACATCCTTCACTCACACATCATTGCCTTTGTCCCAAACTCAGTTGTTAAAGACATTCTAACACAGGACCCAAATGGTAAGAGAGGTAAGTGGATTGTTGTTATCCTTGAATATGATTTAGAGATAAAACCCACTAAACTCATCAAAGGCCAAGGTCTATCTAGATTAATGGCTAAAACCAATTTCGAAGTTATTGATATTAATATGATTGATGCTTTGGATGACCAAGAAGGATTCCCAACTCCTATGGTTGAAGACCATTTTATGAATTCTCCTTGGTATGCTGATATTATTTATGTTTTTCTTAATTTGAATACACCTCCTGGTTTGACAAAGACAAAGGCAAGATTCCTAAAGTTAAAAGTTGTAAACTATTGCATTATAGATAAATGTCTTTATTGGAAAAATGAAAGTGATCTATTGCTTAAATGTTTTCTTGAGTTTGATGCAGAGAAGGTTAAGCACAAGTTCCATGAAGGAGAGTGTGGAGGTCATTTCACTTCCCCTGCAATCCTTAGGACAAACGGGACAACCTATTGTTAATGCTATTCCCTTAAGTGGTTCAAATATAGGTGTAGGGTCTATGTCGTTTTCAAACTATACAAGTAGTAGCATGCTTCCGAGAAACTCTATTGCATCCATATGGACTAACCCACCCAAACCTCCATCTGGAATGGGAGGGCACTTTTATACTGGGGGAAACCAACCATTCGCCCCGCAATACAATATGCCTTATGGACAGCAACCATAGGTCCCTACCCCTCAACCTATAGGAATTTTTTGTCAAAGTCCTACTTATCCTCCTGGTAACACTTTGATGGGTGGACCCTATGGTCTAAATAGCTAGCCCATACTTGGTTAGATTCGCAGGAAAATCCACAACTTCCATTTTTGGCAGCTCTGGACATCGCCGAAATCCATAAACTGAATAATTATCCCATCAATCACAACCCACTTTGGCCTCCAGTACCACACAAGATTCCTTCTGACATCCAAAAGTTGGATGGGAAAAAAGGGGACGACCCAGTCGCACACATCAATACCTTTCATCTATGGTCTATATCTAATTCCATGGTGGATGATGGTGTCCGGCTTCGACTGTTTCCTCGCACCCTTACAAGAAATGCTACTAAATGGTCTATTGAATTTCCACGTGCTGCCATCAACACTTTTGGCGCTTTAGCGATGGAGTTTCTAAAGAACTTCCAATTACCAATCAGATTTGAAACCAGAACGAAACTGTTAACCTCGTTGCGCCAAGACACCGCCACCCACATCTCTGATCACATCCATGAATGGAGACGTAGGAGGAGGCTAGTCAAAGTGCCAATCCCAGATCATCTCTTAGATAATTGGTTTTGTAAGTCTCTCTTACCCCTCATCTCTAAAGACATTGGCCTTTCTGGTGTAGTTACAGAAGATCAATGCATTCGTCGTGCCCAAAAATTGGATTTAATCTATTCACAATCTGGCACACTATATGATTTTCTCCCCAATGCCCTTGGTAACCCAAATCCTCCAGCTACTCAGAAAACCGAAGCTCATGTCGATGGTATCATTGGCACAATCTCTGGTGTAGCCACAAAACAGTCTTGGGGGCAAGCCTCCCATCCATCCTTGGCTACCACTTCCCCTCCACAAATGACTACTCTTCCTACCGCTGAGGTAAATTTTGTGCAAAATTCACAAAAACCTAGTGGGAAAAATAAGAAGAACAAGAAAAATACATCTTCTTCAGAAGAGCAGTCGGACAATCAGAATAACCCTAATCAGAAAAACACTGCCAAAAATTACAAAGGGAAGGATAACCCATGAAATTTCCTTGCAAGATCTGTGTGGAGGACCACTTGACATAAAAATTTCCTCGGCTACAGGAATGCACTGATTTTATCACAAACAAGGATTCTGGGTGAACACCTGTTGTTCTTCATAATCCTTTCCCTAATCAACAACAACAACATCAACACATGGTTGACAACCCACCACAACCCTAGCAATGGGGCAATGGTGGTTCACATCCTTCTGGTGAAGGACCATCCGCCATTTATGCCATTGAGAGTGTTGAACTTCAAACACGAGCCAAGCTTTATGGAAATCCTACCATAGATGCTCAAGAACCCGGTACTAGTTCAAATCCACCACTGCTCGACGATTTGCATATCGAACGGTCTACTGCTGACCCCATGATTCATCCCCCCAAAGGGAAACTTTGACGCACGACTCATAATATCTCTGCATGTGCAGCCCAAAACTACAACATTATAGAAGATTTGGTGCAGGCACCATCAACTATGTCTATTCTCGAAGTATTGCAAACTTGTACAGCACAAAGGAAAGCCTTGCTTGAGGCCATTGGTGGAATAGACCCCCAGGATTCCATGCTAGCTATCTTTGATATGGAAAAATCTAAACCTCGTCTCTCACACCAACTCACATTCCAAGTGCAGGTTGTGTCGAAAGGGAGACCAATCCATCGCATTGTCATAGACGAAGGTGCTTCGACCTGCGTTATGTCACAAGCTTGCTGGCTCAATTTAGGTTCTCCTACCTTAACACCGCTGTCGAATTCCCTCAAAGCTTTCGATGGCCACATGTTCCTCCAAAAAGGATACCTTGCTAGCTTTCCCATCACTCTGAGTGGGAAAATGGTAACTGTGGATGTTGAAGTCATAGAGCGCCATCTCGACTATAATCTATTGCTTGGTCACAGTTGGTCTTATGCCATGACCACCTTTGTTTCTTTGGTCTTTCAACTCATCTTATTTCCATTGGATGGGAAAATAGTCATAGTGGATTAGTTATCCTTCTACACCCCTGATTATACCACGTTACCAAGTAGCACTGTACCCCTAATAGGAGGCTTTCCTGACTCTTACGTCAGTATAGGTACTGGTCTTCTAAAGGCATCTTCCCTACTGGGTTGTTTTCCTCTCCCGCTGCCACATATCCCAAACATGGTTGCAATGATATCCACCACTTTGGATGGCTCTATCGACCCATGGATCATCCCAGCACCTTCAGACATCGCTTCCTATGGAGATCAGATGCCACTCTCACTAGCCGAGTTGGCCTACCAAGCCATCCAAATTACATTTGAACCCTCCACTACTATGGTTTCAACCAAAGGTACAAACCTCCCACCCATCACAGTTCTCTCTAAGGATCTCCTCAATGAAGTCTTGCCTACAGAAAAATCTATTCGATAGATCATGTCTATAGAAGAATGACCTTGGGGAGAGTTTCACATCGCGCTTCGATGATCGACTCAGACATGATAAAAAATGAAATACCATCCTTTGACCCACCTGAGATGGTTCCCTCCGATTACACGACTGTTCAAACTATCGATTCAGAAGGGAACATGGGTAATATTTCTAAGACAATTCTCATTGATATCTTAGTCAAAACGGGTATCATGGAAAATATTCAAATTGGAGTTGATTGCAATCCTGAGGAAATTGCATGCTTCACATCTCTTTTTAAGGAATTCCATGATGTGTTTTCTTGGTCTTATGTCAAAATTCCTGGCATAGATCCATCTATAGTCGAGCATGAAATCAAGATTTATGAAAATTCCAAACCAATTTGGCAGTGACTCAGACCTGTCCACCCGCTCAAAGCAGTCGCCATCAAAATTGAGGTAGAAAAAAATTTAAATGCTAGTTTCATCTATCCCGTTCCTTTGACAAAATGGGTTTCCAATCTAGTTCCCGTCGATAAAAAACAAGGCACCATTCGAGTTTGTGTTGACTATCGCAATCTGAATGCCACTTGTCCCAAAGATAATTATCCTACACCGTTCATAGATCATATTCTCAACGATTGTGCCAGATGCGAATCTTTTTCCTTCATGGATGGATTCTCGGGCTATAACAAGATTGCAATTAAAAAATACGACCAACATAAAACTGCCTTCATCTATCCTTGGGGCACATTTGCGTATCCTAAACTCCCATTCAGTCTAAAGAATGCTGGAGAAAATTTTCAGCAGGCTATGGACTACGCTTCTCACGACATTCGACATATTGTACAGGCTTACTTGGATGACCTTTCGGACCATTCCAAGAAATGACCTGATCACCTCGCTCATTTGAAAGAAATTTTTTCTGGGTGTAGATTCTACAATATACATATGAATCCCCATAAGTGCATATTTATGGTCGAGTCCGGGCGTCTATTAGGTTTCATTGTCTCCAAGCATGGGATTAGGCTTGATCTCGATAAGGTTAAGGTGATTTTTGAATTTCCGGCACCACAATCCATCATTCAACTCCAACGTTTGCAAGGGAAGGAAAACTTTTTACATCGATTCATCGCTAACTATGCTGAGATGACGAAAGGATTTATGCAATTATTGAATAAAGGAACACTATACTTGTGGGATGACCAATCTCAACGGTCATTTGATGCTTTAAAACATGCACTTGTTTCAGCCCCACTGCTTAATGCCCCCGACCACTCACGCGAATTTCTCCTCTACTTGGCAGCCTCATCATCCTCACTTGGAATGGTTCTGGTTCAAGTTCATAGTGATGACAGTGAACATGTGATATACTATTTGTCCAAAGGTCTAATAAGACTTGAATTACATTATTCACATGTGGAGAAACTTTCTCTAGTGATATTTTTTTCCGTCACCTGACTCCGACACTATATATTGTTGCAACAGACTATGGTTATTGCTCTGGAGAACCCCATGTGACACATCCTATCTAGACAAATTATTGGAGGAAAATATTCCAAATGGATCATAATCGTCTAACAATTTGATTTGGTCTTCACAGCTTCCAAAGCAAAGAAATCCCTCATCTTCACCAAATTATTATCGGACCTTCCCAAAATCGACTCAGGAGAAGTAGCTTATGATCCATTTCCCGATGAATCTGTATACTTGGTCGACTCTTCAGACCCATGGTATGGAGACATTTTGGTCTACCTACAAACCCAACGCTTCCACCCAACTCTCACGTCCAACGACCGTCGTCGTATCTGCCACTAGGAAAAGCACTACCTCGTGCTAAACGATATGCTATATCGTCATGGTGTTGATACTATTCTCTGACGTTGTCTCACTTTCGATGAATCGGAATGCATTTTGAATGACTTCCACGCAGGGGCATGTGGTAGTCATCTTTCGAGCATAGCTACTGCCCAAAAAATCTTGCGCGCAGGCTACTATTCGCCCACTTTGTTTAAAGACTGCATTGCAGTGGTCCAAAAGTGCCATCCATGTCAAATTTTCACAAAGAAAATGTGTGCTCATCCTTCCCCCCTTCATCCGGTTATCTTCATTGGTCCTTTTGCTAAATGGGGAATTGACTTCGTCACCTGCAATCCCACTTCGAAAAATGGACACAACTACATCGTGGTTGTGGTCAACTATTTTACGAAATGGGCGGAAGCCATTCCCACTTTTAAGGCCGATGGCGAAACCTCCGCTCTCTTCTTATTCAATTAGGTAATCCGTCGGTTCGGCGTACCCCTATCTATTGTCACAGATCATGGATCCTACTTTCAGAATCATATGAGGACCGAATTAACTTCCATGCTAGGTTTTCGTCAAAATCAATCTTCGTCTTATTATCCTCAAGCTAATGCTCAAGTCAAAGCCGTAAATGGCGTCCTCAAAACCATGATTCATCGACTGGTCGGAAATCATAAAACCACATGGCATTGGAAGTTGTATTCCGCGTTATGGGCATACCGAACGTCAGTCAAAACTACCACAGGCTTCACGCCATTCCAAATTGCATTCGGCCTGGAGGTAGTACTTCCAATCAAGTGTGAAATTCCATCACTCAAACTCGCCGTTGAACTCCTGCCTAGCACCACTACCACAGAGGAGCGCTTGCTCTCACTTGATCATTTGGACAAAACTTGTCGAGATGCTACACTAGCACTCGAAGCTCACTAGCACCGAGTCAAAGCTCAATACGAAAAATCTGTCAAGCCTCATTCTTTCCAAGAGGGTGATCTTGTTCTACTCTATGATCAGAAACATGACCTCTTGGGGGCAGGAACACTCCAACCATTATGGCTTGGTCCTTACATAATTACTAAAGTCCTCTCAAAAGGGGCTTACAAAATTCAGGACTGTAATGGAATTCCACTCACAGAGCCCCGCAACGAGCTCTATCTAAAGAAGTATTTTGCCTAGTTTCGCACTAGACATATCCTTTGTAATTTTATGTATATAAGTTTTTCCTATTGTTTTGATGTTTCTAGATATTTTTTGGTTTTTGAGGTGTTTTTCTCATGTATAATATTTTTCTTTCACACAGATGTCATCATCCTCCTTATCATATGTCGGATATGCAGAAAGTGCTTGCCATCACACTAGATGCATTGCTTCAGCTGCTTGGGTTCTCTATACTCTTGAGTCAGAACTTCTTGGTTCTGGGGGAATTTTCCTAGGTATTTCCACCAATAATGTTGCCAAGTACATGTCAGTGAATCAACTCCTCATGGAGGTAGTGTCTCGTGACATCTCCAATTTAGTGGTCAGGTTAGATTCCCAACTCATCATTATGCAGTTAAAAAATCATTACCATGTCCGTCATCCAGTCTTGTTACATTATTTTTTAAGGGTGCAACTTTTAGAACGTCAATTTCAAACAATTACATTTGAGCACGTTCCTAGAGAATTTAATGCATTAGCCGATTCTTTGGAAAACTATGTGTTAGATTTTCATTTGTCACATTTGCTATAAAATATTTACTCATGAGTATATATATTTTTTATCCCATTGAAAATACATAAAAAATAAAAAAACACAAAATCACCAAAAAGTATGTATATATATATATATATATATATATATATGTCGTGTCCAATGTAATAGTTACATCAAAAAATCTTCCAAAACATGGGTGTTTTACAAAAAATTGGCTATACTTAGCCACGCTCTAACACTAATACATCCGCTCCGCCAGCTAGGCCTAATGATCATGGTAACATACAACTACTCTGGCTATCCTCCTCAGAGGCACCATGTATCTCTCCATCACACCTATGGTATGCCACTGCAAACGAACTGGAACCTCCCGCATAGGAAGGGGTGGTATACCTATACTCAAACCCTCCATGTTTCTGGAGAGTTCATGTAAAACTTGGGCATCATCATCCTCGGCGGCTTCCGCATCCTATGCTAGTGCGCCAACCCTGGGTAGCTACAATCCTCGCCGTGCATAGCGAGGGGCCCCAACTGGATGGAAAAGTGCCACATCTGTGTCAAGAAAACAATGCTTCATGTCAAAACATAATTTTCACCCTATTTTTCAACAAAAAAATTTCATAAACATTCAAAAGACAAAAAAAACAAAGTACTTCCTTAAAATACACTGATCATTTCCTTCTTACCATCGAGTCCCCACTGGGTACCAAGGGGCAGCACTAACTTTGGATTGCCTGTGAATTTCATCCTTGCATAGGGATAATCCTCAATCATAATAATCTGGGAGTTTAGCCAATCAAAAAATGCATCATCAAAACAGTGGTGGACGGGACCCTCTCTAGTCCGCGGAAGCAAAGCTGCCCACCGAGCTTGCCTTGGCTTGTGTGGGCCCAATGGCACTGTAATGATCCTGGGCCTCATCAGTGGTACCCTCTCTAGTAAGAAAGAGACAATCAGTGTACTGTACACAAACTCTCTCTGGGTACAGGTCTTACATACGATAAGCTATGCTCGGACCCGACGGACAACTCTGTCACACCAATAAAACACCTGAGGCTACATACAGTCCAAGGCTAGTAGCATCTGGGCCTTGGTGGCCACATGCTGACTCTTGGCACCTGCCAAGCGAACAATCATCCATAATATAAACCTCAGTGGTCTTAAAGTCACCCATGCGATCGGTACTCAGTTGCTCACAGACTGTGTGTCACGTATGCAATGCTCAAGAATCAGATCAGTAGTAGAACGCAGGTCAACTCTAGACCCCGTCAAGTTGGGCCATGGTCCATGACATGATACGCTGGTAAAAAATTACACATCATCCTTCTCGATTGAGAGCTCATTGCCCCAAATCCTAAAGACATGGTGACGCTTGTCCCATTGCTGGATTAGCCACCTCAGGAGGTCCTCTTGACCCCTCATCAGTTCTAAACAGGAATATTTTAGCAAACTTCATCTGTGGAGAGCCATCAAACTCACAACATCCATAATCATATCTCGCTCTTCCCATTCATGTTCTCTCTCTTTCCAGATACTCATGATTAACAGTTGAATACATGCAAATACAACATTTTTAACGAATTAAAAATTTCCTGGACCACTTCAAAACGTTGAGAAATGAGTTTTTAAGAAACATGGTGTGCCTAACGCTATCCATCGTGTTAAACAGAGCGTGCTAACGCGGCATCCCTTCACGGGAATTGCGCTTAATGTGGCTCTAACACTACTGGCCTGCGTTAGCCGCAACCATTTTTTAGGGCCTCACAAATTTCCCATTTTGAACCAGAAAAACTTAACAAAAAGACAATCAAATGATAGTAGGAGGTTCTAGCTCTTACCTGGATCTCGCGGGAAGGAAAACCGTTGCCCAGATTGACCGCAATCGTCAGCTGAAGATTTCACCCCTTTTCACCCCAGAGCTCCTTCACACCACTAAAAACAATGAAAATGAAGGTCTTCTGACCTTATTATAGCCAATACTGGGGCATGACTCTCTTAAGATAGTCAACAAAAGTCGTGAATTCTTGCTGCACATGTGTCGCAACTATTGATATTTGTTACTAATGTCCTAATGAGTGATCAAGATTCATATGAAGACATACACATGTTTAGTCGAGCATTCTTTTTATGGTATTTTTCTTGCTCGTTAATCCAAAAAACCTCGATTTCCCTTCTTCAGACTCATTAAAATTATACAAAGTTGATATCGAGCGTTCTTTTTATGGTCTTTTTCTTTCTCGTTAATCCAAAAAACCTAGAGTTCTCTTCTTCGGACTCGTTAAAACTGATATGAAGAAGCACTGAGCTTTCTTTTTAGGGACCTTTTTCTTGCTCATAAAACTGAAAAAACCCCGATTTGACTTTGTCGAGCTCACTAAACTACCACGATAGAGAGTAAGGAGCCATTCTTTTCCTCTTTTTCAAAGCTCTTTAAACCGAAAAAGTAACCAATTTTTCTCTGCGTGACTCGTTAAAATTTCACGGAGGTAAACGAGTTTTCTCCGCGTGACTCGTTAAAATTTCACAGAGGTAACCGAGTTTTATCCACGTGACTTGTTAAAATTTCATGGAGGGCACCGAGTTTTTCTTTGTTGGACTCGTTAAAATTTCACAAAGAGTACTGAGTTTACTCTGTCCTCGTACTCATAACAAAATGAGGTAGAAGTCCATCGAACATAGATTTCTCACTTTTTCGGCTTCGATGGACTAACTCATGAAAAATGAACTGTTTCGGGCTTAATATTCTCCCTTTGTCATGGCTGGTTATCAAGACATGACAAAGGTACCCCAATGGAGTTGTCTTTTACAACATTTTTCAGACTCTCTAAACATAAAAAATTCACCAAGTTTACTCGTTTGGACTCGTTAAACCTAATCAAATGGGGCATGGAGTTGTCTTTTATGATATTTTTCAGACTCTCTAAATATGAAAAATTCACCGAGATTACTCGTCTGGACTCGTTAAACTTAATTATAAGGGTAAAAATTTGAAAAAAATGGATACTACCTCTATTACATTTTAGAAAGGTCAATTTGGCAGCAAAAATATTGAACATGGCACTTCCCAGAAAACTCTTTCGCAGTTAGCCAAACTCTACCATCTATGAGTATTAGCCTTCATCTCCCAGTTTCCCTACACCAGTAAAATCCTAACACACTCTTTGGTGTTCATTAAGTCTCAGTTGCCTAGTACCCTATGACAGTGCCTTCTATTTTTCAAGCAGATCTCGCTATCTACTGCTCCTCTTATCAACCAAACCGCTCTTTATGCCAGAAATTATTTGTCGCCAAACATCCCCATTTACTCTTCATTATCTCAATCATAAAAAAAAATCATTTGGTTTCTATTTCATGTTTACTGATGTAGGACACCTCAGTGCCTACCTTTCAACAGATCTCTTCCTATCGACTTCAACATCTTATATAGGAAGATGATCCAGAAACCCATCAGTACCTGGATACTTGT
The DNA here is from genome assembly GCA_034641835.2 of Pinus albicaulis. Classification (NCBI taxonomy): domain Eukaryota; kingdom Viridiplantae; phylum Streptophyta; class Pinopsida; order Pinales; family Pinaceae; genus Pinus; species Pinus albicaulis. The sequence goes on from CM076581.1 coordinate 394,405,820, forward strand.
AGACATCAGTGGCAGGTAGTCTTGTGATTGATCGGGAGTCTTCATCATTAGCTCCTGGTCGAATTATTCTACGAGTGTTTGACTTCAAATCATTTTATTCACACTTGCTAGATTGTATTGTGCATCTTAGGTACCATCATCATTATCGGTGGCCACCTTCGCATCTATTAACAGTTTTCATTATTGACTGGTAATCAGACAATTTCTCACATGTTTGATGACAGCTCCTTAATTCACATGTTGATCAATATGAAATTTAAGTGAATCAGCGGTCAAGACCTTGGGGCAAAGGTTACATCATTAAATTTGTGTTCCCTTCCCCAAGTTGCGATATTGTTTATGGAGACATCTTCTTCAGCCTGATCCTGTTATGACAGGCACTTCCACATTGTGCTTATCAATTGACAGATTCTTCATATCTTTATTCTAGAGAAATCATTTTTTTTAAGCTACTGAGCATGGGAATGCCCAACTCAAGGCTGATACTATATTTTCTGACATATGTTGTTGTTTCAAGTTTTCCTCAGTCTTTCAATCTATTTATCTCTACTACACACATTATAAAGTATTTTGGCCATTGTCTTCATCTCTGACCTAACACTTTATGGGGCATCTATTACAGGTCAAAATACCTCCTCATCAGCTCAAAGGAGAAGATAAATATGGAAGGAATACAAATACCTAAACTAAACCTATTTCTGCCAAGGTAACACCTCACTATAAAAACACAAGAGCGTTATAACACACCTGATCAGTGAATAGGCCGAGTTAGTGGCTAGGGAACACTCTGTTTACACTATAGGTAAACGTTACCCATGTTTTGAGTTGGGAATGGGAAAAACCCACAGAGAATGATTTTAATTTCCATCTTTTTCTCACAAGAGAGTGAGTAAAAAAAGGAAAATCAAAGCACTAATCTCTTATTGGACCTTGCCCAAAACAACTGAACTCTCAAGGAAGGCAAAAGCATGGAAGTTGAGGAAACATCTTGGTTTTTTCTATTTAGAACTAGTGGAAAGAGAAGGGAAATGATTGCTCTCTCCATCTCCTATAAAATAGAGTTGAAGGGTCTTGGTTCAAGGTCGAAGGATTGTCCAAGTTTTTGAATACTTGTGAAGTAGAGATCATTGTTGTAGTGTGAAGTTCAAAGGTCAAAGAGGTTCATTGAGAACTTGTTGATTAATACATCACCACTTTAAGAGATAGAGAGATTGGAAGGCTGAGGAGGGCTTGGTACAACCGACAGTTGTAATCCTCCTTTTTATAAATCAATAGAACTATATATGTTTTTTCTATTCTATGCGTTGATATTGTCATTGTTATTTAATCACTTATATAGCATGAGATGAATGGCTTAGATGTGCATAGTTTAAATTTTTATCATATATTGACTTAATTGATAGGAAATGTATGTTATGGTAGAGATTACACGAGTGCTTTGACTAATTGCAGGGTAGAGATTTGGAGATGGTGAATAAGGATCCCTGCTTCATTGTTCAGTGCTCTCCAAAATACCTCAAGATCATTAAAGGGGTAATCTTACATATTATTCCATCAAGTTGTTTTAAGTTAATATGAATATATATGTGCCATCTTTGTGAACTATACAGCTAATCTTATTATCTGCCTCGAGCACCAGAAAGCCCTAAGAGGGATATTCGATAACCAACAACCCAAGCATTTTACCCTATAGCAATAACATCGCATAATATATGAATGTTGTTTTCATCCATCGTTACGCCCGTCTAACCTTTCGTCGTGGTTTTCATCACTTCGTCGACCATCATTTGTCACATGTCAACTGAACTCTTCCAACGCCCTTGGTCATCATCCTCGGCTTGTGGGTCTTATAGGGGCAGTTTCTGTCACGAAAGACGTATACTTGGGTGGTTTCCATTATGCAGGGACATGGAAACCTTAGATTTCACACAGTTGGGCATCTGTCATCACGGCAGGGTAAGGAAACCTGTCATGCCCCTATACATTCGGTGATATTTCAACCATGCTATAGACAGGGTGCGACACTGCTGTACTTTTTCTTTTCGTAATACTCAAGTATGTAGACTACGTTTTTAACAACAACTGTTAAATTAGTTAAGAAAATTTCTTTTAATATGTGGAAAACATAAACATCATCATCATATCCACAATTTATGACCATACATCCAAGGGAGGGGCAAATCCCTATTAATAATTATTTAGCCCGATAATATGTTTCATAAAGTATAAAGATACAATATAAGTTCCAATCCAGCAAAAGACCTATTTTTCTCCTTGGAAAGGAAATTTTCCTTTTTTCCAAGCTCACAATGCTTGAAAATCATCAACTAGCCCACAACAATCATTTACAACATTAGATTTCACCTTGGGAATTTTCTACATAATTCTGCCCAAGTGTTGCGGGGTCACTCGGGTCACTCAGGTGTAATATTCCAAAATGGAAAAGACAGGACTATAGAAAAAAATACTGGAAATAGCAGTGAATAACATTACACCAACATGTGTGACAAACATGGAGCCATTTTATTATGTAAATCAGCAGCAAATAAGTACAAGAAATATAGGCAAAACTCATAAATCAAAGCAAACAAGCCTCTCATGAAGACATTTGCCATAACATGAAGAATTATTTCTATAAAAATGTAGGAGAACCTATATAGTGCAGTTTAATAAGGGGATATCTTGCTGGAGAATTTAATAATGTATATCTCCTTATATATGGCTCAAATAATTCCGCGAGTAGAGATCTAAGCTCCCAATCACATTTCCAAGACAACCCACAAAGGGTTTCCGGAAATACCCCAAAGTAGAAAATGACAGAATACAGACCTAGGGTTGAATAGAAGTTGAAAATTGAATACTAGAATGAGTTGTTTGAACTAATAAATAAATTAATAGAACTCCTCCAATAGAACCTCCAGGTGAAAGGTTGATTCCCTCACTAAATACCTCACTCTCCAAATGAATCACGAAATCGCCCTCTAAAAATACATAATAGAATAACACATTCCTTTAGGGTTACTGCGCTGTAGGAGGTGGGAATAGATGGGCCTAATGCCAAATAATTAAATTAAGCTCCAGGACCTTCCTTTTTAGCCTACCAATGAAAAGGCTACATCTCCACTGAAAAACAAACACTGAAAGTAGCCCTCAAAATCCTCCACTGCTTCTACCTTGCAACAAAACACAACTCCATCAGAAACTGCGTTGTAGCTGAAGATTGAAGCTTTCCTAGAATGTCAGAATGTGGAAATTTAGTGCAATACTCTTCCTATAGGCTCCTCTAGGAAAGAGGTGGGATTCCCACTCGAGAATACCCTGTGCTAAACAACACAACAATCTCAGCTAAATAGTTGGAGAGTGCAAGAAGTCATACAGACCACAAAATCAATAATCAACAACATAACCATATATTGCTACCTTTCCCTCCTTATAAACAATGTGAGCCTTCTCACCTTGGTTCCCACTCATTAAAATCACTACTATCATGGAGAATTTCTCCCATTCACAGTGTGTTGTCTCTTACTGATGATCCACTCCCTCCATACCAGCGCTCTTGATTTGGTCAAACTTGACCTTGTCCACATGCCTTAGCCCCTTTTCACACATGAGGGTGCTTTATCCAACTATTAAGATGATCCACTTTCACATTAAGAGGTTTTTTATTCCTACTAAAGAGATTTATGGGTCTCCCTACCCACTTATTCATCTATCTAAATGACAAAAGAAAAAATTAATATTCCAATTAGTTGCATGCTAATTTAGGTATATTACAGTCCTCCCCTCCCAAATGTCACTTGTCCTCAAGAAACTGCAAGGATATAACTAAATAGCCTCCTCTCCTCCTTCTGTAGCATCCTCATATGATGAACTCCTCCAATGAACAAGATGTAGTCTCATCAATAAGTCTCCAAGTTTCTCCTCCCAAGTGTGCAAGTTAGCTTTTGGTGAAAAATCCAAATAGCTATCATCATGAAGAAGTGGAATATCCATAGAGGCAACAATATTCTATATAGAGGCCTTCTTGAGTCATGGAATCTAAAATATATTGGTAATCATCATTCCCATGTGAAGCTCCCATCCCCAAGCTATCATCCACACAAAATGAGTCACCCTCCAAAATGGTAACTCATGGAAAAATTCATCCACCTTTGGCTCTTGAAATGTAGGTGGGATGCATATATAAACATGATAGACCAAATGACCTACCCCGCATTTTATTTCTCTCTACTTATGGAAAGTGTAGAGCTGCTTCTGAATTTGGGTTGCAATAGTGTTGCCCTCAAGAGACAAAGGAACAACCGGATCTTCAAAGACCCCTTGTCTAGTATCATGAAAATTGCTAGCTCAAGCCATCTCATAAAAAGTCAATAGCACATCATCACCATATGGCATCCAATTCAGAAATATGTTGAGTGTTATGTGTAATTCTAGATTGTACAAATGGTTTCTCTAGTGGATACAACACAATTTTTCTAACTGCTATTTCAGAACATCATGTCACAAGTTGTCCTCCATCAATTTGCTAGCTATGCATGTTTTCTCACCTACTAAGAAGTAGTAAATGGAATTATGTATCAAATGAGCATAAAAATAATAGCATAACACATGCCCAAAGCCATCCAAGGAAGGGCTTTCTCCATCACTGATATTGGTCTTAGAAAGACCATGTAGGAAAAATAGAAACTATCCCTCTTATGGATCAATGCACTATACATATATGGCAAGAGAATGAAAATTTTTGTTAGATGAACAATAAGTACAAACATACCATTCTTACCATGAATTGTGAGTAGGAAAATTATGAGGTCCATGGATGAGCCCTCCCATTAGAATCTCCTCATAATGGTCTAAAATGTAAAGTGATGCATACTCCCATTGGAACACTCCATCAATAGATGTATACTCCCAAGTGACAGTGTTGTTGGCCTTAGTGATAAGGCTCTTATCACCCCATGACTCCATTATTTGACATGCCACATGCCAAATTCATCCACCTTAATGCTACTATAAGTGGGAGATTACTCCTTATGTGGGAGCATATCCTATTTTTTTAAAACTAAGGAGTAGCCCCTTTTCACCATGATTGTGCCCCCATCTACTCCTGTAATATCATGTAAAGTATGCGAGAAAATTAGACTATACTCTCCCAAGAGAAACCAAAGAAACAATAGGTCTTGCTACCTCCCCACATCTCCATTATATAGACCATGGAGTGCAAACATGATGATTGGCAAAAAAAAATTCAAATCGCCTGAATGCAACCAAACTCCTTGCTGCCATATAATGAAAATGTCATGCCAAGTCCCAACTACTAACACACCCTCAAAAATATAATATGTTACATGATGGCCAAACTCTTTCAAGAGTAGCCAGTGCATCCATGGCTCCTACTACCCTATTTCGTATATATGCAAGCGGTTCACCATCCACACCCCCTCATCCAAATGTGGGTGCCTCCTTCCATGCTCAACATTGGTATCCCTCCAATGGATAATACCATCCTCCCAAATCAAATCAATATCTCTACACTTCATGGGATGTTGAAGTGCAACCTCTTGGAGATATCCATATGAATAACACTCATCAAAGACCATGTTGAATCCATAAGGATCCAAGTATACTGAAGGAAAAATCTTCTCATTGAGTTGTGAAGTGCTCATCAAGAAGGATTCATCAAAATAATGGGAGGTAAGATGTCTCTCATCAACCATTTGCCTATCCCCTGTTACACATGTAGAATGGTCATTGGAATGCTCAAATAATGGTTGGGCCCCCAAATCATCACTGCTGCTCCATGAAAACACTACTGATCTCCATGACGGTGCATATGTTGTCTCCAGATCATGCCCAATGTTGAACATATAGTTCTGCATTGGATTGTTTCGGACAATGCTCATCCTATCCTCCAAAAATATACACTCCAACCCCAAGAGTTGTGTGCAAATCATCAATTACATACTAGGATGAATGTATATCTCCTCCTTGATTCTATCAAGCATCCTCTGCGCAATGATAATATGTTGCTCCAAATCAACATTGTATCTTGACCCTAAGTCATGCAATGGTATATTCCCACAACCTTCCATAAGATGTGCTGAAATAATAGAGAGTGGAAACATTTTCATACCTTGGTTTTGCTTGGGAATATATTGTAATACTACAAGGGTTCCTCCCATCGGTGTGATGACTTCCCCAACTATTGATGATGATGTATGCTCTTTTATGGACGCATCGACGCTTGTATAAGTCTCCTCCTCCTCATGCATATCTCAAATAATGCATGGGACTCTAAATGTCAAGAGATCAAGACCACTTTTCAAAGGTGCAAGTGTTCTTCCTCCTGATGCAAGTGCTTCTGCAACAAGTGGTGGTGGATGCTTCTCCACCTCTGTTTTCTTCTTGTCAAACCTTTTAATCAACCTTTGAGAAAAATTTACATATGCAGTCACTCTTGCATGACTCAAATTGCTGAACCACCAAATTTTTGCTTAACCCTCAAGGTGCAACGTTGCAATCTCAAAAACTTCTCTCTCTAATACAAAATGTAGTAGGAAGAATGCATCCAACTTCATTCCCCAAGCTCTTGTTGTGCATGTGGATGACCCATCAAATGCAGAGAATAGAAATCTATTGTGCTTCCTTCTTCTATTGCTGTAAGGTCTCCTTTATTCTTTGAGTTGAATGAACTATGGGAGAGTTATATCCTCGTTGAAAGCTCTTGATTAAGAATTTTATTCTACAAGATACTCACTTAGAATCTCATGATCTAAGTGTCCTCCATATCCATGCATTTTGTCTTCTTCTTCAAAAGAAAAGGGAATAGTATTTTTCTTTGGAACTCTATGAAATACCAGTTCTTTCTGCTGATAGGAAGTGAATGGACCTTCCTCATATTCAAACCCTAGTGTTGTTTCATTACCTTTCTCCATTTTTATTTTCTTTACCTCCTTGGTGAGGTCCCTCTTGGATCTAAAAAAGGATGAGATAAAACTCATTCCTTCCATCATTTTGATCTCTTTCTTCTTCTTCTTATTCTCCTAATAACATAATGGATGAGATCCACAAGCTGAGCCAAGATTATGCTCTGATACCACTATAATATTCCAAAATGGAAAAGATAGGAATATAGAACAAGATATTGGAATTAGCTAATGGTGAGGTAAATCCCCTCTGTGGAAAGAGGTGATCTCACTAGCCCTAGAGTGGGTCTAGCCACAAACGATACAAGCTATAATATTGATTCCTAGTTAAAGAATGGATGGAGATTAGGTAGATGACTTACCAGAGGTCCTAAACTGTTTTTGTTGTTGGAAAGAGTGGCTACCTCTTGCTCATGGTCTGACAGATTATGGTCCGCTCACTTTCACGCTCGGACACCTGCACACACACAAGAAACAACGATGATATGCAACATACTAGTTCACATTCAGAACTATCAGTGAGTCGAAGAAAACTAAATCAATTGCATTAGATAATCAACATAACACAATGACAGAACCAACACCATAGTCGAGTATATTAATAAATGAAAGGAAGATTACAGCCAAGCTTCGATGTTGCGGTCTCCTCCAATAGGGTTCCAGCGGAGCACGTATCACAAAGGCTTATCAGTAATTCAGACGGGGCTTTCTCTATGGGATTCTCATTGGTTCTACCTTCTCTATGGAAATTACTCATCTATACTATCTCTTCTCCAAGTTCATCTCATTCGCTATATGTTCAGCTAGCTTTCATAAAGCGAGAAGGTCTATTTATATAGAGGGAGAGGGAGAGGTTAGGATCCCTATAATTATGGAAGGGAGACCTATCTTCAAGGAGTGTTCCATGGGAGGTGGAAAACACTACCTAAAGAGGGAGATCCATGGCTAATGAACTTAACCACTACTTGTGACTCATCCATGAGTGTTACACCATTTTTTTGGTCATCTATCCTATTATCATTAGATGAACCCAAGTACACCATGTAAGACCAATTTTACCATAAGTAAAATTGCTTTCACCATGTGAAATAAAATTTGTTTATATTTCATGGTCATATTTAACCCAAAACAAGGAAATTAATTAAATAAATCATTATTTATTTGATTATTTCCCAGGAATAAGTTATTTAAATAATTATTTAAATAATATTCCTAGTTAAATTTGACTAAATCATTTTTAAATAATTAAATAAATTATTATTTATTTAATTATATTCCCACCATATCCCTAAAATAATAAATAAATAATTTATTTATTTATTGTTTATAAATAAAGGAATTGACCCAAGTCAAAAGACCTTTTCCCTCCAACAAATATAATAAAATATTCCTAAAGGGTGGTTCTAGAATTTGATTAATAATATTTTATTCATGCGCCAAGTTCTAGATAACCCTAATATTTTGTTATAAATAGAAGGGTTTTCCCCGTTCATTAGTCACCTCCATTGCATTAGATCACTCTGGATCTACTCTTGGTCACCATTTTCCATTTTTTTCCTTGTGAGCTCCCATTGAGTTCTATGTTTGTCTAGGTTTTCTACCACAATAAGAGAGAGGAATTTTAGATATGAAACACTGAGGACTTTCAAGAACCCATCCCATTGAGGAGAACTGGAACACACCTTTCTTTTTTTCCTCTCTGTTGCCCCCTTTTAATATAATACAAAAATTCTTTCAAATACATTGTGCTTGTCTTGTCTATTGGATGCATGGAGCCATATTTTACTTTATCTGCTTAATGTCTTTTATGCTTAGATCTGGATTCGTGCAACATTATTTGGATCATCTAATTGCATATTTAAAGATTTTTTGCAGCCATAATTGATTTTAGGGCTATTTTTTATGCGTAGCTAAAGTGATATTTTATGACGAAAGATTCATACTAACAATTGGTGACTCCACACAGGTTTTCTTTTGCGACTGCTGTCATTTTATATATTCCTGCATATCCAGCTATTTCAGACCATAGGGTTTCTCTTCAATTTTATTTTTCCTATTTTTATGGTTCTTCCAACCTCTAAAACCCTCAAACAGTCAAATTTTTAACTTCTGTGTGTTTTTGGCCTTATTGCGCAGGTGACAGACATCAGCCACTGCTGAGACGAAAACTTTTTCTGAAATCTGCTGTCGAGAGACCCGGATCTACAGGTCGCACTTATCGGCCCAAAAACTACGACCTGGCCTTAAGGTCACACTTTTCTGCCCAAAATCTACGACCTGGACTGAAAACAGTTTAGAACCTACGACCTGCCCTTTTTTCTGCAATTTCATCGGAACCCCACACCCGACCAAGCGGAAGCGGCAAGTCCGGATCTCTCCAATAACTCATCCCACTATAGGGATAGTTGTCAATGTATAATGGCATCTGATCCCAATGGGTGAAGAACTCTAGTCAGAACACCCGTCCGACCACCCCTCCCCCTCCTCTACACAGTAGTCGTCCCCACCGACGCATTTGTGGCTCTCTCGAACCTCCATCAGGAAACTGTATACGAGGTCGTAAGGTCAGGATCTTCTCAAAGAAGAAAGAGCACAATATCTTCCCATAGGCACAATCATGATTCACTTGCCGCTTGCATAGCGACAGCTATCGTTTCACCGAAACCAACATCATTTGGGCCCACCCATAGTAGGTCCCACCCAATACACTCTCTACAATCATCATCTGCCCTCCAGTGATGTGATGGAATGCCTGGCTGCCCAAAATCCGCAACACTGCTGCTGCCACTGCCCAGGTCTCCAACCTCTCTAGATCCCCAATCGATATCCGAGTCCCTTTGACTTGGATACCTGGTCAACAATGTTGCTCAACAAACTCAATGATGTTACGCCCTCACGGTAACACTGGCTATGTATTTCCCACCATCCCTAATGGTAGGAGACCAGTCAGGAAATATAGATCCTAGACTGTTAGCTCAATCCTGTGACCCTGCACTATAAACACCTCATGGTCTAGATCCCAATAACTGATAATCCGAGCCAACAAAGGCTCACCATCCCTCATCAAAGGGTTCTCCACAAATTTCAGAACCCCAAATGTAGCTAATGCACGACAGAAACCCTGATCCGCTTGGATTTCCATCCGTAGTGTACCCAAGTCTCTCTCCCTCCATTTGATCCGTATATCTGCCATATCTGCACAAAACCATCATCTTTGTCAGTCTACAGATAAACAAAACTGCATTTCCTTACACCAAAACTGAATCTCAGCCCATAACAACACTGAAACCACACCCATCTAACAAGTCGCACTTTCTGGCCAAATCCTGTGCGAGGTCGCACCTTTCAGGCCAAAACCTGCATCCCAAGTCGCAGATTTTGCCCCAAAAAGTGCGACCCGACCGTAATGATGAAGTAGGAGCCATTACTGAGATTTAAAACCCTAATCTAAACTTTGAATCCATCCAAAACAAAGAGTAGGATTAGGCCTCTTACCTGCAACTGACGGATCGCGATTCCAACGGTCAGTTTATCCGCTATGATCACTGTACGATTTAGGGCCTTCTCTCCTCTCCACATTCACCACAGCTACACAAGAAAATGAATGATTTTTGAGGGGAAATGCCTTATTAGAAGAAAAACCCCTGTTTTTTCTTTCGCCCACTGCGACCAAACTGTAGCCCCGTTTGACACACTGTATGCACCATTGGAAAGATCTCACCAAGCACTCAAATGGGTATTTGTTAGTTTTTCATGTGTGTATAATTCACCAGGACGCATTTTATTTATGAAGGGTCCCTTCCTCTCTCATTCCAATCGGAAATCTTCACTTACAATGCTTGTACTTGGGGCACCATGTTACCTCTTTACTTGGCTTTGTTCGTGTAGATTTTTGTCATGAGATACCATCTTGTACTCATGTTTTTATGGTCCCCCATTGGACCTTCTCTGTATGGCAGCACCATCGAGTCACCCTTGTTTAGAGCATCCGAGTTGATTCATCATCCGTCATGGAATCTATATCCATCCCTTTTATTTCCCACCATAGCCCTTCATTCTTCATCGCTTGGTCCCTCTCTCGTGTTGCACATTATGGCCTTCTGTATCATTGTCACTTCCCCTCCTTGATATTGTGTTAGTTGCTGCCAAGCCATTCATAACCCTTATGCTCTAACAAGGGAATTCGTCCATCCGCTACTCAGTACCCCTCCTCTCATTATCATCATCAGTGTCCATCTATTCGTTGCTCTACTATTTTCTCTCGTGCCTTAGTTGCGATTCCCTTACTATCTGACCTATGGCGGACCTACTTCTGTCGACATCAGATCATTTACTCCAGAAGCCTGGTCTAGGGGGCAATGTACCTTGGTTCAAGCTCTTTTTCAACATGATCGTGATCAATACGCTTGACAATCCAGTGATGCAGCAACAGCTCTTGGTGATTCCTGGGTGTGTGTGAGATGTCTCAACCCTCATGAGGAGGTGGCCCTACAGGTAGCCCCCCACATGCCCAGATGAATTCTTCATTTCAGCCCTTGATACAACTCCTCCCATTTGATGATATTGGCCATAGTTTCTTGCAGCGCCTCTTTGATTTGCATGTATCAGTCAGATTTTGTGAGCCCTCCCCCATGTGTAGGGGGCATTTGGGTGTATTTGTATGTCATGTACTAAAATATTATTGTATAAGTCCTGACGGTTATTCCAGGTTTAAAATGTATGTGGGGTCTATCATTCTATTTTTCTGGCTCTTATTTACGCCAGCATACTCTTCATGGTTCGGTCCCTTGTTTACTAGACTTCCTATTCTTTGTACTTTGTCTTGGTGGGCATAGGTATGCCTCCCCTGTCGCCTTTAGCATAGGTACCAATTCATAAACTAGAGACTTGTTGCACCTATAAGTCTCATCTCCTTAGGGTCTAGTCCTTTAGCACATTAGACTACCTTACATTCCTCTCTCTCACTTTCCTCTTGATGTCTAGTGATTGAGTTCTTACAACGTACTTCGGTCATACAATTTTCTCCTAACACTCATACGTTGGGGGGCAATCTGTTAAACCATTTTTTTGGTCATCTAACCTATTATCATTATATGAACCCAAGTACACCATGTAAGACCAATTTTACCATAAGTAAAATTTCTTTCACCATGTGAAATAACATTTGTTTATATTTCCTGGTCATATTTAACCCAAAACAAGGAAATTAATTAAATAAATCATTATTTATTTAATTATATTCCCACCATCTCCCTAAAATAATAAATAATTCATTTTATTTATTTATTGTTTATAAATAAAGGAATTGACACAAGTCAAAAGACCTTTTCCCTCCAACAAATATAATAAACTATTCCTAAAGGGTGGTTCTAGAATTTGATTAATAATATTTTATTGATGCGCCAAGTTCTAGATAACCCTAATATTTTGTTATAAATAGAAGGGTTGTCCCCATTCATTAGTCACCTCCATTGAATTAGATCATTCTCGATCTACTCTTGGTCACAATTTTCGATTTTTTGCCTTGTGAGCTCCAATTGAGTTCTATGTTTGTCTAGGTTTTCTACCACAATAAGAGAGAGGAATTTTAGATCTGAAATGCTAAGGACTTTCAAGAACCCATCCCATTGAGGAGAACCGGAAAACACCTTTCTTGTTTTCCTCTCAGGTGCCCCCTTTTAATATAATACAAAAATTCTTTCAAATACATTGTTCTTGTCCTGTCTATTGGATGCATGGAGCCATATTTTACTTTATCTGCTTAATGTCTTTTATGATTAGATATGGATTCGTGCAACATTATTTGGATCATCTAATTGCAGATTTAAAGATGTTTTGCAGCCATAATTGATGTTAGGGATATTTTTTATGCATAGCTAAAGTGATCTTTTACGACGAAAGATTCATACTAACAATGAGGTGGTTAGAAGGAAGCATCCACCTCTATTTGTTAAAAAAACATTCCTAAAATAGATGGCACAAGAACTACACTAAGACAGAGCGGCAGGTAGCATGAGCTCTAGTGTAAATTTACCACATTGGCATGAGGGCTGAACTGGCTACCCCCACCAAGGCCAAAAAATAGGTTTTTGTGTGCTTTTTGTGGAAATTTCCAATAGGAGAGATGATTTCCTTATGCATAAGGATGCAAAGAAGGTGTTTTCAAAGTATGACGCTACTCACAGGTCATGGGAATGACCCTCCAATATGCGGGGTAAGGGATTGCAGGGACGGTGAAAAAATGTTGTGTAACAGATGACCCCTAAAGCATGAGGTTCGAGAGAGAGGGAGGGGTGAAATGCTTTATGAGAACATGGTCGACCCAAACACTATTGTCAAAAAACCTGCAAGTACAAATACAACTGATATTTTTGATACATGATATGTGCCATGGGCGCAGCCATCCATAATAGAGTATACAAAAAGTGAGACCTGAGGTATGGACACAAACATCCAACAATAAGGATCAAAAAATTGAGTCAAGTATGGTCGCAGCCATCCAATGAGAAGTGTCATGTAATAAGTCACAGTAATCCACAAAGAACCCATAGCCTAGATTTCATTAGACAAAACCCAGGGTCCTGCGCTCCATCTCGACCCAACCGAAGTACAAATTCAAGCATGCAAATACGTGAGTTGAATTTGAACATGCAAGAAAATTATCTGATTACCAGCCAATGATGAAAGTCGTTAACAAACGCAAGAGAAATCGTCAATAATGAAAATGGATCTCAAGGTACAAAAGGTACAATCCATGGAATGTGAACAGTGATCTGATGTTGAACACCCGCAGAGTCAGTCGGTCGAAGGCCAATGATGTGGACCTTATGTCAAATGTGAAGAATCTGCCATTGAGGCCTGCTAGCTCGAAGGTACCTGAAGGGAGTCTCTAGGTTAGCTTCCTAAATAATGAGCTGAAGTCGATAGGAAGTGATATGATCATAGGTGGGCCATTATGTTTCCCACATCATCAACACGAGACAAAGGAATACGATGTTTTTGAATCAAGACCAATAGACAATCAGAGGGAGGTTGAAAACTTTAGAGGCAAACTTCTCTTGAACATATCGGCAGCACGACACTGGATTTGGCAGTATTTGACGTCAAGGGATCTAAGTTCATGGTGATGTGGCAAAGACAAGATGAGAGGTAAAAAGAAATTACCCAAACCCATGGTGGCAAACAAATGACAAGGTGAGATGTCCCCAATCTGACACGAATGCAAACAAGTTCCATGTTAAAGAGCGACATACTGCCAACATGACTACAATCTAGTTCCATTTCCCCCCACCATTTCTGGTGAGTACCCCAATTATTTTTGAAAATAAGCTTGAAGGGGATAGCATATGCTTGTGGTGTAAGTTTTTCCTTCAGAAAAATCCAAACTAGTACATTTTACGAGACCTAGGAAGGAGGAAATCGAGTAACGTCATAATGATGGAGTCCGATGTCATCAGTTTTTAATGAGTCTGAAAAAGGGAGAACTTGAAATATTTTTATATTTAGAGAGTTTGAAAAGAAAGTGGAAAAGAAAACTCCAACAAGGCCCTTTTCGTAGGTAGTCTCACAGATTCGAAAAGGTAGAAAACTGTGTCTGAGGGAACCTCTTAGTCACGATAGTCTAAGGTATTACTTTTTCGTAAATAATCTATCCCAACCCGAAAAAGGGGTAAATGTATACTGGGTAGATATCGTTTCACAGCCAGTTTAACGAGTTCAAAATGAAAAGTGACTCGGCAATATTTTCAGTTTTAGAGAGTCAGAAAAGAGCTGAATAATGACTCTAGTAGTGACTTTTTCGTGTTTTTACCGAGTCTGAAAAGTATAAAATATAACTCGTTACTTCGTCATAACCATGTGAAAACCTGTTACTGCACAAGAGACACGTGTAAAACCCATTTCTCGAAAATAATATGATAAAATAATTGACAAATATGTTTTAAAACCTAATTTAAGATCTTGAAAAGTTATAAAATGCCATAAGTGGTAAAAATTATTTACTTTTCACTTTTACCTCTTTGTGGAGCAATAGTGATCCATTGTGTTTTGCGATCTTGCGGTGATGATTGAGAGTGATCCAGTGAACCAATCTCGATTCCGTCAGGTTCAGGTAAGATCTTACACAATTTCTCATCTTTTAAGCTAAATTTAATTCTCTGCACATGCCATTTTGATTTCCTAGGAGGGGATTATCAAAATCTAGGGCATCACAGTTGGCACAGGTTTCAGGCACGGACCCGCGCTAATCGCCCACTTTTTACATAGAGGGCATGCCCATTGGCACGACTGTTAGCAAAATAGTCACGCCAATTGCACAACCCAAAAATCCGCCCAAATTTAAGGAAAATGAAACCATTTTTTTGCAATTTTCGATGCCCAAGTAGACTAAAAATCCTCATATAAACAATGTGTGTAGGTACCAAGCAGAAAGAATGGTGATAGAGTGGAAAGGGAGAGAACACAGTGAGGAATATGAACTTGGCATGGAGAATGATCGATGCCTGAATGCCCTTAGAGATTGTGGGCTAAAGAAATTCTTCCTGATACCGTGCCCCTGGGCTCAGCTAGAATTGCTTCAGTATTTGATAAGAATCTTGGATGAAGACCAAGAAAATTTCATGCTTTGAGATCAGGAACTCGAAATTGAAGTTTATGATGTTTATTTTATCACAGGATTGTCGTGCAGGGGTGCAGTCCCTATCATGACCAGTACCCATCCTACCATGGAGAGCATGGGGATGGTGATTGACAGGCTATGTCGAGGGGCATGAAAAGGATCAGGGAGTGGAAAGGTTGACATCCAAACCATTATAGATCTAGCACTAAAAGTATTGCTACACACTATCACGTGGGTTACAGGATCACAAGCACCACATGAGGCCACAAAGACACAACTGCTTCTTGCCATAGATTTCCTGACCCCGACTCTCTACAACTGGGCAGAGGCCATGATTATCAATATGAAGCAGCAACTAACCAAGTGCAAGAAGACCAAACTAAATAATTTTCGGTATGGATCAATCTCGATATTGTTCTTCTTGGAACGGCTACCAATATTCCAGAGTCAGGAGGTCATTGTCCCGATGCCACCACCCAGAGAACCACGAATGGCCCGATGGGATACGTTGATGCCCATAGTAGGGTGTGGCCAATAGATTTCTTGGAGGCCGGAATTCATCGATTGGCTCCTCCAACAACTGATTGTCATAGAGGATTGGCCCTATTCTAGTACAGACTTCACTGGTGATCCAGACTCATTTTTTATTTTCATGAGTTTATGATTTTTTGGTATATATGCATGTTCTGACAGTGAATCTTATATGTATGCAAATTTTGGCCCAGAGCGACCTGCAGGTATGTCGATGATAGCGAGGCGAACTCCTCACTATTTCAATCCTCAAGGTGAGGGCAACGATGAGGAGATAGTACAAAATCTAGAGGGGATCGCCCATGGGATTTCGGACTATGCTCGTTCTGATGATGTTCCTGGAGCCTATCAGAGGCACACCGTAGGGGTGCCAAGTCATATCCATCGCTTGCTAAGGTAGTTGGTATGGGCAGTGACATGCTATCATGAGCACCATGCCAATTAGGCACCTAGGCTTTTATTTCCGCACATTTTGAGAGACATGTTGTCTCGAGATGTAACTGAAACATATATATATATATATATATATATATATATATATATATATATATATATATATATATATATATATATATATATATATATATATATATGATGCACAAGTTGTGTTAGGTCTCTGTAGTTTGCAAGATTGGCAAGAACAAACGCTGCAGAGCCAACATCAAAACCACTTTGGAATCCTAAGATCTAGCCCTCCTGGATTCAGAGAGGGATCTCTCTATATAAGTGTTTTCAAAGATATTATCTTTAAGGATTATGATATGATATTAGGCTAGTTATAAAGCACAAGGGTTTTTGTTTGTTTTGGTTGGGATGAATATCATTAAAATTAAGGAAGTCCTTTGAAGGGTAAAGTTGTGAGTAGGTTGAAAATGGTTCAGCTAATAAGAAAGATAAGAAACAGTATCAATCCATTGGGCTATGGAGTCATAAAGGATTTAATTGCACAACAAGTTTCAAGAGTGGTCTATGGGGCAAGTCATCTATGTCAACAGATCTATTTAAGTTGATTTATGGTATGAAACATTAAGGGTGCTAAAAGAAGAAAACATATAAGAAAACAAAGAGCATCTTAAGATCAAGTAAGGAATTTTAACCTAGCCTTCTTTCAGCATACTCAAAAGGAAAACAAAGAATAGCTTAATATCAAGTAAGAACTTTGAATCTAGCCTACTTTCAGCATATTCTCAATGGAAAAAATAAAAAATAAAAAAAGAATAACCTAAGATCAGGTAAGGACTTTGAACCTATCCTACTTTTGGCAATACTCTTAGGGAACTTTTCAAAGTTACTGTTGGAGGTAAACTAGAGGACAGGGCTAACCATAGACTTCCCTAGTTCAACTTTACTTAGCAAAATTTTCAAGAAAAAATTTAATATAAACAAATAGTAGCCTAAGATCAGGTAAGGACTTTGAACCTATCCTTCTTTTGGCATACTCTCAGGGAAACTTTCAAGACAGATGTCGAAGAAAACACTAGAGGATAGGGCTAAACATAGACTTCCCTAGTTTAACTTTACTTAGCATGCAATGAAAATATCATTCAAAAATAATATCTCAAGTTTTACTCAGCAAGACCTGGGCTCACCAACATTCCTTGACTGATCACACTATATTGAAATTATTCCCAAATACACAATTAGTAGAAAACATAAAGATAAAGATTTATCAATGAGATTTAGGATACTTGACAGTAAATCCTAATCTATATTTTGTTTTCTTTACCAGAGAAAGTGAACAGTATGGGAAACATGAGAAAAATAACAAGTACAGTGAGAAACACATCACCATTGACATAGACTAGGATCCCATAAATCAACTTGTATATTTGATGTCAAAACTAGTTACAATCTAAAAGCCCAGTGAGTCTTTACAGCTTCAAACTTCTCATCCTAGCCTATCTTTCTTCTATTACAAACAGAGCTTCAACAACCTCAGAGCTATTTACATTCAACAAGTATCCGAAGACAAACCTATATATTGTCTTCTAGAGAAGTATTTATAGAAGAATGAGGAGGTGGAGTGAAAGAAGGCCTATCTATTCAATTAATGAAGAGTAAGTGCTTCACGACCTTTGCAGGGCCAAATGGAGAAGTTTTTCAAATTTCTTAACTCTGCTAATTGATTATTACATTAAATTTCATCAGCTTCAGTCATTTTTGTTGACTTTTAGGGATTTTGGTAGGCTGGTAATTAATTTTGAGCTATCTTTAGAAATATCTCTGACTGTGTAATTAATATGCACTCTTTTATATGAAATCAGTTGGTAGGTGGAATTTTTAGGAGTAATAGCCTCAATGATGTGGCATTTAGAGGCTTCTTTTACTAATATGTCTATTTTTGTGGCTTTAAAACACTGTTATAACTTTGATTCTGCTTCATTCCCTTATAATCATCTTCGGGACCTTTAAATTGTATCTGCTAACTGTGTTTACTTTCAAAGTGTGTTTTAATATTAAAACTGCACGATTTAAACCTTTAATCTTGAAACCTTGTGCTTTAATCCCTCAAATGGTTCTTTATCCTTAACTGTCGGGATTTAAACCCTTAGAACCTTTAATATTTTATTTTTATCTCTTGATCTGTGTTCCTTGCCTTTAAACTATAAGATCATATTTTTAATCTTCAACCTTATGCATTAGTCCTTTTACCTTTGATGATTCACTGGTTTTTCCTTTTGATCCACTATTTTAATCTTTAAACACTTTGTCATTTTTATTTAAACTGTCCTTTTCCTCATTTAAATTGATTTAGACCATTGGTTAAGCGCTTTCGGTCTGTATCTAGACTGCTAGGATCCTCATATTTGGCCTTGTCCCTAATGAATCAGGAGAATGCCTATGGCTTGTAGAACCGCCATCGAGTTCTGTAAAAACCAATAAACATGTTAATAAACCCTGCGAGGTTGGAAAGACTACTTTGGAGGCTAGAGGAATTGGAGGAGCATATGCAGAGGAGTGGAATATGTATGCGAGGGAGAGAAGGAGTTGTTATGGAGAAAACCTGTGAAAAATAGGTTTAAAAACTGTATTTGGTGCAAAATAGGGCCTGGTGGTTTTGCAAAAACCGTTGGCAGTTTTCACGTGATGTTAGAGTGGTAAGTGGTTTAGCCTGAAGGGAACGCGATCCAATTAAGAGGAGATGTGTGGCTTTCATAATACCACCTATTTCATGCTCAAGTTGCACGTTAGGGAATTTTGATGGTTGGAGTGCGTTAGCCATCTGATCTGCAAGGATGCAAATCGACGACGGTGGATGAGCGCGATGATTTGGAGTTACGTGGTGGATGGAGTAAGTGGAGGCCAGGTGTCGGCCAGTGATTGGAGGATCGGAAGGGTAGTGGGAGGTGGGAACAATGGTGATGTCACCCCATTTTTTCGCGTAGTGGGAGGGATTTTGGGTTAGGAAAACCTTAGTTTTCTGTGTTAAAATGGAAAACTTCAGTCATGGACCAATACAAATGAAAAATGCCCTTTTGTTTTACAAGGGGCGCGATGGTAAACAATAGGAAAGGGAAGGGGGCTAAAATAAAGTGGAAGAGTGGTCCTGTGGAGGAGTAGGGGACCAAGGGCGAAGGAAACAGGGGTTGATCGCATCGGTAGGGGGAAGAGGAAGCGGGGCAATGAAACTGTAACAGCATTGATGCGATGGGGGCTAGGAACCATGGAGCTGGGGCATGATCATGTGGAGGGGTATGTGACCAGGGGCCAGGAGAAAGTAGCTAATGGCTAGGCGCTTGGTCATAGCACCTTGGTTCTATGATGAAGAAGGATTTCGGGCTAAGCCAAAAGGGGCTTAAGAGCCTATGTATAAAAAGTGTGCTTTTTAGGCCAAAAGAAGGTTTTTTAGGGGTTTTTTGAGGTTCCAATAGGAAAAATAGGGTAATTTCAACCCATAAGAAGGGGTTTTCTCTATCTAAAGGGGATTTTTGATGAAATTAAGGGTAATTTAAAGGGGAAAAAGGAGGATTTTAGCCTTTGTAAACATTTATTTTTGAATCAGCAGGATTTCTTTGGTGGATTCTCTGAAAGGAACAACACTTCTTTTAAAGGGAACAACAATAGGGAACTGTAGTTAGGGAACAACAGCTTAGGGAACAATAGTTAGGGAACAACAACTTAGGGAACAACACTTAAGGAACAACAATGTTAAGGAACAGTAGGCTTCAAGAAGTCACAAATTTTGCAGGATATTTTTTTCTTGAAGACTAAAGATCTATTTTAGCCATCATTTGCTATGAAAAAAATTTACTGATGGCTAACAGTGGCTCCACTTGGGGATGGCAGCTCCTTGGAGGTGTCAAGAACTTCTGAATTTCATCTTTTGGAAGCATACTTGTGCCTAGATCCATTGACAACCTTCTTCTTCTTTGATCATGCTATTTTTAAAAGATGATCAATACTTTACATCAAATAGAATGATTTATTTCCCAAACAACTACCTACGCAGCTTACTTCCTAACATTTTTTCTTCAGAAAGTGAATTTGGACTTGCAGACCTTAAACATCAACATTTTATTCTTTTGAAAATAGGAAAAATTAATCTAAATCTACCCTTATTTCTTCCATGAGTTCAAATTAAACTGTTGAACTCATAAATTCTCTACCTAAGCTATTATCTGCTAGGATTAGACTTTCTGGAAGACCTTATTCTCTATTTTATAAAACATAAATTTAAACACAATAAAATTAGGATTATATTGTCTGATTTTCCATGGTGTACATGGCTATATGTACAAGTTGCACATAGAATTTATTTGCAGAAATTTTAAAAAAAATTGTGAAGGCTTAAGATCTGAAAAATAAAACATCCTTCATTCTTTCTTTCAGCTCTGATTTTTGTCTTTTTGGAGCTTTCTTCTTCTTTTCGTGGTTTTATTTTTTAGCATATTTGAAAAAATTATTTTTCTTCATTTTCGCTCAAATTTTATTCTGGTTAGATCCATTCTTTATATCCTAATCTAATCTACTGATAAGCCAAGATTAAACAGTTTGGACACTCTTCTTCATTAACCTATCAGCAGTAAATTTAAATCTATCTAGTCATGATTAGGCTATATGACTAAAATACCAGTGTTGTTTTTGGTAGTGGCATTTAAGCTTGCACACTTTCAGAATTCTTCTCTTTTTGGGTATGGGGCTATACCTTTCTTGTTTTATTTCTGCCCTCTTTTTCCCTTTTTCTATTGTTTCTCAATTTTTTCTTTTTTCAAATTTAAAACAGAAAAAAAGAAACTAACTAAATGCTCATAGGCTGAGCTTTATTGCTTTCCTATCTAACCTAATTTATCTTTGAAAAATTTACATGTTTTAGCTAACACAATCTCTTTTCCAATGCATCCAATTAATCAGATGGTTCCATGACTGGTCTTTTCTCATTTCTTTGAGCATGCTGGATAAACAATAGGGGCATTCCCATCTCACTTGTTCTTTAGCAACAATGCTAAAAAAAATTCTGAGTTTTGGCAATATACTGCTCCTAACAATTTTTATTCCCTCTTCAAATGTCTTCAAAAAATCAGCATAGGGATCTAGAAATAATACTTGGTTGTGAGTATTTGAAAGATAGTTTTCAACCAGGATTACTTTTTCCTCCATTGGATCAAGAAAAATATTCCCTTGAGAAATAAAATCTTCGTAATATTCATTATTATCTGAGCTAGAGGACTCATCATATTTGGCAATATTGTCCTCTTGCAGTCCTGGTATGTTCTAATTTAGTGGACTAAACACTGTGAAAATGTCATTATATTCTTGAGCAGGGGTCTCTTTAATTACCTCAACCCTTTCAGGAGAATGTTCTTTATATTCATCATGCTGAAGAAATTCTTCATTGTTTTCCTCGTCAACTTTTGAGTTAAAAGACTTCTAATTTCCAATCACATGGAAACTGTTACTGATGAGCTGTAATGAAGCAGAGAAAATATTCAGAGGTTCTTCACCCTCTTCTGTATTTTTTAAGCTTTCATTATCAGTATCATAAATAGTATGCTTTGGCTCATTACTTTCTTGGAGTTAATTGATCTTCCTTCCAAAAATCTACTAATGATGGTCCTGCAAGATCAAATTATGTTTGGAGAACATCATCATCAGACTGATCAAAATTAGGAAATCATCAATGTAAGTAATGTTACCAATCAAACATACTGGATTGTCAGCGGGTCTTTCTTTATTCTGATATAAAAGGGAGCTTTCTACATTTTTACAACCAAGTTAATTAGGTGAATGGGAAAGAGTGTTTGTTTTATAAAAAATTTCGAAGGCTAGCTATTTGTTTAATATTTGATCTATTTCTTCTTCTGTCAAAGGAGAAGACGTTTCTGTGTTTCTTTGAGCAGAAGTACAACAGTTCTCTATATCTTTTGAAGACTAAATTTGAGGTTGGATGTCTTCTTGTGCCTCAGCTAAAAGGGATGATGAATCCTTATTTATGTTTGCAGGGATATCTTAAGGAATGTATTTTATTTATTGATTGATTTCTTCCTCAATTGATTCATCTAGGTTTTTATGATAGCTGTCTTGGGTATGAAATTCATGAATTT
Organism: Pinus albicaulis; assembly: GCA_034641835.2. Taxonomy (NCBI): domain Eukaryota; kingdom Viridiplantae; phylum Streptophyta; class Pinopsida; order Pinales; family Pinaceae; genus Pinus; species Pinus albicaulis. Next base: position 394,428,433 of record CM076581.1, read on the forward strand.
CTGCCACGAGATCCTTAGGCTACCAATTTTCTAAATCTTCATAAATGCCTGCAATATATTCTATGAGGCCCTGATATTGATTCCAACAACTTCCCTCTAATAATAGATACGGTGATTTTTCCTTGTAATTATCATAAAATACTATGTGGAGGTCTCTTAGAGAAAACAAACTAGCAGTTCTTAACCATTCATACCACTCCCTTACTTCTCCTTCTAATGTCAACATAAACATTTTCATAAGGTAGTATTCATGCCATTCCACTTTTAACCTCCATACATGTATATGAAATTTGATGAGATGTAATAAGGGGTTATCAAAATTTTCACTTTGAAAAACATGTAGGTTGTCATCCCAATTCACCTGGGGCATCTTATGTGGAAACCTAGGGATATTATCTCTACTCATTGGGGCATATCTTTGTTGTATCCTTGGAATCATGTTTGTAAATGAGGAAAGAGGTCACTATGTCTATTCAACCATTTCAGAGTCTTCTACCAATGGAGTCATTTGGTCTTCTCAGAGTTATGGAGTCGCCAGGTGGATGATTTAAATTTTACTGTCCACCAACAATATGATTTGGTTTTCTCAATGCATTCCCAAAGGAGTCTACAAATACTGGAGGGGTAATAGGCCTACTGGAGGCCAGTGGAGTTACCAGGTGGAAATGTTTAGCTCCTTTGGAGGTAAAATGTTTTATGGGCCACCACCATTGATTGATTTACATACCAATCTAAAATTTTTTGGGTCTTTTGAGGTCTTAAGGATGTATAAGATGTAATTTAATCATAAATCCCCATAGAGTTTTAGGAAAAACCACTGGGGTCAACAGACCTACTGAATACCAATGGAGTCACTAGGTGAAGGATTTTTACTTGTTTTCAAGGTTTGGTTGTTGTTCACCATCAACAATCAATAATAACTAGTCTTAGTGACACTTGTTTCATTTAGAAATAGGGGTTAGTTGAGTTGTGAAGTTATCTATTTCTCAATAATGTCCCCAGTATGGTTGCCACTCTATTAGGTCTCCATAGTTTGCAATATTGGCAAGAACAAATGCTGCAGAGCCAAAATCAAAACCACTTTGGAATCCTAGGATCTAGCCTTCCTGGATTCAGAGAGAGATCTCTCTATATAAGTGTTTTCAAAGATATTATATTTAAGGCTTATGATATGATATTAGGCTAGTTATCAAGCACATGGGTTTTTGTTTGTTTTGGTTGGGATGAATATCATTAAAATGAAGGAATTCCTTTGAAGGGTAAAGTTGTTAGTAGGTTGAAAATGGTTCAGCTGACAAGATAGATAAGAAACAGTGTCAATCCATTCGGCTATGGAGTCAAAAAGTATTTAATTGCATAGCAAGTTTCAAGAGTGGTCTATGGGGCAAGTCATCTATGTCAACAAATCTATTTAAGTTGATTTATGGTATGAAGCATTAAGGGTGGCGAAAGAAGCAAACATATAAGAAAAAAAAGAGTAGCTTAAGATCAAGTAAGGACTTTTAACCTAGCCTATTTTTAGCATACTCAAAAGGAAAACAAAGAATAGCTTAAGATCAAGTAAGAAGTTTGAATCTAGCCTACTTTCAACATATTCTCAATGGAAAAAATTAAAGATAAACAAAGAATAATCTAAGATCAGGTAAGGACTTTGAACCTATCCTGCTTTTGGCAATACTCTTAGGGAAATTTTCAAAGTTACTGTTGGAGATAAACTAGAGGACAGGGCTAACCATAGACTTCCCTAGTTCAACTTTACTTAGCAGAATTTTCAAGCCAAATTTAAGATAAACAAAGAATATCCTAAGATCACGTAAGGACTTTGAAACTGTCCTGCTTTAGGCATACTCTTAGGGAAAATTTCAAGACAGCTATTGAAGAAAACACTAGAGGACAGGGCTAACCATAGACTTCCCTAGTTTAACTTTACTTAGCATGGAATGAAATTATCATTCAAAAACAATATCTCAAGTTTTACTCAGCAAGACTTGGGCTCACCAACATTCCTTGATTGATCACACTATATTGAAATTATTCCCAAATACACAATTAGTAAAAAAACATAAAGATAAAGATTTATCAGTGAGATTTAGGGTACTTGACAGTAAATCCTAATCTATATTTGTTGTTCTTTATCAGAGAAAATGAACAGTATGGAAAACATGAGAAAAATAACAATTACAGTGAGAAACACATCACCATTGACATAGACCATGATCCCATAAATCAGCTTGTATATTTGATGTCCAAACGAGTTACAATCTTCAAGCCCAGTGAGTCTTTACAACTTAAAACTTCTCATCTCAGCCTATCTTTCTTCTATTGCAAACAGAGCTTCAACAACCTCAGAGATATTTACATTCAACAATTATCCGAAGACCAACCTGTATACTATTTTCTAGAGAAGTATTTATAGAAGAATGAGCAGGTGGAGTGAAAGAAGGCCTATCTGTTCAATTAATGCAGAGTAAGTGCTTCTTGGCCTTTGAAGGGCCAAATGGAGAAGTTTTTCAAATGTCTTAACTCTGCTAATTGATTATTACATTAAATCTCATCAACTTCAGTCATTTTTGTTGACTTTGAGGGCTTTTGGTAGGCTGGTAATTAATTTTGAGTTCTCTTTAGAAATATCTTTGACTGTGTAATTAATATGCACTCTTTTAGATGAAATCTGTTGGTAGGTAGCATTTTGAGGAGTAATATCCTCAATGATGTGGCATTTAGAGGCTTATTTTACTAATCTATCTGTTTTTGTGCTTTAAAACACTGTTATAACTTTGATTCTGCTTCATTCCCTTATAATCATCTTCGGGGCCTTTAAAATATATCTGTTGGCTGTGTTTACTTTGAAAGTGCATTTTGATATTAAAACTGCATGATTTAAGCCTTTAATCTTGAAACCTTGCACTTTAATTCCTCAAATGGTTATCTATCCTTAACTGTTGGGATTTAAACCCTTAGAATATTTAATCTTTTCTTTTGATCTCTTGATCTGTGTTCCTTGCATTTAAACTGTAAGATCATATTTTTAATATTCAACCTTATGCATTAATCCTTTTAACTTTGATGATTCGCTAGCTATTCCTTTTGATCCACTATTTTAGTCTTTAAATTCTTTGTCCTTTTTATTTAAATTTTCCTTTGTCTCATTGAAATTTATTTAGACCATTGGTTATGCACTTTCCGTTTGTATCTAGACCACTAGGGTCCTCATCTTTGGCGCTGTCCTTTATGAATCGGGAGAATGCCTCTGGCTTGTAGAACCACCATCGAATTCTGTAAAAACAAATAAACATGTTAATAAACCCTGTGGGGTTGGAAAGACTACTTTCAAGGCTGGCGGGAGTGGAGGAGCATATGCAGAGGAGTGGGATATGCAGGAGGGGAGCGGAGGATTTCTTATGGAGAAAACCTGCAAAAAACAGGTTTAAAAACTATATTTGGCACAAAATAGGGCTTGGTGGTTTTGCAAAAATCGTCGACGATTTTCACGCGATGTTAGAGTGGTAAGTAGTTTAGCCCAGAGGGAACGTGATCCAATTAAAAGGAGACGCGTGGATTTCATAATACTGCCTGTTTCACACTCAAGTTGTGCGTCGGGGAATTTGGATGGTCGGAGTGTGTTAACCGTCCGATCTGTGAGGATGTAGATCAACGACGGTGGACGAGCGCGATGATTTGGAGTTACGTGGTGGATGGAGTAAGTGGAGGCCAGATGTTAGCCAGTAATTGGAGGAGTGGTAGGGTAGTGGAATGTTGGACCAATGGTGATGTCACCCTATTTTTTCATGTAGTGGTAGGTATTTTGGGTTAGGAAAACCTTAGTTTTCCCTGTTAAAACGAAAAAATTTGGTCATGGACCAATATAAATGAAAAATTCCTTTTTGTTTTACAAGGGGCATAGGGGTCAAAAATAGGCAAGGGAAGGGGGCTAAAAGAAAGTGGAAGCGCAGTCCTGTGGAGGAGTAAGGGACCAAGGGTGGAGGAAACTATAGCTGATCACATCAACGGGGGGAAGAGGAAGCGGGGCAATGAAACTTTAACAACGCCGATGCGATGGGGGCTAGGAACCATGGAGTTGGGGCATGGTCATGTGGAGGGGTATGTGACCAGGGGCCAGGAGAAAGGAGCTAATGACTAGGCACTCGGTCACAGCACCTTGGTTATATGATGAAGGAGTTGGGGCTAAGCCAAAAGGGGCTTAAGAGCCTGTGTATAAAAAGGGTGCTTTTTAGGCCAAAAGAAGGTTTTTTAGGGGTTTTTTGAGGTTCCAATATGCAAAATAGGGTAATTTCAACCCAGAAGAAGGGGTTTTTTCAGTATAAGGGGATTTTTGATGAAATGAAGGGTAATTTAAAGGGGAAAAAAGTGGATTTTAGCCTTTGTAAACATTTATTTTTGAATCAGCAGGATTTCTTGGTGGATTCTCTGAAAGGAACAACACAGCTTTTGAAGGGAACGGTAATAGGGAACAATAGTTAGGGAACAACAACTTAGGAAACAAAAATTAGGGAACAACATTGTTAAGGAACAGTAGGCTAAGGAACAACGGGCTTCAAGAAGTCACAAATTTTGTAGGATATTTGTTTCTTGAAGACTAAAGACCTATTTTAGCCATCATTTGATATGACAAAAATTTACTAATGGTTAACACATTGCAAACAATCGATATATATACATCTATTTTCTACATGGGTCTATTTACATATGATGATGTTTTATAAATTGAAAAAATGTTTATCTAGCACAATGTTAGCTATTGCATTAGTTAATTTATTCATTCGTCCTGGTATATGTTGATGTGTGATGAAATAAAAATGTCTTTCAAGTAAACGAATACGCAAATACAATCTCAAAATGCATGGGTTTCGAACTGAATAATGACCGTTAAGTTGAAGAACAACAAGCTGTGACTCTAGATTTACAAGCAATGTGCATATGTCGAGGTTAACTACCTTGGTTAATAGTTCCAAAACAACACTATATTCATCGACATTGTTTGTAGTTGATCATAGAAAAATACCTTGTAGGTTAATCAACTCACCAACAGGATCATAAATTACCTGGGCTACCGAAGACAAGTTCCTAATACTGCGGGAAGCACCATATGCGTAACCAACATAAGGGGAAATAGACATCTCCACAAAAAAAAAGACCCAATAAGCAGAAAAAGCTTACAAAGTACATCAAACCAAATCATGCACAAAAATGAAAAAATCACCTATGTACACATACCATGCATGAATGACTCAAGCATAATACTTTTTCAGGTACAACCCATTTATGGGTTGTGCTAAGGGATAACATTCATAATCAATAAGCTCATAAGCCCCATTTCGTAACACACATTTGACGATGTAGGGCCCATTCCACATGGGTTGGAATTTACCTGCCCCCAGCTTGTCATGAGCTTGGTCGTATAGGAGAACAAGGTTGCCTTCAATAAAAGAACGAGGGGAAACTGTTTGGTCAAAATGAGCTTTGACTCACTTCTTCTGTGCTTCAATGACCAAGGCAGCTAAGTGATGAGTTTCATCCAATCTCTCTAAGTAGAGGAGATGCTCTTCCTCGGGTTAAGTATTAGGCAGTAATTACACAGCTAGTTTTAGTGAAGGGATTTCACATTCAATCGGAAGAGTAGCTTCCAGACCGTGCACCAACTGAAATGGGGTGAATCCGGTTGCACTCTTAATCGACGTTTGATAAGCCCATAGAGGTGAAAAAAACATGAGATTCCAATTTGATTTATGGATCCCAATTGTTTGTTGAAGCATTGTAACAAGAAATTTGTTTACAACTTCAACTTGGCCATTAGCTTGAGGGTAATAAGGTGTTGAGCTATTGTGGTGCAGACCCAATTTTGATGTCAGCTCCACCATTATATATTCTTAAAAATGAGAACCGTGATTGATAACGATGGCTTGAGGGACACAAAACCGAGTAATAACATGATTGAATATGAATTGTGATGTTGTCTTACTGTCCACAGCCAGTGTAGGCATTGCTTCCGCCCATTCTGTAAAATAATCAACGACGATGATGATATAGGCATGCCCCCCATGCAAATGAGGGTTACATGTCATAAAATTGATGCCCCATTTGGAAAAAGGACCAATGGTAATGACAAGGTGTAAATAAACATGTGGTGCATGCACCTTGTGTTGATATATCTGGCACGCATGACATTTGCATACTGCGACAATGCAGTCTTTAAAAATGGACAGCCAGAAATAGCCAGCATGAAGGATCTTCTATGCGGTGGCATAACCAAACATGTGACCACCACAGGGGCCATTGTGGCAATCATTTAAAACTTTCTCAGCTTCCTCGAGGGTCAGACATCGGCAGAGTACAGAATGGACTCCAACACAATAGAGGGTATCTCCAACAATAAGATAAGGTTGCAATTGATGCCGAATGCAACGTTGGGCATCATTCATTAACTCAGACCTAAAAGTATAATTTTAGAGATACACGATGATATCACCGTACCATGGATCGAGGGTGCTAATCAAGAAAAGAGTTTCGTCCAGAATATGATCCTCAGATTAAGAAGGAGCAGAGTCAGCGGGGAGAGAACAAATCAGATCAGCGAGAACGAGTGATTTCTTTGATTTGGTAGTAGTAAAATACAAATAGAACTCTTGGAGGATAAAGATCCACTTCAAGTATTCCCCCCCTAGCAACTGGCGAGACAAAATATAGGTCATGGGGTTACAATCAGAAATCATGGTCACTGTGCGTAAAAGGATATAATGATGAAAACATTGGATGGGCTGGACCGCAACTAGTGCTAACTTCTCGACATGTGCGTAATGCGTTTTAGGGTCGAGAAGGTTCTGAGACAAGTAGTAAATGACATGCTCATTACTGTCATCATCATATTGAAAGCGGAAGCTAGATAGAGGGTGAAATCATGATGGTAATTCAGAGGACGTAATAGAGGAGCATTAACAAGCAACGTCTTAAGCGTATCAAAAGATTACTGATCAATCTCATCCCAAAAGAAAGGGACGTCCTACTTTAAAAGTCATGTGAACCCTTTGGCTACTTCGGCATAGATCGGGATAAAACAATGTAAGATATTTACTTTCCCCTGGAGACTCTGGAGTTGGTGTAACGAGGATGGAGAGGGGACATTAACAATAGCCTCAACCTTAAATGGATCAAGGCGAATTCCATCTTTAGATACGATAAACCCTAAAATTCTACTGGAATTGATGCAGAAGACGCATTTATGTGGATTGAGCCAAATGTTGTAGCGTCTACAACGAGGAAAGATCTGGCGGAGATGGTCTGGGTGGTCTTTCCTCGTAGCTGAGTGAGCTGGAAGGTCATCCATGTATGGTTGAACAATATGATGAATATCGTAAAAGGCATAAGACATCGTGAAAGGCATAATACATCACGTGCTAGAACGTAGCCCAGTGTTCTTCAAGCTGAAAGGGAGTTTCTTATACGTGAGCATTTCCCAAGGATAGATAAAAGCGGTCTTTTTTTGATTGGATCGGAGAATGTTGATCTAATTATAGCCATAAAAAAAGTTCATAAGGGAAAAAATCTCACTCCATGCACAATCGTCAATGATCTGATCAATAGAAGGGGTGGGATAGTTATCCTTAGGACAGGCCTGATTAATATCGCGATAGTCAACACAGACATGAATTTCTCCTTTCTTCTTATCCACAGGAACAATGTTAGAAACCCACTCTGTCAGAGGAATCAGATAAATGAAACCTGCTTTGAGAATTTTTTCAACTTTAGCTTTTATGGCAGCAGCTTTTTGAGGATGCACTGGACGAAGACGCTGGTGAACAGGCTTCGCACCTGGGTAGGTGGGAATCTCGTGCACCAAAATAATAGGATCAATTCCAGGCATCTCTTAGTAATACTGGGCAAAAACATCACGAAATTCGTGAAAGAGGCTAGTATACAATTGGAATTCATCGGAAGAGCAAGTGAATCCCACATGGATGTTCTCGACAATTCCTGGTTTCACAGAAATGTCGATAGGCATCGTATGGGTGATGTTACCCAAGTTAACTTTATCAAATACTTCATGAGTCAAGATAGGAATTTGAAGTGGTGGAGAAGGAACTTGAGACACAAAACGTGCAAGACAGTTAAACATTGCCCCGAGGCTAGGCATAAATGAGGAACGATGATGCCCATCGCTTCACGGTAGGTCTTTGAGAGACATGGTTTCCATGATAGCCTCATCGGATGGAAACACTTCTTTCAAAGGATCAGGTGAATCTGCATCACCGAGCTAGGGGGATTGAGAATAAATGTCGAGAGACATGCTCAAAGGAGCACCTTTAGAAGGGGGAGAATCAGATGTAGCTGCAAGCTTGCAATAATTGATTTCAATTGGACTGAGCGACATTGAATCCCCAAATGAATCAACCTGTTCAAGTAAAGGGACAGTCCATGGGTCATCCAACCAAGAAATCATATTAACTTGAAAGGTATTTGGTGGCGGAAGGGGAAAGATACCCATGAGGGCAGGGTCTTTGAAAATACCGAGCCCTACGCTGTCAGGGGGAGAAGGAATCTGATCCATGTATGGAATGTTGTTCTCAGAAGACGAGGTAAAGAATTACAACTGGTCGACAGTAATGATTTTTCCCTTGTGTGGAAACTTTAAAAGATGGAAGAGGGTGGAAGGAATGCACAACATAGCATGAGTCCAACTGCGACTGAGTAGAATATTGTAATTCAGTTTAGCGTCAACGACTTCTACTTTCCTTGCAATGTGATCAGAAAGATAGTGAGAACACCCAAGGGTTTTGATTCCCTTCCATAAAATGCCTCAAGGGAATTGGGTGACGAAGTCAGGGCTGGAGAGCCTATAGCCTTCCAGCAATTAGATGACATGACACATGTAGATGCACCTTCATCCATAATGGCTCTATGGATGTTGAGACCATTAATGTTGACTTGTTTGACAAGCACAATCTGGTGTGCAAGTCGGGGGACAAAATTCTCTAAGTCGAAAGAGATAAGGCTAGAATCAATAGGATCAATCCCACTGATCACAGATAATAACGCTTTCTATTGAGACAGACAACCCTGAAGCACTTCTAACGTGGACATCATGGATTCTACTTATGCTAAATCCTAAAAATAATGTAACGCTAAGCAGCACGGGCATTAGGATTATAAGAAGATTTCCAGAGAACACCTTTAGAAGGTTGCTTTACAATGGGTTCAGCACTAGGCCTTTCAATTTCTAGAGGACCAGATGCAGGTGGGGGAGGAGGACCATCGAAAATCTCTTTCCTAGCTACCTGGTGTGATCTAGCATAATCTTTTGACCAAGTGGTGATGGAAATGAGTGCAGAACTATTCATCATGAATACTTGAGAGCCAAACGGTGGAGATGGCGAAGGTTGCTTGACCATCTGTGTTTGCTGAGCTGGAAAAGGTTATTTGACGATAGCCAAGGTTCCCTTAGCGCCTTTGAGAAATTGACTAACTTCGGCTCGTCTAGGAAAATCCTTAGTGTAGTGCTCCTCATCACAAATCAGATAGGGATACTTCGGCTTGCACTGTGAAACATCATCAGCATGAGGTTTAGACGATTCTGGTTTTGGGGCATCGGTGTTGGCCTTGCCTTTGTCCTTATTTCTCCCCTTGGATGTCTTGTCTGCAGGATTGGCCTGAACAGTGTTGACTTCCGAGGTTTTACCGGAATCCTAGGTAGGCTAAGGAGCAGAACCATTGGAAGAATTTGATTTTTTCTTCCCATCGTTGGAAGATTTACGTGAAGTCTGAGACATGGAACCAATAATGTCGTCAACAGATGGGGTAGCCGACACTTTAGAAGTCCCAGGTCATGGGGCATTAGTCAAGATGTCATACAATATGCCCGATTGAGAGTACACTAAATCAAGGTACTGGGCACGAGCAATGGCTTGTTCCTCGGTTACACATGCCCCCATGGAGATGTCTTTCGCAATTTGATTGAAGAAAGAGGTAGTGAACCAATAAGTAAGAAGCTGATCAGGAATTTCGAACTTGATCAGATGACGACGTTGTCTTAATTCATGAATGTGGTCCGAGATATGGGTAGCCTGGTCCTATTTCAAGGATTTTAAGAGATGCATCCCGGCTTCATAACGAACTGACAACTGGAAATGAGTAAGGAATGCCATAGCGACAGTGTTGAAATCCTGAAAGATACTGTGAGGTAGCTCGATGTACCATTTAGCAGCAGCTCCAGTGAGAGTGTGCCAGAAAAGACAGAGTCGAACAGAGTCATCCACCCAATAATTGGAAGAACACGATAAATGGTATGTCATGACGTGTGCTTGGGGGTATTCTCCATATTTTCCCTCAAACTTGAGACAATCACCAGGAACCTTAGTTGGAACTAGAGGCTAATACGGATTATGAAGAATGGGATCATTTGTCAATTTGGACACATCTAGTAATTCCAACGTGACGAGAAAGGGTAATTGAGGGTTGAAAGGCATAACAGGTCCTCGATAAGGACTCGTACTCATATTCCATCCTGGTTAAGTGTAACTCTTCCCCCATTGGTTTTGTCTCAAAGGATTCGGACCATAAGGGGTATAAGCCAGATAATTCAACTGATATTGCGGCTGAGGACCAGGATATGGAGGTTGAAGACTAGGATACTGATTTTGAGTATACAAGGGTCTCGATTGAGCAGCATAAGGATTTTGCTACTGAATATAAGTATGGCCTGGTGGTTGAGGGTAATAAGTAGGACCTTGACACACATTTTATACGAGTCGATATTGAACTTGAGGGTAATAACCGCCTTGGGGTCGAATGGACTGCGTATAAGTAGGGCCCTACTAAGCTAGATAGGTTGAGCATAGATGTTGACCCAACTGCGGCATAGAGTAAAGCAGTGGATGATCAGGGTGAACTATTTGTGCAGATTATCCTGACTGAGCAGGTTGACCTGACTGATGAGAGTCACTAGGTTGCCCCTGTGGAGTAGGTTGCCTTGATGGCTGCGGTGGGCCAGGTTGTGCTTGATAACCAGGTAGACTTAGAGCAGGACCATAAGATGGCCCTGGCTGTGCAACATTTGGACCAATTGGAGGATATGGTTGTTGTGGTTACACAAAAGGTTGAGATGGATGGATTTTCCCCCCAGGATCGTATGAGGGTTCAAGTTGATATACCAGTTTCCCAGGAGGTCCTTGAGGTTTCCCCGGTTGGACCACAGGCTGAGCTTGTAAAGGTTGACCTTGAGGATTGTAAGGCTGCCCTTGCAGGCCATAAAATAATCCTTGTTGGACTGAAGGTTTTCCCTTGTGGGTCATATGCATACCCTTGCTGAATCGAAGGTTGTCCCTAAAAATTTTGTCCTTGTGGGTCGTAAGCATACCCTTGCTGAATCGAAGGTTGTCCCTGAAAGGGTTGTCCTTGTTGGTTAGAAGGTTGCACAAGCAAGGTAGGTCTAAAACTAGAAATAAACTGATAAGCCTCGGGAGTAGGCAAATAGATAGGGTTGTCCTTCTCATCATATTGAAATGGAAATGAATAAATTGGGTTACCGACCGCGTCATAATGAGAAATATAAGGATGACTAGGATCCTGAGGGTACTAATAAGTCTAGGAGCTCTACTGCTGAACAGTCGGCTGATACTCCTCAAAAGAAAAGCCATCATGGATTTCCATGGCAATCAAAGTCTCTACCAAAGGTTAAACTCCTAACGACTGAGCGGTGACAACCGGTGCCGATGCAACCACGCAGATAGTAGGCCTGGTTGGAACAGATGTAAAAAAAGGCGTCGACGAGACAGGTGTCATTGGCGACATACCTAATGATGGAAGGACTGGCCCCCTTAATGAAGTTGATGCTTCCATGGAGGCAATAACAGCCATAATCTAACCAAAAGATCTATATTTGGCTAGAAGTGACACCGATGGTGAGGATTGAGTGAGCTCTTGGTGGACGTCTTCCGGGAAAAGTTGGTATTCTTCACCAGAAACAAGAATCCCCTCACTACCAGTAGTTCCAGATGAGTCCATGTATGAATCCACCATGAGATATTGTAAAAGACTACAGGGGCTAGGAGGTATGATAGCAGCCAAAAATGGAAATCCCGATGTAAGAGGGGGAAAATGTTCCCCAACCCAAAACCCAAACCAAGTGTTTGAAAAAGGCCAAGTGAGCTCAACTGGTTCTCCAAAGGGGTACTCTGACGGGATAATAGACTGTTGAAGCTCGGAAGACTTAGAGGTCTGAGAAGTTTCAAATGAATCGTCTGAGAAAGGACTACCAGTAGACGAAACTGATGGTTCTTCCACTGTGACTGTAGCACACCAAAAAAAGGAAAAAAGATCGAAAAAGAAGACTCTTGGACCAAAACCAAAGAAAACAAAGACAGGCCAAGTAATCAAACTTTAATGGGCATGTAATCGTAGGTAGTTTATTTTACCACATTAAAACCAAAAATTTGTTGTCGCATGTTTTAAGAGATAAGAAACAGTCAACGATGACTCTAGTCTCTTTCAGTTTTAAGCGAGCGCAAAGGGACAAGTTCTCAATGAAATTTTCAAATTTATGGATTCAGTAAAGATCAGAAATGATTACTCAAGTATTCTAGGTAAAAGGGTGTACCAGGTTTCTATGAACTGCCACATACACCTTGGTGATCAAATGAAAGAAGAATTGAACAAGGACTTGACGTACGTGCAGGTAGTCTCCCTGAATATTGTGTTCGGTGTATCACGGTTACAAGGTGGTAGACTCATCTTCCTATGGATAAAAGGATTGTAACCTATAGGGGTCTCCCTTTATATACTCAATGGTACGGGGAGTGCAAGTCCTTACTAGTGCTATCTGAAGCCAGATGGCGAGCGACATCTGCTAGGTTTAAGGATGCTGGAACACGTCTCTAACATAGACCACTAAATGTTTTTTTAGGTTTCAATGTTGCCTTAGGTTAATTGAGTAAATTTTAAGTTGATCTTGTATTTAATTTTCAATTCCAAGGTCCTACCGAATGTTAGATCTCACAAATCCATAAATTCAAGCTACATGCCAAAAGATACCATTATGTTCAATGAAAAGTTATCTATGAGAAAGTTAGGAGTTTTAAAGTGATAGCAAATGATAAGAACATGCAGAAGTATCCACTACAGTATCTGATGCAAACTAATGAAAATGAGAAATATTTCCTAGAATGGTCCAATGCTAGATATGTGAAAGGCTTTCAATTTCATAGTGCAAACAAGAATGCAAGCAAAATATTTTTTTTTCATCTTTCAATGTAATAGGGTAAACAATGCACTAAATAATGCGAGATTTGTGGACGTTAATGCGATATTTGAAGGAAAATAATTGCAATCATCTCGAAACAAACATAACAATACTCAAACCAATGTTGCAATGTCTCAAATCGAAGAAATATTTCAAAACAGACCCATACAAGTAGTGTGATCTATGCTTGGAGTGACAAGAAGAAAAATTGAACGAAAGAGGCAAGAATCATTCAACAAATGTAATCACTCAAACGGATCAAGGGAGTTGAATGCAACCAAACAAGGAATGAAGTTGACTGTGAAACAAAAGACCCAAACTCCTACAAGAGGCTCAACATACCAAAGCACTTAAAAACCTTAAGGCTATGATGCTGACAGGAAAAGGAAAAACAACTGAAGGAAGTAGGCTGTTCACAATCACAAACAATCCCAAGGCACTCAAAACATGTCAAAAAATCACCCAGAAGAACAAGAACTAACCAAAATCTTGAAAAAAGAGCAAACCCTAAAACCTACAGGGGTCGGCGCGCTTGTTTGGCTGTAATCAGCGCCAAACAAGGGATGGTGTGGGTTTTGTACTAGAAACAAGTGCCAGTGGGCATGACTGTCTAACCAAAAAATGCGCCAAGCCATTTAACCCAGGTAAAAGGAAAATTTGGAAATATAGAGGTCAAATTTGATCCTCTGGGGCTGAACAGGGGTCTTAGACTTAGCAAAAATAATCAGAAAAGGCAAGATAAGCAAGCCAAGACCAATAAGAAGACCTAATGGATGAAAGAAAAACTCGCACTGATCCCCAGGGGAGTCGCCAATTTGTTGGTGAGGTAAATCCCCTCTGTGGACAGAGGTGATCCCACTGGCCCTAGAGTGGGTCTATCCACAAATGAGACAAGCTATAATATTGATTCCTAGTTAACGAATGGATGGAGATTCGATAGATGACTTACTGGAGGTCCTACGCTGGTGTTGTCGTCAGAAAGAGTGGCTACCTCTTGCTCCTGGTTTGACATATCACGGTCTGCTTGCTTCCATGCTTGAACACCTGCACACACACAAGAAACAATGACGATATACAACATACTAATTCACATTCGTAACTATCAGTCAGTCAAAGAAGACTAAATCAATTGCATTTTATAATAAACATAACACAATGATGGAACCCGGACCATAGTCGAGTATATTAATAAATGAAAGGAAGAGTACAACCAAGCTTCGATGTTGCGGTCTCCTCTAATAGGGTTCCAGCAGAGCGCATATCACAAAGTCTCGTTGGGAATTTAGACGGGGCTCTCTCTATGCGATTCTCCTTGGTTCTACCTTCTCTATGGAAATTACTCAGCTATACTATCTCTTCTCGAATTTCATCTCCTTGGCTATATGTTCAGCTAGCTTTCATAAAGGGAGAAGGCCTGTTTATATAGAGGGAGAGGGAGAGGTTAGGATCCCTATAATTATGGAAGGGAGACATATCTTTAAGGAGTGTTCCATGGGAGGTGGAAACCACTACCTAAAGAGGGAGATCTGTGGTTGGTCAACCTAACCACTTCCTGTGACTCATCCCTGAGGTGGTTAGAATAAAACTTCAACCTCTATTTGTTAAAAAACATTCTTAAAATAGCTGGCGCGGGCACTACACTGAGATAGAGTGCCAGGTGGTGCAGGCTCTAGTGTAAATTTACCACATTGGCACAAGGGGTGAATTGTCTACCCACGCCAAGGCCAAAACATAGGTTTTTGTGTGCTTTTTGAGGAAATGTCCAACAAGAGAGATGATGTCCTTATGTAGAAGGATGCAAAGAAGGTGTTTACAAAGTATGACACTACTCACAGGTCATGGTAATGACCCTCGAATATGCAGGGCGAGGGATTGTAGGGATGGTGACAAAATGTTCTGTAACAATAGCAGTGAATAAAATTACACCAACATGTGTGAAAAACATGGATCCATTTTATTATGTAAATCTGTAGCAAATAAGTACAAGAAATAGAGGCGCAACTCAGATAATCAAGGAAAAAAAGCCTCCCATGAATGAAATAATGTATATCTCTTGATATATGGCTCAAATAATGTGAGGAGTGGAGATCTAAGATCCCAAGAACATTTCGAAGACAACCTAGAAAGGGTTTCCGGAAATACCCCAAAGTAGAAAACGTCGAAATACAACCCTAGGGATGAATAGCAGCTACAAACTACAAATTTGAAGGAGGTGGCTGAAACAATAAGGAAATGAATATATCTCCTCCAATATAAAATCCAAGTGAAAGTATTACCCCCTCACTAAAGACCTCACCCTCCAAATGAATCATTGAATCCTCCTCTAAAAAAACATCATAGAATAATGTAGCCCTTGAGGGAAACTACACTGTAGGAGGTGGGAATAGCTCAGCCTGATGCCAAATAATGAAATTAAGCTCCATGACCTTCCTTGTTAGCCCCCTAATTAAAAGGCTACCTCTCCACTGAAAAAGCAAACACTTAAAGTGGCCCTCAAAATCCTCCACTGCTTCTACCCTGCAACAAAACACAACTACACCAGAAACTGCGTTGTAGCTGAAGACTAAAGCTTGGCTAGAATGCCGAAATGTGGAAATTTAGTGTAATACTCTTCCTAGAGGATCCTCTAGGAAAGAGGTGGGACTCCCGCTCAGCATCACACTATGCTAAACAACACAGCAATCTCACCTAAATAGCTGGAGAGTGAAAGAAGCCATACAGACCACAAAATCAATAATCAACAACATAACCATCTATGGCTGCCTTTCCCTCCTTATAAAAAATGTGAGCCTTCTCACCTTGGGTCTCACTCATTAAATTCACTACTATCATGGAGAATTTCTCCCATTCACATTGCGTTGTCTCTCATTGATGATCCACTCCCTCCATACCAGCATTGTTGATTTGGTCAAACTTGACCTTGTCAACATGCATTAGCCCCTATTCACACATGATGGGTGCTTTATCCAGCTATTAAGATGATCCCTTTTCAAATTAAGAGGGGTTTTATTCCTACTAAATATATTTATGGGTCTCCCTACCCACTTATTCATATATCTAAATAAAAACAGAAAAAATTAATATTCCAATTAGTTGCATGCTAATTCAAGAATTTTACATCCGGTCACTACCTGCCTATGAGTTCAGACCTTCCCATGAGATATCTATGTTTCTAATCCACTTCCCAGCTATATTTTTAGCTTTTAACCATCAATATGAACCTACTACAACTTTCTGCACTCAATTCCTACTCTTGTTCACTTCACAACGAGCTTTAAACTCACGTTTAGACTCCTGTAGATGCCCTGCCTGACCCGACCTGCACTTGTAGACACCATGCAGAACTATTTTGCATGGCTTGTATGCTGCCACCCGACTTGACCCACGCCCTGCGCTTAACCTGAATCCACCTACAATTTTGGACGCCCTGTGATATTATTCTGCACACCCTGCACAGTTGCCCGACTCAACCTGCGCCTCACCCTTCGCTTGACCGTCATGTCTTTCCTCACCAACTAGCTATTGGCTAGCTCATGGTGCTCTAACGCCTTTGCTCAAATGCTTGAATCTTGTCAAAATTTCTTCTTATATGTGTCCTTCCATCCATCCGCACACCATATTAATATGTGTTGTGTTTGTTTCGTGGGTCACTCAATGGACCCAAGCCGACCCAACCGACGCCCTTCCTTCAGCTGTCCACACTCCATGTAACGTCGACTGTGCTCCAACACGTCGTTCAAACTACATCACATTGGCCACCTATCTCAACACATCGGATTTCTCCTCAGTTACAGTGCAAGGATTTGGCTTATAACTTCACATTTCCACCATTGGCTATGTACGACATGCCCGTGCCACCCATCGCGATACACCCGCGCCCATGCAATTATGCCTGTAACATCGCATGGCACCTGAACACCATATAAATGCTCGGTGGGTATGCCCATTACCCCAAATGTACCTCATGAATTCTATGGCATGACAAAACCCCAATATTCCTTGCACTTGGACTACTTTTGTCATGAAGAGGCATGAAAACCCCAAGTTCTGTAGTCAGACTGGGGAAGCGATTTCCATCGCACCATGAAATGGAAGCCCCAAGTTTGCCAGACTTGGGCGGTTCTTCATCTTGTCACGTAATGGAAACCACGAGTTCCATAAAATTGGGTGATTTTGGTCATTCCGCTACATGGAAACCCAAGTTCCCCACACACAGTTTTCGTCGGAGTAGGAGATCGAAACCACAAGGTTCCTAGAATTAGGTGGTTTCCCCCATGCCACAAAATAGAAGCCCCAAAGTTCCACAGACTTAACTTGTTCTTTGTCGTTCAATGACATGGAAACTAGAGTTCCCTGCACAAAGGTGATGGTTTCTATCGTGGCGGGACATGGAAATCCCCGAGCTTCCCGAAATTGGGTGATTTTTGTCATGCTGCAAAAAATTGGAACCCCCGAGCTCTGCAGACCTGGGCAGCGGTTTTTTTCATGCCATGACATGGAAACTCGAATTTCCCCATACTTGGGTGGAAATTTTAGCTGTGGGGCAACATGGAAACCCAAAGTTCTGCATACTTGGGTGGTAGTTTCCATCACGCTGTGACATGGAATCCACAAGTACCCCATGATGGGGTTGCAATTTCCATCATGGCAGGACATGGGAAACGTAGGTTATCTAGACTTGGGAAATTTTCCACCGTGCCATGAAATGGAAACCCACAGTTTCTCCAAATTGGTTCAGTTGTCTATTATGTGGAAAAATGGAAAACCCCAAGTTTCATTTACTTGGGTGGTGGATTTGTAAATGTCACGACATGGAAAAAACCATGAGTTCCTAGAGGCTTAGGACAAAATTTCGAAACATCACTAGTTCCCTAGACTCGGGAAACGGTTTCCAACGTCATGGAAACCTTGAGTTCCCTGCATCGGGGATTTGGTGAAAACCCCGAGTTTTCAGTGTGTTGTAAAACATGAAAACCTATTGTTTTAATTAGGGGTGGGAAATGGAAACCCCATGTTTCCAAAGCTTTGGCGCGGCCCTCCGCCGTGTGCCACAGAATGGAATCCCCAATACCCATGTTCCCCAGACTTGGGTGAAAAAATTGCCCATGACATGACATGGAAACCCCAATTTACACAGTGTGTTTCCCTCAGGGGCGTGGGAAGACATGGAAACCCCAAATTTCGTAGGCTTGGGCTAGTTTTACACCGTGCCGCGAAATGGAAGCGCACCTGTCATGTTCCCTGAACTTGGGTGGCAGAGCTTTTGGCCATGCCGCAACATGTAACCACCAACCACATGCTCCACAGACTAGCGATATCTCTCACATATGTGGCATGGAAACCCAAAATTTCCTGCCCCCAAGAAAGAAATGCATTATTGAGATGCAAAAAAGGAAATGATATTTGAATGAAGGATGGGGGGAAAAAGGTGCAACAGCAATAATTGTCCAAATTTTAAATAAAGTGACAAGAGCGAAGCTCCGAATCGAGGCAACAAAGGGATAAATATTAGTCAATCATGGTATTAAGACCACTCTACCACTTACAATACCACATCATGTATTTAAGTTGTCTGCAAAGGATTCTTCTCAACGACCATTTAAAATTGAACTTCAAAGCTGCCCCGGCTGAGATGCTTCACGATTGCGGTTTGAAAATGACACGGGCCCCTTGGGGTGATAAATAGATGCCCCTACTATTGGTCGAAATATAGTTGAAGAGTGACATGCACTTCTTATAGTGTGGATTCTGACTTAGAGGCATTCAGTCATAATCTGACACAAGGTAGCTTTGTGCCACTGGATTTTCAACCAAACGTGATGACCAATTGTGTGAATCAACGGTTCCTCTCATACTAAGTTGAATTAATATTACGGTGAGGTTCATCAGTAGAGTAAAACTAACCTATCTCACGACAGTCGGAACCTAGATCAGGTTCCCTATTGGTGGGTGAACAATCCAACACTTGGTGAATTCTGCTTCAGAATGATAGGAAGAGCTGACATCGAATGATCAAAAAGTAGTGTCACTATGAACAGTTGCCTGCCACAAGCCATTTATTCCTATGGTAACTTTTTTGACACCTCTAGCTTCAAATTACAAAAGTATAAAGGATCGATAGGCCAAGCTTTCATGGTTTGTATTCGTACTCAAAATCAAAATCAAATGAGCTTTTACCCTTTTGTTCCACACGATATTTATGTTCTCGTTGAGCTCATCTTAGGACACATGCGTTATCTTTTAATAGATGTGTCACCCGAGCCAAACTTCACACCTAAAAATGTCTTTCACCCAGATCGACCCACCAAAACTTGCCTTAAGGCCCAAAATATGGGCAGTTCCCTGTCTCCGCCCCATGGAATAAGTAAAATAATTTTAAAAGTAGTGGTATTTCACTTGCGCCAAAAATGGCTCCCACTTATTCTACACCTCTCAATTCATTTGACAAAGTCGGACTAGAGTCAAGCTCAACGGGGTCTTTTTTCCCCGCTGATTCTTCCAAGACCATTCCCTTGGTTGTGGTTTTGCAAGATAGTAGATAGGGATAGTGGTAATCTCATTAATCCATTCATGCGCGTCACTAATTAGATGATGAGGCATTTGGCTACCTTAAGAGAGTCATAGTTACTCTCGTCCTTTACCTGCGCTTGGTTGAATTTCTTCACTTTGACATTCAGAGCACTAGGTAGAAATCAAATTACGTCAACATCTGCAGGGACCATCGCAATGATTTGTTTTAATTAAACAATCAGATTCCCCTTGTCCGTACCAGTTCTAATTTGACTATTCGTCACCTAGGTTAAAGCCCCCACGAGGGGGCATTCTACACCTGTAGCCCAATTGGCACGCGATTTCCCATCCTCACTATGAGAGCAGCTCAAGAATAGTGTCGACATCCCATGAGTTGAAGGCGCAGACCCCTAGGCCCAGCACTTAGAGCGAATCCTTTTATCGAAGTTTTGGATATGTTTTGTCGAATTCCCTTACCTACAATGTTATATTGACTAGAGGTTGTTCACCTTGGAGACCTAATGTAGTTTTGAGTATGACTGGGTATGAACGATACTCGGTCCTCCAACTTTTCAAGGGTCATCGAGGGTGCAATAGACACTACAAGATGTGCAGTGCTCTTCCAAATTTTGGACCCTATCTTTGGGTGAACCGATTGAAGGGTGGGAAAGCTGTTAAAAGGAAAAGATAACTCTTCTCAGGGCCCCCAACAACGTCTCCATATTTCGTAACGTTTTTGCCCACTGGCACGTCCCAGTTTGAGATATTAACTCAATTCCATTTCAATGCTCATGTTGAATGCACCCTTGATACAAGGCTTCCCCATCTCTTAGCATTGACTAACCCATGTCCAAGTGTTCTTCACATGGAACCTTTCCCACTTTAGTGTTCAAATTTCTCATTTGAATATTTTCTACAACCACCAAGATCTGCACCAAGGGCTGATCCACACAAGCTCATGCCTGAGGTTTCTCAATGACCCCCACGTCCTCCTACTCATCGAAGCTAAGAAATTTCTTTGACAGTCGAGTATAGGTTGCGCGCTTCCTCGCCATCCATTTTCAAGGCTAGTTGATTCGGCAGGTGAGTTGTTACACACTCAGCATATTTCGACTTCCAGGGCCACTATCCTATTGTCTTAATCAACCAACAACCTTTTTGGGATCTATGTTAGCACATAATTCAACACCGTAACTAAAATATTGGTTCATCCTGCATCACCAGTTCTTCTTACCAAAAATGGCCCACTCGTAGCTCTCGATTCCATGGCACGACTCAATGGACCAGTCACACCCTCTTACCTATTTAAATTTTAAGAATAGGTTGAGGGCGTTACGCCCCCGATGCCTCTAATTTTTTGCTTTACCCGATAAAAATCACGTGTGAGCTCCAGCTATCCTAAGGGAAACTTCAGAGGAAACCAACAAATAGATGGTTCGATTAGTCTTCCGCCCCCATACCCAAGTCAGACGAATGATTTTCACGTCAATATCGCTATGAGTCTCCACCAGAGTTTCCTTTGGCTTTGCCCTACTTAGGCATAGTTAACCATCTTTCGGGTCCCAATAGGTGTGCTTGCACTCGAACCCTTCACATAAGGTCAAGGTCGGTCGACGATGCACCCCCAGCAGAGAGAGGATCTCACCTATCAGCTTCCTTGCACCTCGCACATTTTCAAACTTGTCAAATTGCACACATGTTAGACTCCTTCATCCATGTTTCAAGACGGATTGAATGGAAAGCCCGCCAACCAACACCATCAGCACATAGGTGCACATGACCCACCATAAGGGCACTTGCTTCATTCCTCAACCACCGC
The DNA here is from genome assembly GCA_034641835.2 of Pinus albicaulis. Classification (NCBI taxonomy): domain Eukaryota; kingdom Viridiplantae; phylum Streptophyta; class Pinopsida; order Pinales; family Pinaceae; genus Pinus; species Pinus albicaulis. The sequence goes on from CM076581.1 coordinate 394,450,011, forward strand.
AATGGAAAACTGACAGGTGGTACTCCACTCGCACTTGTGACAATGTAGAAACCCGTGTTGGTTTGCATCTGAAGTTGAGCAAGGGACCAGCCTAAGCCATTTGAAATTCAACTGAGACACATCGACATCCTCAATATGCTTCCCTCCCAGAAATTTCAAGCACTCTTTAACTCTTTTCAATGTCCTTTTCATCTTTCTCTTGTGGTACTTGTTTGCTATCAGTCTCTCACCCATATTTAACCTTTGACGAAATTTACCACCCAATTAGGGCTACATTCCCAAACAACTTGACTTGCCAACAACGCCTCATGATGTGACAGGGTCCCAGCTTGACGGGGCTCTCACCCTTTCAAGCACCCCCTTCCAAGGGACATAGCCTAGGTCCGCTACTAAGGACGCTTATACAGACTAAAATTCAGGCGATGCTGCCACTTGATTTTCATGTTGGGCTCTTCCAAGTTCACTCGCCGCTACTAGGGGAATCCTTGTAATTTTATTTTCCTCTGCTTAATTATATGTTTAAACTCAGCAGGTGTTCTCGCCTGAGCTGAGGTCACAAGTTGGAGCTAAATCTGCCCTACTCAATGGAAGGACAAGAGAGAGCAAAGCAAGTTCTAGAGATGCCACACAAATCTCGCATCAACTAATGCTGACTGCCCAACCGAGGGGACAAGATCACCACTTATCGACACATGCCACGAAACATCGCCTCCCAAATTTCAGCCAACCACACCACATTCAGCACGAATGACCACCTCCGCTACTCCCTAACATATTGCAAGGAGCACGTTTGATTGGGATGTGATGCCCAGATAGATGTGCCCTCAACCGAAGCCTTGAATGCAAATTGCATTCAAAAACTTAATGATTCATGGGATTCTGCAATTCACACTAAGTATTTCATTTCGCTACGTTCTTCATCGTAATAAGAGCTGAGATATCCAATGCCGAGATTCGTTTCCATGTGTTACGAAAAAATAGCACCCACACTAGAAATGGCTAACATCCAACCCAACGTACAATGCATCACAACAAGCAACAAGCCCCCTTCCCTGTAGTGTTCCGAGATGTAAATTAGCATCTTTTACACCACTGAAGAACTCCTTTATCGGAAATATGAACAAGGCTATGTCAGAGATGGACTAAGAGGGTTTTTACCAGTTATGTCACCTCTAAAGAGAGGATGAGAACCGGATGCTATCTAGCCCTTTCTCAGGCTCTGCCTATAGCTATGCAAATATTCCTTCCTCAAGAAGATCTTGCTCAAAAGGATAAGCTACAAAAATACATAAACATGAGCTGCAAAATAGCAGTGAATGCATAAAATTCAGAAAATGCAATAAACCCTCATAGCCTTCTCATTGATAATATGGTAGCATAAATGTGTACAAGATCTTGAGGAAATAATCACTCAAGCTGAAGAAAATCCTTCACTAAAGACACAAGTATAATGAGCATGAAATACACTGCTACATATATTATGCCCAACTATGACTGCGCAGTCTATGTAGGAGGACTACTGTAAAAAAATGATATAATGAAGATATGGCAATATCAATCTCAAATAAGAAGGGGGAGATGGATCTCAACCCTTGGAAACTATAATAAAACAATCCCTAAAGGGATTGGCTACAGTACATACAAAATAGAAAATCTGTGGAAATGCCGGAGTTGCTGGAGTAGCTGCAACTCTAAAATGAGAACATGAATGAGATGTCTGAATAATGCTGCATAAAATGTCTACACCTGCTCCAATGGAAATCTAGAGTGAAAGGCTAATCCTTTCACCAAAGATTCACCCTCCAAAATGCCAGTGCAACCCCTCACTGCAATTTCACTCAAGAATTGCATAGTCAAGGAGAGGTACTACGCTGTAGGTGATGGGAAGAGATTGGCCTCCTGCCAAGATATGAGAAATGGAGCTAAAATCTCTCCTATTGATCTCCCAGATGCATAAAAGCTTCCTTCTCTAAAATCTGAGCTCCGGAATGATGATGTGGGAACCTCCACTGCAACCCCAGCAACACAATGGATCTCGCTGCAAGAATCACTGCAATGAAAGGAATAGCTTTGGCCTTGAGCCAAGATGTGGAGAAGATAAAGATAAAACCTTCAAGAGCTGTTGAGCCCCAAAATTGTTCTTTCTTCCATCATTCTTCACTCCATTTTCTTTTTTCCATTGCTATACCAGGCTCAAATGATCAATGAAATTAGTTAAAATTACTTTAAGAATGAATATCATGGCTAACTTGCTAAGTTTTGTGATTTTGTCATTGTAATGCATTTTGAACTGAAACTAGCTACAGAATGCAGACATTCCGTAGCTAGTTGCCAATTCTGCAGCTGTCTTCACGTTTAAGCATGTTCCAGGTGTCCTCTCAAGAAAAGCCACACATGGGTATATTCCACATCATGTCCTCAGCGTTTGTTGCTCACCATGAAGAATGAACGGAATTCTGGACGTGGTTTTGTATGTGGGAACTCACACAAGGAGGCAGACTCCTAATAGGACAAGGACAGTCCAGATGTCCTTTGTCACTTTACGCTGCCATCTTTAGAGTTCTAGTACGATTTTTATATGAAAATACAATGATCCCCGTTTATCTCAAGTTCTGTTATGAATATTTGTTATAAATGTACTCGGGAAACCGAGAGACAAGTTCTAGATTTTGATTAGATTTCGTGGATTGACTGCTATATTTCTGAAGACCGAGAATAATCTGTTTTAAGTTATTTTACTTTAATTAAGAAGACAACATTTCTTTGAACGCATTGAGTTGATCTTGGGTTAGATTTCATGCTACTCTGGTGGTAGAGGGCCCCTGCCTCCCGAGCGGCTTTACTTTTGCAATTTAGATAAGTATCTTAGTTCGTTTTCAAGTTTTTGAAGTTTGTGTTCGTATTTAATTTCATTAGTCATTATAGCTATACTTGCTCTAAGAAACTCTTCCAAAAGATCATTATAATGAATGAGAAATGGTTGTAGTGTTATAGATTTTATTTGAAATTCCTTTAGTTCATTATCACAGTTAAACTTACTCTAGTAAACTCTTCCAAGATATCATTATGATGACCAAGGTATAACTGTGATACTGTAGGATTCAATTGCTTGTTTACACTAAGTGGCATAGCTAATATTACTCTTAAAAGCTCTTCCAAAACATCATAAAAACGAGTAGGAAATAGCTGTGATGTCTTAGTTTTTAATTGTATTTGCTTTTAGTTTTCATGTTTGCATTCAAATGCATTGAATTGTACAGCCGGGATTTTTCTAACAAGCTCTTCCAAAATACCATTCATGATGAACAAAATAGGCTGTAGAATCCCATAGATTGATTGCATGATAACTCAGTTAGGCACTCCGGAGGCAAATTGCATTTAATTCATGCTCTGTTATTTCGTTTTCAAGTTTGATAATGGCTTTTTAATTTAGCACTGTTCACTGTAGACTAGTAACACTTTAGTTTAGTTCCAGCTTAGCTCACTGTATTTACATTCCAAGATTAGTTTCCATGTATTTCATTTTAAATTGCATTTGTTGTTAAACTTAAATACCACGGTCTTCATTATTTACAAAACTTCTTTTGTTCCAAACCTATATTAACTCATAATTATCTGGATAGAAGATAGTATCAGTCTAAGGCTTGGAGTACCTTTGCAACCTTTTTACCATTTCACAAACAAGCCTTTCCTCAAAAGACTATTCTAAAATGAAATATATAACTCTTGAGTGAGGTTTAGTGATGTTAAACTAAGTTGCAGAATAGAATTAGGAGCTGGTTTTAGAGTAGAGATATTATGATGTTACAAATGTTCTTTTCCAAATATGTTTCAACAAACCTTTAATTATGGATGAGATGTTGTATCATTATAAGTTGGTTGTTTAATTGTTTAGTTAGGAGAATTTATACACTTAGCTGCCCATTTCTCAAGCTCTTCCAAAATATCTTTAATGAAAGAATTGGACAAGTTAAGTTCATGTTGTGATTTATTTTCTTGAAGTCATTATCAAGCTTTGTATTTTGCTAAGTCATAGTTTAGGTTTGGTTCTGTCTCAGTATTTTCATTTTTCATTTGTCATCAACAAATTAGGCTTCAATCTGTTTTTTAACCAGTAGCTTCTTTCCACCAGCATTTAGTTCTTTCCCTTGTGAACATAAAACCATAAAAAGACCAAAAACATCATAAAACACTAGACACAACGCAGTAAGAAACAAACACCTAGGCACATACAGTGCACCACACTTCAGTAGTTTACCAACCCTAGTTGACAATTAAATGAACTCAATTTAGGAGACTAGGTCGAGCACAATTATTTTGGCGCCATTGTCGGGGAAGTGAAAACTAGGTAACCTTTGTTTCTTAACTTCCAAAAAAATGATATGCATAGAGAGAGAGACTCAAGGGGTAGATTCATAAGAAGCAGAAGCAGAATTTTGATTCCTAGAACACCACTTTTTTCACCTAGACTGAGAGCTAGCACACCTTCAAATCAGACCCACATTCCATCCTTTACTGATCCTAGACTTCTAGAAGACCTAAGATCAGATATTCAATTAGAGAGACCTTCCACTTCATCCACTGAACCTGTCTTAGAAGAAGATCCAAGGACTCCTGTAAGGGACATAAACTTTTCCACTTCCATAGAAGAATCAACCATGGCAGAAGAAGGAGGAGGAGGAGTCCTTAATGGAGAACACACATTATTTGGAGGGGGTAGAGGTAGAGGTAGAGGAGAAGGAGGTAGAGGTGCAGAAGGAGAAGGAGGTAGAGGAAGGGGTAGAAGAGAAATGGGAAGCTCTTTTGGGTTCCCTATAATAGATGAAGAAACCAATACAACCATGAAAAAAATTTCACCCTCTGTCTTTCCAAACTTCTATGGAATTAAAACTGAAGATCCTGAAACCTTCCTATTTGAATTTGAAATCCTGTGTAGAACTAATGACTACTTACAAGATGCTCTAAAACTTAAACTATTTCCTTCAACATGGAAAGGAGCAGCATTGAAGTGGTTTATGAGTTTGATCAACAGTTCTATTAGGACATGGGAAGACATGGAACAAGAATTTCTAGAGAGGTATTTGGATTATTGTATGCCATTCAATCATGAGGAAGAAGTGTTTATGATGTTACAAAAAGAAGATGAAAACTTGGAAGATTTGTCGGAGAGATTTCATTACAACATCAAAAGAGAAAAAATGGAAAACTTAGATCAAGACACCTTAAAAGCTCTTTTGTTGAAAACAATTAGGGATGAATGGTTGGATATCCTTAACATGATGGGAAAAGGGGATATATCACAGCTCACATTACCTGAAATATCTAAGTTATGTATCAACCTTTCAAGAGGGAAATCTAAAACTGTAAAAGGTCCAAGAGATCCTGCTCTTGCAAGGGCAAGTAAGTTTGCTTCTGGGACAGTAAGTAGGTCAGAAATAGGACATATGCTTGATGATTTCAAATCTAACATCTTAGGGAGTCTTAGTGAACAAATAGACACCCTTAAATTACAAAAAAAGCAAAAAGCCGAATCTGATGCCTTAGCAATCTTTTGTCCCAAATGTAGAAAGAAACATGCCTTGAGGGAGTGCCCTTCGGATGTAAAAGTTGTAGAGACATGTGTCATTTGTTCTGAAAAACATGAGACCAAGAATTTTCCTGCCCTTCCTAGTCTCAAAGTTGTCTTTCAAGAGGAAACTCCTATAAATTCCACAGAATCTCTCAATTTTGTCTCTAGAAGGCCTTGGCAAGGACCTCAAACACAAGGATTCCATGATCAAATGTATAACCAACCTCCACCTTGGAATTCTTGGCAGCAACCTTGGCCTCAATTTCAAAATCAATCTCAAGCTTAGGCACAAGGAGCACAAAGTCCCTATGGAAGATACTCTCAGTTCTATCAGTATCCACCATCCTATCCACCATACCCACATTTTTCTCCTCAAAATCCTCAACAAAATTTTCAACAAAATCCTCAACAACATCATCAGAACCTACCACATCAAAATCAACCACTTCCATTACCATTTCCTCAAAAATCAAATCAATTGACTGCTCAACCCATACCAAACCCCAACAATAAAAATCCTCAAAACACATACATGATAGAAGGCCAACAGTTTCCAACTTATTTAATTACTCCTTTAGACCTTAGTAATGTTCAACTTAGGTCTGGAAGAATACTTGAAAAGAGGAAACCTTCTGTGATCATACAAGAACAAGATAACTTTGAGGAAGATTCTCTACGGGTGAATAAAATTCTTGAGGAAGACACATCTTTTCAGGACCCAAACATTGAAAAATCAAAGCAAAAAGAACCAATAATTTCAACTCCTGTATTAGAGCAGCCATCAACATCTACTTCTACACCTCCCTTTCCAGAAAGATTACAAATTGACAGAGGTGTAGAAAAACAAATTATGGTGCCTAATTATGATTTCCTAGATGAGCTGAGAAATGTTTGCATTAAGATTCCATTATTACAAGCCATCAAGGAAATTCCAATTTTAGCAAAGACAATAAAGGAGTTGAGCATGAAGAAAACAAGAAAAATAATAAGAGAGACAAAGAAAATTCAACTGGCAGGAAAAATAGTAGATATCATGATGGGTAAGATTGCTATTCCAAAGTATCTAGACCCAGGAAATCCAGTTGTTAAAATTCACATCAATGGAATTGAGATCCAAAACACACTCATTGATTTAGGAGCAGCAATCAATATCATGAGTAGACAAATCATGGATAAATTGAAACTTCCTAATCTTCTCTTTACACCCACATTATTACAATTAGCAGACAAATCTGTGATCAAACCTGATGGGGTAATAGAAGACATTCCAGTGTCCCTAGATTCTTGGGAGTACCCTGTGGATTTCATGATCCTAACTCCTAAGAATAATCTAGGAGGACATCCTGTTATATTAGGAAGACCTTGGTTGGCTACAAATGATGCTTTTATTAGTTGTAGATTCGGTGATATGTACATCTCTGATGGTAGTTCAACTAAGAAATTCACTTTGTATCCTCCAGCTAGGACAATTACAGATTTAGATGATACTCAATGGATAGAGGATGAAGAAGATTTACAACCTCTCTTCACAATTTTAGAAATTAGTGAAGATAATCAAATTTTGAATACTCTAGAAAACTTTGAATCCTCTTCAGAATACAAACATGAACCATTTCAAGAGGGATCCAACATTGAGTTTTTGTCATCAAGACAGATGTCTCTTCATTCTATGGATAAATTTGGCAGCTCTACAAGTGAGATATTTCCAGGTAAAACTTTGAACATAAACAAGAACCTAGAAAAATTTCAACAAGAAGAGTTAGTCAAGGTATTACAGAGACATTCTTCTGCATATGCATGGGAGTACACTGACATGAAAGGGATAAGCCCCAAGACTTGCACTCATCACATCTATATAGAGGAAAATTGTAAACCAATCAGACAACCTCAAAGATGGATGAATCCAAATCTTAGGGAGATTGTTAAAGAAGAATTGCAAAAATTGTTAAATGTCAACTTCATCTATCCTATTTCAGATAGTCAGTGGGTTTCTCCTTTGGTAATTGTGCCAAAGAAAAAGGTAAATGGAGGGTATGTGTTGACTATCGGGAACTAAACAAAGCTACTCTTAAAGACCATTTTCCCTTAACTTTCATAGATCAAGTGTTAGATACATTAGCTAGAAAAAAGTACTTCTCATTCCTAGATGGGTTTAGTGGTTACAATCAAATCCAAGTAGCACTTGAAGATCAAGACAAAACCACATTTACCCTCTGTCCTTTGGGTACTTGTTTATTCAGTATCACAAGCATTGATTATGCAATGCACCTGCAACATTCCAAAGGGCAGTATTAGGAATTTTTTCAAATCTAATACATGATTGTGTAGAGGTATATATGGATGATTTCACATTTTATGGAAACACATTTGAAGAAGCCTTAGAAAACTTGGAAAAAGTTTTAAAGAGATGTCAAGAAGAAAATCTTTCACTTAGTCATGAGAAATTTTTCATGATGTTTACTGAAGGTATTGTTTTAGGGCATCATATTTTAGGGGATGGGATTAGAGTTGATGAGTCAAAAGTTGAAGTCACCTCTAACTTTTCTATTCCAAGTTGTCAAAAAGATGTTAGGAGTTTTCTAGGATTTACAGGATATTATCGGAGGTTTATAGAAAACTTCAACAAGATAGCATCCCCACTCTTCAAATTACTTACCAAATATTGTGAATTCAAATGGAATTCTGATTGCCAGTTAGCCTTTGAAACCCTGAAAACAAAAATTTCTGAAGCACCTATTTTAATGGGACCTAATTGGAAGTTACCTTTTCATATCTCAACAGATGCCTCTGATACAGCTCTAGGAGCAGTATTGGGACAAAAAGACCTGATTCCTTATGCCATCTACTATACCAGTAAAAATTTGACTCCTGCAGAGTTGAACTATACTGTAACTGAAAAAGAGTTTTTAGCTGTTGTTCATGCCATAAAAAAATTTAGACACTATATAACAGGCTATGAAACTTTTGTTCACACTGATCATTCTTCAATTATATACTTAATGAAAAAATCAATTACTAATCGTAGAGTCATAAGATGGTTATTTCTTTTACAAGAATTCAACATTACCATTCTAGATAGGCCTGGAAAACAAAACACAGTAGCTAATTTCCTATCTAGACTCCAAAACATCAAAGATGACACTCCAGTTGAAGATCAATTTCCTGATGAATATCTTTTTGCAATTTCTACCCAAACTCCTTGGTTTGATGACATTGCTAATTATTTAGTTTCAGGAAAATTTCCTTCAATAATGAATGCAAGAGATAAAAGAAAAATCATTTATGACAGTGCAAAATATTCATGGGTTGCTAATGAGTTGTACAAGACAGGTCTAGATTTGATCATTAGGAGATGTGTTCGGGAAGATGAGATGCCTGAGATTCTTAAAGCATGTCATGATGAACCTTGTGGCAGACACTTTGTTGATAAGAGGACAGCCTATAAGATCCTTCATTTAGGATATTATTAGCCATCCTTGTTTAAATAGGCTAAAGAGTATGTCAAAAGGTGTGACAATTTCCAAAGGGTAGGGAAACCTTCTCCTTCAGGTGAGATGCCATTACAACCTCAGGTACATATTGAAGCTTTTGAAAAATGGGCTTTGGATTTTGTAGGACCTATTAGTCCTCCATCAAGACAAAAGAGATATATATTAGTTTTCACTAATTATGTTACCAAATGGGTAGAGGCCAAGCCATTACTTTTTGCTAATGAAGCATCTGTAGTTAATTTTCTTTTTGAGGATATTTTTACTCGTTTTGGTGTCCCAAGATAAATTGTTACAGATCAAGGAGCTCAATTTACATCAAGGCTAGTGGAAAAAATGATGGAGAGGTACAAAATCAGGCATAGAAAATCTACTCCTTATCATCCACAAGCAAATGGTCAAGTGGAATCTACTAATAATGTCATTGAAGGAATCCTAACAAAGACTGTTCATTTACATAGAAGAGATTGGATAGATAGGCTTTCTGAAGCCTTGTGGGCCTATAGAACTACATGGAGAAACACAACAGGACATACTCCTTATGAACTTGTTTATGGAAAGCAAGTTTTGTTTCCCATAGAGTTCCAGATTCAAACTTTCAAAATGGTAGTTCAGCTAGGACTTGATTTAACGGAGGCACAAAAGCATAGATTGGAGAAGATTAATGAATTGGATGAGATCAGACAAGATGCAGTTCAGAAAAAAAGTCTAGTCCAACAGCAAAGGACTAGATGGCATGACAAGTACATCAAAGAGAAGAAGTTCAAAGAAGGTGACTGGGCTCTCTTGTTTGATTCAAAATTCAAGGATTTTCAAGGTAAATTTCAAACACGTTGGCTTGGGCCATATGAAATTGTTAAAATTTTTGACAATGGAGCAGTAAAAATCAGGACAATAGATGAAGAAGAGGTCACTTTTCTTGTGAATGGTCATAGATTGAAGCTGTATCATAAACCACTCTCAAGAGAAGAATTTGTCAAGAAGTTCCAGGAAAACAGTGATGTGAAGTTAATGAAGAAGAATCTTTCTTCTTCATCAACTTGATTGAATTTTATGAAGTTATTTCTTTGAAAATAAATAAATAAATAAATAAAAATAAAAATAAAGTATAAACATGAAAACCAATCACTGATTGGCATGTTTATACAGAAAAGATAGGGTGAAAATCAGAGTCTTTCTGACACTCTAACTTTTCCATTTTGTTTCTGCAAGAAGCTGTTACAAAATCATAAGTTCAGATCCATTGCACTTATGATCTATCTCATTTCATTTCATTCCATTTACTTATCCATCCATACTCCATTTCATTCATTCATTCATACTTCACTTCATTCCATATTTCATTCATCTCATTCCACACTTCATCCACCTCATTTCCATATAAAAAATTAAAGTTTGATGTCTTTCTGCAAATGAATAACACATGTCATGAATTGTAGGCCATTTCTTATACTTTTCCACTCCATTTCATAAATTGTAATCCATCCCACTCCATCATTCACTTCATACATATTCCATTATACCATGTTTCATCATCTATCTTCACTCATTCCATATAATATTCCATTTATATTCCAAACCACTCCATGATTAAAATTCTCTACAGGTACATTCTGCAGCTAAACAGACATTCTGCAGCTAATCAGACTTTCTGCAGCCAGATAGTCATTTCATAGCTACAGATCCTGAAGGCACTGATCAGCAGACATTTGAATTGCAACAAGATGATCTTGTATATCCATGAACAAGAAAAATCAAGAAGGATTATGAAGACTCGCAAAGTAGTGATTTCCAAAGGAGAAAAAAGCATATAAAGACCACAAAAAACAGATGAAAAGCAAAGGTAAAAAGTTCTGATTATAATGGCATATCATAAAAAATTTAGTATAGTTTTAGTTATGAATCATTCGAAAAGTTGTTTTGATTATTTTTATTGATCATGCCAAATATAACCTCCGCAAAACTTTGGATAAAAATCCTTCATTTCAAATCCTATACCCAATCATCATCTAAGTGGTTAAAATGCTGAAGTGATTGATTTTCTCACGTCACCCAACCAAATCATTTAATGATGATTTTTGAATCCGTTGTAAAATATCTTCGCGGTCTTTTCACTCATTGATTTGTTTTCTTCACCTCACTTCATTAACTCGTTCCGTAACCACTCCCTATTACTCCATTCCATAGCCAACCATTCATCATTTCATTCTGTAAAACAGAGGTATCTCTATCACCGTGAGCAGAGGTATATTAGTTTGAAAGTTGAAGCCACTGTCACCAAGAAGCAGAGGTATATCAGTTTGAAATTTTAAGCCATTTTTCACCGTGAAGCAGAGGTATATCAGTTTGAAGATTGAAGCACTGTCACCGTGAAGCAAGGGGGTATTAATTTGAAGGTTGAAGTCATTGTCTCCGTGAGCAGAAAGAGTACTAATCTGAAGATTTAAGAAGAAATTATGGGCCTCATCATAAGAACTGAACCAATAAGCACAAAATACCTGGAAGGATACCCTCAAAGCAGAGAAATGTTGCAACAAGCAGGATGGCTACAATTCCTTGAGAAATTTAATGGCCTCCACAAAGAAGTTACTAAAACGTTTGCAAGTTCATTCAAAGGAGCCGAGGTTGAAGTTGGAGATATTAAATTCACTGTCACAGAGGTTTTTATTGCAGAAGCAACAAGATTGCTTAGACATGGAGAAAGATGGTTTAAGAACAGAGAATTTCATAATGAATCATGGAAGCAGATCCTCAAATCACCAGGTGTGGATGTCACTGTGTTTAAAAAGGGAATTCCAAGCTCTGCATTAAAGAATAAATGGAGAAACATATTTCTTATCCTACAAAAATTTATCACTTGTGAATGTAGATATGGTACTTTCTATGTTTACCATATTAGGTTGATAATGCATTTCCTAGAAGAAGAGCTTAATTTTCCCTATTTCTTGCTTCAAAGTTTAAAAAAGATGGCTTCAAGTGTTCAAAGGAGAGTCCAATTCCTAGAAACAACTCTATACCATCATGGCTTGGTTAAGATTCTAATTGAACACCATTTAGCCAAAACAAAAGATACTTGGGATAATTTCTTGGTAAGAAATCACTTTGAGGAACCAAAAGAGCCTTCACCTGAACATCAGCCTACAAAGAGAAGCAGAAAATGGAGAGCCTCTGAAATTGAAACTGATAAAGCAATTCAAGATAGCAGTGAAGAAATAATCTCTGAGAAGTTGACTCAGATTAAAATACGGCTTAAGGAAGAGGGGGTAATCAGAAAATTTTCCACAGAAAAAGGAGAGGGACCATCCCAACCGAGAAGGAGCCATAGACTCAGGGGGAAAATAAGGAAAACATAGATCAAACAAACCGGGGTGATAAACATAGAATATGAGGAAACATCTATTGAAGAATATGTTGAAGAAGATTTTGATGAAGAAGCCCCTGAAATTGACCCTGCACAGCAAGAAATTTATAACTATGTTGAAACATTGGAAAGGAAAGCTTCAGAGAGTAGAGATAGAACCCCTAGTCCTCCACTGTCCGAAATAGATGTGTTAAGAAGAGATAGGTACGAGTTGGAAGTACTTAATAGACATATCAGGACTGAAAATGATATTCTGAAGGAACAAGTTAAACTAAAAAACAGTATGAACTCAACCCTGTCTCTACAAATGGACAAAGTGGAAAAGGCTATTGAAAATTTGAAAAAGAGGAACAAGAAGTTAATCAGGGCACTTACCAATTTAAGGTTCAAGTTAGTCATCAAGAAGCCCAGAAGACCTTTAACTTCCAGGCAAAGAAGAAGACGAGGGTTGGATGTTCTTGCAGAAGTCTCTGAGTTTATGGAATAAGTTGCATGAGGACATGCAAGAATTCAGCAGTGGGGGTATGCTGAGCCCCAAAATTGTTCTTTCTTCCATCATACTTCACTCCATTTTCTTTTTTCCATTGTTATCCCAGGCTCAAATGATCAATGAAATTAGTTAAAATTACTTTAAGAATGAATATCATGGCTAACTTGCTAATTTTTGTGATTTTGTCATTGTAATGCATTTTGAACTGAAACTAGCTACAAAATGCAGAAATTTCATAGCTAGTTGCCAATTCTGCAGCTGTTTTCACATTCAAGCATGTTCCATGTGTCCTCTTAGGAAAAGCCACACATGGGTATATTCCACATCATGTCCTTAGCGTTTTTTGCTCACCATGAAGAATGAACGGAATTCTGGACGTGCTTTTGTACGTGGGAACTCACACAAGGAGGCAGACTCCTAATAGGACAAGGACAGTCCAGATGTCCTTTGTCACTTTACGCTGCCATATTTAGAGTTCTAGTATGATTTTGATATGAAAATACAATGATCCCCTTTTATCTCAAGTTCTGTTATGAAGATTTGTTATAAATGTACTCGGGAAACCAAGAGACAAGTTCTAGATTTTGATTAGATTTCGTGGATTGACTGCTATATTTCTGAAGACCGAGAATACTCTGTTTTAAGTTATTTTCCTTTAATGAAGAATACAACATTTGTTTGAACGCGTTGAGTTGATCTTGGGTTAGATTTCATGCTACTCTGGTGGTAGAGGGCCCTGGCCTCCAGAGCGGCTTTACTTTTGCAATTTAGATAAGTATCTTAGTTCGTTTTCAAGGTTTTGAAGTTTGCGTTCATAGTTAATTTCATTAGTCATTATAGCTATACCTGTTCTAAGAAACTCTTCCAAAATATCATTATAATGAATGAGAAATGGCTGTAGTGTTATAGATTTTATTTGAAATTCCTTTAGTTCATTATCACAGTTAAACTTACTCTAGTAAACTCTTCCAAGATATCATTATGATGACTAAGGTATAACTGTGATACTGTAGGATTCAATTGCTTGTTTACACTAAGTAGCATAGCTAATATTACTCTTAAAATCTCTTCCAAAACATCATAAAAACGAGTAGGAAATAGATATGATGTCTTAGTTTTTAATTGTATTTTCTTTCAGTTTTCATGTTTGCATTCAAATGCATTGAATTGTACAGCTAGGATTGTTCTAACAAGCTCTTCCAAAATACCATTCATGATGAAAAAAATAGGATGTAGAATCCCATAGATTGATTGCATGATAACTCAGTTAGGCACTCCGGAGGCAAATTGCATTTAATTCATGCTCTGTTATTTCGTTTTCAAGTTTGATAATGGCTTTTTAATTTAGCACTGTTCACTATAGACTAGTAACACTTTAGTTTAGCTCTAGATTAGCTCACTGTATTTACATTCCAAGATTAGTTTCCATCCATTTCATTTTAAATTGCATTAGTTGTTAAACCTAAATACCACGGTCTTCATTATTTACAAAACTTATTTTGTTCCAAACCTAGATTAACTCATAATTATCTGGACAGAAGATAGTATCAGTCTAAGGCCTGGAGTACTTTTGCAACCTTTTTACCATTTCACAAACAAGCCTTTCCTCAAAAGACTATTCTAAAAGGAAATCTATAACTCTTGAGTGAGGTTTAGTGATGTTAAACTAAGTTGCAGAATAGAATTAGGAGCTGATTTTAGAGTAGAGATCTTATGATGTTACAAATGTTCTTTTCCAAATATGTTTCAACAAACCTTTAATTATGGATGAGATGTTGTATCATTATAAGTTGGTTGTTTAATTGTTTAGTTAGGAGAATTTCTACACTTAGCTGCCCATTTCTCAAGCTCTTCCAAAATATCTTTAATGAAAGAATTGGACAAGTTAAGTTCATGTTGTGATATATTTTCTTGAAGTCATTATCAAGCTTTGTATTTTGCTACGTCATAGTTTAGGTTTGGTTTTGTCTCAGTATTTTCATTTTTCATTTGTCATCAACAAATTAGGCTTCACTCTGTTTTTTAACCAATAGCTTCTTTCCACTAGCATTTAGTTCTTTCCCTTGTGAACATAAAACCATAAAAAGACCAGAAACATCATAAAACACTAGACACAACGCAGTAAGAAACAAACACTTAGGCACATACAGTGCACCACACTTCAGCAGTTTACCAACCCTGGTTGACAATTAAATGAACTCAATTTAGGAGACTAGGTTGAGCACAAACAAGAGCTTCTCAAGAATGGAGGTAATCTTGAAGAAATCCCTTGTGCTAAACAACAAGGCTATCACAGTTGTGCAACTGTAGAAAGAAATCAATTCGAAATATCCAAGCTAGCTCAAAAGGGTTGCTTTCCCCTCCTTTAATGGAAATGAAGGCTCCTTAGCCATGGACCCCACACATTAGGGTTTCCTCCTCCTCATGCAATTTCGTGGGCTTCCCAAGCAAGCGAAACCTTCATCTATTGCACAGTTTGACTTGGTCAACATAACCTAGCCCTCTTTGTAATTAACCCTTTTCACACATGGGGTGTGCAAACAAGCTCCAATGATGCTCCTCTTTCATCATGTGGGGGATTTTATTGATGTTTTCCATAACCATGGGCTTCCTTACCCATTTATTTGGCTGCAATATTATAAAAGCAAAATTTTAATGTTCCAATTAGCCATGTGCTAAAATGGGAACATTATAGTCCTCCCCTCCCAAATGTTGCTTGTCCTCAAGTAACTACAAGGATAGAACTGGAAAAATCTCAACTCAAGGCATGGAGTCTAAAATATGTTGAGTAATACCTCCTCAATGTAAATCCTCCATCCCAAGCAATGATCCATAAAAAGTGAGTTACCTCCCAACATGGCAACTCCTGACAATCACCTTCCACCTTTGGCTCCTGCAAAATAGGTGGGCTAAAAATCTACTCTTGGTAGGCAAAATGGCCTACTCCACGTTGTCCTCCTCTTCACTTAGGATAAGTGTAGAGTATATGCTGATCTCGAGCTGCAATGATGTTTCCCTCTAGTGGCAAGATGAAGACAAGACCCCTAATAATCTATCCTCCATTGTTATGAAATATGATGCCCCCGATCATCTCATACATGATGAGTTGGGATTCACCATCATATGGAATCCAATCATCCTCTTATAAACATATGGTTAAGGGATGAACATATAAATCATCATGCAAGTAAACAACACCCTTACCATAAGTTTAGCTCATGCAAATGGAGTGGCTCAAGAGTGAATCTCCTCCCATCCTCAAAGAGAAGAGAAGTGGCCATGCTAACTTCTCCAAGGAGTTGTGTATCTCCTCCATTTGCACCTAATCTCTGCATCTCCTCTTCTGTTGATATGTCAATGTCATGCAAGAAAAATGATCTTGGGAATACTCCAGCAACAATTCGGAGCTCCCACATGGATCCATCCTCCATAGTAATAGCGCCGATGATTCCTCATGAAGGGCATCTGTCACATGTTCATCTCCTCCTTTGACATTTCTCATGCCAAAGATGCAAATTGGAAGGTTGTTAACCTTCCCTTATTGCTTATGTCACAGCGCAACATTTGAAATGAGAGTGGGTGGAAATGATATTGACGGAATGGCCCCCTCCTCCTTGAGTCTACCCAAGACTCTAAGCATTGTGAAGTTGTCTCCCAAGGTCTCCACTCCTCTGAAAACAATGAGTGGTGCCCCAACATGTGAAGAATCTCCCATTAGCTGGTGATCTAGTAGTCTCCCTGGTAGAATGTCTCCATGCAGTGAGACATCATCATCAAGGGGTGACTGCATAGATGGATGAACAAGTTTGTCCATGCTTTCACTACGCAATCCAATCACCCTCTTAGGTTCATCATCCTCCAACAATGAGTAGGGATGTGTACTCCTCATCTCAAGATGCTGGGTTTTCTCCTTACTTCCTCCTTGTGTCTCAATGGTGACACACCTCCTCAACAATGGCACATGTGTGCCTTGATCTCCATGCATGAGATCCTGGGGACTTCCTTGCAAGGATGCAAGAGTCCTTATCCCTAGAGAAAGAGCTCCTTCTTCCTCTGCATGAGGCACTAGATAGTCTCTGGATAGCACTACGCTATTGCCCTTAGTTCCCTCAACATAAAGGGGAAACCCTCAACAATGTTTCTGCAAATATGGAATCTCTCCTGAAGTGGAAGCAATTCCTGATCATCAAAAGCCAATAAGTATCCCCTTTGCACCATGATAGTGCCATCTCCTACTCCTGTAACATTGTACATCATGTGAGAGCACATATGCCTTTTCTCTCTCCAACACTGCCCAAGCAACAAAATCCTTTGCTGCCTCCTCCTTCTCTTAGAAAGAGAGCATGCCAAGTGATGGCCAAACTCCTTCAAGAGTAACCAGCACAGCCAAGCCTCTTGCTACCTGGTATCATAAATTTGCAAGTGGCTCACTAGCCCCTTGCTCCTCCTCCACCACATCCACTCAGCCATGTGTGGATGTCTCCTTCCTTCCTTCATCCTGGTACTCCTCCTTTGAGGACTACCCTCATCCCAAATCAAAATTTTTCATTTCATGGGATTTTGAAATAAAAATTTCCTGAGGATCAATTTGACCCTATGAGGATCCAAATATTTCGTAGGAAAAAACATCCCATCATGATATGTGTGGCACAAGGAATGTCCACCACAGTCATGAGAGAAGATATCCATCCCAAGATGTCCCCCATCTTCTATTTGTTCCTGTGAGAAGGAAAAATACTTCTCCAATTGTTGAAGAACCTTTCACTCCAAAAAGTGTGGGAGTGCAACTCCATTGAAATCTCTCTGTGAGATCTCCTTTGCATCATTGCTCTTGTACAATGCAGTATTATTCGGCTACTCTAGGTCACCTACATGCAATGATGTAGACCCATCCAAGGTGTTTACCGAAATGACAAGAAATGGATCTCCAATCATACCTTGGTGAAACTTGGAAGCTCCTTGCAAGGCTGCAAGTGTTGCTTCCTCATGAGTATTGGCCTCCTAGACTGTTGAAGATGAAGGCTTCTCCTCCATGGTCTCAACAGTGCTGGTACATGCCTCATCAAATGGTGGTGAGGGCTCCTCCCTCTTTTTGCAAAATCTTCTGATCAATCTTTGAGAAAACTCAACAAGAGTAGAAACCCTTGTATGGCTTAGATGGATGATCCATCAACTCCTTTCTTCACCTTCAAGGTGTAGCACTGCAAATTCTACTGCCTCTTTTCCTACTATAGGATGTAGCAGGAAAAAGGCCTCTAGCTTCTTTGCCCAAACCTCTGCTGCACATGTGAGTGATCCATCAAATGTGGACAATAGAAATCTATTGCCTCTCATCATCCCGTGGCTATAGGGTCTTCCTTCTTCTTTCTGTTGAATAAACTATGGAAAAGTCTCCTGGGAGACTTTAGGGTTTTCTCGGTATTCAGCTAGGTACTCACTTAGAATTTCAAATTCCAAGTATCCTCCATGCTTCTACTCTACTTCTTTGTGAGGATAGGAAGTGCATGGTCCTTCCTCTTCTCCTCCTTCAATCTTCCTGACCTCCTTGGAGAGGTCTCCTATAGATCTGAAAATAGATGAGAGAAATCTCATCTTCTTCATCCTTAGGATCTCTACTCCTGAAATTCGAACTTCACAGGCTGTGCCAAGTTCGATGCTCTGATACCACTGTAGTGTTCCAAAATGGAAATCAACAGCTTTTACACCACTGAAGAAATCCTTTTTCGGAAATATGAAAAAGGCTATGTCAGAGATGGACTGAGAGGGCTTTTACTAGTTATGTCACCTCTAAAGAGAGGATGAGAACCAGAGGCTATCTGGCCCTTTCTCAGGCTCTGCCTATAGCTATGCAAAAATTTCTTCCTCAAGAAGATCTCGCTCAAAAGGATGAGCTACAGCAATACATGAACATGTGTTGGAAAATAGCAGTGAATGCATAAACTTCAGAAAAATGCAATAAACCCTCATAGCCTTCTCATTGATAATATGGTAGCAAAAATGTGAACAAGATCTTGAGGAAATAATCACTCAAGCTGAAGCAACTCCTTCAGTAAAGACACAATTACAATGAACATGAAATACACTGCTACATATATTATGCCCAACTATGACTGCGTAGTCTATGTAGGAGGACTGCTGAAAAATAATCATATAATGAATATATGGTAATATGAAGCTCAAATAAGAAGGGGGAGATTGATCGCAACCCCTGGAAACTATAATAAAAAAATCCCTAAAGGGATTGGCTACAATACATACAAAATGGAAAATCTACATAAATGTTGGAGTTCCTGGAGTAGCTACAACTCTAAAATGAGAAAATGGAGGAGATGGTTGAATAATGCTGCATAAAATGTCTATACCTCCTCTAATGGAAATCTAGAGTGAAAGGTTGATCCTTTCACCAAATATTCACCCTCCAAAATACCAGCGCAACCGCTCACTGCAATTGCACTCAAGAACTGTGCAGTCAAGGAGAGGGACTACGTTGTAGTTGATGGGAAGAGATTGGCATCCTACAAAGATATGAGAAATGGAGCTGAAATATCTCCTATTGATCTCTCGGATGCATAAAATCTTCCTCCTATAAAATCTGAGCTCTGGAATGATGATGTGGGAACCTCCACTACAACCTCAGCAACACAATGGCTCTTGCTGCAAGAATCACTGCACTGAAAGGAATAGCTTTGGCCTTGAGCCAAGATGTGGAGAAGATGAAGATCAAACCTTAAAGAGCTTCTCAAGAAGGGAGGGAATCCTTGAACAAGAAATCCCTTGTGCTAAACAACACAGCTATCACAGTTGTGCAACTGTAGAAAGCAAGCAATTCGAAATATCCAAGCTAGATCAAAAGGGTTGCTTTCCCCTCCTTTTATGCAAATGAAGGCTCCTTAGCCATGAACCACACACATTAGGGTTTCCTCCTCCTCATGCAATTTCGTAGGATTCCCAAGCAAGCCACACCTTCATCTATTATGTACTTTGACTTGGTCAACATGACCTATCCCTCTTTGTAATTAACCCTTTTCACACATGGGGTGTGCAAACAAGCTCCAATGATGTTGCTCTTTCATCATGTGAGGGATTTTTATTGAGTTTTTCCATAAATATGGGCCTCCTTACCCATTTATTTAGCTACAATATTATAAAAGCAAAATTTTAATGTTCCATTTAGCCATGTGCTAAAATGGGAACATTACATTCCCCCTCAAGAAAACTGCACTCCATAAACCACTCACTAAAGGGACGGCTCAATCAAGCCCCCCCAGACCCCGTGCCTTTGCAAAATG
Organism: Pinus albicaulis; assembly: GCA_034641835.2. Lineage (NCBI taxonomy): Eukaryota > Viridiplantae > Streptophyta > Pinopsida > Pinales > Pinaceae > Pinus > Pinus albicaulis. The sequence continues at coordinate 394,470,208 of CM076581.1, forward strand.
GAGGGAATTGGAAGGAACGATGATCGAGGAGGACTAGGATGGCCAACCCAAGAGCTCCTGCTATTTTTCATCCTTCTCGAAGACCTAATCGTAATAGTTACCCCCTTTCTCCATAATGTTGCTAGGGGATGACACGAGGAAGGGAAGGGAAAAAAATATATATATGAATATAACAGAAATAAAGAGAAGGTGGCTCCCATTGCCTCACAAGGGAAATCTCAAGAAAAAAAATAGGAAGTGCTTTCCAAACTCCATACCTTTTCAAAAATGGTAGAATTGTAAAGAACGATGACCGAGAAGGACTAGGGTGGCCACCCCGAAACTCGCACTTCTTTTCGTCCTTCATGAACATCAAACCACTACAACTCCCCATTTTTTCTCCATAATGATAGGGGTTAGAATGAGTAAAGTAAGAAAAACACATGAAAGAAAGAGAAGAAAAAAATTCCACCTGCTAAAAGGAGGAGGCTCAAATAGAAAACAAAATTCCTCAGCCATGCGACCTCGCAAAAGGGGGAGAATCACAACGAACTATGATTGGGAATGAATAAGGTGGCCACCCTTGGAGCTCTCACTTCCTTTCATCCTTCACGAATTCCAATACTTAATGATTCATCCTTTTCTCCGTAAAGCTAGGGGACAGAGGGAGGAAGGGAAAAAAGAAAAGAAAAGAAAAATACAACCAAAACATGGCTCCCAGTAGAGAATATGAGGCTCAAACACAAAATAGGATTTCAAGGCCCTGTTCAATCGAAAAAAGGGGGGAATTGCATGAATCAGCAATCGAGAAGGACTAGGGCGGCCACCCCAGGAATTCGCACTTCTTTTTCATCCTTCCAAAAATGCCAATCCACAACAATCCCCTTTTTCTATATAAAGCTAGGGGCCAAAACGACTCACAAGGGGAAGCTCAAACATAGTACAATATTTCAAAGCCTTATGCCATAGAAAAAAGGGGGGAACTGAAAGGAACGACGACTAAAAAGGACTAGGGTGGCCACCCCGGGAGTTTGCACTGCTTTTCATCCTTCTCAGGCACCGACCCGCAACAATTCCCAATTTTGTCCATAAATCTAGGGACCAAAAGGGAAGAAAATGACATGAAATAAAGAAAAACCAAACATCACCCACATAACACTCGCGACAAAAATCCAATTTGAGAGAAAGGGGCCCAAATTTCAAGCAACGCTAGCAAAACAGAGGGCCACCACCATGCGAGGAGATGTTAGCTTAACCAAATAGAAAGAAAATAAGGCACCCAATCAAAATAATCCCACCTTTTCGCACCCTTCCACATAAATTATGGCACAACATCTTTTCTATCTACACAACATAACAAGTGGAAATCAAACAACCAAGGACAATTCACAACCTAAACTTGACCACTAGAAAAGCTGAGGGCCACGATGAGATGAGTGTCTGGAGCACGTTACTACTGAAAGGTAAACAACTCCCCAACCCACACAAGGCTTCAAACAAAAAATTGAATAATAACAAACCCACCCCGCTATTTCACCCCTCCATGTACAAGACACCCAACAACCTTTCCAGCCAAAAATTCAAGGGGGGGCCCAAACAACCAAACTCCAAAGAGGAGTTATCGCACGTTGACACTCAATGCTGAATAAAGACAAGGGCCACAAATACACCGGTGGTGCAATGTCACACCCTAAAAATATGGAAGCCCCCAAAGTGCACACCACAACGTTATTCCAACACTCGACATATCCAAGAAATGACCAAGTCGCGCAAAAAACCCACAATCCAAATGGAGAAACAAGGACATAACCTGCTCCTACTTTCCTTGGAAGGGAGAGTGGCTTAAGAAAGGATGACGAATGCACTCAACACCAAAGGCACGAAAAAATAATGCTACCTCATGCCCATTAATGGGGAAAATTCCAATTTTGATGGAGCTTAGACCGAGGGAGGGATTTTTCGTTACCTAGACCCAACCCTTCTGTGAGGGAATATCAAGGAATAGTCGAGAGGACTAGGGTGGCTAGCCTATGGATTTCATTGCTCTTCATCCATCCCATATTGAACCCACCCCAATAGTTTCCCCTCGCAAAAGGGTTGAGGTATCAAGCACACACGCAACTGGTCCCTTGAATCAACCACCAGCAAAAAGGCTCACCCAAGCAACACATAAACCACTGTCATCACCTTTTGGAGAGAACCAACTATGGAGGTCCACATATTCCAACAAAAAAAAGACCGAGAACCGTTGCTACTAGCAAGCCTGAATTTTTCCATCATATTTCCCAAGCACCTCGACTGCACCAACCATGCCCCACCGAACATACCATTGGAGAGGGGTCTCCCGAGCAACGAGCTTTCGAACCCCATACAAAAAACACATTATGGGAAAGAATAAAAAAGGATGGGAAAATCACGAGAATCAATTGTAAGTAAAGAAAACAACAAGCATGAAATCAAGATAGGAAACTAATAATGTTGCAAGTCTCTTTCGCAAGAGGCACCACCCAGACAAGCATCAAACCCTCTCTCCTAGAGACACACCACACGAGCCTAGATTACAATCGAAACCCACATAAAGCAAATGAAAAACAAAAAACCTTGATATCAATGATCCTACCCCTGGTTCACCTATGGTAACCTTGTTACGACTTCTCCTTCCTCTAAATGATAAGGTTCAATGAACTTCTCATGATGTCGATAGCGAAAAACCATAGTCGTCAAGAAAATCTGAAAAACTTCACCAGATCATTCAATCGGTAGGAGCAACGGGCGGTGTGTGCTAAGGGCAGGGATGTAGTCAACATGAGTTGATGACACATGCTTACTAGGAAATCCTAGTTGAAGACCAATAATTGCAATGGTCTATCCCCATCATGATGCAATTTGAAAGGATTTCCCGATCCTCTCGAACCAAGAGGAAAAACTCGTTGGCTGCATCAGTGTAGCTCACGTGCATACCAGAACATCTAAGGGCATCATAGACCTATTATTGCATCAAATATCCATGGCCTAAACAGCCATAATCCCTCTAAGAAGCTGGACGCAAAGGGGAACCTCTCTATAGCTATTTAGCAGGATGAGGTCTCATTCGTTATCGGAATTAACTAGACAAATCACTCCACCAACTAAGAATGGCTATGCACCACCACCCATAGAATCAAGAAAGAGTTCTCAATTTGTCAATCCTTACTATGTATGAACCTAGTAAGTTTCCCTGTGTTGAGTCAAATTAAGCCATAGGATCCACTCCCTGTGGTGCCCTTCCATCAATTCCTTTAAGTTTTAATGTTGTGACCATACTCCCCCAGGAACCAAAACACTCTAATTTCTCATATGGTGCCGGTAGAGTCCTTAGAGCAACATCCGACGATCCCTGGTTGGCATCGTTTATGGTTGAGGCTACGACTGTATCTGATCATCTTCAAGCCCCCAAAATTCATTCTTGATTAATGAAAACATCCTTGGCAAATGCTTTCATAGTGGTCAGTGTTAGTATGAATCCTTTGTCGAAGTGTCCGAAAAAGGACCACTTTAGCTACGCATAACTAATATCCCTAACAACAAAAGTGGCTGCCAATATCTTCAGATCTGCAGTTAGTTAGACAAGAAAAGAGCTGCAAAATACCAGATCTATGTATGGAAAGACATTAAGCAGTAAAAACAAGGGTTTGCTCCATATACCAATAGATAAGACAAGAACAATTTTTGAAAGAATTTTTGTATTAATGGGGCACCTGTGAGGAAAACCAGAAGGAGTATCCAATTCCCCTCAGTGGGATGGGTTCTTGGAAGTCCTCGGCACTTCAGATCTAAGATTTCTCTCTCTAGTTGATGCAGAAAACCCAATGCAAAGAGTAGAGCTCAATGGGAGCAAATGGCAGAAAATGGTGACCAAGTGTATAGATCCAGAGTGATCTAATAGGCAACAAAAGGTGAAGAATGGTAGGAAAAACCCTCCTATTTATAACAAAATATTGGGTCATTCTAGATCTTGGTGCATGGGTTAACGAGATCTAGATCCACTTTTTATGGAATATTTTATTATATTTGTTGGGGGGAAAAGGTATTTGACTTGGGTCAAATCCCTTAATTTGTCAAAAATAAATAAATAAATGATTTATTTATCTTTTTAAGGAAGCGGTTGAAAGATAATTAAATAAATAATGATTTATTTAATTATTTATGGGTGATTTGGTCATATTTAATAAGGAATATCATCTAAAAAAGGTTTAAATGATTATTCCTAGAAAATAATAAGATAAATAAAGGTTTATCTAATTAATTTCTTTGATTTTGGGTTAAACATGACTGGGAATAATAATTAAATTATGGTTTAATTAATTATTCCATGAGGAAAATGAAACAAATATGGGTTTGTTTAATATTTCCTTTTGGGGTTTCCTGTTTTAACATAGTGAAAGTAGTTTTACTTAGGGTAAAACTGGTCTTACATGGTGTACTTGGGTCCATCTAATGATAGTAAGTTAGATGACCAAAAAATGGTGTAACAGTCAGTATTTTATAAATCTAAGAATTTCACCTCTGACAATGAAATATGAATGCCCCCAATAGTCCATATTAATCATTACTCCAGTCCTGAAGGCCAACACAATAGGACCAGAATCCTACCACATTATTCCATGCTAATGTATTCAAAGCATAAGCTTGTTATGAGCACTCTAATTTTTTCAAAGTAACAGTGTCAAAGTCATGACCCAGCTAGTTAACGCCAGGAGCATGCCCCAGACAAAAGGGATGGAAGGGCCACTGCACACCAAGTAGGTGGACCGACCTTTACGACTCAAGATCCAACTATGAGAATTTTAACTGCAACAAATTAAATATACGCTATTGGAGTTGGAATTGCCATGACTGCTAGCACTAGACTTTCCCTCCAATGGATCCTCATTAATGGATTTATATTGTACTCATTCCAATTACCAGACTTGATGAGCCTAGTATTGTTATTTATTGTCACTACCTCCCCATGTCAGGATTGGGTAATTTGCATTCCTCTTGCCTTTCTTGGATGTGTTAGTTGTTTCTTAGGCTCCCTCCCTAGAATCGAACACTAATTCTATGTCACCCATCACCACCATGGTAGGCCTCTATCCTACCATAGAAAGTGAAGAGGGTATAAATTTGAATGAAGCATCGCCAGCAAAAGGGTTGTGCGATCCTTCGAGTTATCATGATTCACTGGAGAAGTAGGCAAGCCTGCACCGAACCATTATCTAAAAAATGCATCCCTTCCAAAGATTTAGGACTTGGTGCATGTATTATCTCTAGAATTACTACGGTTATCCAATTAGTATGGCACCATCAAAAAAACTATCACTGATTTATTGAGCCATCCATAGTTTCATAGTATGAATTGTTTCATACTTAGACATGCATGGATTAATATTTGAGACAAGCATATGACTACTGGTAGGATCAACCAGGTAGCATCCTCCCACTTCAAAGGGCATTCAAAGTTATCTCTTAACAAGAGCCACACTGAACACCCATCGAGTCAAAGAGAGGTCCAAATATTATGTAATGCTTTTATACCATGTACCTCTTGCATCCCCAAGAAGGGATTAGAGCCCACACACACTACATGCCAAGGACATGCAAAATAAATGCTGACATGAAAGGAAATGGACGATGGATGCAAGATCCACAAAGCAAAAAAAATGGGTCACCTCACCGAGTCACATTGCACTGAGGCCACCTAGGAGTTGGAAACCACCCCCCAACTAGAAAGAAGGCCACAAGCCTTATCACCCATGACAACCACAATGAATACACAAATGGGAGAAAAAAAAAAAAAGACTCTCTTATAAATTCCCCCGAAACCCTCCCTGCCCTACATTAAGGCCACCTAGGACTCCACCCAGACAATGAAAATAGTGGACCTCTAGTGCCTGCGGTGACCTCGATGCGAAGGAAAACAAAGGAAAAAAATCGAGAATGACCAACCCCACAAACTCTCTCACTTAAATGCCTCCCAACCGTCCCCGACCCACACCGAGGCCACCTAGGAGTCCACCTGGATAGTAGCAACGATGGACCTCATGTTGGGTGTGGAGCCTAATTATCTTGTTTACTTTGTATCACAGCATTGGACCCTTGTACCTTAAAAGGTGCGGCAACGCCGCCCGTAATTAATTGCTGTCACGAGGGGTCCAGGGCAAAAAACCCTAAACTAAAATTGGCTTGTAAAAGTATAGTAATTTCTAGTCAATCTGGGTTGTTCATTAGGAAAATGATCTGACGGTAGAAGTTATGTTTAGTTTAGGGTTTTTTGCCATAGAAGGAAACCCCTCAATTTTATGAGGGTATTGTATTGCGGCTGTGCATTGTATGTGTATTCTCGAAGCGAGAAACAGAGAGGGAGACTGTGAGAAAGAACAGAGGATATTAGAGTGTATCTGCTATAGGTTTTGTCTTTTCATTTTGCTGGATAATAGAAAGGAAGGACTGGCTGTTCAGGGTAGACATAGCCCAAACTGGGTGAACCACGTATATCTGTGTCTCTCTGGTTTTATGTGTTTTGTGTGCTTGTATTTTTCCGGATATTTTATGTGTTGCATTTCTCCATAATATTTGATTTTCTAACAACTGGTATCAGAGCCGAAGGTATATTTGGCTGATAAAATCGCAGGAAAGAAGGGTTCCTGGTTTGAGTGGGAGCAATGGCGGACGATGGTAAGTTTAGGGTTGAGAAATTTAACGGCCAAAACTTCTCGCTCTGGAAGATGGAGATGGAAGATTATTTGTATGAGAAAGATCTATACCTACCATTGAGCAGAAAAACAAAGAAGCTGACGGCCATGACAGACACGGAATGGAACATTCTCGATAGAAAGTCACTTGGAATAGTACGGTTGTGCCTTGCAGTGTCCGTCACCTTCAATATTTCGAAGGAAACAACAACAGAGGGTTTGATGTAGACGTTGGCAAAACTATATGAAAAACCCTCGGCCTCAAACAAGGTTTTTCTTATGAAAAGACTATTTAATATGAAGATGTCGGAAGGTGGATCTGTTGCAGACCATTTAAATGAATTTAATACAGTTACCAGTCAATTAAGATCTATAGGGGTAAACTTTGATGATGAATTTAGAGCTTTGTTATTCTTGTGCTCATTTCCAGAGAGTTGGAATGGTTTAGTAATGGCCATTAGTAACTCTATATCTGGATCTAGTACTTTAAAGTTTGATGATGTTGTTGGTGCTATCCTTAGCGAGGAAATGAGACGGAAAAGCTCCGATGAGACATCAGGTAATGCTTTCAGTGCAGAGTCTAGGGGAAGAATAATGGAAAGAGGAAAGTGCTCGGGATATCGCATTAAATCAAGGAAAGGCAGATCCAAGTCCAGATCGGGGATAGTGTGCTGGAATTGCAGAAATAAAGGACACCTAAAGAAATACTGTAGATCTCGGAAGGGAAAAGGAGACACACAACAAGAAAAAAATCATGAAGAAAATGTGACTGGTGATGTGTTACAAGATGCTTTGATTCTTTATTTTGAAAATGTTACTGATTCTTGGGTTGTAGATTCAGGGGCTTCATTCCATGCCACACCTGATAAGAAATATTTTCATGACTATGTTCAAGGAGATTTTGGACAAGTTCGTTTGGGTGATGATAAACCCTGTAAAATTGTTGGAATGGGTAAAGTTCCTATAAAACAACAGAATGGAAACCAATGGATACTAAAGGAGGTAAGGCATGTTCAATATCTAAAGAAAAATTTGATTTCAACAGGGCAGTTAGGCGGTGAAGTTTGTGTGAAAACTTTCATAGATAAAACTTGGAAGGTCACCAAAGGAGCCCTGGTAATAGAAAAAGGAGAAAAGGTTGGTACATTGTATTTATGCAATGTTATTTCTAACTCTGTTAATGCTTTGACTTCCAAAGGAGCAGATGCAGCATTATGGCATCATAGGCTCGGACACATGAGTGAGAAGGGGATGAAAATTCTTCACTCAAGAAATTTGCTGCCAGGTTTGAAGAATGTTGATTTGGATTTTTGTGAGAATTGCATTTATGGAAAACAGAAGAGAGTCAGATTTCTCAGAGTTGGGAAAGAAAATAAGAGCAAAAAATTGGAGCTTGTGCATACAGATGTATGGGGACCTGCTCAGGTATCATCTCTTAGTGGCTCTCGTTATTATGTTACTTTTATTGATGATGCAACTAGAAAAACTTGGATTTATTGTATTCAAAATAAATCTGATGTATTTGATACTTTCAAGAAATGGAAAGCTTTGGTTGATATTGAGACAGGAAAGAAGTTGAAGTGTCTCAGATCAGACAATGGAGGTGAATATTGTAGCAAAGAGTTTGATAGGTACTGTTCAGAGCATGGAATTCGTAGAGAGAAGATAGTTCCAAGAACACCACAAGAAAATGGTGTGTCGGAAAGGATGAACAGAACAATCATGGAGCGTGCAAGGTGCATGAGATTGCATGCAGGATTGCCTTTACAATTTTGGGCAGATGTTGTAGATACTGTTGTTTATCTAATAAACAGAGGGCCTTCAAGTTCCTTGGATGGTGGTATTCCAAAGGAAGCATGGACAGGTAAAAAGGTAAACTACTCTTTTTAAAGCCTTTTGGTTGTGAGGCCTTTGTCCATATTAATAAAGAAAATAGAACAAAGCTTGAGGCAAAATCAAAGAAATGTACCTTTATTGGATATGGTGCTAATGATTTTGGTTATCGCTTATATGATTATGAAAATCACAAAATCATTAGGAGCAGAGATGTAATATTCAATGAAAAGGTCTTGTATAAGAATCGGTTGCAGGAAAAGAAACAGGAAAAAGAAAGCAAGGAATACATGGTTCTTGATGAGATAACTGAAAAAGTAAAGGTGCCTGAAAATAATAATAATCAACAGTCACAGCAGCAGCAACCACCACAACAGCAACAGGCACCTCAAACACCTGAAAGTGGTGTTAGAATATCTACCAGGATAAGTAGACCCCCTGAACGATACTCTCCTTCATTATATTATTTATTGTTGATTGATTCTGGTGAACCTGAATGTTATGAAGAAGCAATGCAGGTTGAAAGCAGGAAGAAGTGGGAGCTAGCCATGGAAGAAGAGATGGACTCCTTAATGCATAACCGGACTTGGGACTTAGTCAGGTTGCCTGCAGGTAAAACTACATTGCAGAATAAATGGGTTTACAGGCTGAAGGAAGAAGATGGAGGAAAACAGAGGTACAAAGCTAGACTTGTGGTGAAGGGATTTGCACAGAAGAAAGGTATTGATTTTGATGAAATATTTTCTCATGTTGTTAAAATGAATTCAATCAGAACTATTTTAAGTCTTGTAGCAGCGGAAGATTTACATCTTGAACAGTTAGATGTAAAGACAAAATTTCTCCATGGAGATTTGGAGGAAGAGATATACATGCAGCAACCAGAAGGATATGAGGTAAAAGGGAAAGAAAAATTGGTGTGCAGGTTAAAGAAGAGCTTGTATGGCTTAAAACAGGCTCCAAGGCAGTGGTATCTAAAATTTGGCAAGTTTATGTCTGAACAAGGTTATACTAGATGTCACTCTGATCATTGTGTTTATCTAAAAAGGAAAAATGATGGCAGCTATATTATATTGTTATTGTATGTAGATGACATGCTTGTTGCAGGGTCTAGCATGCAGGAAATAAATGTGCTCAAAATAAAATTGGCATATTCATTTTCAATGAAGGATTTGGGAGCTGCAAAACAAATCCTTTGTATGAGGATAACTAGAGACATGAAAAATCGTAAATTAACACTGTCTCAGAATGAGTACATAGAAAAGGTGTTGAAAAGATTTAATATGCACAATGAAAAACCAGTTAGTACACCTTTTGCCATCCATTTCAAAATTAGTAAGGAGGTGTGCCCAAAGACCCAAGAAGACATGGATTATATGTCTAAATTTTCATATGCATTAGCAGTTGGAAGCTTAATGTATGCAATGGTCTACACAAGGCCTGATATTGCAGATGCAGTGGGAGTTGTAAGCAGGTACATGAAAAATCCAGGAAAAGAACATTGGATGGTAGTAAAATGGATTCTCAGATATTTGAGAGGTACCACAAATCAAGCATTATGCTTTGGTGGTTCAAACATTGCTATATTGGGATATGTTGATGCATATATGGTAGGTGACAGAGATAACAGGAGGAGCACTACAGGATATGTATTTATTGTAGGTGGAACAACTATCAGTTGGGTTTCAAAAATCCAAAGTGTTGTTGCACTTTCAACAATAGAAGCAGAGTATGTTGCTGCTATAGAGGCTAGTAAAGAAATTATTTGGTTACAAAGGTTTATGGGTGAATTGGGTAAGAAACATGATATGGGCACATTATACAGTGATAGCCAAAGTGCTATTCATCTTGCAAATCATTTCATTCCGGGACTAAACACATACATCTCAAGTACCATTTCATACAGTCAGTATTGGAAGATGGAGAGTTGAAGCTGGAAAAGATACACACTAGCTAGAATCCTACAGATATGCTAACAAAAGTTGTAACCAGGGAGAAACTAAGAACATGCTCAGTTTCAATTGGTCTTCAAGGATGACGATGAAGATGAGAAGCAGCGGTGGAGTTGCTACAATCAGTCTCCAAGTGGGAGATTGTTGGGTGTGGAGCCTGATTATCTTGTTTACTTTGTATCACAGCATTGGACCCCTGTACCTTAAAAGGGGCGGCAACACCGCGCGTAATTAATCGCTGCCATGGGGGGTCCAAGGGGGGTAGCAGCAATTTTCGGAGGCCCCCCCTAGCGGGGGTTTTCGGGGGCAGCGCCCCCGAAGCTAAAAACATATGTAAAATTGCCTTGTAAAAGTATAGTAATTTCTAGTCAATCTAGGCCGTTCATGAGGCAAATGATCTGACGGTAGAAGTTATGTTTAGTTTATGGTTTTTTTCCCTAGAAGGAAACCCCTCACTTTTATGAGGGTATTGTATTGCAGCTGTGCATTGTATGTGTATTCTCGAAGCGAGAAACAGAGAGGGAGACTGTGAGAAAGAATAGAGGATATTACAGCGGATCTGCTATAGGTTTTGTCTTTTCATTTTGTTGGATAATAGAAAGGAAGTATTGGTTGTTTAGGGTGGACGTAGCCCAAACTGGGTGAACCACGTATATCTGTGTCTCTCTGGTTTTATGTGTTTTGTGTGCTTGTATTTTTCCGCATATTTTATGTGTTGCATTGCTCCATAATATTTAATTTTCTAACACCTCGATCACCTGATTGCTTTTTGTGACCTCGATGTGAAGGAAAAGTAAGGGAATAAATCGAGAAAAACTAACCCCACAACATCTCTTAAACATTCCCTCCGACCCTTCCCACCCAGCAGCAAGGCCACTTAGGAGTCCACCCAGATAGCAACAACAATGGACCTCAATCACTTGATTGCCTACAGCAAGCTCATTTCAAAGGAAAAATAAGGAAGTAAAAGGAGAATGACCAAGTCAACAACCTTTATTAGAAATTCCACCCCAACCCTCCTCGCCCCGCACCGAGGCCACCTAGGATCCCACCTGATCAGCAGTAGTAGTGGACATCGATCATTTGATCACTTGAAAAACCCTCGATGCAAAAAGAATAAAGAAGGAAATAAAACAAGAGCTACTGAGCCTTCAACCTCTCTTAAAAATTCCCCCCCAAACCATCCCCACCCCGTACTGAGAACAGCTAGGAGTCCACCCAGACAACAACAACGATGGACCTAGATCACTTTATCACTTGCGACAACCTCGATGAGCAGATAAAGGAAGAAAATGAATGGAAATCAGGAGGCTTGCCACAAAAGGCATGAACATATCCGAACAGGAGGAGGGATCAGGCAGTCCCACACCCCACACACCCTATGTACAAGCAACCTAGTAGATTTCCCCACTAACTTACCAACTAGACAATGAATATTTTTCACATGTAGCCACCTCCACACAGAGGAGGGAGGTTGAAGCATTGAACCTTGAAGTCTTCCTTCCAAATATAGACCCTGCCATCAATGTATCAAGCCTCCTCCCCATTATACCACAATCACATACACGATAAAAACACGAAATACCCATCACCTTGTGTCTCAACATTGCAAGCCGCAAAATTCTACTGTTCATGCAAGATGCAAGGAAAAATATAACCACTCTATCAAACATATGGGCCAACACATCTATCAAAACCTCAAAGCCAATGTAGGGACATACAACTTGCACTCTGGAAGGAATTCCAAACCTTAATTTTACAACAAGGAGAACAACTCCTCACATTGCCCAATGGAAAAATCCAACAAGAGGGCCAGTTTACAACAAAAAACCCTCCACATTCCTCTTAAATTTATGTATTTCAACCCACAATTTTGATATAGAAAGAGTACAGGCACAAGAAACCAGCACCATAAACAGCCAAACAATGAAGAGGACAGTTCCGAGAACATGGTGCAAAAGGGGAATTGTTCACATATGCCTGCAAGGACGAGCATGGCCAATGTTATCGCTCATGTGCTATCGAGTGGGGATGGATAGAATATGAATTTTTCCCACCTACAAATTACCCAAGGCCATTCTTTAGGCACACTCGAACAAGAAACTCAATTACCAACCCACGTTTCACACGAAAATCCAACCCCTCCCCCCCACCAAAAGGGGAGGAGGTGAAAAATATAGCAAAGATTCAATTTCACAGAGCCAACGAGAGAAAATCCAACCTCTCCCACCCACAAAAAAGGGAGGAGGTGAAAAATATAGCAAAGATCCAATTTCAACGGAGCCAGTGAGCAACCAAGGGGCATGAGAGCGACATAGGCAAGTGGCCAGTAATCTCAAGGAGCCACACACATAAACCTCATCCAACTCTAAGAACATAGAGCGAAAGGGTAACTCTATTCACATATTCCTCCCAGGATGAGCATGGCCAACTTACTACTCATGTGCTACTGAGTGGGTATGGAGAGAACATGAGAGTCAACGACCCTACAAATGACCCAAGGCCATTCTTCAGAAGGACCTAAATAAACAACTCAATTACCAACCCACCTTTCACACGAAAATCCAACCCCTCCCCCCACACCAAAAATGGAGGAGATGAACAATATAGCGAAGAGCCAACTTCAACAAATCAAACAAGCGACATAGCGAAGAGTCGATTTCAACAAGGAAAACGTGTGACCAAGGGCTACGAGAGAGACATAGAAAAGAGCTGATTTCAACAAATTCAATGAGTGACCAATGGTAATGAGAGAACATAGGTGAGCATCTAGTCATCTCAAGGAGCCACACACAACAAACCTATCCAACTCTTAGAAAACAGAGCGGAAGGGGAAGATTGTTCACATATGCCTCCTAGCACGAGCATGGACAACATGACCACTCATATGCTACTGAGTGGAGATGGGGGAAGAAATTTGGTGACTCTAAAAATGACCCAAGGCCATTATTTAGGCACACCCAAACAAAACAACTCAATTATCAACCCACATTTCACACAAAAATCCAACCCCTACCCCCGACCAGAAAGGGGATAGTTGAACGACTAAACGAAGGCACAAGGGAGAAAATGGAAAACGGGCCGCACAAACATTCAAAAGGCACTCAGGCGATCAAAACTTATAAATTTTGATAATTCTACCCTCAAACTTAATGACCCGACCTGAACATGTTTCCTCGGGTGCCCTCACACAGTGCGACGCGACGCGCCCGACCTAATAAAGGCACAAGGGAGAAAACAGAAAACAGGCCGCCCAAACATTCTCAAGGCACCCGGGTGGTCACAACATAGAAAATTTGATACAAACACCCTCAAAAGAAATGAACAGACCTGAACGTGTTTTTTTGGGTGCCCTCACATGGAGCACCTGACCGAATGAAGGCACAAGGGAGAAAATGGCAAACGGGCCACCGAAACGTGCATAGGGCAGTCGGTTGGTCACAACATAGAAAATTTGATACAACCGCCCTCAAACAAAATGACCTAACCCGAACGCGTTTTGTTGGGCACTCTCACATGGTGCACCCAACTGAATGAAGGCACAAGGGAGAAAACAAAAAATGGGCCACCTGAACATGCACAAGGCAACCAGGTGGTCACAACTTAGAAAATTTGATATGGCCGCCCTCAAACGAAATGACCCAACCCTAACCCATTTTGTTGGGCGCCCTCACATAGTGTGCCTGACCAAAGAAAGGCACAAGGGAGCAAATGGAAAATAGGTTGCACAAACATGAACAAGGCACCCGGGCGGTCACAACTTAGCAAATTTGATACAGCTACCCTCAAACGAAACGACCCGACCTAAACGTGTTTCGTCATGCAACCTCACATGGCATGACATGATGCACTCGACCAAATGAAGGCACAAGGGAGAAAATGAAAAATGGGCCACCCGAATGTGCACAAGGCACTCAGGCGGTCATAAGTTAGAAAATTTGATACGACTGCCCTCAAATGAAATGACCCAACTTGAACGTGTTTCGTTGGGCAGCCTCACACGGCGGGACACGACTTTCCCAACCAAATGAAGGCACAAGGGAGAAAATAACAAACGGGCCATCCAAATGTGCACAAGGCACTCAGACAGTCACAATTGTTAGTCTCTTGTATTGAATGTATCACTAGGTGACTATGGATTTTTTATAGTCTGTTGAAACTAAACATTCCCTGCCTATCATTTTATTTTCAGAAATCTCACTGCCTTCATTATCTTCATTTTACGTATTCACTATCTCTCATTTTGCCTCTTTCAATACCTCCATGCTCTAAAAAAACTCATGTTTGACCTTGATCCCTCATTTTTTCCCCTTCCCCTACCTAGAACCCCATTTTCCTCACAAAAACCTCTCTCCTTCATTCATTTCCCCTCCTTCCCTAAAAACAATGTAAAAATAAAACCCTTTTTACATTGTTTTATGATAAGTTAAAATGATTTTGGACCCACTTTTTTTTATAAAACTCTATTTTGTTTAAAACCCAACTCTTATATGGTTAAACCCTCCGTGCTACATTAACCTCCCACTGTCACATAACCCTAGCACTGACCCTTTAAGCGTTTCTGCTTTAAAAATACCCCGGGCCCCGCAGCACAAATGTGTCGCTTTGTTACTTTACCCTGACATTATTTAAACACCCCACACTATGTTTAAATAAACCTTCCGCTTCGTATTACCCTCGAGACCCACCGTCTAAACCTACCTGTCGCTCCATCCAATCTTGACCACCGTCGGATCTCACCCCTCTGATCCGATGGTCCCAATCTTATATTGCAAACCTAAAGACCCGCTATATACACAACCCTTGACCTTATGAAATGGGAAGTATTACCACCTGTCCTCCCCTCCACGTGCTAGGCCCACAATACTATCACATCCCCATGACCAAAATAGTTTATCGCCTACATCCCGTGCGATAAACCACCTATCGCCCTCACACCATAACCTGAAACCGCAAACCCACCTAAGAACGTTTAAGGCTTGTGTCTTTGCGATAAGCCCCCATCCACCATTTATGCCCCTGCAACACTCGAAAAGGCCTGAAAAGCCCCAACCAAATGCAGAAACCCAAAAGCCACCATATTCAGACTCTATCCATTGTGCATGTTTTAAATTAACAATTTTTTTTAATGTGCAGGTGATTATACATGGAAGGAATGCATAAATCACGTTTATGAAGTCCAAAAATGGTTCAAACAGGTTGTGAGAGTGATGATCTAGAATGACTTGTTTCATCTAAGGCACCGGGAGCACGAGATCAATCTGAATCATCAATGATAATTCGAACACTACAGGAGAAGAAAGAGTTCTCCATAGCACAGGGTAAAGAAATAAAAGAGTTCTATAGTAGCAATGCAGGCCAATATTAAAACACAGTTAAAGGGACAGTCACAGTCAAAGAGTTAATTGTGACAGTGAAAGAAAAAATGGATTAAAGGTTTAATCAGAGGTTAAAGATGAAAGACATGATTAAAATACAAAGGTTGAGGACAAAGCATAGTCAAAATAAAGTTAAAAGAGAGATCAAACATAAAATGCAAACTAAATAAATTAAATAGAGAAAGAAAATTTAACAAAGAGACAAATCTGAGTTAAAGACCAAATTAGAATTTTAAAGACAAATCAAAAGAAAATTACAAAAGAAGACATATCCAAATGACAAGGAAAAACAACAATTACTTCTTCAAAACACATTTTTCCACTTATAGCCTTATTTCCTTTAAATAAAAACAACTACAGTTATTGAAGCAGTCAGAGATATTTTTGGTAGCTCAGAAGGTATTATAAAGTTAATGTTAAAGCCAAATAATTAAAAATATCCTAAAGTTAGCTCAGCAGTTAAGTTAAAATTTATTATTACAGTGAGCCAGTAAGTGATATTTTTCCTTGGGCCTTTCATGGTCTCAAAGGTCAAGATTACCTTTACTCTATAATAACTATGGTCTGAAATCCATAGAATAGGATCACTTCCTCATCTGTGGATAAATACTACATGTATTGTTCATCATTTTTGTTGGTTGGTTGGTTGTTGGGCTAGTTGATGAGCTGCTAAGATGGATTTTGATTAGACTTTGAGCTGAAAATATTATTTGCACTGGAGTAATGTAACTTTTTTGGACATCAGTAATAAAATCACATTCATAGGATTCTTGAGCTATGTTAATGGTGAAGTTATCCTTCTTTGTCAATGCTTCTCTTATGTTTTTCATATTTTCCATCATTTCTCTAATAAAAGAACATAAATTTTAGATTAAGATATGTTGTCTTGGAACCTTAATTATGTCTGCTTCTTTCATCTTAATGTTTTCTTTTGCAAGGTCTGATTAGAGAATTCAGGGGTGTCCTTCTCTTTAGTTGCACCTAGCTTTTTTCCTTGAAGTTTACTTAGTAGATTCTAGAAAAAGGAATTTATGGTTTTCCCTTTTTTTTGGTTTTTCTCAAAATTTTTCTTTAAAGGCCTTCTTTGAAGTTTGATTAAAGAATTCAGGGGTGTCCTGCTCTTTAGTTTCACTGACTGTTATCTTGAATGTTTTATTTGTCTAAAAGTAATAGCTAGAGAATTCAGGGGTGTCCTTCTCTCTAGGAGTGTTGGATTGTTGTCTTAAAGTTTACTTAGTAGAGTTTAGCTAAAGGAATCTATGGTTTTCCTTGCTCTTTAGTTTCTCTTAAATAGTTATCTTAAAGGATTTTCTTGTTGAAGTATAGTTAAAGGATTCTTAATTTCCCTTTTGTTTTACTAAATTCACAACTTCTTGTCATTTCATATTTCATCTAATCTAAGAGATCTACTTGATATAGTTAGTCTGCCCTATGAAAACCCTTGTAGAGTTGATGTACAATTAAAACCTTTTATGACTCCATGGACCAATGGATTAACGATTCTCATGATGTATCTATTCAACTAAAACACTCAATAAATTAATCAAACAATCAGTCAACCAATCAAAACAAAACAAACAACTCCCAGTACTTCATAATTAGCCTAAAATCAGAAACAAAAGCATAAAGATAAATCATTTTCATCACAAAAATAGAGAAAGCCCTTTGTGAGTCTAGGAAGGCTAGGTCCTTGGACTCCAAAGTGGTTTGATGTGGTTGCCTACAGATTTTTTCTTGCTAGCCTTGCAAATCATGAGGAGCCAACATAATGGCGACCATACTAGGAAATATCCTGATTTATTATATAGCTTAATATTTCCTCAAGAACACAGAAAACCCCTTTCAAATCTATATGAATCAAGTGTTAGCCAAGAGTGGTATCTGGTTGCTGATGGTGGACAACATCTAGCCTCAAAACAATTAGAAATCCTCCACCTCATGACTCCACTAATTTTTAGTAGGCCTGCTGACTCCAATGGTTCTCTATAGACTCCACTGGGAAATTACTGAGAAAATACTGATATCATCAAACCTCAACATAACCCAGTAAAGAACACTTTGTGGATTAATTATTTATTTCATATATTGGTTTGTTTTTAAAACTGTTATAAAATTCCAACCTCTCTGAAACTTGGGTCCAAATTCTAGCTTCTAGAAGAATCTATACTAGATCTCATCCTAGCCCAAACCCTCTTGCAATAGTTGAAAATCTTGAGAGCATCCTAAGAAAATCTACTAGATCAAAAAATCCAACTGTTAGTAGACCAATTCACAAAGAAATTTCCATACCTGAAAACCTTAATGGCTTGCCGAATATCCTATCTGACTCACCCCAAGAACAAATATTTTCTAGGAATAGATCTCAGAATTGGATAACCTAGATAATTCTAGACCCATCCATCTTACATAAGAATCCTGTTGTACTAACTTCAACCCTCATTCATACACCCACTATTCACCTTCCTCCATTTAACCCTCCACCTCCTTTTGTAAACTCTCTATTTATTAACCCTCCTTTGTTTCCTCAACTACCACCCATGGAAACCTGATATGCCTCCTTATTCCTACCATTTCATTTATTTGTTCTACCACAAGACTATCAGTCCAAAATTCCCTTATATGATGCCAGTAGTTCTACAACTGCTCAATTACATGTGTATAGAATGAATGAATATTTTGACAAACAAGAAATAGATGATGAAACTTTTAAGCTAAGATTGTTTGATCAAAGTTTAGGGGGGGAGGCAAGAAAATCGTTTAAAGTCCTAACCCCTAATAGTATACATGACCTCCCTGATTTTCACCAAATTTTCTTAAACAAATGGGGAGTCAAGAAAAACCCTCTCCAAATCTTATCAGAGTATGAAAACATTAAAAGAAATGTTGGAGAAGGTGTCCAAGATTATTGCACTAGGTTCAATAGTGTATATAACAACCTCCCTCACATAAAACCTCCACAAGGCTTGGTTTTAATTAATTTTCCAGATGGCTTTGACTCTGAGATGGCTTACCAACTAAGAGAAAGAGACCCTCTTACATTAGAAGATATGCATAGGGGTGCAGTAATTGTAGAGGAAAATCTGATTGCCAAAAGGGCAAGAATAAAAAATGAAAAGGAAGTTACATATAGGGAAGAGGCTACACCTTTATCATCTAATACTAAGATTGATAACCTTGTTAGAACTATGGAAAGTATTATGGAAAGAATAAACATAAATGAGAGAGCTTACCCCAGAGAAAACCAAGCAACTCCTCAAAATAGAAACCAAAACAAAAACCAAAACTTTAGGAGAGACCCCCCTCAAATAAGACAAAGAGAACAAAGGGAACCTGATTATCAGATTAGACCTCCTTTCCAAGAATACTATGCTGATGAGGATGAGGGAGTGATAGAATAACCAGAGAAAAGTCAAATCAATCTAATGGGAGTGAATAATGAGGATATTGTTTTCCTCATTGAAAAAGAACAAGGTATGTTTTCCCCAACTCAATTTGAGGAACAAATCCTATAATCTGAAGACTATAAAAAAAGCTTAAAAAATGCTATTATGGATTTACATGGGCATTATGACCTCAGAATCAAGAAAAACCAAGACACTCCCAAGAGAAACAAATCTAAAATTTCTGCTAGGAAGACCCTTGAAAATGATCCTAAAAAGACAATATAAACTTCAAACACAATGGTTAAAAGTTTTTATGAAAATAGAAACAAAAAAAAACCAACATAATGGCAACCAAAGCTGCATTATTACATCAACTAGTAGCCTAACAAAACTGATTTAACTGAGATCCCAAATAAAAAACAGCAAGCTGAAATTGTTGTAAAAACAATGTGTGATAATACCAATATAAGTCTGCCAAAAACACATACACCTTTCATTATTTGGGATGAAATTGTGAAAATAAAAAATATCCATACCTCTTACTGAATTAGTCGGCCAAGATGTATATAGATCCTAAGCTTTGAAAGCTTTAAACATAAGAGAAAATGTTGACTCTATAAATTTAAATGATGAAAAAACTGAAATTTTGTTTAGACCAGAAGTAGAAGGTAAATTCCAAGAGGGACGTGTCCCTCCATTTATGTTAGTTTGAACATCTATGATAAGATCCTCCACAATGCCATGTTAGACTTAGGAGCTTCACATAACCTCATGCCAAAGGTAGTTATGGAAAGACTTGGCCTTCAGATAACTAGACCATATAAAGATTTGTATTCTTTTGACACCAGTAGGTTAAAATGTCTATGCCTAATGAAATATATATGTGTTAACATAGCACAAATACCAGCCAAGAGCCTAGTAATGGATATTTTAGTGGCAGACATACCCCCTGAATATGGCATGCTTGTTTCATCCTCATGGGGAGATAAACTTCAAAACACCTTCCAAATGGACATGACCTATGATACCATACCTATCTTTAGTAAACCAAGAATATTATATAGGGTGACTCATATGAAATACATGGTCAACAATCAAGAAAATCTTAATAATTCCCCTCTCAATTATGTCCACACAGACCTTGATTCATTTATCCTTTAAAATGATCAAAACATTAATGAACAAGTAGCAAAGAATGAGAAATTAATGGAAAAAGAAGACAAAGAAGAAGAAAAGTCAGACCAAGTAGAAAAGGAACAACATAATGCTGAACATAATGGAAAATATGAGACTGGACCTCTATGGAGCATCAACTTTGATTGTTCTTGTGGTAAAACTAGATCTGGAGCAGGTGTCTGTGTACACAACATCAAGAACAACCACGCAGAGGGTCATTCATATAAGCTAAATTTTCAATGTACAAATAACATAACAGAGTTTAAGGTACTCCTACTAGGCCTACAATTACTTAAGAAATTAGGAGCCAAAAAGATCTATGTCCATGGGGATTTTGAGCTATTCATTAAGAAAATTAAGGGAGAATATGCAACTAAACATCCTAGATTAAGAGCATATAGGAATGATGCCCTTGACCTCCTTAAAACGTTAAAAAATATGATCTTACCTTTGTCCCAGGGAACCAAAACATCCTTGCCAATGGACTAGCATTTGTAGCTAGTACTTGTCAAAAAACTTATCATAACAAAAATTACATAGTACAAGTCAAATGCAGACCTACAGTCCCTAATAAAATAAAATATTGGCAATTTTTTGAAGGGGACAAATAGATTGAAGATTTCCTGCAGTCTAGAAATGAGTTTGAAATACTGGATTTAGACTCAAATCATGAAAAGGACTGATCTAATAAGGAACAAACACACAAAACAGATCCCCCTAATGATGTTGATATAAATTTGATAAAAAAAGATGACCCCCATGAGACAGAACTATGTGTAAATTTAGAAATAGAATACTTTGAAGTGCTGCAGTTCAGAGATAATGTCTTTCCAAGAGGACTAGTCCCTTTAGAATAACCTTTTGGTTTCAATGATGTTGCTAATAAGCCAAATATAGAATCCACTGAAGAAAATGTAGAAGAATGAAATATAGGCAGTAAACAAGAACCCAAAATGATAAAACTATAAAAAACAATGCCAGCACCCATAAAACAGAAATATATTTAGCTATTCAAAGAATTCAGAGATGTTTTTTCTTGGAGCTATGAAGACTTGAAGTCCTATGATAAAGATGTCATTCAGTAAAAGATCCCTCTCAAAGAAAACCAGAAGCCCTTCAAACATAAATTACACAGAATAAACCCTGTTTGATTTCCATTGGTTGAGAAATAGATAAAGAAAATTTATGATGCTAGAATAATAGTTCCCCTCAGATACTCAGAATGGGTTTCAAATCTTGTATCAGTGAGGAAGAAAATAGGGGGAATTCAGCTATGCATAGACTTCAAAAATTTAAGCAAAGCCTCCTTAAAAGACAACTACCCTTTACAAAAAATGGATCACATACTACAGAGGGTAATGGGTTGCAAAAGGATATCTTTGTTGGATGGATTTTCAGGGTACAATCAGGTGCTAGTACATCCTGATGATCAACACAAGACAACTTTAACTACACCTTGAGGCACCTTCATGTATGTTAAAATTCCTTTTGGGTTGATGAATGTTGGGGCCACATTTCAAAGAGCCATGGATATTACTTTCTCTAAAGAAATAGGTTACTTCATTGTAATATATCTTGATGAAATCACAGTCTAATCCAAAACTAATGAAGAACACCTAGCTCACTTAAGAAAGGTCTTTGAAAAATGCAGAAAGTATGGTCTGTCTTTAAATCCCAAGAAAAAATTGTTTTTCCTTCAAGAAGGGAATATTTTAAGCCACATCATATCTAAATAAGGGATAAATATTGACCCAAAAAGGATTTATGGAATATTACAAATCAGTCGCCCAAGAAACCTAAAAGAGCTGCAATCTTTCATTGGAAAGATAAATTTCTTAAGAAGGTTCATACCAAACCTTGTAGAACTCCTAAGAAACATCACTAACATGCTGAAAAGAGAAACAATAGTCAAATGGACCATAGAAGCAAAGCAATCCTTTGACTAGGTGAAACAAGCTCTTACACAAACACTAGTCCTGATTAGCCTTGATTTCACCAAAGATTTCTTCATTTTCTCCTTTGCATCAAAACACATAGTTGTTGTCGTCTTACTACAAAAGAACATAATAGGACAAGATCAACCCATAGCTTTCTTCAGCCAAGCATTAAGATATGTACCTATGAAATATAATATCATGAAAAAAGAGGCCTTTGCCTTAGTCGAAGCACTAAAATATTTTAGAATCTACATTCTGCATTCACACATCATTTCATTTGTACCTCAAACAGTGGTTAAAGACATACTTACACAAGATCCTGATGGAAAAAGAGGTAAGTGGATTGTTGTTATCTTAGAATATGATCTGAAAATCAAGCCCACCAAGCTAATCAATGGACAAGGACTAGCTAAACTCATGGTTGAATCAAATTTCAAGCATTGGACATAAATATGATTCACTCACTAGATGAACAAGAGGAGCTGGAAACTCCACCTATTGAGGAAGAGTTTCTGAACTCACCCTCGTATGTTGATAATTATATGTGATTCTTAATCTAAATTTTCCTCCTAGTTTGTCCAAAACAAAGGCTAGATTCTTGAAACTAAGGGCTATAAATGTCTGCATTCTAGATAAATTTTTATATTGGAAAAATGTTGGTGGTATATTGCCTAAATGTTTTCCTGAAGAAGATGCGGATAGGATCGTGCATGAATTTCATGAAGGAGAATGTGGAGGCCACCTCTATTGGAAAACCATTGTCAATAAAATCCTTAGGGATGTTTACTATTGGCTTACCCTCTTCCAATAAATCCACAAAATGGTAATTACCTATCATAAATGCCAAATATTTGAGGGTAAAACAAAATTGTTGCCATTGCCTTTACAACCTATCTCTGTTGAAGCTCATTTTCAACAATGGGGTCATGATTTTATTGGAGAAATTCACCCTCCCTCCTCTGCCCAGCATAAATGGATCCTTACTACAAATGACTATTTTAAAAAGTGGATAGAATTCATCCCTTCTAATACTACCACAGACTCAGTAATTATCAAATTTATTGAAAATAATATCTTATCAAGATTTGGTTGTCCTAGGAAAATCATTACTAACAATGCTATTGCTTTTAGATCCAAGAAAATGGTGGATTTTTTCCAGAGATATAGCATTACTTTAGGGCATTATACATCTTATTATCCTCAAGGTAATGGGTTGGCTGAATGTTCAAACAAGAGTTTGGTGAACATCATGAAAAAGTTGCTGGAGGAAAATAAGAAGTCATGGCATAGAAAACTGATACATGCACTATGGTAATACAGACTAACAAGTAAGAAATCAATTGATATGTCTCCTTATTAGCTAGTATATGGAATAGATGTAGTCTTCCAAACATCCTTGGGAGTGCCAGTAATGAAGCTCATTCAAGAGGTGTAGTCTGAAGAGAATGATATACAAAGAAGACTAAACCAAACTATTCAGCTGCAGCAAACCAGAGGAGTATACAACAGAACACAACTAGTACAAGAAAATATCAAGAACTTTTTTTTTAAAAGGACCAAGGAAAATGATTTTAGCATTGGGGACAAAGTGCTAAAGTGGGGTTCAAGAAGAGAGGACAAAGGCCAACATGGAAAAGTTTATCATTTATGGAAAGGTCCATACACCATTCATTCTGAAAGAGGTAATAATGCATTTTTCCTACAAAAAATGGATGGAACATAATTGTTTGGAGGTCCTGTCAATGGCAGGATGCTCAAGAATTATTTCATTTGAGAAGCTCAGTTTAAATTTTTCTTCATTTTATATAACATTGTTGAAACAAAAATCTTAGAAAAATAGATAGAAAAGAAAGAAAGAAAAGAAAAAAAGAGGGTGGATAAAAGAAAAAGGTAAGCCCCATACCAGAAAATAATATTTATGAAAGTGTGCAAATCAAAATGCCACTACTTTTAAAAATGAAGTCTTGTTCAAACATACAGCCTAATCATGATTGAACATATTTTTAATTTTTGCTGATAAGTTAGAAAATTAAGATTTTCCAAACTGTTTAAACTTGGCTTATCAGTTACTATATGGAAAAGGACATTGGCTCCAATGTCTAAATCTGAAACCAATAAGAAGAAGGAGGGATGAATGATAAATGAAAGACTGAAAACCAAAGCCCTTAGTTAGTTTTACATTTTGCAAAATAAATATGGTGTGAAACTCATCTAAAATGCCACAATTCATGACAATCAAACTGCTTAATCTTGATTTAGTCATGCTTTAAATTTCATGTTGATAGTTAGTGAATAAAAATATGTCAAAATGTTTAGTCTTGACAGATAAGTAGATTATGTAGAGAATAAAAGAGCTCGTCAGTCTAATATGACCCTTTGGAAGTTAAAAGGGTATATTTAGACAATTTTCTTTTCAAAATAAAAAATATGTCAAGGTTTGCAAGTATAAATGCACCTCCAATATGAAGAAAAAATGTTAGATTAGGTGTGGGTAGGCAGAATTTTTTTGCAGGAAGCATAGTTTTCAATTTCTAAAGGCCACAGTTACAAAAGTTGCAGCAGATCAACAAGAACAAGATGAAAATCACCCACAAGTACATGACGCACTAATCTAAAAAATCCAGAGATCTCAGAACTGAGATTCTTGACACCTCCTTGAAAGGAGTTGCCCTCCCAAGTTGGAGCCACTGTTAGTCTCCTGTATTCACAATATAACTAGGTGAATATGGAATTTTTATAGTCTGTTGAAAATAAGCATTCCTTGACTATCATTTTATTTTCAGAAATCTCACTGCCTTCATTATCTTCATTTTACCTATTCACTATCTCTCATTTTTCCTCTTTCAATACCTCCATGCTCTGAAAAAACTCATGTTTGACCTTGATCCCTCATTTTTTCCCATTCCCCTACCTAGAACACCATTTTCCTCACAAAAACATCTCCCCTTCATTCATTTCCCCTCCTGCCCTCAAAACAATGTAACAACAAAATCCTTTTTACATTGTTTTATGATAATTAAAATGATTTGGGACCCACCGTTTTTTATAAAACTCCCTTTTGTTTAAAACCCAACCCTTATATGGTTAAAACCATCGTGCTACATTAACCTCCCACTCTCACATAACTATGACCTCACCCTTTAAGCATTTCCTCTTTAAAAATAGCCCGAGCCCTACAGTACAAATTCCCCACTTTGTTACTTTACCCCCGCATTATTTAAACACACCACACTACGTTTAAATAAACCTTTCACTCTGGGCCCCACCGTCGAAACCTACCCACCACTCCATCCAATTGTTGGGAAAAATACTGAGTGATGGGGTGAATCAGTATTTAGACCTCATATCTATAAATTTAACTTTTTATTTTGCATAATTCCATACGCAGATTTTATGAACCGAACTCACGTATACATGTGGATATGTTGAAGGAAACTAACGTATACTGATATAAATTTCTAGTTTAGAAAGCTTCTTAGAAACAGTCTTTAAATTAGATTTACTAGTTATGCATCAGGTTAGATAATTAGTAAATATGTGCAGTAACAGCAGTATAAAACATCACACAAGTGGAAAACACATGAACACTAATGTTTAAGGTGGAAACCCAATTTGGGAGAAAACCACTGTTGTTGTCGTCTCTGTCTTCAATATTTATTATATGGAAAACTGTTTACAACATTGTACTGATGTAGACTCATATCAGTAAGCAGGCTTCTACCTACAGAAGGTTGTAACCTTCACTTGTTTACCAGCTGCTACTGGAAGGGAGCTCCAACCCCATTTCTTCTCATTTACAAGTCACTCCTGGAAGGGAGCTTCAACCCCTTAACATAACACCAGCTTCTACTTCCATACTAAAGGCTTCAACCCTCAAACCCACTATAGACCACGTTTCATCAATTTTCATACTGGATCAAACAACATCAACATGACCCTTTATCAACAATCATAAACTTTGCCCAATACTTCAATTAGAATAGTGAAAAAACTGTAACTAGAACTTCAGAAATAACCCAGACTTCAGAATAGATATGAATATATAAACTCAACACTGAACAATAATTAATTCAGATAGCATATGATAATTTTCTTCACTGAAGCTGCGTACATACACGCTTTCCTGCACACCAACCTCCGTATGCCTCAGTGCATGGTGTTTTCATAACCAGGAATGAATACGCTACTTCTCTTTGCTAAAGTTGTGTGTATACACGCTTTTATTTATACCAACCCGCATATACTTCTGTGTATACCATCCTTCAGAATGTAATCAGACTCAGATTTAGATCTGAAGATTTCAGTCAGACATTTTCTTAGCAGTGCAGAACCTTTAGACAGTCAGTCAACCTTAATCATGTTTTCTCAATCGTTAATTATATTTGTTCATGATAAACTTAGTAGCATACTTAGTATTCAAACAACTCAGAACTTCAAGAAGACATAGTTGACAAACAATAGAAAAAAGTAGGAATCAAAGTAGTAACATCTGCAATAAGCTTTAGAAAAACCTAACTGCCATACGCGCTTTTCATGAAGCGAACACACATATATACACACTTTTATTGAGACAAACTAGCGTATAGATCTGTAAACGTAAATTTTGCAGAACAGATCAGATCTATAAAAGTCACCCAGATTTATTCATTTTCTTCAGCAGGCTTGCACCAGTTCTTCATCATTTCTTCAGTAGATCATACTAGAGCTTCATCATATTCAGATCTGGATATCTTGAACCATTATTATATCCATGGGTGCATCATAGACTCAGATCTATCAATTAAAAATAGAGTTAATCCATGCAGATATTCCTTAGAGAAATTTATTCATTAACAACCCTTACTCATGCACACATTGCACTATGATCTTCTTCTCCTTATATAGATTTAGCTTTTACCAATACCATGAGTCAAAACCACTCAACTGTTGATGGTAATCTTGTATGGAATAAAAAAGATAATACATCGCTCAATACTGTGGGCTAATACCATGGTTAAAGCCCCATGGTATTATAATTTTGGAGCACAAACAGGCATACACGAATTGGGACATACTTCTTTGCGTGCATACACGACTTGACCTTTACAAACCCGCGTATACATTGTGACATATTAAAAATGACCAATCTGTTGCACAAAACTTCTGAGAGACTGCTGAGATTCTTCAAACAGATAGTTTCTTCATCCTTTGCCAGAGAGTTGCCATCAAAGACAATCAATCTAATATTATAGAACACAAGAAACATATTTCCAACGATCTCCCCCTTTGGACTTGATGGAAACCATAATCATTAAAACATTAGGCATCTATATTCAACCATCCTCAGAATTCTCCCCATTTGACATCAAGGGCAAAGGGCAGATCAACATCCCTTGTGCAGAAATTACCATGCTCCCCCTGAGTTCATGCTTGAATATTCAGACATATTTCTCAATGAAGTACATGAATTTTCAACCAAGTATGACCAATTACTCATACTTGCATCAATGATCCAACTAAGTGGATATACATATTTGACTCAACTACTCAACCAAGTGGGTGTACAAATTTTGATGAACTACCCAACCAAGTGGGTTTACAAAATGGAATAAGTCCTTTCATGACTGAATATAACAATTTACATCATAAATATCAACATGGACTTTTCATCAAATGAATTTTTATAAGCAAGACCAACGAATCTCAATCATGAGATCAGACCACAACAAACACTTAGAATGCCAACAATGCATACTTTCCCATAGGACAAGTGCTCCCCCCTAGCTTGTGAACCCTGAACACTTTCAATGGAAAATCATCAAGGCATTTTCATAAAAAAATATTAGAGAATGAAACAGAAATGTGAGAACTGGAACATCACCAGAGATACCCAACAACACCGTAACTGTTCTGAAAATGCTAACCCAGAAAATTGTGCTAGTAAAAACTCATACGCGATTTTATTTATATAAACTCACGTATACAGGTGACTATCCTTTATGAAATCCACGTATCCAATTTAATCTTCTAAATTTAGGCAGATATGATCTTCTGAGTGGCAAAGACAACTCCTAGCTTTTGTATGAGATATTCGAATGCTTCCCTGGGAAGAGGTTTAGTAAATATATCAGCAATTTGTGCTTTGGAGGGAACATACTCCAATTTCACCTTTTGTTCAAGAACTTGTTCATGTAAGAAGTGATACTTGATAGGAATGTTCTTGGTCTTGGAATGCATAACAGGATTCTTTGAGATACTGATGGCACTTGTATTATCACACATAATGGATATGGGAGGTGAACATTTCATTTGAATGTCCTGTAAAGTCTGCATCATCCAAAGAAGTTGTGTGCAACATGATGCAGCAGCCACATATTATGCTTCTACTATAGATAAGGCAATAGAGCTTTTCTTCTTGCTGAACCAAGATACTAATCGGGGCCCCATATAGAATGCACCACTACTAGTGCTCCTTCGATCATAAACATTTCCAGCCTAATCTGCATCTGTGTAAGCATGAAGAGTGAGATCCGCATTCTTTGGATACCATAGTCCAAAGTGTTGAGTTCCTTGTAGATAATTGAATATTCCTTTTACAGCCTGAAGGTGAGACTCTTTTGACTTAGCTTGGAATCGTCCAACAATCTCAACTGCATGCATAAGGTCTGGTCTTGTCTTGGTGAGATAAAGTAGACTTCCAATCATGGATCTGTATTCTGGTTGATTCACCGTGGAAGAATCATCATGAGAACTGCAGTTACACCCAGTTATCATTGGTGTACTTATAGGTTGGCAATATTCCATCCCATACTTCTTCAGAATTTTCTTAAGATATTTTTCTTGTGATAAGAATATGCCATCTATTGCTTGTTGCACTTGTAAGCCAAGAAAGAATGTTAGTTCCCAAGTAAATACATTTCAAATTCTTGCTGCATAACATAAGAAAATTTTTGAATCATGGACTCTTCATTACTTCCAAAAATGATGTCATC
The DNA here is from genome assembly GCA_034641835.2 of Pinus albicaulis. Classification (NCBI taxonomy): domain Eukaryota; kingdom Viridiplantae; phylum Streptophyta; class Pinopsida; order Pinales; family Pinaceae; genus Pinus; species Pinus albicaulis. The sequence goes on from CM076581.1 coordinate 394,499,527, forward strand.
AACATATACAACAACAATCAATAGTTTATCATTTTCAGTTTTTGTGTATAATTTGTTTTCAACAAATCCATTTGAAAAACCTTGTTGATGAAGATATTTGTCAAGATGATAATACCATGCCCTTGGAGCTTATTTGAGACCATATAAAGCCTTTTTAAGTTTACAAACAATTTTTCCATCATTTCCAAAAATGAATCCTTCTTGTTTTTCTATATAAACTTCTTCTTCTAGATCACCATTGAGGAAATCATATTTAACATCCATTTGATAAACTTTGATTTTTTGAAATCTTGAAAAAGAAAGAAACATTCTAATGGCTTCAATTCTAGCTACAGGAGAAAATGTTTCCTCAAAGTCTATACCTTCTTGTTGAGCATACCCTTTACAAACAATTCTAGCTTTGTTTCTAATAACATCTCCATTTTCATTTAAATTGTTTTTTAATATCCATTTTGTTCCAATAACATTTTTATCATGAGGTCTTGGAACTAGTTCCCAAGTATGATTCTTTTCAATTTGATCAAGTTCTTCATTCATGGCTTGAATCCAACATTCATTGTTGCTAGCTTGATTGAGATTATGTGGTTCAATGGTGGATAAAAAAGCTAGATAGCTAGTAGACCCTACAAGAGTTCTTCTTGTTTGGACACCTGATCCCTTTTCTCCAAAAAATTGAGATTATGGATGATTCTTTTGAACATACCTCGATGGAGCCTTTTCAGATAGATATTTTTCTACTGCTTCATTTGGTTCACCTTCTATATTAAATCTATTAGATGTAGGAATATACATAATCATCATCATCTTCATTTGTTGTTTGAATTTCCCCTTTTGGAGTTGAGAGAGATTCATCAATTACATCGTCAATGCATTCAACAATCTTTTGAAGTCTTTTATTTTAGCATTTATATGCTTTACTTCTAGAAGATTAACCAAGAAGTATTCCTTCATCTACTCCAGGTTCAAACTTGCCAAGTTTTTCATCATTGTTCTTGATAAAAAAATTTCTTCCAAAAACATTAAAATGCTTTACAGTGGGAAGATTACCATACCAAAGCTCATATGGAGTTTTATCACTGTTTACATGAACATGTGCTTTGTTAAGAATATTTACTGTAGTTTGTGCTGCTTCTCCCCAAAATGTGTCAGGTGTTCCTGAATCATCAAGCATAGCCCGATCCATTTGTTGAAATGTTCTATTCATTCTTCCTGCTACACCATTTTGTTGTGGGGTAGCATCTACAGAAAACTGTCTTTTTATGCCATGTTGTTCACAAAAATCAAAGAAATCATCTGATATATATTCACCCCCTCGATCAGATATAACACACTTGATTTTTAGATCTAATTCATTTTCAACCAGTGATTTGAAGATCTGAAATTTTTCGAATGCTTCATCTTTGTGTTTTAGCAACCCAATCCAACACATTCTAGAGAAATCATCAATAAACATAATATAGTATCGTTCTCCATGGGGTGATCTTTTTCTCATAGGTCCACATAAATCAGTATGAATGAGTTCAAGAGGCTTACTTGTTGATTCTTCTTTGGCATTAAATTTCACTCTGGTTTGCTTACCGAATTGGCAAGATTTTCATATGGTACTCTCAGGCAGAGTAATATTGGGAAGATCACAAACAACTTTGATTCTGCTAGATTTTTTGATTTGAGAGAAGCTCAAATGCCCCAATCTTCTATGCCAGAATCAATTTTATGAATATTTACCCAAGTAACATTGTTCTTTACAACTTTTCAATACATACAAATTTCTTGGTGTTCTATTTCCTTTTATAATTTTTTTTCCTGTATCAGGATCACGTACCACACATTCTTTTGAGCTAAATACAACTTCAGTTCCTTGATCACACATTTGACTTACACTTAAAATTTTATTCTTTAATCCATGCACATGCATAACATTGGTAGCTTTCACCTTTTCCTTTAGAAAAAAAAAACCTTTTCCCTTAATGGCAGCAGGAGTATCGTTTCCAAAAGTAACATTCTTTTCTCTTTCTAGAGCATTGTATGAAAGAAGTTTATTTCTATCACATGTCATGTGTTTTGAGCATCCAACATAAATGTACCATTGATTTTCTTCTCCTTCTGCAAATAAATCTATGGCACAGTTCTCAACCTGTAATTCCTTCTTTTTCCATACTTTGGAAGTTGAAGGTATATGCTCTTTTGGTTGAAGTTTTCTCCTATATTCAGATTCTTCATGACCAAATTTATTGCAATAATCACATTCAATTTCATTTTGAAGAGGAGAAAAGTTGTTATATGTATTCTTCTTTATTCCAGTATCAATTATTTTCTTTCTTTCTTCTCTAGTCATGATGGTTTTGTATGCAACACATTGAACAGATTTATGACCAAAATTATGACACGAGAAACATTGTCCCTTGAAGAATAAATTTATGGGATCATGGAACCTTCTATTTGTGTTTACCTATTGGTTGGTATTTCTCTGAAAGGTATTCTTGTTAGTTTTATTTGTATTGAGGTGGTCATGCTTTACCTGTAAATTTTCTTTGTTTCCTTGATGAGTGGCAGAATGTTGTAGGCTGGTTGTAGATGCTTTTAGATAGTTTGGTGCTGAAGACTGAGAAGATTCTCCGACATATCTAAGACCTATATTTATAAGAGGAGAAAATTGTACCTTGATAGTTTCATCTAAGGTTTCAGATCCTTTAGCAAATCTAAGATTCAAATTATTTACTTTCTCAATTTATTTTCTTAGACTTACTATTTCACATCCTAATTTCTCATTGTGTTTCTCCTTTTCTTCAAGCTGATTTTTTAGAGTTTCTATGGATATTTTATTTTCTTCCAAATGTATTTTGAGCTGATTGATTTCCTCAAGAAAATAATTGTATTCTAGAGCATCCATAAAAGTATTCTTTTCTTCCCTAGAATCTTTTTCAAATTCCATGATAATTCTAAGATCTTGATCAGATTCTTTCTCACTGTCTGATAATCTATCACTATCTTCATGAGTATAATAACTTTTTCTAGTGCTAAACTGATTCTTATTTCTTATTGCTACTTCCTTTCCTTTTTCACGTGTTTCTTTATGAGGAAACTTAGCAGCATAATGACCAACTCTTCGACAAGAAAAACATTTGAAAGGAAGCTTACCTCTGAACCTTCCAGTGCCAAGTTGGAGCTTCTTTACAAAATTTACCTCATCTTCTTCTGAAACATACCCTGATCCTTCTATTTCTTGTACTTCTTTTCCTTTTTTAGAAGCTCTAAATACAACTTCTTTGACTTCATATGATCCTCCTTTTCTCATTTCACATGTATTTAGAATTCCATGAAGTTGAAAAATAGTAATATTTTGAAGATCCTACTTCTCTTCAATAACAGACACTTTTGAATGAAATTTTGAAGTTAGAGATCTTAAAAAAATTTCAACCAAAGTATTGTCAGTTATGGTTTCACACAAATTTCTCATACGATTTACAATATCATCTAGACGTAAAAAGAAACTAGCAATGTTCTCCTCATTAGGAATTCTTTGATTTTCATATTGAGTTCTGAGAGTTTGGAGTTTAGCACTTTCTACCTTTGTATCACCTTCATAGCTTAGAATGATTTTGTCCCATATTTCCTTTGTTGTATTCAACTGCATGAGCTTGAAAAATGATGATTTAGTCAAACTCCCCAATAGTGCATTGACCACCTTTGAATTTGTTTCATAGTTCTTTCTTGTCATTGCATCTATTGGAACTAAGGTTGGATATTGATAACCTCCTTCGACAATAGCCCGTATGTCTGCTCCAGATACTGAAGATATGATCTTATACGTGTTTTCCAGAAGATTAAATTGCTTTTGTTGAAGAGTGGAGGCCTGATAGATGTTGTCCCATATTCATTTCTCATCTTGGTTGATATTCGTTCTAGAGGCTAAGCTTCTTTAGAAGGACCTGCTATGATACGAATTGTTGGGAAAAATACTGGGGGGGGGGGGGTGAATAAGTATTTAGACCTCATATCTATAAATTTAACTTTTTCTTTTGCAGAATTCCATATGCATATTTTATGAACCAAAATCGTATATACACGCGGATATGTTGAAGGAAACTAGCATATACTGATATAAATTTCTAGCTTAGAAAGCTTCTCAGAAATAGTCTTTAAATCAGATTTACCACTTATGAATCAGGTTAAATAATCAGTAAATATGTGGAGTAACAGTAGTATAAAAAATCACACAAGTGGAACACACATGAACACCAATATTTAAGGTGGAAACCCAATTTGGGAGAAAACCACCATTGTTGTCGTCTCTGTCTTCAATATTTATTATATGGAAAACTGTTTACAACATTGTACTGATGCAGACTCATATCAGTATGGAGGCTTCTACCTACAGAAGGCTGCAACCTTCACTCGTTTACCAACTGCTACTGGAAGGGAGCTCCAACCCCGTTTCTTCTCGTTTACCAGCCACTCCTGGAAGGGAGCTTCAACCCCCTGAACATAACACTAGCTTCTACTGGCAGGAAGCTTCTACTTCCATATTGAAGGCTTCAACCCTCAGACCCACTATAGACCATGTTTCGTCAATTTTCATACTGGATCAAACAACATCAACACAACCCTTTATCAAAAATCATAAAATTTTCCCAATAATTTAATTGGAATAGTGAAAACACTATAACCAGAAATTCAGAAATAGCCTTGACTTCATAATAGATATGAAGATACAAAATCAACCCTAAACAGTCATTAATTTAGATATCATATGCTACTTTGCTTCACTAAAGTCGCGTACATACCCGCTTTCCTACACACCAACCTACGTATGCCTTAGTGCATACTGTTTTCATAACCTAGAATGAATACACTACTTCGCATTATTAAAGATGTGTGTATACGCGCTTTTTTTTATACCAACCCACATATACTTCTATGTATACTATCCTTCATAATGTAATCAGACTCAGATTCATATCTGAAGCTTTCATTCAAACATTTTCTCAGTAGTGCAGAACCTTTAGATAATCAGTCAACCTTAATCCTGTTTTCTCAATCATTGATTAGATTTGTTCATGATCAACTTAGCAGCATACTCAGTATTAAAAAAACATAAAAATTCAAGAAGAATTCATTGACAGACAACAGACAAAAGCACGAATCACTCTAGGAAAATTTTTAATAAGCTTCAAAAAACCCTAACTTCCATACACGCTTTTCATGAAGTGAACCCGCGTATATACATGATTTTACCGAGACCAACTAGCGTACAGATCTGTAAAAGTAAATTTTTCAGAACATACCAGATCTATAAAAATTACCCAGATTTATTCATTTTCTTCAGTAGACTTGTGCCAGTTCTTCATCATTTCTTCAATGGATCATACTAGAGCTTCATCATATTCAGATCTAGAGATCTTGAACCATCATTATATCCATGGGTGCATCATAGATTTAGATCTATCAATTAAAAAAATATTTCATCTATGTAGATATTCCTTAGAGAAATTTATTCATTAACAACCCTTACTCATGCACACATTGCACTATGATCTTCTTCTCCTTATATATATTTAGCTTTTACCAATACCATGAGTCAAAACCACTCAACTTCTGATGGTAATCTTGGACGGAATAAAATAGATAATACAAAGCTCAATACTGTGGGCTAATACCATGGTCAAGTCCCTTGGTATTATAATTTTGGAGCACAAATAGACATACGTGACTTGGGACGTACTTCTCCGCGTGCATACGTGACTTGACCTTTACAAACCCACATGTACATTGTGAAATATTAAAAATAACCAATCTGCTACACAAAAATTCAGAGAGACTACTGAGATTATTAATATAGATAATTTCTTCATCCTTTTCCAGAGAGTTTCCGTTAAGAACAGTCAATTTAATATTATATAACAAAAGAAACATATTGCCAACACCAATCCTGACCACTGTCCCTTCTCATCCCTTCGATCCGATAGTCCCAATCCTCTATCAAAAACCTAAAGGCCCAATATTTACACAACCCCCGACCTCACGAGATGGGCGGTATTACCGGCTGTCCTCCCCTCCATGCATCGCTCTTGTTATTCATCCATAATTTTCAATATCTGAAGATGACTAAGTATCAGTTCTAGATTTCTAGAAACAAAGTTCATGAACATTGTGAGTTCTAGAAATCTCACTGCCTTCATTACCCTTAGGATAAATTTTCACTATTTCATCATTCCTTCATGTCAGGCTCAGCTCACCCATCCTAGAAGACCAATCATGGGGTCATATCACAAATTATCACTATGTTTCGCCACCTTTGGCCTCAGCCCTCTATTTTTGTTTTTCCTAAACTCCTCCATTGTCTATCTAGGGTTTTTTAAGGACATTTCTCTTGGTTTCATGACCTCCATGATTAAATAATCCACAAGGCTTGTATATTGATGCTCTTACACCTCCTCCTATCCTTAATATACCTTCACAAACACTTCCCATCAGTCCTATCCCTCAAAATCATATTTTTCCTACAAAATCTAGTCTATTTCCACAATTTGACACTTTTTGAGACTAGGCCTGTGTTTTGACCTTTTGGACCCCTTCTTCTCACTCAATTCCTAAAATTATTATTTCCCCTACTCCCTAACATCTATCCCTATTCCCAAAAATTTCCCCAAGAATTTAGAAAACCCTTAACCCCTTCATTCCCCTCCCTGTACAAGGCAATCCTAAATCGTCACACCAAACCCTAATTTCCTCTTCCAACTAAGCTAGGGTTTGACATGAAATGGGGGAATAAGAGAAAAGGATTCATTTGATATATCATTTAAGAAAATATAATTTATACCAGCTCATAAAAATCATGCCTCAATCATTTTCCAAGAATTCATTCCAAGAGATAAGCGATGTCTCACACTTAGGGCTAGTTTTGCTTCAAATAGTGTTTCAGGCCAAACAAAGATGAATTTGGAAAAAGTGAGAGAGGTTTTTGTCCATAATATGGTGAAGAAGAAAAACCTCCTTCCATTGTTACACAGGTATCATGGTTTGAGATCAATTTCAACAATATAGATGTCATAGGAGAAATTTTGCACTTCTAGAGTGACCTTGGGAAAATCAGTTTTTCTCACAGCTGGAGTGTCTAAATGACTTTCTTGATGAATCAAAAGATAACTAGACTTAAATATATTTCCAATGAGCTATCATGAACTCAATTTGGAATTGAGGAAGTCATCCAAAATTTTTCTGCACCAGCACTTTGCGTTTCTGCACCATCATTTAGGACTTTTTTTACATGTCTTGGGAGAATCAACTTTTGGCTACGAAAATCAACTCTAAATAGGAAAAAAATTGTATATTTTGAAATTAGACTCCACAATATTTCCAAATAGCTATCAAATAGTTCATTATGACATAGGGAAGGCCTCCAAATGCCTTCTACAATATGGCGCTACGCATAGACAGACTGGGGCTGGGCTCCTCGCAGCACTTTGCAAATTTTTCCAAATACTTTCAAGAATCGAATTTTTTGTCTCTAAAGTTTCTGCAAGATAATACAAGGACCTCCTTCATAAAAATGGATAGCTTCATAGAGTTTAAAGCTGTGTTTTAGGGTTTGAAAAATAAGGATTGATTTCACCACACCAAAGATACAAAAAGGCAGAGAGTATTAGCACAAAGACAAGGAGCATTGTATCTCACTTCACCAAAGGATAGTGATCAAAAGCTGAAGTTGTGTTGGACCCTGCAACAACATAAGTGGCCAAGAAATACACAATTTGTAAAAAAATTAGAGAGACCTCCAAGAAATAGTGTCCTTATCAAAGGTATATTTTGCAAAAGATAGATTAACCCTTAGTAACATTTTTGCAGGACTGCCACAAAGGGTTACCTACAGGAAGATTGAATAGGACAAACAAACCAAATTTTTTTCACAGTGATGGCCCACATGAGTACTAAAGGGATTGTTGATGCTTGCTACTAGGGTTTCACACTTGGAGGTTTTTCATTGTTTCAAAGAGAAAAACATGACAACATATCAATTGAAAGAAGGTAGAATTCTTCTATCAGTCTATTCCCTAAGCAAATTGGAGGCATAAAAAATACATGAACAAAATTCCAAGGTAAAAGTATCAATATAATCACACATTTTCTACATACAGGCTTTGAATTTCATCAAAAGGAATGTGGTGAAGACAAAAAAGAGGGTGGTTTTTCATGCCAAACAATGTGATAGTGAGAGAAGTGCAGCAAGTAGCTAGAAAAAGAAGAACAAACTGAAAATGAAGAAATTAGTAAAGAGGCATTGAAATTTGAGAACTTAAATAGGATAAAGACTGAGAAAAACTAGGAGACATAACTCAAGATTTTTCATAGGCTTATCCAAACCCTTGAACGACCTCTCCACCAATTTTGAGGAAAATCCGGAAACTTTTTGTTTTTCCAAATTTTGGCCCCTAGGAGCACAACACCCTAGGTGCTACGCTCTTTTTTGGGGCATCCTTAGCTGCTAAAGTTTACATTTTTGGATTTTTCATGTCACCAGTAGTCTACGAAAAAAAATTAAAGTCAATTGGAGCATTCTTTCTGCCTCATAAGGTCAAAAAACACCTCAAAAATGACCTTTCTGCCTCCTTTTCAAGCATGGCGTTGTGCTTTGAGTAGTCATGGGAGATTGGATTTTTGAGAAATTAAATGGCTTTCATTCAGCACAAATCAAGTATTTCTAGAAATTAGACTCTTCAAGCTTAGCAACGAGCCATCACGGGGCCAAATCCGATGCTGACAAGGGGTCCAAAACGTAGCTGCAACAGACCCTATTTTTTGCTGATATGGAGCTACGCACATAGACAACGTTTTGCCAAAAAGTCAACAAACGACACTAATTAATGGAAAATTGGTTTTTTAATATTTTCTTGGACAAAAAACTCATGATTTCATTGGGGATTTATGTTTTTGGTGTGTTTCATTTATTTTCTTATCTCTTATGTGTCTTGGGCCTTGCATGGTCGTTAAGCACATTTATGACATTTATGGCTGAATTAGGGTTTCTGGAAGCCTCTTAGGGTTTCCACCTCCTCATTTGATCCATAAATAGAGCATGAGGTTTTTGTATATTTTTTTGGATGTTGATGATTTATGCGGAAGTAATACATAGTCCCTTTAAGCCTTTGATGAGAAATTGATGTCTTGGAGCTCATGCATGATGTGATTTACTTGTTGATGGAGAAGGACTATTTGCAGTATCCATAGGCTTGGCTGATGGTGAACTTATCTCTTGTTAATGTTTTCTAAGTTTCTCATATGTTTTCCATCCATCTATGTTGCAGTAGGACAAAAAATTTAGACTAATATATGTTTGTTGATGGCACCTTAGATCTGTTTCTTTCCTTCAGTACCTTAATGTTTTCTTCTGCTAAGATATGTTAGGGATTTCATCTCTTGCTCTCTCATAGGTTTTTGGCTTGTCTATTTTCTTGAATGATTTAGATCAGTTAGTATAAATTATGATTTATGTCTAGCCTTGCATATTGTTACCTCTGAAATAGTCTGTTCTTGAAATCATCTTTTGAAGTAGCTTTGCATATAGTTTGTCAAAGAAGTCTGTCTTAACCATGCTCTTTGCCTTTACTTAGCTAAAATTGTCTCAAGGAACTTTAATAGCTGTCACTGTGGATGTTAGGGTTTTCTCTCCTTCTATGGTTATAGTTACTTGTGCATATTAAATGGTTTTTTTTCTCTTAATGATAAAATACGTGAAATATTAAATAAACTTTTTCCTTTCTATGTTTTATCTGAATGTTGTCTTGGTTGATTATTAGATTTCAGTCTGAAATCAAATGGATTAGGTTTTTCTTAAGCCTTTGACTCTCTTGCAATGATTACAAATCTCCCAACTCCATCAGTTTACAAGTATCTAAAGGATTGTGTTTATGCCCTTTATTAGCTTGTTGTTCTCAAGTTTAATGTCCACCTCATGATCCTTTCATAACCTTAAAGACCCACCAACCAAGTTACAATTTCCCTGCAAATGCTCTTGAAACCATTGATGAACTAATTCATGACCATGTTTGACTCCATTGCCCAATGACTTAACAATATTCCTTGTTTTATATCTAAAATTTGTTTGAGCATCATACCCAACCAAAAACAATCAAAACACCCTGCACTAACATCTGGCTAAAATCAACCCTAATTAACAAACAAGTTCACATATTTGCACCTACTAGAGAGATCCCTCTCCCAATCCAGGAAGGCTAGGTCCTTGGATTCCAAAGCTTGGTTTGATGTTACCCTGTACCTTTGTATCTCAATCAATCTAGCAAATTACAGGGAGCTAACATAATGGCGATCACGGTGGGACCTTCCAAGTAAATTGCATCTTAGACATCCTTAAGACCTTAGAAAGCCCACAAAAATCCTTAGATTGGTATTCAATTGATGATGGTGCACAAAAACCCATCTTAAAATATTTGAAATCATCCACCTGGCGACTCTACAACTCTCAATAGACCTAAAGACTCCACTGGAGGAAGAACCTGAAACATGACTAGTCATCCTAGAAAGAAAGAGCATTCGGGCCTAAATTGGATTCAAGAAATTATTGTTTTTATCTATAAATATGTTCTATCCTACTTTAAGCCTGATCAAGAATACACTGATGAGATCTACATTTATCATTGGAAAGATCTCAAGCCTCGAAAAGCTAAGCCTCAAATTTTAGAGCATGATCAAGCTTATTTTCCAAATCCTCACGTTTAGGTATTGTTTCAAGATCCCTTTGCTGATTTATTAGAGACATATAAAATAAGAGTATGTTATTTCAAGAGAAGTTTGTTGCAAAGTGTCAGAAAAATGTTAAGCACCACTGTTCAAAAACAAGTGAGGTGGGAGTGGCCTTTTGATTTCTTCCACATACTCAAAGATCTGAAGCAATATCACTCATGGAATCATCTTCTTGATTGGTTATATTGGAAAAGAGAGTTCACCAAATGAATGTATATCATGTATAGGTTAGATTAGGGTAGATAGACAAGAAAATAAGCTCAGCACTATGAGCATATTTCTACCTTTAGTTTTAGATTTTTTTGACCACAAAGAGAGAAAAAGTAAAAAACAAAGAAAAATGGAAAAGAGGGCAGATGAAAAGAATAGGTACAGCCCCATACCCAAGAAATAGTCCTAATGAAAGTGTGCAAGCCTAAATGCCACTACTTGTTCATAAATAAGTCTTGTTCAGTCATCTAGCCTAATCATGGCTGAACATGTTTTCAATTTATTGCCGATAAGTTAGTGAAAGAGAGCTTGTTAAATCATTCAAACTTGACTAGTAACAAAAGGATGCTCAAAATAGAACCAAAGAGGAAGATGAGGATGCATAAAAAATGATAGATCATATCCCTTATCTTTGTATTTTTACTTTTATGCAAAATAATGTCTATGTGCAGCTTGTTCTTATGTCGCAACTCATGGTAAGTCAGATTGCCTAATCCTGATTTAAACCATGCTTTCAATTTCATGTTTATAGCTTAGAGAATGAAGTTTTTCGAACAGCTTAATCTTGACAAATTATTAGGCTAGGTAGAGAATAAGAGAGTTCATTAGCCTAATCTGAACTCTTGGAAGAAATAAGTGTACAGTTAGATAGTTTGATTTGTTTTTTCAAAAGAAAAATGTTGAGGGTTTTCCAGTTCAAGTGTTCCCAACGAAGGAAATTTTTTAGGAAAGTAGGTTGGCTAGGTAGAGATGATGTTTATGTTAATTATGTTTTTCAGATTACTAAAATCACAGCTTCAAGCAAGCATCAGCAAGTGAAAGAGGTAAAAATCTGCCCAATGGATGAGGCACTAGTCTTCATAAACCAAGAGATCTGAAAGTTCTGGACACCTCCTGAAAAGGATCTGCCCTCCCCAAGTGGAGCCACTATTATTCATCCATAATTTTCAATACCTGAAGATGACTAAGTATCGGTTCTACATTTCTAGAAACAAAGTTCATGAACATTGTGAGTTTTAGAAATCTCATGGCCTTCATTACCCTTAGGATAAATTTTCATTATTTCATCATTCCGTCATGTCAAGCTCAGCTAGCCCATCCCAGAAGACCCATCATGGGGTCATGTCACTCATTATCACTATGTTTTGCCTCCTTTTGCCTCAACCCTCTATTTTTGTTTTGCCTAAACTCCTCCAATGTCTATCTAGGGTTTTTTAAGGAAATTTCTCTTGGTTTCATGACCTCCATGATTAAATAATCCACAAGGCTTGTATATTTATGCTCTTACACCTCCTCATATCCTTAATATACCTTCACAAACACTTCCCATCACTCCTATCCCTCAAAATCATCATTTTCCTACAAAACCTAGTACAAAACCTAGTCTATTGCCACAATTTGACACTTTTTGAGACTAGGCCTATGTTTTGACCTTTTGGACCCCTTCCCCTCACTTGATTCCTAAAATTTCACTTTCCCCTACTCCCTAACATCTATCCCTATCCCCAAAAATTTCCCCAATTATTTAGACAACCCTTAACCCCTTCATTCCCCTCCCTCTGTAAGGCAGTCCTAAATCCTCACACCAAACCCTAATTTACTCTTCCAAACAAGCTAGGGTTTGACATGAAAGGGAGACACAAGATTAAAGGATTCATTTCATAGATCATGTAAGAAATAATAAGTCTACACTAGCTCTTAAAAATCATGCCTCCATCATTTTCGAAGAATTCATTCCAAGAGACAAGCCATGTGTCACACCTAGGGTTAGTTTTTCTTCAAATTGTATTTTGGACCAAACAGAGATGAATTTGGAAAATGTGAGAGAGATTTTTTTCCATAATAGGGCCAAGAAGAAAAAACTCCTTCATTTTTTACACAGGTATCATGGTTTGAGATCAATGTCAAAAATACAGATGTCACAGGAGAAATTCTGCACTTCTGGAGTGACCTTGGGAAAATAAGTTTTTCTTACTATTTGAGTGTCCAAATGACTTGCTTGATGAATAAAAGTACAACTATAAATAAATATATCTCCAATGAGCTATCATGAACTCAATTTGGAATTGAGGAAGTCATCCAAAAGTGGTATGCTCCAGCACTCTGCGTTTCTGCACCATCATTCAGGACTTTTTTGACCAGTCTTGGGAGAATAAACTTTTGGCTGGGAAAATCAACTCTAAATAGGAAAAAAATTGTATATTTGGAATGTAGAATCCACAATATTTCCAAAGATATATCACGGAGCTAATTATGACACCGGGAAGGCCTCCAAATGCCTTCTGTAATATGGCATTGCACACAGACAGATAGGCGTTGCGCGTTGCCACTGTGCTCCTAGCAGCACTCTGCAAATTTTTAAAAATACTTTCAAGAATATAATTTTTTTCCTCTAAAGTTTTTGTAAGATAATACAAGGACCTCCCTCATAACATTGGATATCCTCAGATGGTTTCAAGCTGCCATGTAGGGTTTGAAAAAGAAGTATTGATTTTAGCACACCAAAGATACAAAAAGGCAGAGAGTATTAGCACAAAGACAAGGAGCATTGTATCTCACTTCACCAAAGGATAGTGATCAAAAGCTGAAGTTGTGTTGGCCCCCACAACAACAAAAGTGGCCAAGAAATACAAAATTTGTAAAAAATCAAAGAGACCTCCTAGAAATTGTGTCGTTGTCAAAGGTATATTCTACAAAAGAGAGATTAACCCTTAGTAACATTTCTACAGGACTGTCACAAAGGGTTACCTACAGAAAGATTGAATAGGACAAACAAACCAAATGTTTTTCATAGTGATGGCCCACATGAGTACTAAAGGGATTGTTGATGCTTGCTGCTAGGGTTTAACACTTGGAGATTTTTCATTACTTCAAAGAGAAAAACATGACAACATATCAGTTGAAAGAAGGCATAATTCTTCTATCAGTCTATTCCCTAAGCAAATTGGAGGCATAAAAAATACATGACTAAAATTCCAAGGTAAAAGTATCAACATGATCACACATTTTATATATACAGGCTTTGAATTTCATCAAAAGGAATGTGTTGAAGACAAAGAAGAGGGTGGTTTTTCATGCCAAACAAGGTGATAGTGAGAGAAGTGCAACAAGTAGCTCGAAAAAGAAGAACAAACTGAAAATGAAGAAATTAGTAAAGATGCATTGAAATTTCAGCACCTAAATAGAGTAAATACTGAGAAAAACTTGGAGACATAACTCAAGATTTTTCATAGGCTTATCCAAACCCTTGAAGGACCTCTCCACCAAGTTTGAGGCAAATCCAAAAACTTTTTGTTTTTTCCAAATTTTGGACCCTAGGAGTGCAGCACCCTAGGTGCTATGCTCTTTTTTGGGGCATACTCAGTTGCTAAAGTTTAAATTTTTGGGTTTTTCATGTCACCAGCAGTCTACCCAAAAAATTTCAGGTCGATTGGGGCATTTTCCCCCCCTCAAAAGGTCAAAAACCACCTCAAAAAAGACCTTTCTCCCTCCTTTTCAGGCCTGGCGCTGTGCGTTGAGCATTCATGGGAGGTTGGATTTTTGAGCTAGTAAATGGCATGCATTCAACACAACTCAAGTATTTCTAGAAATTATACTCTTCAAGCTTTCCAAAAAGGCATCAAGGGGCCAAATCCGATGCCAGAAAGGAGGTCCAAAACTCAACTGCAACAGACCCTATTTTTTGCTGATATGGAGCTATGCACAGAGACAACGTTTTGCCAAAAAGTCAACAAAAGACACTAATTAATGGAAAATTGGTTTTTTAAAATTTTCTTAGACAAAACACTCCTAATTTGATTGGGGAGTTATATTTTTGGTGTGTTTCATTAATTTTCTTATCTCTTATGTGTCTTGGGCCTTGCATGGTCATTAAGCACATTTGTGACATTTATTGCTGAATTAGGGTTTCTGGATGCCTCTTAGGGTTTCCACCTCCTCATTTTCTCCATAAATAGAGCATGAGGCTCTTGTATATTTTTTTGGATTATGCTAAAGTAGTACATAGTCTCTTGAAGCCTTTGATGAGAAATTGATGTCTTGGAGCTCATACATGATCTGATTTACTTGTTGATGGAGAAGGATTGTTTGCAGGATCCGTAGGTTTGGTTGATGGTGAATTTATCTCTTGTTAATGTTTTCTAAGTTTCTCATATGTTTTCCATCCATCTATGCTACAGTAGGACAAAAAATTTAGACTAATATATGTTTGTTGATGGCACCTTCGATCTGTTTGTTTCCTTCACTGCCTTAATGTTTTCTTCTGCTAAGATATGTTAGGGAATTCATCTCTTCCTCTCTAATAAGTTTTTGGATTTTCTATTTTCTTGAATTATTTAGCTCAGTTAGTATCAATTATGATTTATGGCTAGCCCTGCATATTTTTACCTCTGAAATACTCTATTCTTGAAATCATCTTTTGAAGCATCTTTGCATATAGTTTGTCAAAGAAGTTTGTCTTAGCCATTCTTTTTGCCTTTACTTAGCTAAAATTGTATTAAGGAACTTTCATGGTTGTCACTGTGGATGTTAATTTTTTCTCTCCTTCTATGGTTATATTTACTTGTGCATCTTAAATTTTTTTTCTGCTCTTGATGATAAAATCCATTAAAGATTAAATAAGTTTTTATTTTCTATGTTTTATATGAACATTGTCTTGGTTGGTTATCTACTTTTAGTCTAAAATCAAATGGATTAGGTTTTTCTTAATACTTTGACTCTCCTGCTATGCTTACAAATCTCCCAACTCCCTCAGTTTACAAGTATCTAAAGGATTGTTTTTGCCCTTTATTAGCTTGTTGTTCTCAAGTTTAATATCGTCCTCATGATCCTTTCACAACCTTAAAGACCCACCAACCAAGTTATAATTGCCCTGCAAATGCTCTTGAAACCATTGATGAACTCATTCATGAACTTGTTTGACTCCATTTCCCAATGAATTAACAATATTCCTTGTTTTCTATCTAAAATATGTTTGAGCATCATACCCAGCCAAAAACAATCAAAACACCCTCCACTTAACATCTAGCCTAAAATCAACCCTAATCAGCAAACAAGTTCACATCTTTGCACCTACTAGAGAGATCCCTCTCCGAATCCAGGAAGGATAGGTCCCTGGATTCAAAAGATTTGTTTGATGTTACCGTGTACCTTTTTATCTCAATCAATCTAGAAAATTATGGGGAGCTAACAGCTCTGACAATACTATCGCATCCGCACGACCAAAAACGTTTACCGCCTACATCCCGTGCGATAAACCACCCATTTCTCTTTACCATAACCTGAAACTGTTGACCCATTTGAGAAATTTTAAGGCCTACATCTCTGTGATAAGCCTCCATCTGCCATTTATGCCCCTGCAACACTCCAAAAGGCCCGAAAAGCCCCAACCAAGTGCAGAAACCCAAAAACCGCCATATTCAGACTCTTTCCATAATGCAGGTTTTAAATTAACAATTTTTTAATGTGTAGGTGTTTATAAATGGTAGGAATACATAAATCACATTTACGAAGTCCAAAAATGGTTTAAACATGTCCTCTGGGTGATGATACAGAATTACTTGTTTCATCTAAGGCACCAGGAGCACAAGATCAATCTGAATCATCAATGGATCATCACCATTGATGATCATTCGAACACTACATGAGCATAAAGAGTTATCCATAGCATAGGGTAAATAAATAGAAGAGTTATACAATAGCAACACAAGTGAACATAATAACATAGTTGAAGGGACAGTCACAGTAAAAGATTTCACTGTGACAGTGAAAGAAAAAAATGATTAAAGGTTTAATTAGAGGTTAAATATGAAAGACATGATTAAAAGACAAAGGTTAAGGACAAAACACAGTCAAAAGAAGGTTAAAAGAAATATTAGAGATAAAAGGCAGACTAAAAAAATTAAACAGAGAAAGCAAAGTTAAGAAAGAGAAAAATTCGAGTTAAAGACCAAATCAGAAGTTTAAAGACAAATCAAAAGAAAATTAGCAAAGAAGACATATCCGAATGACAAGGAAAAACAACAATTACTTCTTCAAAACACATTTTTCCATCTACAGCCTTATTTCACTTAAATAAAAGCAACTACAGTTATTGAAGCAGTCAGAGATATTTTTGGCAGCTCAAAAGTTATCATAAAGTTAATGTTAAAGCCAAATATTCAAAAATATCCTAAAGTTAGCTCAGAAGTTAAGTTAAAAGTTATTATTACAGTGAGTCAGTCAGTGATATTTTTCCTTGGGCCTTGCATTGTCTCAAAGGTCAAGATTACATTTACTATGTAATAAATATGGTCTAAAAGCCATAGAATAGGATCACCTCCTCATATATAGATAAATACTTCATGTATTGTTCATCATTTTTGTTGGTTGGTTGGTTGCTAGGATAGTTGATGAGCTGCCAAGATGGATTTTGATCAGAATTTGAGGTGAAAAAATTATTTTCATTGGAGTAATGTAACTATTTTTGACATCAGTAATACAAGAAAATTCACAGGATTCTTAAGCTATGTTAATGGTGAGGTTATCCTTCTTTGCCAATGTTTCTCTTTTGTTTTTCATATTGTCCATCATTTATCTAATAAAAGAACACAAATTTTAGATTAAGATATGTTTTCTTGGCACCTGAATTCTGTCTACTTCTTTCATCTTAATTTTTTCTTCTGCAAGTTCTGATTAGAGAATTTAGGGGTGTCTTTCTCTTTACTTCCACCTAGCTTGTTTCCTTGAATTTTACTTAGTAGATTCTAGATGAAGGAATTTATGGTTTGCCCTGCTCTTTGGTTTTTCTCAAACTGTTGCTTTAAAGGTCTTCTTTGAAGTTTTATTAAAGAATTCAGGGGTGTCCTTCTCTTTATTTTCACTGACTGTTATCTTGAATGTTTTCTTTGTCTGAAAGTAATAGCTAGAGAATTTAGGGGTGTCTTGCTCTCTAGGATTGCTAGATTGTTGTCTTAAAGTTTTCTTAGAAGATTTTAGCAAAACGAATCTATGGTTTTCCATGCTCTTTAGTTCCTCTTAAAAAATTATCTTCAAGGCTTTTCTTGTTGAAGTATAGTTAAAGGATTCTTAATTGCCCTTTAGTTTTACTGAATTTACAACTTGTTGTCATTTCATATTTCATCTAATCTAAGAGATCCACTTGATATAGTTAGCCTACCGTATGAAAACCCTTGTAGAGTTGATGTACAATTAAAACCTCTTATAACTCCATGGCCCAATGGATTAATGTTTCTCATGATCTATCCATTCAACTGAAACACTCAATCAATTAATCAAACAATCAATCAACCAATAAAAATAAAACAAACAACTCCCAAAACTTCATAACTAGCCTAAAATCAGAAACACAAGCATAAAGATAAATCATTTTCATCAAAAACATAGAGAGAACCCTCTCTAAGTCCAGGAAGGCTAGGTCCTTGGACTCCAAAGTGGTTTGATGTGGTTCCCTGTAGAGTTGTTCTTGCCAATGTTGAAAATCACGGGGAGAAAACAACAACTTAGCAAATTTGATATGGCCGCCTTAAAATGAAATGACCTGACCTGAACATGTTTCATCGACGCCCTCACATGGTGAGACATGGCGTGCCCTACCGAACGAAGGCACAAGGGATAAAATGGAAAACGGGCCGCCCAAACATGCACAAGGCACCTGAGCGGTCACAAATTAGCAAATTTGATACAGCCACCCTCAAACAAAACCACCTGCCCCGAACGTGTTTTGTCGGGTGCCTTCAAATGGCGTGACACGATGGGCCCTACCGAATGAAGGCACAAGGGAGAAAACAGAAAATGGCCCGCCCGAATGTCCACAAAGCATCGAGGTGGTCACAACTTATCAAATTTGATATGTGTGCCCTCAAACGAAATGACCCGACCCGAACACGTTTCGTCGGGTGCCCTCACACAGCGGGCCCGACTAAACAAAGGCAGAAGGGAGAAAATGGCAAACGGTTCACCCAAACATGTAGAAGGCACCCGAGTGGTCACAACTTAGCAAATTTGATATAGTCACCCTCAAATGAAACAACTCGACTTGAACACATTTCGTAGGGCGCCCTCACACGACATGACACGACGCGCCTAACTGAACTAATGCACAAGGGAGTAAATGGAAAATGAGTCACTTGAACATGAAGAAGGCACTCGAGTGGACAAAACTTAGAAAATATGATATGGCCACCCTCAAATGAAATGACCCAACCCGAACGTGTTTCGTCAGGCGCCCTCACATGATGCAACACGACGCGCCTGACCAAACGAAGGCACAAGGGAGAAAATGGAAAACGGGTTGCCTGCATGTGCACAAGGCACCTGGGTGGTCACAAATTAGAAAATTTGATACTACCGACCTCAAACAAAATGACTCGACCTGAACGCGTTTCTTCGGGCGTCCTCAGACACACGACACGACGTGCTCGACCGAACGAAGGCACAAGGGAGAAAATGACAAATGGGTTGCCCGAACTTGCACATTGCATGTGAGTGATCACAACTTAGAAAATTTGATATGGCCACCCTAAAACTAAATGACCCAACTCAAATGCGTTTCGTTGGGCACCCTAACACGACGCGACACAGTGTGCCCGACCGAATGAAGGCACAAGGGAGAGAATGGTAAATGGGTCGCCCGAACGTGCACAAGTCACCTGAGCAGTCACAACTTAGAAAATTTGATACAGATGCCCTCAAACCTAATGACTTGACCTGAACGCATTTCGTTGGGCACCCTCACATGGCACGCCAAACCAAGTGAAGGCATAAGGTAGAAAATGAAAAATGGGCTGCTCGAATGTGCACAACGCACCTAGGTAGTCACAACTTAGCAAATTTGATATGTTCGCCCTCAAACGAAACAACCCGACCTGAACGCGTTTTGTCGGGTGACCTCACACGACGTGACATAGCGTGCTCGACCAAACGATGGCACAAGGGAGAAAATGGAAAATGGGCCACCCAAACATGCACAAAGCACCTAGGTAGTCACAACTTAGCAAGTTTGATATGACCGCCCTAAAATGAAATGACCTGACATGAACACGTTTCGTCAGGCGCCCTCACATGGCACGGCACGGTTCTCCCAACCAAATGAAGGCACAAGTGAGAAAACAGAAAACGGTTTACCTGAATGTGCATAAGGCACCTGTACCATTAAAACCTAGCAAATTTGATACAGATGCCCTCAAATGAAACGAACCGACCCGAATGTGTTTCGTCGGGTGTCTTCACACGGCGCACCAGACTAAACAAAGGCATAAGGGTTCAAACAAAAAATGGGCCACACGAACCTGCACAAGGCACCTAGGTGGTCACAACTTAGAAAATTTGATACGGCCTCCCTCAAACAAAATGACCTGACCTGAACACATTTCATCGGGTTCCCTCACATGCATGAACACTGCGCGCCAGACCGAACGAAGGGACAAGGGAGTAAATGGAAAATGGGTTGCACGAATGTGCACAAGGCACTTGTGCGGTCACAACTTACCAAATTTGATACAACCACCCTCAAATGAAATGAAACTACCCAAAAGTGTTTTTTTAGCACCCTCACACGACACGCCCGACTGAATGAAGGCACAAGGGAGCAAACAGCAAACAGGCTACATGAATGTGCACAAGGCACCTAGGCGGTAACAAATTATTGAATTTGATAAGGTCGCCCTCAAATCAAATGACTTGACCCGAACGCGTTTTGTCAGGCACCCTCACATGGCATGCATGACCGAACAAAGGCACAATGGAGCAAACAACAAATGGGTCGCACGAGCGTGCACAAGGCACCTGTGCAGTCACAACTTAGAAAATTTGATACTACCACCCTCAAATGAAATGACCTGACCTGAACGCATTTCATCAGCCACCCTAATATGGCGCGGCATAGTGCGCCCAACCAAACAAAGACAAAATGGAGAAAACAACAAATGGGCCTCACGAATGTGCACAAGGCACCCAAGCAGTCACAACTTAGCAGATTTGTTATGACCATCCTCAAATGAAACAACCCGACCCGAACACATTTCGTCAAGCGCCCTCACGCGACACGACACAAGATGCCCGATCGAATGAAGGCACAAGGGCACAAGAAAAAAATGGGCCACATGAACATGCACAAGGCACCTGAGTGGTCACAACTTAGAAAATTTTATCCAGCTACCCATGTGCCTTGTGCAGGACATGCAGAACAATGCTGCAGGGCGTTCGCACTGTAGGTCAGGTCGGGTCAGGTAGAGCATGGGTCGAGTCAGTTAGTATACATGTAGGACGTGTGGAACAGTATTGCATCACGTCCACAGTGCCGGTTGGGTTGGGTAGGGCATCCACATGAGTCTGAAATTCAGTTTAGAGCTTGTTTTGAAGTCATCGTAAGTCGAAATTGAGTGCCAAAAGTTGTAGTAGGTGCGTATTGATGGGCCAAAGCTAACCATATAGCTGGGAAGCCAATTGGACACATCGAGAGCTTGGGGGAAGGTCTGTACTCATAGGTAGTGGCCAACCCGAGTGATCCGGTAGCACTTGGGCAGACTTATGTAGAATATTCTGACCCAACCCGACCTCAACTGAACAAAGGCACAAGGGAGCAAATGGAAAACGGGTCGCACAAAGGTGCACAAGGCACACAGACAGTCAGAACTTAGCATTTTTGATATGGCCTCCCTCACACGACCTAACCCAACCTAATTCAAACACGTTTCCTTGGGTGCCCTAACACGGCACAACCTGACCCACCCGAATGAAGGTATAAAGGAGAAAATGGAAAACGGGACGCAAGAACATGCACAAGGCACACAATCAGTTAGAACGCAACATTTTTTATATGGCCTCCCTCACATCACCCGACCAAACTGGACCCAAACACATTTCTTTGGGTGCCCTCACACAACCCGACCCGACCCGGCTCAAACATATTTCCTTGGGCACCCTCACATGGCACGACCCAACCCACCTGAACGAAGGCATAAGGGAGAAAATGGAAAATGGGTCACACGAACATGCACAAGGCACATGGGTAGTCAAAAATTAGTATTTTTTTTACGGCCTCCCTCAAACGACCTGTCCCCGCGTGGTCTAATTGTGTTTCCTTGGGCACCCTCACACGACACGACCTGACCTGACCCGTCTGAACGAAGGCACAAGGGAGAAAATCAGAGATGGGTCATATGAACATGCACAAGGGATACAGGCAGTCCCAACTTAGCATTTTTTATATGGTCATCCTCACACAACCCAACCCAACCCGAACGTGTTTCCTTGGGCACTCTCATAGGACCTGACCAGACTCAACCCTACCTGACCCACCCAAAAGCGTTTCCTTGGATGCCCTCACACGACACGACCTTACCCAACCCGACCTGCCCGAATTCATTTCCTTGGACACCCTCACACGACACGACCCTACCCAACCCACTTGTATGCATTTCCTTGGATGCCCTCACATGGCACAACCTAAATCAACCTGCCCGAACGCGTTTCCTTGTGTGCCATCACATGACTCGACCCAAACGGGTTTCATTGGGCACCCTCAACTGGCCCGACCCAACCCGACTTGGCCCGCCCAAATGTGTTTCCTTTGGTGCCCTCACATGGCATGACCCAACCTAATCGCATTTCCTTAGGCACCCTCACACGACTCGACCTGACCCACTTGAATGAAGGCACGAGGGATAAAACAAAAAATGGGTCGCACGAACGTGTATAAGGCACGGGGGTGGTCACAAATTAGCTTTTTTGATACCTTCTCCCCCACACGAATCGACTCGATCCAACCCAAACACGTTTCCTTAGGCACCCTCCCACGGAAGTACCCAACCTGCCAGAATGAAGGCATAAGGGAAAAAATGGAAAATGGGCTGCACGAACCTACAAAAGTCACATGGGCAGTCAGAACTTAGCATTTTTAACTCGGTCGCCCTCACACGACCTAACCCGACACACCTGAATGTACAACCTAACTTGCCCAAATGCACGACGCAAATGACATGACCCAGCCTGCCCTAACACACGACTTGGCCTTCCCGAGCACCTGACACAAATAGCAAGACCTAACCAACCCAAACGCATGACCCAGACAGCACGACCTGACCCTCCCTAACAGCACTACCCAAACCGCATGACCCAACCCACCCGAATGTGCACAAGGCACACCCACGATCACCACTTAACATTTTTTACACGGTCACCCTCACACGACGCAACATGACATGATGGTGAAGCACTGACACCACTACCACTTCGTGAAAGATGGTATCACAGCTTGATTCAGGGCAAGCTGTGCTTTGTTGAAGAATGAATATTGAAGCAGGAATAAAATGATAGGGTTTTAATTTGTATCTAAGCTTGGAAATTATATTGGTTGGTCTCAGTGAAACATTGGCAAGGGCAAGACATTGGGCAAGGTCAAAGCTGCATAACAAGACATGGAAAGTTGAAAAGAATGTCAAGGGAGGCTTTTTCAGACCTTTTACAGGTTGAGGCTTTCATCAACCATTGTTTGTTGCATGTATACCGAACTCTTCCAATGGCCTTGGTCATCATCTTCATCTCATGGGTCTTACATACTCCCCCACTTAAAATAAGGTTTTCATCCCCGAGAGTGCTACCTTCATCTTGACATCATTTCGTCATAATATATTTTCGCAATGTATAATTGCAAAATATTGTCACATAAACCATCCAGTTTAATGTCTAACATATCGAAGGGAAATATCTCCTTAATCCATGATCATCAACACATCTGTCACAATCACCACATGTTATACCATCATGGGAAGTCAATCTCTCCATCATGGCCACATGCTGCTGCAACATATATCGTGTCAACCCATCATATATTGTCAAATCATGTGAATCGCTGCATCAGGTAATCCAACCAACTCAACGTAAAAAAACCTTCTATGTATCCAACATAACTCTACACACTACTATATCCCTCGTAAATCAAACTAGACAGGTGATCAGTCCAACCATATGTTCTCATCGTGAGAATGCACATCCTCATACCCTGCGTTAGTTGTTCCTCTCACATCCTGCCACATCCATCAACTTAATCAAGAATCCATCCCATATGAGTGTAAAGTAAGCCATGCTCAAGTCCATGAAGCACCCTTCATCTCATCCGCAACATGTTGTCCATCCAGCAAGCCATCTCTATCTGAAATGTGTTTCCCATGATGCCAATATCCATGTGTTTTTTAAAAGACAGTCACAACTATCGAGCAT
The DNA here is from genome assembly GCA_034641835.2 of Pinus albicaulis. Taxonomy (NCBI): domain Eukaryota; kingdom Viridiplantae; phylum Streptophyta; class Pinopsida; order Pinales; family Pinaceae; genus Pinus; species Pinus albicaulis. Next base: position 394,523,713 of record CM076581.1, read on the forward strand.
CATCAACATGTGAAAGGTCCTCCTCAAATCATGTCAAGAACATCCTCTCAACAATGTGCCATATTCAAGTCCATGAAGCTATGTTCTTCCCATCTACAATTTTCATCCAACATGCGTACCAAAGTTAAGTCGAGAAGAATCAACCCATGCCCAAGTGTATACCACCAAGGCATCTCATCATTGCATCTCCATCAAGCTCCAAAGTGTCACGTTGATCATCTCCATCAAGTGACTCTTCACAAACACACCCCATAAATGTGCTCAAAGTTATGCATCCCATAGTGCATCAAAATCAAGACCAATCTCGTTCTCAAATCCTCAGTGAACCAGATACTGCAAGATCATTGTAGTATGAAGCCTCCAATGAATGCAACTCCATCATGAACTCCCATGCATAATCCTATCCAAAGTGTTGGAAAGCATACTTGTATTGGCCATGAGTGCCACCACAAGTTTTTCTCACCCTATAAGTCATATGAATGTGTTCATAGGCTGCTCATCCAACCAATGTCTTGTTTCTCAAAGTGAACAACATCCATCAGCCCATCTTTAAAATATATCCATGTAGCACCAACAATCGATCCTGCTCAACATCCTACTTGACACTCCTCCATGAAGATCATAAGTGGAACCTATTAAGTTCACTTGCATAATGTATCCACATAATGTCTTGCCATGCCCTCATGTCAATGTGCATGATTTTGGTTGCCCATGTGTCCATTAAGAGTAAAATCATCTCAAATCTAGACATCATCATGTGTATAGTGTATAGGTTAAGTGCCCTCGGTCACTTCTACCATCACCATCATGAGTACTTCCTTCAAGGCTTCTCCCCCACTAAAGGTGTACCAATATTTCCTTCTTGGTTGTAGCCATGAATAAGTCTACCCAAACAATGTGCCCTACCACTAAGGATGTCCATGAGTCATGACAGGCACCTAGCCAATTTCCATGTGGCTAAGCATGACCCATATATATATACCAAATATCATCAATTTCCACCCTTGTCATGAGCTTTTGAACCTACTATAGTGAGGTAAAAAATTTCCCAATCAAGGTCTACAACAAGAAATGCTTCTTTCTTATCCAATGTACAAGGTTCCTTCATAGTCATCTAAGGAAAGGTCCTCCATGGTGTTGGAAAATAATTCATCTTCATACTCATCCCTACATACGTTCCATCTCCCAAATGCTTAATTGAAACAAAATTCATATCTTCGTGAAGACTCTCTAAGCGAGTGTCCTCCATCCTCATCAATTTTTACAATGCTTCCGATCTTGGTATTGCCTGCTCATCAAGTTCCTCCTCTATCATTGTCACTTCTGCAACATTTTCATGTGGTTTATCCACCAATGCATGCAATGTGCCTAGTCCAGGTTCAACTTGTTCTAGAAGTTCTTCCTTAATCATATCCGCAACCTCAACATCCTCCCGAGAATCATCCATCACCAATTCTTGCAATGTGCTTGGCCCTAGTCCAACCTATTCATCAAGTTCATCCTTGACCTCTACCACATCAACAACATCCTTATAAGAATCGTCCACCATCAACTCTTGTGATGTGCTTGGTCTTGGGCCAACTTGTTCATCAAGTTCTTCCTTGACTTCAGTCACATCTACAACATCCTTTGGTTCGCCCATAGTGGGCTTCATGACACCATGATTCATCTTTCCAAGGTCTCTAGGTTTGAGAAGCTTATCAACTAACTTCCTTCACTCTTCTTCCACCTTGTCCATTTATGCTCGAATAATTTTCACTTTCTTCATAATTCAAAATATTTCATCTTTGTTCATGTCAGATGTCATCCTCTTGCACAATGTATCAATGGTTTGACTCGTCTCATCAAACTCCTTTGTCACTTCCTTTGAATTCTCTTTAATTTCTTTAAATTTCATATCCAATCAAACAAACTCATCCATCAAAATTCAATAACACCTACAAAACTACAATTGTATCTCTGATCAATAATAAAAAAGCCTCGAAAAGGTAGCTCTGATACCAACTGTCACACCCCTATTCCTGTGGTAGTCTCCCAACCACTCTATAGACGGGTGTGACACTACCTTATTTTTCTGTTTTCAAATACTCAGTAAGTAGACTACGCCTAACTCAACACTTGTTTAATTAATCTTACAAAGTGTTCTTGTGCAGAAATAAAACAACAATAAACATCAATATCAAACCACTTGAATTCCCATACATTCAAGGGAGGGGAAAATCCCATTAATAAGTCTGCCTGCTATTATGTTTCAATATATATTTACAATTTGCAATAATTATAAAACCAAGCTTGCATAAACCATTTATGCTTCTTGCCAAATGTTCTTGTACCTTTCTCTAGCGTTAGCAATTTCACAACAGTGCAAACAATCCAAAGAAACTCCAAAATTCACTCAGGTCACATACACCCTCAGCACCATGAACGTGTTTCTGCAAGCGGGCCACCGGGGTCACGGTCTACACGCATTTTCTAAACACGTTCGGGTCATGTTCGACCCGACCCAACCATGTTGAATGACCTCCATGCCTTCAAACACTGCTCCCTACGTCTTGAACATGGGCATGCGGCACAAACCCCACTCGACCTAAACACGTCTCCCTGAACATTGTTTTGCATGCGTCCTACAGAAGGAACCCTACTCAATCCTGCACTGAACATTGCACCGCACGCGCCCTGCGGAAGGAACCCCAACTCGACCCTGCCCTGAACACTGCACCACATGTGCCTTGCAGAAGGAACCTGACTCGAACTGCAGGTGAACACTGAACGTGTTTTTACCCGAATCGACCAAGACTCTGTTTCCTTTATGCAGCTTTTCCCTCCACCCTTGACTTTCGCTCTAGCTCACACCTTAGCTTGCCAATGGTGGAATCAAAAATATGTTGATGTCCTTATTTCTTTCCTTTATCATTCATCACACATCCTCTTCTTATATGTCTATTTTCCCACACATATCTTCCATGGGTGGGGGTTGACCCATATAAGTCTGACCCACTAAACACCCATAAAGCCTTGGTTACGATGTGACATTTCCACCTTAACATCAGTTTGCCACCATGGCCAGCCTATAAACCTCCAAGCCAACACTTGGCCATTTTTGGACACGTTTATGCACGTCACTCCTAAACATCACACAATCACCATGATAATGTTGCATAATAGCTGAATGATGTTTTTGGCCATCAATGAGCCCGTCTAAACTTTCGTCGTGGTTTTCGTCACTTTGTCAATTGTAATTCATTACATGTCCACTGCATTCTTCCAACACCCTTGGTCATCATCCTTAGCTTGTGGGTCTTATAGGGGTAGTTTCCATCATGGCGTACATATACTTGGGTAGTGTCCATCGAGCAAGGACATAGAAATCTTAGATTTCGCACAGTTGGGCGTCTGTCATCATGGCGGGGTGAGGAAACCTATCACGCCACTATACCTTCGGTGATCTTTCAACCATGCTATAGACTGGTTATGGCACTACCATACTTTTTCTTTTCGTAATACTCAAGTATGTAGAATACGCCTTTAGCAACACTTGTTAAATTAGTTAAGAAAATATTCTTTCAATATGCGGAAAACATAAACATCATCATCATATGCACAATGTACGGCCATACATACAAGGGAGAGGCAACTCCCTGTTAATAATGAGTCCACTCGATAGTATGTTTCATAAAGTATAAAGATACAATATAAGCTCCAATCCAACAAAAGGCCTCTTTTTCTCCTTGGCAAGGCAAGTTACCTTTTTTCCAAGCTTACAATGGTTGACAATCATCAACTAACCCATAATCTAGGTAAATATCTCCTCAATCCATGATCATCAACACATCCATCACAATCACCACGTGTTATACCATTGTGGGAAATCAATCTCTCCATCATGGCCACATGCTTCTGCAACATATTATGTGTCAACCCATCATATATCATCAATATCATGTGAATCTCTGCATCAAGTACTTGAACCCTCACCCTTTAAGTGTTTCCTCTTTAAAAATACCTCGGGCCCCACAATACAAATTCCCCACTCTGTTACTTTACCCCCGCATTATTTAAACATCCCACGCTACGTTTAAATAAAACTTCCACATTTTATTACCCCCAGGCCCCAACATCTAAACCTACCCGTCACTCCATCCAATCCTGACCACCATCAGATGTTGCCCCTCCGATCCGACGATCCCGATCCTCTATTGCAAACCCAAAGGCCCACTATTTACACAACCGTCAACCTTGTGAAATAGGCGGTATTACTTCCTATCCTCCCCTCCATGCATCGCTCCCATAATACTATCGCATCCCCGTGACCAAAATCGTTTACTGCCTACATCCCGCGCGATAAGCCACCCATCTCCCTCATCCCATAGCCTGAAACTGCCAAACAATCTGAGAATGTTTAGGGCATATGTCTCTGCGATAAGCCCCATCCACCATTTATGGCCCTACAACACTCCAAAAGGCCCGAAAAGCCCCAACCAAATATAGAAACCCAAAAGCCGCCATATCTAGACTCTGTCCACAACGCAGCTTTTAAATTAACAATTTTTTTAATGTGCAGGTGATTTGGCATGGCAATAATGCATAAATCACATTTCTAAATTCCAAAAATGGTTCAAACAGGTCCTCTGGGTGACAATCCAGAATGAATTGTTTCATCTAAGGCACCAGGAGTGCAAGATCAATCTAAATCATCAATGTATCATGACCATTGATGATCATTCGAACACTACAGGAGAAGTAAGAGTTCACCATAGCACAGGGTAAAGAAATAAAAGAGCCCTATAGTAGTAGCGCAAGAAAAGATAAAAACATAGTTAAAGGGATATTCACAGTCAAAGAGTTCACCGTGACAGTGAAAGAAAAAAGGGATTAATGGTTTAATCTGAGGTTAAAGATGAAATAAATGATTAAAAGACAAAGGTTAAGGACAAAGCACAATCAAAAGAATGTTTAGAGAGAGATCAAAGATAAAAGGTAGACTAAAGAAACTAAAAATATAAAGTAGAGTTAAGAAAGAGACAAATTGGAGCTAAAGACCAAATAAAAAGTTTAAAGACATCAAAAGAAAATTATCAAAGAAGACATATTCGAATGACAAGGAAAAACAACAATTACTTCTTCAAAACAAACTTTTACTTCTACAACCTTATTTCACTTAAATAAAAGAAAATACAGTTATTGAATCAGTTAGAGATATTTTTGGCAGCTCAGAATTTACTATAAAGTTAATGTTAAAGCCAAATAGTCAAAAATATCCTAAAGTTAGCTCAACAATTAAGTTAAAAGTTATTATTATAGTGAGTGATTCAGTGATATTTTTCCTTGAGCCTTGCATGATCTCAAAGGTCAAGATTACATTTACTCTGTAATAAATATGGTCTAAAAGCCCTAGAATAGGATCACATCCTCATTTGTATATAAATACTACATGTATTGTTCATAATTTTTGTTGGTTGGTTTGTTGTTGGGCTAGTTGATGTGCTTCTAAGCTGGATTGTGATAAGACTTTGAGTTGCAAATATTATTTGAACTGGAGTAATGTAACTATTTTGGACATCAGTAATACAAGCACATTCAAAGGATTCTTGATCTATGTTAATGGTGAAGTTATCCTTCTTTGTCAATGTTTCTCCTCTATTTTTAATATTTTCCATCATTTCTCTGATAAAAGAAAAAAAAAATAGATTATGATAGGTTGTCTTGGTAGCTTAATTCTGTCTAATTGTTTCATCTTAATTTTTTCTTCTGGAAGGTATGATTGGAGAATTCAGGGGTGTCTTTCCCTTTAGTTCCACCTAGCTTTTTGGCTTGAAGTTTACTTAGTAGATTCCAACCAAAGGAGTTTATGGTTTTCCCTGCTCTTTGATTTTTCTCAATCTGTTGCTTTAAATGCCTTCTTTGAAGTTTCATTAAAGAATTCAGGGGCTTTAGTTTTACTGACTGCTATCTTGAATTTTTTCTTTGTTTGAAAGTAATAGCTATAGAATTCAGGGGTTTCCTAATCTCTAGGATTCTTGGATTATTGTCTTAAATATTACTTAGTAGAGTTTAGCTAAAGGAATCTACAGTTTTCCCTGCTCTTTAGTTCCTATTAAGCAATTATCTTAAAGAATTTTCTTGTTGAAGTATAGTTAAAGGATTTTTAATTTCCCTTTAATTTTACTGAATTCACAATTTGTTGTCATTTCATATTTCATCTAATCTAAAAGATCCACTTGATATAGTTAGCATGCCCTCTGAAAACCCTTGCAGATTTGATGTAAAATTAAAACCTTTTATGACTCAATGGCCCAATGGATTAATGCTTCTCATGATATATCTATTCAACTGAAACACTCAATCAATTAATAAAATAATCTATCAACCAATAAAAGCAAAACAAACAAGTCCCAGAACTTCGTAACTAGCCTAAAATAAGAAACAAAAGCATAAAGATAAATAATTTTCATCACAAACATAGAGAGAGCCCTCTTTGAGTCCAGGAAGGCTAGGTCCTTGGAATCCAAAGTGGTTTGATGTCGTTCCTTGCAGATTTTTTATTGTCAATCTTGCAAATCATGGGGAGGAAACAACAACGTAGAAAATTTGATATGGTCACGCTCGAACGAAACGACCCAACCTGAACACGTTCCATCGGGCACCCTCACACAGCGTCACATGGCACGCCTGACCGAACAAAGGAACAAGGGAGAAAACAAAAAATGGGCCACTTGAACGTGCACAAGGCACATGGGTGGTCACAACTTAGAAAATCTGAGATAGTCACCCTCAAACGAAACAAATCGAATGCATTTCATTGGGTGCCCTCACACTCCGTGACATAGCAAGCCCTGCCAAACGAAGGCATAAGGGAGAAAATGACAAATGAGCTGCCTAAATGTTGATAAGGCACCCAGACATTCACAACTTAGAAAATTTGATACAATCTCGCAGCAACGAAATGACCCGACCCAAATGTGTTTCATCGGGTGCCTTCACACGGCGCGACATGGTGGGCCCGACCGAACGAAGGAAAAAGGGAGAAAATGGCAAACGGGCTACCCGAACATGCACAAGGTAGCTGGGCAGTCACAACTTAGCAAATTTGATATGGCCACCCTCAAACGAAAGAACCCAACTCGAACACGTTTCGTTGGGCACCCTCACATGGTGCGACATGGCTTGCCCGATTTAACAAAGGCATAAGGGAGCAAATGGAAAATGGGTTGCCTAAACGTGCACAAGGCACCTAGGTGGTCACAACTTAGCAAATTTGATACGACGGTCGTCAAACGAAACAACCCGACACGAATGCATTTTGTTGGGCGCCCTCACATAGTGCAGCACAAAGCACCCGACCGAACGAAGGAATAAGGGAGAAAATGAAAAATGGGCTGCCCAAATGTGCACAAAGTGCCTGGGCGATAAAAAACTAGCAAATTTGATATGGCCGCCCTCAAACGAAATGACCCGATCCGAACGCGTTTCTTCGGGAGTGTAATATTCCCAAATGGGGAACGTAGCAATACAATGCCAAAAGCTAGGAAAATAACACAGATCGTATTTTATATAGCAAGAGGCCAAATGGAGATATTTCATTTGTTATTACAACAACAAAAGATGTGTAATAAATGACCCATAAGATTCATAACAAGAAAAGGAACCCTCCAATGAAATAAATCCCTAAAATGAGGTGTTGCAACCATCTATAAAGACTGGAAAAGCCTTACAACATTATTTTATTGGCTCTACACAACTGTAGAATACACATCAGATATAGAGAAAATAAGTGCATAAAAATTTAGATCTATATCAGATCCATACACTATACAAGATCCTTTATAGAACCCCCTTGGGGATTTCAACAAAACACCAAGTACAAGTTATAGATATGAGATCTAAGATTGAAGAACTACTGAAATATTCAGATTTGAAAAGTGTTGTTGAATTGATATAAGCAATAGAATAGACTCCTTCAATAGATCTCGAAAACGAAGGGTAAATACCCAACACTTAGAAAATCACTCTCCAAATGGTGTGTTGAACCACCCTGCAACTGCACCTATAGGAATAACACATATTTGGAAGTGAAACTACCATGTAGGGATCAAAATAATATTGGCTTGCTACCAAGATCTGAAAATGATGCTCAAGCCCTCCAATACTGTCCTCCCAATGAAGTGGAAGCCTCCTCCACTGAAAAGGAGCACTGAAATGGCCTAGATCTGATAGATCTAGTCTCCACTTGATGTAGCTTGCAAAGACAACTAAACCTCAACAGGATCTACGTTGTAGTTGAAAGAATAATTTTGGCCTTTAGCCAGATAGTGGAAAATGAAATACAAACTCTCCCAAGAGCTACTCAATGGGAAGAGGTGTGATCACCGATCAGGAACACCCAATTCTAAACAACATTCAATCTCAACTAAATAGTAAGAGAAAGATATATGTCTAAACAGACAATACATTCAGAAATATGATAACAACAACAACAACCTTCTAATGCTCCCATCCCCTTCCTTTTATAAGACAAGATCTTGCAAACCCTAAACCACATCCAATGATAACACTCCTTGCACCCAAATCATCTCCGTCTAAAACTTCATTATACCTCATTGATGGCCACTCCTCCATGAAAATGTTGTAGATTTGGTCAAGGTCCACCCAATCAAAATGATCCAGCCCCTTTTGCACCAAGGGTGCTTCAATTAAGCTGCCAAGATTTGTCTCTTTCACATTTCGCATCGATTTATTCATGATTAAGGAGAAATATGGACCTCCTTTGACCTCTTATTATTTAAACAAAGCAATAGAAAAAAAATGAAGATTCCAATTAGCTCATGACTAATTGGGAATATTACAGTCCTCCCTTCCCAAATTTTTCTTGTCCTGAAGCAACTGACAAGGTGAGTGAAAAAAATCTCCAATGGATATGTCTCCTCCCATAATACAAGTTTTCTTTTGGTGGATAAAATAAATAGCTTTCATCATGAAAAGGTGGGAGATATATGGAAAGGGTTATATGCTATCCATTGGTCTTCTCAAGGCATGATAGATGATAAATGTTGGGTGCCTCAACCCCAATGATAAATTCCAATCCCCATGTTATCATCTAAACAAAGTGAGAAATCCTTGGTAGCTCATAGAAACGGTCACCAATCCCCTACTTATGCAATGTGTAGGGGCTGCATGGCTGAAAATGAGAGATAAATTTGTTCAACTTACGCTATCTCTCCCTCCATTTATGATAAATTTTGCGCTGCTCATCTTGGGTTGCAATAATATAGTCCTCATGAAGCCAAAAGATACTTGAAATTTCATGATTCCAGTCATTGGTTCTAGGGAGCCTCCTTGCCCAATCTGTCATGCATATATTGAACAAAGTGTCATCACCATATGGGCTCCAAAATAAACATGGACTAAGTGTCATATGACATATTGGATGGTGACAATAGTCCTTCAAGTTAGACCATCGTTCTTCTTCTTCTTGTTGTCTCCAAACATGATATGATAAGTGTCCATCCAACCACCTTATTGTTGTCATAAGCTTCTCAAAATCTTGAAAATAATAGAGGAGATTAGGTGTTGTTTGAATATGATCCAAGAAAAACACATCTTGCCCAAATTCCTCCATAAATTGGTCATCCTCATCACTAAATGTAGTCCCAAAAGGACCATGAAATCCACAAAGAGGTTTGCTCCCTTGTGGAGCAATGTGCTACAAATGCATGGTAAAGGAGTGAAAATACATTGTTAGTTGATAAATAAGCATCAAAACATAATCTTTACAATATATTGTACACAATTTGGTTAATAGGTCCATAGATGAGTCTTCACATCTCTCCATCAAAAGGGGAAGTGATTGAAACAACCTTGCAAGTTGGTTTCTTTCCTCCTCGTACATAAAAAAATCTACATATCTCCTGATATGTTGGTGCACATCCTCTTTAATATCCTACCAATAGAATCCCTTCATGATGGTGTAATAAGACTCAATGAAGTATACATGTTTTGAAGATAGTGCCTCATATGTTGCATGTAGAATCCCCTTCTTGAGCTTGGAGTATCTAGTCAAGTAGATCTGATCATGGAAATAGATGACTCCGCTAACCATTCTATACTTCCCATCTATCACTTTCCCATCAAGAACCTTACATGTGAATAGGTTCTTGGAATATTCCACCAATAGTCGGGACTCCCAATATGGATCTAGGCTCCCCAACAATGACAATGCTATAGATATCTAAAACGAAGCTCTCGTCACATCATAACTCTCCTCTTTGACATGCTCAATGCCAAAGCCACATATTGGAGTATTGTTACCCCACTTTTGTTGCCTCCCTTGCAGATAATATTTCCCAAGACAAGATTGAAGTACATGGAGGTCAACCTCCTCTTGGAAGGCATTTCCCATCCAAAACATCCATAGGTTATCCAATGCATGCAAGAGTGTTAATAAAATCTTTTCATATTCAGAAATATTCCTCATGTGTGGAAGTATAATTCACACTCCAAGGCTATGGAGTAGCCCCTTGACACCATGCTCATACCATCATATATTTCTGAATCATCATTTTACAGCACAAATAGCTGAGTGGGAGATAGCAATGTCAATATCAGAAAATTTCTCACCCCTCCTTGGAACCCCTCAAAGGTTCACAGTGATGTTATAGCTCCTCCCAAGGCTTCTTCCTTAGCCAAATATATAAATAATGCATTATGCTGAGAGAAATATTTATTCATCTTTCAATCAGGGGGTCTGCCTAGTGGAATGCCTCCATGCAAAGAGATATAAAAATATGAAGTGGATTGTATAAATGATTAGACTTATTTGTCCCTCCCTTAAGTGAATAAATCAACCTCCTTCTTCTGAATAGAAATACCTTGAAACAAAAAAGGGTGCATGCTCCCCATATTTTGATGTCGATCCACTTTTTCTTCTCCTCCTTTGATCAAGTTCTTTCTACCCTTTACTACTGTCACATGCTGCTTTTTTTAAACTTTTTGCAAAGATGCAAAAGCTCCTCTAATTGAAGCAATAGCTTCATGTCCATCTCCATGTGGTGATGGTTCTCCTCCCAAAGTGACAGTTTTGTTACTTTCCTTCTTCTCTTCCTCTTCATCAATATTTGAGAATACCTCATCAACAATGAGAGACCCTAGATCCTGGTCTTCCCTTGAACGAGGAATCTCCATGTCTTCATTTTGAGAAAAAATCTCTTCATAGAATGGGGATCTTGACCTTGGAAAGGTATCACACATGTTTTTATCCCCTTCAATAGAAATATGAGGTGGAGCTGGTGTAATATATCTTTACAACTGATGCAAAGGTTTTGAATGTTTTTCTAGCTCAATCAAAGATGTTTCAAATTGTTTTACATCAAATCTCTTCACTAATCTCTTAGTGAATCTTGCATAAGTATATATATTTGCATTTCTTAATGAAAAGGATTAAACTAACCACCAAGCATAAGCTTTACCTTCAATATGCATCTTTTCTATCCTATTGGCTTCCTTTTCTGAAACTTGATGTTGATGAAAATATGAGTCTAGTTGATCTATCCAATCCTTGGTTCTGCATGTGGAGGACCCATCAAAATTTGGCAGAAAGAATCCACCTTTTATGCTTCTATTTTGATTGTTGGGTCTTCTTTCCTCCTTGAGTTGGAAAATCTTGGAAGTTAAAGTGCTCCTTGAATCTCCAAGGTTGAGATTCATACTCCTGAAGATAGTCACTCAAAGTCTCCTCCTTTGGTGCATCTTATTCCTCCATCTTTCTTGCAGTAAATCTGGGCATTGTATAACATTGTAGATCTGATTGTGTGGCTGAATGCTCATGCACATAATATGAAGAACTGGGGCTTTCTTCCTGTGAAATTATTCTTGAGGGAGCTTCATTTCTTTCCCTCCTCATTCCCTTGATTTCTCTTTTAAGCTCATGCATGGTCTGGAGAAGAAGTCTTGAGAACTCCTTCCCTTTCATTCCTCCAGATAATGGGATTTTACCCTTGTATTCTTTGTTATTTGTATAATCAAATATTCTATGGATTCTCTTTTGATACCTCTTTTATCTGTCAGTAAGAGGATCTCCTTCTTCAGATGACATATTGGCTTTTACAATGCACAGGCTGTGCCAAGATGATGCTCTGATACCACTGTAATATTCCCAAATGGGGAATGCAACAATACAATGTATAAATATAGGAAAATAATGCATATAATATTTTATATAGAAAGAGGCCAATATGGAGACCTTTCATTTGTTATTACAGTAGAAAAATATGTGTAAGCAATGACCCATAAGATGCATAACAAGAAAAGGAAGCCTCCAATGAAAGAAATCCATCAAAATGAGGTGATGCAACCATATATAAAGACTGGAAAAAGATTATAACATTATTTTATTGGCTATGCATAGCTATAGATTACACATCAGATCTAGAGCAAATATGTGCATAAAAATTTAGATCTATATCAGATTCATGCACTATACAAGCTCCTCTATAGAACCCCCCTTGGGGTCTTCAGAAAAACACCAAGTACAAGTTGTAGATATGAGATCTAAGACTACAGATCTACTGAAATATTCACATCTAGAAAGTGTGGCTGAAATTATATAGGAAATAGAATAGCCTCCTCCAATAGATCTCCAAAATGAAGGGCCAATCCCCAACACTTAAAAAATCACTCTCCACATGGTGTGTTGAACCACCCTGCAAGTGCACCTACAAGAATAACGTAGATCTGGAAGTGAAACTGAATTTTAGGGATTAAAATAATTTTTTTCTAGTACCAAGATCTGAAAATGATGCTCAAGCCCTCCAATATTGTCCTCCCAATGAAGTGGAAACCTCCTCCACTGAAAAGGAGCACTCAAATGGCCTATATCATATATATATAGTCTCCACTTGCTGCAACTTGCAAAGACAACCAAAACCTCAACAGGATTTGTGTTGTAGTTGAAAGAAGAATCTTGGCCACCCTCACAAGGCATGCCTGATTGAACAAAGGCAAAAGGGAGAATGAAAAATGGGTTGCATGAACATGCACAATGCACCCAGGTGGTCACAACTTAGAAAATTTAATACCACTGCTCTCAAACCAAATGACCTGACCCAAACGCATTTCGTCGGATGCCATGACACGGTGTGACACAGCGTGCCTGACCAAACAAAGGCACTAGGGAGAAAAAAACAAACAGGTAGCACGAACATGCACAAGGCACCTGGGTGATCACAACTTAGAAAATTTGATACGGACGCTGTCAAACGAAACGACCCAACCTAAACGCGTTTCGTCGAGCGCCCTCACACAGCACGTCATGACACGCTTGACGAAAAAAAGGCACAAGGGAGAAAATGAAAAATAGGCTGCACGAACGTGCACAAGGCACTCGGGTAGTCACAACTTAGAAAATTTTATACAGTGGCTCATGTACCTTTTGTAGGAACAATGTCACAGGGCATCCGCACCGCAGGTCGTGTCAGGTGAGTTAGAGCACAGGTCGAGTTAGGTGGCAGACATGCAAGACGTTTGGAATAGTACTGTAGCATGTCCATAGTGGAGGTCGGGTTGGGTAGGGCATTCGCACGAGTCTTAACTTTAGTTCACAACTCATTCTGAAGTCATCGTAATTCATAATTGAGCGTCGAAAGTTGCAGTAGGTGTGTATTGACAGGATGGAGCTAACCATACTGCTGGGAAGTGGATTGGACACATGGAGAGATCGAGGGAATTTTTATTCTCATAGGTAGTGGCTGACCTGAGTGACCCAACAACACTTGGGCAGACTTATGAAAAATATTCCGACCCGACCCAACCTGACCTGAATGAAGGCAAAAGGGAGCAAACAGAAAACAAGTTGCACGAATGTGCACAAGGCACATAGGCAGTAAAAAATTAGAATTTTTTATACAGCCTCCCTCACATGAACTAACCCAACCCAACCCAAATGCATTTCCTTAGGCGCCCTCACACACCACGACCCGACCCATTCGAACGAAGGCATAAAGAAGAAAACGGAAAATGGGATGCACGAACGTGCACAAGGCACACAGGTGGTTAGAACTTAGAATTTTTTATACAAACTCCCTCACATGACCCAACCTGACCCGACCTGAATAAATTTCCTTTGACACTCTCACACAACCTGACTCGACCCAGCTCAAACGCCTTTCCTTTAGCACCCTCACACGGAACGAGCCTACCCGCCTGAACAAAGGCACAACAGAGAAAATGGAAAATGGGTCACATGAACGTGCACAAGGCACATGGGCAATCACAACTTAGAATTTTTGATACGACCTCCCCCACATGACCTGACACCATCCAACCTAAACGTGTTTCCTTGGGCGCCCTCACACGGTATGACCCGAGTCGACCCCCCCGAATGGAGGCACACCAGAGCAAATCGGAAACGGATCACGCGAACATGCACAAGGGAAACGGGTGATCACAACTTAGCATTTTTTATATGGCCGCCCTCACACAACCCGACCCAACTTGACCTTACCCGACCCGCCCAAACGTGTTTCCCTGGATGCCCTCACATGAAACGACCCAACATGACCCGACCTGCTTGAATGTGTTTCCTTGGGTGCCCTCACATGACACGACCCAACTCGGCCTGCCCGAATGCATTTCCTTGGGCGCCCTCACATGGCACGACTTGACCCAACCCACTCGAACGCATTTCCTTGTGCACCATCATAAGACCCTACCTGAACGTGTTTCCTTGGGCACCCTCAGCCGACCCCACCCGACCCAATCCGCCTGAATGCGTTTCCTTTGGTGCCCTCACATGGCACAAACTGACCCGACCATGTTTCCTTAGGCACCCTCACATGACTCGACCTGACCCGCTCAAACGAAGGCACGAGGGAGAAAATGGCAAACAGGTCACACAAACAAGCACAAGGCATAGGGGTGATCACAACTTAGATTTTTTGATATGACCTCCCTCACACGACCTGACTTGAGCTAACCCAAATGTTTTTCCTTGGGCACCCTCCCACGGTAGGACCCGACCCGCCAGAATGAAGGCACGAGGGAGAAAATGTAAAATGGGCCTCAAACACAAAACATGATTTCAAGGACCCGTGCCCTCGCAAAAAGGGGGGAATTGCACATATCGGAAATTGACAAGGACTAGGGCGGCCACCCCAAGAACTCTCATTTCTTTTTCGTCCTTCCAAAAATGCCAATCCACATTAACTCCCCCTTTTCTCTATAAAGCTAGGGACCAAAATAATTCACAAGGGGAGGCTCAAACATAGTACAAGCTTTCAAAGCCTTGTTCCTTAGCAAAAAAAGGGGAACTGCAAGGAAAAACAACCGAAAAGGACTAGGGTGGCCACGTTGGGAGTTTTCACTTCTTTTCATTCTTCTCAGAAACAACTTAGAAAATTTTATACAGCGGCTCATGTACCTTTTGTAGGAACAATGTCACAGGGCATCCACACCGCAGGTCGTGTCAGGTGAGTTAGAGCACAGGTCGAGTTAGGCGGCAGACATGCAAGACGTTTGGAACAGTACTATAGCATGTCCATAGTGAAGGTCAGGTTGGGTAGGGCATTCGCACGAGTCTGAACTTTAGTTCACAGCTCATTCTGAAGTCATCGTAATTCATAATTGAGCATCGAAAGTTGCAGTAGGTGCGTATTGACAGGATGGAGCTAAAAATACTGATGGGAAGTGGATTGGACACATGGAGAGCTCGCAGGAATTTTTATGCTCATAGGCAGTGGCTGACCCGAGTGACCCGATAGCACTTGGGCAGACTTATGAAAAATATTCCGACCTGACCCAACCTGACCTGAACGAAGGAAAAAGGGAGCAAACAGAAAACAAGTCGCACGAATGTGCACAAGGCACACAGGCAGTCAGAACTTAGCATTTTTTATACGTCCTCCCTCACAAGAACTAACCCAACCCAACCCGAATGCATTTCCTTAGGCGCCGTCACATACCACGACCCGACCCATCCGAATGAAGGCATAAAGGAGCAAATGGAAAATTGGATGTACGAACGTGCACAAGGCACACGGGTGGTTAGAACTTAGAATTTTTTATACGAACTCCCTCACATGACCCAACCCGACCCGACCCGAACACATTTCCTTTGAAACCCTCACACAACCTGAATCAACCCAGCTCAAACGCATTTCCTTTAGCACCCTCACACAGAACGACCCTACCCGCCTGAACAAAGGCACAACAGAGAAAATGGAAAATGGGTCACATGAACGTGCACAAGGCACATGGGCAATCACAACTTAGCATTTTTTATACGACCTCCCCCACATGACCTGACACCATCCAACCTAAACATGTTTCCTTGGGCGCCCTCACACGGCATGACCCGAGTCGACCCGCCCGAATGGAGGCACAACAGAGAAAATCAGAAATGGATCACACGAACATGCACAAGGGAAATGGGTGATCACAACTTAGCATTTTTTATATGGCTGCCCTCACACAACTTGACCCAACTTGACCTTACCCAACCCTCCCGAACGTGTTTCCCTGGACGTCCTCACATGACACGACCTGACATGACCCGACCTACCTGAACTTGTTTCCTTGGGTGCCCTCACATGACATGACCCGACCCGACTCGCCCGAATGCATTCCTTGGATGCCCTCACATGGCACGACTTGACCCAACCCACTCGAACGCGTTTCCTTGTGCGCCATCACAAGACCATACCTTAACGTGTTTCCTTGGGCACCCTCAGCCGACCCCACTTGACCCGACCCGCCTGAATGCGTTTCCTTTGGTGCCCTCACATGGCACAACCCGACCCGACCGTGTTTCCTTAGGCACCCTCACATGACCTGACCTAACTCGCTCAAACGAAGGCACGAGGGATAAAATGGAAAACAGGTCGCACAAACGAGCACAAGGCACAGGGGTGATCACAAATTAGATTTTTTGATACGACCTCCCTCACACGACCTGACTCGAGCTGACCTAAACGTTTTTCCTTGGGCACCCTCCCATGGCAGGACCCAACCTTCCACAACGAAGGCATGAGGGAGAAAATGTAAAATGGGCCTCAAACACAAAACATGATTTCAAGGATCCGTGCCCTTGCAAAAAGGGGGGAACTGCACAGATCGGAAATCGATAAGGACTAGGGCGGCCACCCCAGGAACTCTCATTTCTTTTTCATCCTTCCAAAAATGCCAATCCACATTAACTCCACCTTTTCTCTATAAATCTAGGGACCAAAATAATTCACAAGGGGAGGCTTAAACATAATACAAGCTTTCAAAGCCTTTTGCCTTAGCAAAAAAGGGGGAACTGCAAGGAAAAATGACCGAAAAGGACTAGGGTGGCCACGTCAGGAGTTTTCACTTATTTTCATTCTTCTCGGAAACCGACCAACTATAATTCCCACTTTTATCCATAAATATAGGGACCGAAAGGGAAGAAAATGAAATGAAAGAAATAAAAACCAAACATCACCCACATAACACTCACGACAAAAATCAAATTTGAGAGAAAGGGGGCCAAATTTCAAGCAACGCTAGCAAAACAGAGGCCCACTACCATGCAAGGAGATGTTGGATTAAAAAAAAATAAAGAAAAAAAGGCACCTAATAAAAGCATCCCACCTTTTTGCACCCTTCCAGATACATTATGACACAACATCCTTTCTATCTACATAGCATAACAAGCAACAATCAAACAACCAAGCAGACAAGTCACAACCTAAATTTGACCACCAGAAAAGTTGAGGGACACGACGAGATGAGTGTCCGGAGCACATTACTACTAAAAGGTAAAAGACCCCCCAACCCAAACAAGGCTTCAAATAACAAATTCACTGATAGAAAAACCTCTCCGCTATTTCACGCCTCCATGTACAAGACACACAACAACCTTTCCAGCCAAAAATTCAAGGGCGACCATTGATCACTCTAGTAATTCTAAAGTTGTGAGATTTTAGTTTAAAATCTAAGAACACTAGAGGTAACCACATACCAACTTTTAAACTCTAATATATACCCTTCTTAGGGTTCAGAGAGAGCTCTCTCTATAAGATTTAACTTTGTTTGTTTTATAAGATATTAGGTTAGTTATGATGGTGCAATTTGGTTTTGGTTTGTTTGATTTGGTGGGAAAAATCACCTAATGAGATGGATAGTCAGAAATATATTTTTCCATTGGGATGAAGAGTCAAAATCAAGCATACAGAGCTAGAATGAAATTAAATAAGTCAAATGTTTTCATGGCAAGATAGATAACTGTAATGTTCCAAAATTTTAGCCTCCAAGCCAAATGAAACATTAGAGTTAGCAGTAGCTCTAATCGGTGAATAAATGGGAATAAAAGCCCATAAGTCTCCTAAGGAGGAATAAAATACTCCAAATGTGAAAGGGGGCACTCTTTCTAGCTCAATACGACACCTCCATGTGTGAACAGGGCTAAATTCAAGCTGCTTTGACTAAGTCAACAACACAGTTTTAGTGGAGGAAGAATCCAAAGAGGAATAACACAATTTTGGAGGGAGATGTATCTTGGGATAGAAGTAACCTAATTGAGTGGGCCAAGGGCAAGAAAAATCATGTATTATATAATGAAGAGGATGGAAGAATTATTTTTCATGTCTTATATTATTATTCCTGTATGTCAAGACTTGTTGCTGCTTTGCTGCTTAGCAAAGTTGCAGTGTTATTTAGCACTAGGTGTTCCTGGGAAGGAATCCCACCTATTTACTTTGAGGAGCCTCATTGGTAGAGTTTTCATTCATCATTCCACATCAGGTTTTCAGGCCAAGCTTCAGCCATCTTCATCAACACGGCTTTGTCCTAGATTGTGCAGTGTTACTGGGTGCAGCAGTGGAAGTGATTAGAATCCCGGTTTCTGAGCTAGTTTCTCATTAGAGGAAGGTTTCCTTCACTTGAGAGATCTGTTTGGAGAGCTCATGAGCTTATTTCAGATCTGTGGTATTATACCACACATTTCCCATACATTCCCAACGTTGTTCCTGCTAGGGAATGCATTATTCTGGAGGCAGTTTTCATTGCATGGTTTGGTGGCTCCGTTGCAGTGTTTCCTTGTGATTGAGAGGTTCATCCTTTCATGGGAGGAATTCCTTGAGAGATCTACAGTATATCAGACATATTTCAGCCTTATACACTCATGTACTTCAGTGTTTCAGTGGTTTTTTAGTAAATTGCTAAATTTCCCATTTTCTATGCAGAGTGTTTGACAAGAAACCCTTGTCAGTTTATTTTATATTTTGTATAAGGAGTTTAGATCTCTATTCTTCAACATTATTTATAAATACATTATTATATCTATTTTTATCCTATGATTTATGTGTAAACCCTCTCTTATACTGCGCACTCCTTGAGTAACTGCTCTGGCATTTTGCAGTATTGGGGTTTTAACACTTTTTGGCAATCCTAGGTGTGGGAGATATGTTTAACCCACCTATTTTTCATTGTTTCAGCTCTAATATTGGATTTAGAAGTTATATTGAATAATATATGGGATCTAGGAGTCCATTGTACTATTTTATTTCATTTGTTATCGGGAATTCATTTTTGAGGCATGATTCATGAGTTGTTCCAGATTTGGAACATTACAATGGTATCGAAGCATGATCTCTGGCTCAGCCTGTGAGATACAGCTATCAGAGGAAGGAGATATGGATAGAATATAGAAATTTTTAGTATGTGAAAGGAAAAATGAAGACAAGCTCACAAAGCTTCTTCCAAAATCTATGCAGAGCTTTCAAGGAGAGCTGAAGAAAATGAGATTGGAGATGGTATCTTCAAAGGAGGTCGAATCTAGAGCTAAATATAGATTTTCACATGGTGAGTGTGGGCATGAAACTACACTCCATGATGCATAGTGTAGTCAAGTGCCCAGAGCTATCTTGAGATGGATGGGAGGAGGAAAAATTCCTAAGAGGAGAACTCTTAGTGATTTTTTGCAGGAGTATGAATCTCAAATTGAGAGGTTTAGAGATCACACTGATTTCAAAGAGTTTTGCAAGATCCAGGTAGAGAAGAACTAGCAGTAGGATGTAGATATATTTCATTTATCTACTTTTTCTAGATCACCTACATGTTTAGATAGAGCTTCGGTGAAGGAGCTAGACTTCTATTTGCAGGTGCACCACATTTTCGAAGATGAAGCCATCAGAGTTGCAGCACTGCATTTCAGAGGCAAGGCTCAAGCATGGTGGATTTTTGAATCTTATTCCTTAAATAATGCCAACACTTTCTCTTATGCAAGATTCATAAAAACATTTATGGAGAGGTTTGGTGAAAAACTTCCTAAGGCACATGAGCAAGAAAAACTTGAGAAAACAAAACCCTTGCATGTGATGGAGGAAAATCCATTTCAGAAAACCATGGGAGGAGCTGATTTCTTGCATTACACATTGCCGAAAGCAAAAGCTCTAGTTCATATTCTTGAACAAGAGGGCATGGGGATCACTTTTTCACAAAAGGATTCAATTCCTGAGATGTTGCCTACACACATTGATGAAGAAGAGGGCAACAACGTTGTCACACCTAGAGCACATCAAGTGCCTCATGCAGAGGAGGGAAGGGCACATGCTCCAATAGGAGGGATTCTTGTATCCTTACAAGAAGTTTCCTAGGATCTCATACATAGAGGTCCCAACAAAATCAGTGAGCATCATGATTGTGCAGCATTGCAGCTGGAAGAAGGAGGTAGGGAGAAAGAGTAGCATCAGTTGATGAGGAGCACACACCCTTCTCTATTTCAAAAATCTAGTGCAAAGAGGAGGCAGAATATACTGTGTTGTGAAAGCAAGGGCAAGGTTTCCCAACTACATGAGCAGTCTACTCTTGACATTTATGTCGCACTGCATGGAGGCATTCCACCTGGGAGGCCACTTGATCTATAGTTGATGAGAGATATCTTGTCTTTGGGTTCACCACTCTTGGATTTTGGAGAGGTGAAGAGTTTGGGGCAATAATTCTGCATGGGGGATGTCAAAGTAGTAGGTAGCAGCATGAGGAGAGCTTCACATGCTAGAACACCAACGTCGTCTTTAAGGAGGATTGATCCCTATTGGAAGTCTCATATTTTGGTAGAGTAATCCAAGGAACTTGGTGCATGCATGATTCTTGACAACCCGGATGGAGATCATAGATACATGGTGGATGATGTGGTCATCTATTTACATGGCAGAGTCTTATTGACTAGAGCTTCTAGTCTCGAGGAGAAATTGTTACATGCATCACATGGGGACTTTTCTTCCATGCACCTTGATGAATATTTCTAGTTGATGGAGGAGTTCACTTGGGAGGACATTCAACATGACATATTCCAGAATATGGAGAGATGCATATCCCAGATGGTGATAGAGAGGATGTCATAGCCACCTTCCTACTCATTGAGAGTGGGGGATAATTTCCATTTGATCCATTTTAGCTCAAGACCTCGAGTACATGATGAAGGAGGTAGCATTTCATATTTTGTATTGTACTTATTTCCCTTATTTGAGCAGCATGATGTAACAAGAAGAATTATCTCTTCTTGCATATTGTATGATAATGTACTTGCAACTACTTGTAGCTTTGATCTTGGCTATCTTTTTGATGGTTTGTGGAGGGAGCCACATGTTTCTTGGTGTGCACCATTGGAACAAACTTGTAACTTCATGTTTTCATCTTATGAGATGAATGTGGTAGCAAAAAAGTGGCTAGGAAAGCACTTGTTATTTCTTGTTTTAATGCAGGCAAAGGATGCACTGTGCTGGTTCCATGAGAGGGACCATAATTCACTCTTCGGTTGTCATTTGGCAACTTGTTTTTATTGTATATTTCTTCCATGTATTTCTGATGTGTTTTTACTGAAGGGAAGCTTTGTATGGAGAGAGAAACCAATTGGATGGCATGGCACCCATATGATAGAGCAGCAGGAGACTTGTTGGTATGGGGCATCATATAATTTTACCATCATGATCTCACTTCATGACTTGTATGAAGGAGAGATGAGGTAGCAGAAATTTTTTTTTTTGCTATGGTTACACTTGGGAGAGTATGGGAAAAATTCTTCCCATA
Source organism: Pinus albicaulis (assembly GCA_034641835.2). Classification (NCBI taxonomy): domain Eukaryota; kingdom Viridiplantae; phylum Streptophyta; class Pinopsida; order Pinales; family Pinaceae; genus Pinus; species Pinus albicaulis. The sequence continues at coordinate 394,545,751 of CM076581.1, forward strand.
CTTTTCATGATATTTCTAGAGAGAAGGAAGGCACATTCATGGTGAAAGAAGGCTACCCTTCAACATTGGAGGATTATGAGAGGCTTCCATTTTGGAAGAAGATCTTCTCACATAGCAACATGATGGTGGATGGCTTTGGCATGTGGAATGTCAAAGAAAGGAGTCATGGAGCCTTATCACAAAGGCCTACAATGCTGTCACATAGGAGTAGGTTCTTATGGATGGAATATCCCAAGGAGATGATTTATTTCTTCTTCTTGCAGATCTCTATGAGAATATTCTCATGGGAGGACTTATTAAGGGACCTCACTTTCATCCAACTCGCTATGTATGGTAGGGAATGCATTTCTATACTTGCTGATTACTCCATTGAGTATTTGTACTTTCTCGCCATGTTTGAACAGTGCATTTCTCCTCAAAAGAGAAAGAGTATTTTTGGGTCTCATGGTCATTTTAGGGCCAATTTTTATGATGATAGTATCCTATATATACATGACTTTGGCCAAGAATATTGTTATTTTATCTATGTACAACTAATAGACATTGATGTTTACTTTCCCATGTTGGGAAAACAAACATATACATCATGTAACTTGTTGCAAGACCACTTTCCACAAGACATTCTCAAACAGTAGTTGGGAAGACTACGTAATATCCACTTGGAGAACCTTTGGTACCATCCAAAATTGCACCTAACTTTTAGAAATTTTCTGATTTGGAGGAAAAATGGTGATGATGTGCCATTCATCTTGGATGGAATGGTTTGGGTTGACATGTCTCATGACTTTGGAGGGAGAGTCCTTGGAGGCTCAATCTTCTTCTTGCCATTGGAAGGAAATTATATTTCAGCCCAAGATCAGCATTCCCTCTACACTTATCATAAGTGGAGAGGAGGATAGTGTGGGATAGGCATTCTTGCCTATCATTTTCACTTATTTAGCCCACCTACATTTCAGGAGCCAAAGGTGGAGGATATTTTTCATGAGTTGCCATGTTGGAGGGTGACTCACTTCATTTAGATGATAGCATGGGTGAGGAAGGCACTCATTCACCATGATGATAAACACCTGTACTTTGTGGAGGCCATGAAACAACAAGCAATTTTCCATTCACACTTTCCACCTTTGATTGATGCAAACACTTTGGTATTGCACACTTGGGAGGAAGCATTGGATGACAGTTTAATTTCAGATTCTCTTGATGCAGTGATGGAGGCCATTGATGGGAGGCCACATGTGAAAGAGGGGAGGAATTTTGTTCTCCTTATGCATTTTCTTGAGGACAAGAAAATATTTTGGAGGGGAGGACTGTAATGTTCCAAAACTTTAGCCTCCAAGCTAAATGAAACATTAGAGTTAGCAACAGTTCTAATCGGTGAATAAATGGGAAGAAAAGCCCATAAGTCTCCTAAGGAGGAATAAAATACTCCAAATGTGAAAGGGGACACTTTTTATAGCTCAATAAGACACCTCCATGTGTGAACATGGTTAAATTCAAGCTGCTTTGACTAAGTCAACAACGCAGTTTTAGTGGAGGAAGAATCCAAAGAGGAATAACACAATTTTGGAGGGAGATGTATCTTGGGATATAATAACCTAATTGAGTGGGGCCAAGGCCAAGAAAAATCATGTATTATATAAGGAATATGATGGCAGCATTATTATTCATGTCTTATATTATTATTCTTGTCTGCCAAGACTTGTTGCTGCTTTGTTGCTTAGCAAAGTTGTAGTGTTGTTTAGAACTGGGTGTTCCCAGGTGGGAATCCCACCTCTTTCCTTGGAGCCTCATTGAGAGATTTTTCATTCATCATTACACATCATTTTTTTAGGCCAAGCTTCAACCATCTTCATCAGCACAACTTTTTCAGAGATTGTGCAGTGTTGCTGGGTGCAATAGTGGAAGGGATTGGAATCCCAGTTTCTGAGCTAGTTTCTCATTGGAGGAAGGTTTCATTCACTTAAGAGATCTGTTTGGAGAGCTCCTGAGATTATTTTAGATCTGTGGTATCAGACCACACATTTCCCATACATTCCCAGTTTTTTTTCTGCTAGGGAATGCATTATTCTGGAGGCAATTTTCATTGCATGGTTTGGTGGCTCCGTTGCAGTGTTTCCTTGTGATTGAGAGGTTCATCCTTTCATGGGAGGAAGCCCTTGAGGTATATACAGAATATCAGACATATTTAAGCCTTATACACTCATTTACTTCAGTTTTGCAATGGTTATTCATTAAATTACTAAATTTCCCATTTTGTATGCAGAGTGTTTGATAAGAAACCCTTGCCAGTTTATTTTGTATTTTGTATAAGGAGATTAGATCTCTGTTCTTCAGCATTACTTATCAATAAATGAGTATATATATTGTCATCCTATTATTTATGTGTAAACCCTCTCTTATATTGCGCATTCCCTTGAGCATTTGCTCCAGAATTTTGCAGTCTTGGGGTTTTAGCACTTTTTGGCAATCCTAGGTGTGGGAGATTTGTTTAACCCACCTAGTTTGCTTTGTTTCAGCTCTAATCCTGGATTTAGAAGGTATATTGACTAATATATGGGATAAAAGAGTCCATTTTACCTTTTTATTGCATTTTTTGCTGGGACTGCATTTTTGAGGCATGATTCATGAGCTGTTCTAGATTTGGAACATTACAATAACCCATGAATATCTTGGAAGGTTTTTTGGTGAGTTGATATGATCAGGATAAAGAGTAATGAAGGGTTATTTGATATAGAAAAGTGAATTAGTAAGCAGATGTCAAAGGAAAGAGGGAGAAATTAAGGGTTCCCTACTCTGGAAATCAACAGAAAACATAAAAATGATGAATAGTAAAGACAGGGTGCTTTTAACAAATCCTGAATTAATAATCCTATTTATTCATTCAAATTTGGAAAAAATTTACGGATTCATGTAAGAAAGAAATATAATAATGACAAGAAGGAAATACTTCACTTCAATAGCTCATCACATGAAACCTGAAATATGATGCTATTTGATCCAATCAAGTCTTGAAACACAAAAGCCTTCAAGTCCAATAAAAAATGAATATAGAAATATTCAACAATTTATTCCACAATAATACTTCTAAAGATGAAGTATTTATACATAATTGTTTACAAAATATCCTAGAATGCTTCTAGGAATTATCTAAGGAAAATAAAAATATATTTACATCAAAATAGAGACAACTTCTTAACAAATAAACAAGTTGTCTTATCTATCCAAAAGAAATAATAACTGAGTATGAATGAGGTGCAGCTCGCTGCCTTGGTGTCTTTCTTGCTGGCTTTAGATATTTCAAGATGGTTTTGAAATCTGATCTACTTATGTTATACTCTTTCACTGATTCTCTTTAATCTCTTATACTCTTTTAAACTCAGATACTCTTTAGCCACTGTAAAATATTTGTTTACTGCTGTAAAAATATGTTTTGACTACAATTCAGTAAATTGTTTTTCTCTTTTATCTTTCTGCCTTTTTATCTTTCATAGTAAATATGTTGAATACTCCCAATCTTCATTACTTGGAATTTGTATTTTCTTAAACCTCCTAAATTTTTCATCTGCTTCTGTATACCTAGAAAATTTTGGTTTAATGACAAAAAAGTGTCTTATCTCATGTTGTAAGTAAAATAAGTCCTCAAAACTTCTAATACTTTTCCTGTTGGAGTGCCTTGTCCACCTGATTTTTCAACTTGCTCCTTTGCATATTCTCTGATATTTTTATTATAATCTTCCCGAGGCATTAATTTGTCATTGATAACCAAAATATTAGGCAAACTTGTTTGCCTCAAATTATCAAATTTGACCATAAATCTTGTTATGGTGATGTTCATATTCTCACATTTTTCCTCAAGCTACTTCATTAGGTTTATTTTGGTGATGACTTTCCTTATCTCAAGGATAGTTTCAGCCCTGTCAGTAATTTCAATCTCTTCTAACTCTTGCTTGTTCTTGCTATTGAGAAAATTTATCAGTTCTAAAGCTTGCTCAAGTTTTTTACCTAGTTCTTCTTTGGTCTTTTGAATCTCTTCTAATTCTGCTTTGAGTAAATCTCTCTATTCAAAAATTACTTGAATTGAGGGCCACACATCATTGATGGCTTCTATGATCTTGTTCCAGAAATGATTTTTCACATATGAAATCTATTCCTTTAAGGTCAATTCCTTCTGTAACTTCTTCAATTATTCATTTAGTCTAATGGCCTTTTTATCATGTGTTTCGACATTTCTTTGAGCCAACTTGTTTGTATTTTCAATGTTATCAACCATATTATTCAATCTGTTGATTTCACTTGTCTGAAGTGGCATTTTTTTCATAGCTTTCACTAGTTTGCTGGCCTCATCTGTAGTGTGAGATGCTGTAGTGGATGACTCTCTAGTTGATTTTGTGGATGATGTCATTAGCATTGCAGTAGCCAGTGGCAGTTTGGGTGCCAACTCTTCTACTAGAGTTGATGGCACATCTATAGTGATCACAGGAATAATCGTAGGAATTTCTAGTACTTTTGGTGTTTCCTTTTCCTGGACAAGTTTATCCATTTGAGTTTCCATTTATTTGATCTGGGGTGTCAACTGAAAAATAAAATTTTTCATGTCATCCTTTTCATTATGTCCTTCTATTATTTCCTTGTGTTGAGGATGTTCACTTGAAGGCATTTTAAGTTGTTTTCTCAATGTTGTAATGTCCTCATTTTTCTTTTTCACTAACTCCTTTGCTGCTTTGACATTTGCAGGGTCATATCCAACCTACAAGACCAATTATTCTAAGGATTTAATCCTAATATATTTAGCATATAAGGATGCTTTGTCCATTTTAATTTGATATTTCATGTTCTTGACAGTGTTCTGAAGTTTTTGAGCACTCATAGCTTTGGTTGTAACAATAGAGTACAACATCTCTGAACTCTATCTATCAAATTCAATTTGATTAAGAGCATGATTTTTTTCTGTTTGGACTTCTAAGTCAATCTTCTTGTAATATGCCACTGTTTTTGTAATTTTCACTATAGGCTGCAATACTGACATGATTAGATTTTTGTTTGAATAATCAAAGGCAGACAAAAGTCTATTTTGAACACTTGGTGTTTGTTTTAGATATTGAAAGTAGATATCATTTTTTATCTCTTCATTCTTTAACTTGATATGTTTGTACTTTTCCCTGATATCTAAATACTTCTCCTCAATTGTTTATGAGGATGAAGCCTCCATGTTCTATTGTTTCTCCATCAACTGTGTATTTCCATTATTAACCTGCTCTTCATTTCTATTCTCTGTATTCTGCTCAGTTATGATAATAGTGGCAGCATCCATGTTGGTGTCTGGGAGATCTGTTTCTTCAACATCAATGGTTACCTTTTCTTTACCTACTGGATCTGTTTTAGGCCTTTTATTATATATTATCTTGAACTTATTTTCAGTAGTGGTTTTAACAACATAATTTTTTTCTTCTCTGACCGTCTTGGTGGCTTTTTCTAGTTGATCTGCAGTTTGTAAAGTGTGCCTAGTATCACTTTTCTTCACTGCATCTATTAAAGTATTTCTATCAAGTCAATCTGATTGGCATATTTCTCTATCTCTAGTTTTGTCTCATGAATGAAGGGTGTGAATTTACATATAACCCTCATTTTACTTATTATCCCTTATGGATCATAATTCCAAGAAAAAATTTCTTCAAACCTGTATTCTAATAGCTGCTTAGTTTCTTCTGCCTCTACATCTCTATGATTGCAAATAAATGGCCCCACTTGATTCTTCTATTTAAACTATGTTTTCTTCTTTGCTGCTAGGAAATTGATAGAATCAGAGTTTAATATTTTCCTGATATACTCCAAGGAAAAAACCCTCATTGATATGAATTTGGGTATCTTGTAGGGTAATAAATTTGATCCAAATTCTCTAATCTTAGTGTGCTTTTCATACAAGTACCAATCACCAGTGTTGGTCTCTTCTCTGGTAACTGTAAAATCTTCTTCATCTCATCATTTATCCTTGGTTGTTTAGCATTTGTCAATATTTTAATTAATGGATGGATGAAGAAGTCTGAAAACTCTGCATAGGTGAACTTTGTAGAATCTTTCCTGATCAAATAGGTCCATAAAATAACTGAAATAGGATTCCCTTCTACATCAATATTTTCAAGGGTTAGTGGAAAATTATTTGCTTGAAGATACAAAAACATGTGGAAGAGGAAAGAAATGTATCTGAACACTCCTTCAATTGGAAATTTAACTAACTAGTCATGAATATTGTCAGCAATATATCCAACATAATAATAGATAACAGATGGAGGTTTTCTTGGTGTGAAAGTGGATAGGAAACCTAATATGGATTCATCTATATGTTCATCACTAAAGTACCCTAAAATGAAAGATAACATGGAAATTACATGCCTAGAACCCTCTGGAAATTTTGAAGTGGAATATGGAGGATTATTTTGAGGAATTTATACATGTAAAGGCATAAATGTTTGGAGGATCAAGAATATTTTTGGAAAATCAAGACCAATATATAGCTTAGTAAGTGCTTCAATGGACAAAGGAACTTCTTGAGGATCAGTCTTAAATTGTAACATTTGACTAATGGATTCAACAGTAATGGTGAAATGTAATTCTTTATTGGCATTGACTATTGCTCTTTGCTTAGGAATATAATGATGATGGCATAACCTAATGATCTATGGGCATGAGTGGGTAACTGGAACCACATATTTGGGCAAGTGTGATTCCAAAATTTTAACTTCTTCAACATTATCCAAATATTTTTCATAGCTCTAGTTATGAAGTTCTTGAAAATTGAATTCTACAATAGGATCTGTTATCTTATAGTCAATATCTACTAATGGAGTGTGCTCAATATCTACAACAGGGGGTTGTAGAGGATTAGTGACTATGGCAATCTTAAAAGATGCAGCTGGAGTAGATTTAGCCATATTGAAGTTTTTTGAATTAAAAAACTCTGTTTTTTAGACCTTTTTGGCTAATTCTGCAAGATTAAACTGTTTGAAAAATCATTTTTAACTCTGATAGGGATTTCTTCGATAAAAACATGAAAAATATAGTCTTCCCTTGGGCTTTTCCTTTCAATTTTGGATTCTTCAACTTGATTCACATACTTTTACTGGTTATAAACAAGAAAAAAGGGTTTCTTGAGTTTTTTGAATGGTTAATTGGGTAAAAATTATTTTGAGATTTAGGCAAAGAGGCTTAGGCTACCTTTAGAGGGTTTCTGGGCTCACTTTTGGGTTTAAGACAATGCACAGCATAAACAAGGTTTTTTTATAAATTTTGATAGGGTTTGGCCTGTTTTTGGATGTTTTTAACAGGTTTCTTTGGATAGTTTTGAACTCTGAATATAAATTTTCTTTTAAAAGGTCATTTCAAATCTAAACAGGCTTAATTTTCTTGGAAGAATACCTGTTATACATAGGTAATGGGCTTTGAGGAAGTATCTGAAGGTTTCAAATAGTTTCTGTGGTATCTTTTCGATCTCCATAGCAATGCAAAGCTCCTCGACAATCTGCAAGGGGTACATGCTAAAATTTGCAGTATTTTGGCATGAAAATGGTGGAAAATTCTTTGTTTCAAGTTTATAATAGTTTATACAGGGGTTATGCACAGAAAATATAAGAAATCAGTGCATTTCCAACGTTTATTAGTCAAATTAGGGCTAACAGGTGCCTACAATAAATGGCCGCCAACTCATAATGGTTGTTTTTGGGCTCAAAGGGTAGGAAACCGCGAGCGGTTATCACGTGCCATTTTGGTGGTAAGCTATTTTGGATGGATCAAATGCGATCCAGTAAAATGGAAACATGTGGAGGAAAGAGAAATTTAACATACCACCCATTTCACGTAGAATTGAGATGGGAATATCGCGCAATTTTATTTGCAATATGGATCTTCTGTCGTTGGATCGCAAGATTCGATTGCGGATGGCCCAGATCTATTGGAAAAGTAGCACCTAGATGAAAAGTGTGGTCGAGGTTTTCATATTCGGCGGGGGATGAGTTTAAACTTTAAAAAAATATATTTATTAAAGTTTAAAACTATATATTATATTGTAGAGTGGGGGGATAAGATTTATATATGTTTCAATTAAAACATTTAAGAATTTTTTCAACGAATACGTGGGCGTGTGTTTAATATATGGTATAATAGAACATTAACACTTGTCTTAATACCATAGTGGCATGGATTAGTTTTAATGACATGTTTGAAGCAATGGGATTTGGGCAAGGATTAATTCACCATGTGGAATATTTAAACATTGGTTTAAACATTAAATAGAGGGTTTGTGGGTTATTTATTTATAAAGGATTTAATATATATGGGAAGGAGTAGTTTTAGGAGTTTAATAAATAAATTAGAAATTCATATAAAAATGGATAATATATAAAATGCATGTTTTAACATTAAGTAAAGTGTAAATTAAAACATAGCTTTGTCTTTGTTGTGTTTTGTACACTATAACTTAGGATAAAGGAATTTTATGGGTTTTTGAATGATTTTTTTAAAGGAAATGAAATTAGTTATTTATGGTTTCACTTTTACTAAGTAAAAATGTTTTTTTACTTAGGAAAAGGGATCATGATTATGGATAAAGGGTAAATGCTGATGAATATGGGTTTTGTTTAGGAATTCAATATTTTTAACCAATCATTCATCGAGCCTTGGATCCGGTCCCAACAGAAGTTAGAGAAATGCTCTGAACCTCTTTAACTGATAGTTTAGAATACTGAATAATTGTAGGGGAAGGGAAATTAGTGATTTTTTCCTGATGATGCTTTATTACATGCTTTCACAACTTATTTCTACCTACCCATATTTATTTCTAACATTTTTATTTCCTTTTCATGGGTGCATTTAGGCTTGCAAACCTAAATCAATTTTCTTTCAAAGCATAAAAACTATCTAAGTCTAACCTTATTTCATTCGAGGGCTCAGATTAAACTGTTGTGTTCCTCATTTATTCTCTATCTTATCTACTGATTTTTCAAGTTTATATTGTTTGACATATCTTTATTCTCTATCTAAAACATGAAATTCAAAGCATGAAAAGTTAAGATTAAGATGTTTAACTAATCATGGATTATGGAATTTATTGAAAATATGCACATAATCATTATTCTTGCAGTAAAGTAAATAGTAGTGGAATTTTGACTTGCTCACTTTCAGGTATTATTTTTATCTCTTTTTCTTTTGGGGTCTATCTTTTTCTAAGTCCTTTGATTTTTCTTTTAGGACTTTTACCCTCTTTTTATTTTTTATTATTTTTCATTTTTCAAAATATGGGACACAACTTGAAAAAAGAAAGGTATGTACATATTTACAAGACTATCAAAGTCAATTCAAAAATTATGAATCCTATTATTATAGGACCCTAAAATGCCAAGCAACCAAACTCTAAAGAGGAGTTATCATAGGCTGACACTCAATGCTGGATAAATCCAAGGGCCAAAAATACATTGGCGGTGCAATGTCACACCCTAAAAAGAGGGAAACCCCCAAAGTGCACACCACAATGCTATTGCAACAATCGACACATCCAAGAAATGTCCAATTCGTGAAAAAAACCCACAATCCAAATGGAGAAAGAAAGACATAACCTTCTCCTACTTTCCTTGGAAGGGCGAGTGGCTCAAGAAAGGATGAGGAATTCCCTCAACACCAAAGGCATGAGAAATGAATGCTACCTCATTCCCATTGATGGGGAAACTTTCAATTTTGATGGAGTGTGGACCGAGTGAGGGGTTTTTCATCACCTAGACCCAACCCTTCTGCGAGGGCATATCAAGGAATAGTCGAGATGACTAGGGTAGATAGCCCAATGGATTTCACTACTCTTCATCCATCCAATATTGACCCCACCTAGATATTTTACCCTCATGAAAGGGTTGATGTAGCAAGCACACACGCAAATTATCCCTTGAACCAGCCACCAACAAAAACGCTCGCCCAAGCAACACATAAACCACTGTCGTCGCCTTTTGGAGAGAACCAACTACGAAGACCACATTTTCCAACGAACAAGACAATGAGCACTACTGCTATGAACAAGTTTGAATTTTTTCATCGTATTTCCCAAGCACCTTGACTGCAGCAACCATGCTCCTCCGAACATACCATTGGAGAGGGGGCTCCTGAGCAAGGGGCTTCCCAATACCATACAAAAAACACATTATGGAATGAATAAAAAAGGACGGGAGAAGCACAATCTTCACTTGCAAGTATAGGAAAAAACAAGTGTGAACTCAATATAGGAAACTAACAATGTTACAAGTCTCTTTCGTAAGATGCAACACCCTGACAAGCATCAAACTAGCTCTCCTAGAGACACCACATGACCCTAGATTACAATCAAAACCCAAAAAAAAAAGACAAAACCCTGCGATCAATGATCCTACCGTAGGTTCACCTACAGTAACCTTGTTATGACTTCTCCCTCCTCTAAATGATAGGTTTCAATGAAATTATCATGACATCGATAGCAGCGAACCACCGTCATCGATGGAATTCGAACACTTCACCAGATCATTCAATTAGTAGGAGTGACAGGCAATGTGTAGAAAGGGAAGGGACGTAGTTAACATGAGTTAATGACACGTGCTTACTAGGAATTCCTCGTTGAAGACCAATAATTTTAATGGTCTATCCCCATCATGATGAAATTTGAGGATATTTCCCAATCCTCTCGAACCAAGAAGAAAAACTCGTTGGATGCATCAATGTAGCACGTGTGTAGCCTAGAACATCTAAGGGCATCACAAACCTATTATTGCCTCAAAATTCCATGTCCTAAACGACCATAGTCTCTCTAATAATCTGGCCGCTAAGGGGAACCTCCATGTAGGTAGTTAGTAGGCTGAGGTCTCATTCATTATCAGAATTAACCAGAAAAATCACTCCACAAACTAACAATGACCATGCACCACAACCCATAGAATCAAGAAAGATCTCTCAATCTATAAATCCTTACTATGTATGGACCTGGTAAGTTTCCTCGTGTTGAGTAAAATTAAGCCGCAGGCTCCACTCCTAGTGGTGTCCTTCTATCAATTCCTTTAAGTTTTAGCCTTGCGACCATACTCCCCCCGGAACCCAAACACTCTAATTTCTTAGAAGGTGTTGGCGGAGTCCTTAGAGTAACATCCGACAATCCCTGGTCAAATCATGTATGGTAGAGACTAGGATGATGTCTAATCATCTTCGAGCTCCCAAATTTCATTTTTCATTAGTGAAAACATCATTGGAAAATTCTTTCGCAGTGGTTTGTCTTTCATAAATCCAAGAATTTCACCTCTGACAATGAAATATGAATGTTGTCGATAGTCCCTTATAATAATTACTCCGGTCCTAAAGGCCAAAATAATAGGACCATACTACTAGCACGTTATTCCATGCTAATGTATTCAGAGCATAAGATTTCTTTGAGCACTCTAATTTTTTCAAAGTAACAACACCGAAACCGCGACGCATCCAATTAAGGCCAGGAACATTCTGCCGACAAAAGGGATGGAAGGGCAGGTGCACACCAAGTAGGCAAACCGACCTTTATGCCCCAAGATCCAAGTACGAGCTTTTTAACTACAACAACTTAAATATATGCTATTGGAGCTAGAATTACCACGACTTTTGACACCAAACTTTCCCTCCAATGGATCCTCATTAAGTGATTTAGATTGTACTCAATCAAATTTCCAGACTCAATGAGCCTAGTATTGTTATTTATTGTCACTACCTCCCCATGTCAGGATTTGGTAATTTTTGCGCCTGCTACCTTCCTTTGATGTGATAGCCATTTCTTAGGCTCCCTCTTTGGAATCGAACCCTAATTATTGATCACCCATCACCACCATGGTAGGTCTCTATCCTACCATCGAAAGTTGATAGGGAAAGAATTTTAATGAAGCATTTCCAACACAAGGGTTGTGTGATCTGTCGAGTTATCATGATTCACCGGAGAAGCAGGCAAGTGCACGCCAACCTTTTATCTAAAAAATGCATCACTTCCAAAGAGTTAGTACTTGGTGCACATATTTTCTCTAGAATTACTACGGTTATCTGAGTAGTATGGTACCATATAAAAACTATAACTGATTTATTGAGCCATTAGCAGTTTCATAGTCTGAATTAGTTCATACTTAGACATGCATGGCTTAATATTTGAGACAAGCATATAACTACTGGCAGGATCAACTAGGTAGCACCCTCCCACTTCAAAGGGCATTCAAAATTATCTCTTACCAAGAGCCACCCTGAACACCCATAATGTCAAAGAGAGGTCAAAACATCATGTAAAGATTTTATACCTTGCACCTCTTGCATCCCAAAGAAGGGATTAGAGCCCACACACACTACATACCAAGGACATGAAAAAGAAATGCCGACATCAAAGGCAATGGATGATGGATAAAGGGTCACCCCAACGAGTCACATTGCATCGAGGCCGCCCAGGAGTTGGAAACCACCCCCAACTAGCAAGAATGGAAAAAGCCTTATCAGCCATGATATCCACAATGAACTGACAAAGGGGAGAGAAAAAACAATACTCTCTTAGAAATACCCCCGAAGCCCTCCCCGCCTCACACCAAGGCCATCTAGGAGTCCACCCTGACAACATCAAAAGTGGACCTCAAGTACCTCCATTGACCTCGATGTGAAGGAAAACAAGGGAAACAAATGAAGAAAGACCAATCCCACAAACTCTCTCTCTAAAATGCCTCCCAACCATCCCCGCCCCACACCGCAGCCACCTAGGAGTCCACTTGGATAGCAACAATGATGGACCTTGATCACTCAATCTCCTACAGTGACCTTGATGCAAAGGAAAAGTAAGGAAATAAAGGGAGAACAACCAACCCCATAGTGTCTCTTAAAAATTACCTCTGACCTTTCCCACCCAGTAGCGAGGCCAGCTGGGAGTCTACCCAGACAACATCAACAATGGACCTTGAACACTTGATCTCCTGCGACAACCTTACTGCAAAGGAAAAAGAATGAATTAAAAGGATAATGACCAAGTCAACAACCTCTATTATAAATGCCAACCCAACCCTCCCCACCCCACACCGAGGCCACCTAGGAGTCCACTCAATCAAGAGAAAAAATGGACCTTGATCGTTTGATCACCTGCAACACCCTCGATGCAAAAGGAAAAAGGAAGGAAATAAAACAAGAACGACTAAGCCTTCAACCTCTCTTAAACTTCCCCCCAAACCCTCCCAACGCCACACCAAGACCACCTAGGAGTCCACCTGGAACTCAGCAACGGTGGACCTCAATCGCTTGATCACCTATAGAAACCTCAATGCGAAGGAAAATGATGAAAATAAATGAAAATTAAGAGGCTCGCTACACAATCCATGAACATATTCGAACAAGAGGAGGGATCAAGAGCCCCGCACGCCACACACCCTACATATAAGCAACCTAGGAGATTTCTCCACCAACTTACCAACTGGACAATGAATAATTTTCACCTGCATCCACCTCCACACAGAGGAGGGAGGTCAAAGTGTTCAACCTTGAAGTGCTCCTTCCAAATATAGCCCCCACCATCAACGTAGCAAGCCTCCTCCCCATTGGACAACAATTTCATATGTGATCAAAACAAGAAATACCCATTACCTTGTGTCTCAACATTCCAAGCCGCAAAATTCTACTGTGCACGCAAGATACAAGGAAAAAGTCGACCATTAAAATAAACATATGGGCCACCACATCTGTCAAAATCCCAAAGCCAACACAAGGACATACAACATGAAATTTGAAAGTAATTCCAAACCTTAATTTTACAACAAGGAGAACTGCTCCTCAAATCACCCAATGGAAAAAGCAAGCAAGAGGGGCGGCTTACAACCAAAACCCTTACACATTCCTCTTAAATGTATGTATCTCAACCCATAATGCTGACATAGAAAGAGTACAAGCACAAGAAACTATCACAATAAAGATCCAAACAATACGGAGGATAGTCATATCAAGGAGCCACACACAACAACCCATCCAATTCTTAGAACACAGAATGAAAGGGGAATTGTTCACATATGCCTCCAAGGAAAAGCATGGCTAACATTACTACTCATGTGATACCAAGTGGGGATGGATAGAATATGAATGTTGGCCACCATAAAAATGACCCAAGGCCATTCTTCAGGCACACCCAAACAAGAAACTCAATTACCAATGAGAGAAAATCCAACCTCTCCCACCCACCAAAAGGGGAGGAGGTGAACAATATGGCAAGGAGCCAATCTCAATAGAGCCAATGAGAAAATAAGGGGCATGGGATCAACATAGGTGAGAGCTTAGTCATCTCAAGAAGTGGTAACTCTGTTCACATATCCCTCCTAGGATGATCATGGCCAACATTACCGCTCATGTGCTACTTAGTGGGGATGGAGAGAATATGAGAGTTGACGACCCTACAAATGACCCAAGGCCATTCTTTAGGCACACTCAAACAAGAAACTCAATTACCAACCCACCTTTCACATGAAAAGCCAACTCCTCCCCCCACACCAAAATGTGAGGAAATGAACAATATAGCGAAGAGCCAACTTCAATGAAGCGAACAAGTGACATAGTGAAGAGCCCATTTCAACGGAGAAAACGTGTGACCAAGGGCTACAAGAGAGACATAGAAAAGAGTTGATTTCAACAAATATAATGAGCGAAAAAAGGGCACGGGAGAAACATAGGCGAGTGGCCAGTTGTCTCAAGGAGCCACATACGACAACCCCATACAACTCCAAGAAAACAAAGCAGAAGGGGAAGATTGTTCATGTATGCCTCCTAGGAGGAGCATGGCCAACATGACCACTCATATGCTACTGAGTGGAGATGGGAGAAGAAAGTCGGCAAACCTACAAATGACCCATGGAAATTCTTTAGGCACACCTGAACAAAACAACTCAATTACCAACCTACCTTTCACAGGAAAATCCAACCCCTATCCCTGACCAGAAAGGGGACCGAATGAAGGAGAAAGGGAGAAAATGGAAAACAGGCCGCACAAATGTGCACAAGGCACCCGGGCAGTGACAACTTAGAAATTGTGATAAGGCTGACCTCAAAAAAAATTACCTAACCCTAACACATTTCGTCGAGCACCCCCACACGGCGTGATGCGACGCTTCGAACTGAACTAAGGCACAAGGGAGAAAATGGAAAACGGGCCACCCGGACGTGAAAAAGTCACCTGGGAGGTCACAACATAGAAAATTTGATACGGCTGCCCTTAAATGAAATGACTTGACCCGAACACTTTTCGTTGGGTGCCCTCACACAACATGCCTGACCGAATGAAGGCATAAGAGAGAAAATAGCAAACGAGCTGCCTGAACATGCACAAGGCACCTGGGCAGTCACAACATAGAAAATTTGATAAAGCCACCCTTAAAAAAAATGACTCGACCCGAATGCATTTAGTTGGGCACCCTCACACGGTGCGCCCGACCGAATGAAGGCATAAGGGATAAAATGGAAAATGGGCCACCCAAACGTGCACAAGGCACCCAGGCGGTCACAACGTAGCATATTTGATACGGCCACCCTAAAAAAAAAGACTTGACCCAAACGCATTTTGTTGGGCACCCTCACATGGTGTGCTCGACTAAAAGAAGGCACAAGGGAGAAAATGGAAAATGGGCCACACGAACATGCACAAGGCTCCCGTGCTGTCACAAATTAGAAAATTTTATATGGCCACCCTCAAAGGAAATGACCTGACCCGAATGCGTTTCGTCGGGCATCCTCACATGGCGCGACATGACTTGCCCAACCTAACAAAGGCACAAGGGAGAAAACATCAAACAGGCCGCCCGAACATGCACAAGGCACCTAGGCAGTTACAACTTAGAAAATTTGATACGGCTGGCCTCAAACGAAATGACCCCACCCAAACGTGTTTCGTTGGGCGCCCTCACATGGTGTGACACGAAGCACCTGACCTAATGAGGTCACAAGCGAGAAAAAGACCAACGGGCCACCCAAATGTTCACAAGGCACCTGAGCAGTCATAACTTAGAAAATTTGATGTGGCTGCCCTCAAACGAAATGACCCGACCCAAATGCGTTTCATCGGGAATTCTCACATGGCATGACACCACGCAACCGACCGAGTGAAGGCACAAGGGAGAAATTGGCAAACGGGTTGCCCGACCGTGCAGAAGGCACCTAGGTGGTCACAACTTAGCAAATTTGATACAACTGCCCTCAAACGAAATGACCCGACCTAAAATCATTTCATCGGGCGCCGTCACACGACAGGACACAAGGGGCCCGATCAAAAGAAGGTACAAGGGAGAAAACAAAAAATGGGCCATCTGAACATTTAGAAGGCACCCAGTTGGTCACAAATTATCAAATTTGATACGACTACCCTCAAACAAAATGACCCGACCCGAATGCATTTTGTTGGCTGCCCTCACACGGTATGCCAAACTTAATGAAGGCACAAAGGAGATAACGGAAAATGGGCCACCCAAATGTGCACAAGGCACTCGGGCAGTTGCAACTTAACAAATTTGATAAGGCGACCCTCAAATGAAACGACTCAACCCGAATGCGTTTGGTCTGGCACCCTCACATGATGCGACACGATGCACCTGATCGAATGAAGGCATAAGGGATAAAATAGGAAATAGCCTGCACGAATGTGCACAAGACACCTGGGTGGTCACAACTTAGCAAATTCAATACGACTAACCTCAAACTAAATGACACAACCTGAATGCATTTCGTCGAGTTCCCTCACATGATGCGAGACAACACACCCAACCGAATGAAGGCATAAGGGAGAAAATGACAAACAGGTTTCCTGAACATGCACAAGGCACCTGGGTGATCACAACTTAGAAAATTTGATATGGCAGCCCTCAAATGAAACAACCCAACCTGAACCCATTTCATCAGGCACCCTCACACGGCACGACATGAACCATCTAACCTAACAAATGCACAAGAGAGAAAATGGAAAACTGGTAGCCCGAACATGCACAAGGCACTCAGGTGGTCACAACTTATCAAATTTGATACGACCGCCCTAAAATGAAATGACCTGACCCGAAGACATTTTGTCGAGCGCTCTCACACGGCGTGACACGGTGCGCCCGAACGAATGAAGGCAAAAGGGAGAAAACAGAAAATGGGATGCCTGAACCTGCACAAGGCACCTAGGCGGTCAAAACTTAGCAAATTTGCTACAGACACCCTCAAACGAAACGACTCAACCTGAACACGTTTCTTCGGGTGCCCTCACATGATGTGACACAACACGCTTGAACGAACGAGGGCACAAGGGAGCAAATGGAAAACAGGCCACCCGAACATGCACAAGGCACCTAGGTGGTCACAACTTAGCAAATTTGATATGGCCACCATCAAACGAAACAACCTGACCCAAACGTGTTTCATCGAGCGACCTCACATGGTGCGACACGACACACCCAACCGAACTAAGGTAGAAGGGAGAAAATAGAAAATGGGCCACCCGAATGTGCATAAGGCATCCAGGCAGTCACAACTTAGCAAATTTGATACAGTCACCCTCAAACGAAATGACCAGACCCGAACGCGTTGTGTTGGGTGCCCTCATAAGGCATGACATGGCGCACCCGACCAAACGAAGGCAACAGGGAGAAAATGGAAAACGAGCCACACGAATGTGCACAAGGCACCTGGGCTATCACAACTTAGAAAATTTGATATGGCTGCCCTCAAATGAAACTTCTCACCATGAAGATGTTTCATCGGGCACCCTTACACGGCGCAACATAGTGCGCTTGACTGAACGAAGGCACAAGGGAGCAAATGATAAACGGTTTGCATGAACGTGCACAAGGCACATAGGCAGTCAAAATTTGGAAAATTTGATACGACTGCCCTAAAAAAAAATGACCTGACCCAAATGCATTTCATCAAGCACCCTCACATGGCGCAACACGATGCACCCGATTGAACGAAGGCATAAGAGAGAAAATGGGAAATGGGTCGCATAATCGTGCACAAGGCACCTAGGCGGTCACAACTTAGAAAATTTGATACAGTCGCCCTCAAATGAAATGAACCGACCCGAACGCGTTTCGTCAGGTGCCCTCACACAGTACGACACGACGCGCCCGACTGAACAAAGTCACAAGAATCAAATGACAAACAGGCTGCCCAAATGTGCACAAGGCACTCGGGTGGTCGCAACTTAGAAAATTTGATACGGCCACCCTCAAACAAAATGACCCGACCCGAACGCGTTTCGTTGGGTGCACTCAAACGACGTGACATGGTGCGCCTGACCAAATGAAGGCACAAGGGAGAAAATGGAAAATGAGCCGCACAAACATGCACAAGGCACTTGGGCAGTCACAACTTAGAAAATTTGATACGGCCACCTATGTGCCTTGTGCAGGATGTGCGGAACATTGCCACAGGGCATCCGCACCATACGTCAGGTCGAGTCAGGAAGAGCGCTAGTCGAGTCGGGTGGCAGACATGCAGGATGTGTGGAACAGTATCTTAGTGCATCCATAGTGTAGTTCAGGTCAGGTAGGGCATCCGTACAAGTCTAAACTTCAGTTCAAAGCTTGTTTTGAAGTCATCATAAATCAGAATTGAGTGCCAAAAGTTGCAGTAGGTGCGTATTGATAGGCCGAAGCTAACCATACTACTGGGAAGAAGATTAGGAAAATGGAGAGCTTTGGGGAAGGTACATACTCGTAGGAAGTAGCTGACCTGAGTGACCTGACAACACTTGGGCAGACTTCTGCAAAACATTCTGACCCGACCTGACCCAACCCGAATGAAGGCACAAGGGAGCAAACGGAAAATGGGTCGCAGGAATGTGCACAAGCAAAATGGGTGGTCACAATTTAGAATTTTTTATAAGGCCTCCCTCACACGACCTGAACCAACCTGACTTGAACGTGTTTCCTTGGGCGCCCTCACACGACATGATCCGACCCTCCCGAATGAAGGCACAAAGGAGCAAACAGAAAATGGGTCGCACGTATGTGCACAAGGCACATGGGTGGTCAAAACTTAGCATTTTTTATATGGCCTCATTAACATGACCCGACCTGTCCTGAACCGAATGCGTTTACTTGGGTTCCCTCACATGACCCAACCTAACTCGGCCCAAATGTGTTTCCTTGGGCACCCTCACATGGCACCACCCAACCCGCCTGAACAAAGGCACAAAGGAACAAACAACAAATGGGTGGAACGAATGTGCATAAGGCACTTGAGCAGTCACAAATTAGAATTTTCTATATGACCTCCCTCACATGACACGACCCCACCTAGCTCGAACATGTTTCCTTGGGTGCCCTCACATGACATGACCCGACCTGACCTGCCTGAAAAAAGGCACAAGAGAGAAAATTGGAAACAGGTCACATGAATGTGCACAAGGAACATGGGCAGTCACAACTTAGCATTTTTTATATGGCTGCCCTCACACGACTCGACCTGACCCGAACGTGTTTCCTTATGCGCCCTCACATGACTTGACCCGACTTGACCTACCCAAACACATTTCCCTAGACTCCCTCACATGACACGACCCGACCTGACCCGCCCGAACACATTTTCTTGGGCACCCTCACATGACATGACCCGGCCCGACCCGCTCGAACACGTTTCCTTGGGTGCCCTCACATGACAAGACCTGATCGGACCTGCCCAAACACATTTCCTTGGGGGCCATCACACGACCCGAATCGAACACTTTTCCTCGGGTGCCCTCACTTGACCCGACCTGACCTGCACGAACACATTTCCTTTGGGACCCTCACACGGCACGCGCCAACATGAATGAGTTTCCTTGGGTGCCCTCACACAACCCGAACGAAGGCATGAGGGAGAAAATGACAAACGGGTCGCACGAACCTGCACAAGGAACAGGGGCGGTCATAACTTAGCATTTTTTATATGGCCTCCCTCACACGACCTGACCTGACCTGACCCGAAAATGCTTCCTTCGGCACCCTCCCATGGTAGAACCTAACCCGACCGGAACATGTTTCCTTGCACATGCTCACACGGCATGACCGGACTCGCCCGAACAAACGCACAAGGCAAAAAACGTCAAATAGGTTGCACGAACATGTAGAAGGCACACAAGCAGTCACAACTTATAATTTTTGATATGACCTCCCTCACATGAACTGACCCCACCTAGCCCGAACACATTTCCTTGGGTGCCCTCACATGGCACGACCCGACCCGACCCGCTCGAACAAAGGCACAAAGAAGAAAATCAGAAACGAGTCACACGAATGTGCACAAGGCACAGAGGTGATCACACCATAGAATTTTTTATATGACTACCCTCACACGACTCGACCCGTCCCGACCCAACCCAAACACATTTCCTTGGGCACCCTTACATGACTCGGCCTGACCTGACGCTACACGACCCACTAGAACGCATTTCCCTAGACGCCCTCACATGACACTACTCGACCCAACCTGACCTGCTTGAACGCATTTCCTTTTGTGACCTCACATGACATGACCCAACCCAACCAGCCTGAATGTGTTTCCTTGGGTGCCCTCACATGGCACAATATGACCTAACCTGCCCGAATGTGTTTCCTTGGGCGCCATCACACGACTCGACTTGACCCGACCCTACCTGCCCGAATGCGTTTCCTTGGGTGCCCTCACATGACACGACCCGACCCAAACATGTTTCGTTGGGCACCCTCACACAACACGAACCAACCCAAACATGTTTCCTTGGGCACCCTCACATGACCTGACTCGACCTGCTCGAATGAAGGCACGAGGGAGAAAACAGAAAATGGATAACAAAAACGTGCAGAAGGCACAAAGGTGGTCACAACTTAGCATTTTTTATACGGCCTCCCTCACACGACCCGACTCAACCCGACCCAAACGTGTTTCCTTCACCACCCTCCCACAGCGGGACCTGACCCGTCAAAACGAAGGCATGAGGGAGTAAATGGAAAATGGGTGCCATAAACATGCACAAGGCACAAGGGAGGTCATGAATTAGCATTTTTAACACAACCGCCCTCACAGAACCTGACCCGTCATGCTTGAATGCATGACCTGACCTGCCTGAACACATGACTCAACCCACCTGAATGCACAACATGAATGACATGACTTGGACTTCTCAAACACATGACCCAACCTCATCGAGCGTGCAACCAAAAAAACATGACCCGACCTACCTGAATGCAAGACTCGGATGGCATGGCTAGACCCGCCCAAATGGCACTACCCAAACCCCATGACCTGACCTGCCCGAACATGCACAAGGCACACCCATGATCACCACTTATAATTTTTGACACGGTCACCCTCACACGACATGAACCCACCCCCCAATGTGTTTCCTTGGGTGCCCTCACACGAGTGAAGCACTGACACCACTACCACTTCGTGACAAATGGTATTAGAGCTCGATTCAAGGCGAGTTGAGCTTTGTTGAAGATTGAATATTGAAGTAGGAGTACAATGATAGGGTGTAGTTGGTATTGAAGCTTGGAAATTATATTGGTTGGTCTCAGTGAAACATTGGCAGGGGTGGTCAGGGTCAAATCTGCATAACAAGACATGGAAAGTTGGGAAGAATGTCAATGGAGGCTTTTTTAGACCTTTTATAGGTTGAGGCTTTCATCAACCATCTTTTGTCATATTTCCACCAAATTCTTCAAACACCCTTAGTCATCATCCTCCACTCATGGGTCTTACATACTCCCCCACTTAAAATAAGACTGTTGTCCCCAATAGTGCTACCATCATCATCACATCATATCATCGTAATACATCATCACAACTTTCGTTGCAATGTATCATTGCACAATATCGTTGAATAAACCATCAAGGTTCATGTCTAACATATCCAAGGGAAATATCTTGTCAATCCATAATCATCAACACATTCGTCACAATCACCACGTGCTATACCATCGTGGGAAGTCAACCTCTCCATCATGGCCAAATATTGCTGCAACATATATTGTGTCAACCCATCATATATTGTCAATATCATGTGAATCTCTGCATCAAGTACTCCAACCAACTCAATGTAACAAAACCTGTTATGTATCTAGCATAACTTTGCACACTGCTATAGCCCTCATAAATCGAACTAGTCGAGTGATCAGTCCTACCATACGTTCTCATCATGAGAATGCACATCCTTATACCCCGCGTTAGTTGTTCCTCTCACATCCTATCACATCCATCAACTTAATCAAGAATCCATACCATATGAGTGTAAAGTAAGCCATGATTAGGTCCATGAAGTTCCCTTCATCACATTCGCAACATGTTGTCCATCTAGCAAGCCATCTCTATCTGGAATGTGATTTTGATGATGCCAATATCCATGTGTTGTTCAAAATACAGTCACAACTATTGAGAATCATCCACGCGTAAAATTTCCTCCCCAAATAAAGTCAATAACATCCTCTCAACAATGTGCCATATTCAATTCCATTAAGGTATGTTCAACCCATCTGCAATATGCATCCAACATACGTACCAAAGTTAAGTGAAGAAGTCTCAACCCATGCCCAAGTGTATACCACCAAGGCATCTCATCGTTGCATCTCCATCAAGCTCCAAAGTGTCCCATTGATCATCTTCATCAAGTGACTCCTCATAAACACACCTAAATGTGCTCAAAGGTATGCATCCCATAGTGCATCAAAATCAAGACCAATCTCTATCTCAGCTCCTCAGTGAACCAGATACTCCAAGATCATTGTAGTATGAATCCTCCAATGAATGCAATTCCATCATGAACTCCCATTCATCATCCTATCCAAAGTGTTGGCAAGCATACTTGTATTGGCCATGAGTGCCACCACAATTTTTTCTCACCATGCAAGTCATATGAATGTGTTCATAGGCTGCTCATCCAACCAATATATTGTTGCTCAAACTGAACAACATCCATCAGCCCATCTATAAAATATCTCCATGTAGCACCAACAATCGATCCTACTCAACATCCTGCTTGAAACTCCTCCATGATTATCATAAGTGGCACCTAGTAAGTGCACTTGCATAATGTCTCCACATAATGTCCTACCATGCACTCGTGTCAATGTACATGACTTTGGCTGCCCATGTGTCCATCAAGAGTAGACTCATCTTAACTCTAGTCATCATCATGTGTATAGTGTAAAGGTTAAGTGCCCTCGGTCACTTATACCATCACCATCATGAGTACTTCCTTCAAGGCTTCTCCTCCACTAAAAGTGCACCAAAATTTCCTTCTTGTTTGTAATCCATGAAGAATTCTACCCAAACAATGTGCCCTACCACCAAGGCAGTCCATGAGTCATGCCGAGCACCTAGCCAATTTTCATGTAGCTAAGAATGAACCATATCTATCACAAATATCATAAAATTCCACCCTTTTTATGGTCATTTCAACCTACTGGAGTGAGGTCACAAATTTCCCTATCAAGGTCTAGATTAGGAAATGCTCCTTGCTTCTCCAATGTACAAGGTCCCGTCATAGTCATCAAAGGAAATGTCCTCCATGGTATTGGAAAAGAAGTCATCTTCTTGCTCATCCCTGCATACAGTCCATCTCCAAAATGCTCAATTGAAACACAAGTCATATCTTCATGAGGACTCTCTAAGTGAGTGTCCTTCATCCTCATCAATGTTTGCAATGCTTCTATCCCTGGTACTACCTTCTCATCAAGTTCCTCCTCGATCATTGTCACTTCTGCAACATTTTCATGTGGTTCATCCCCCAATTCCTACTATGTGCTTGGTCTAGGTTCAACTTGTTCCACAAGTTCTTCCTCGATCATATCCTCATCCTCAACATCCTCTCAAGAATCATCCATCATTGATGCTTGCAATGTGCTTCTCCCTGGTCCAACCTGTTCATCAAGTTCATCCTTGAATTCTACCACATCTACAGCATCCTTGTGAGAATCTTCCACCATCAATGCTTTTAATGTGCTTGGTCCTAGGCCAACTTGTTCATCAAGTTATTCCTTGACTTCAATCACATCTACAACATCCTTTTTTTCGGGCATAGTGGGCTTCATGCCACCATGCTCATCTTTCCAAGGTCTCTCATTTTGAGAAGATTTTCAAGTAACCTCCTTCGCTCTTCTTCCACCTTGTCCATTTATGCTCGAATAATTTCACTTTCTTCATAAGTTGAAATATTTCATCCTTGTTCATGTCAAATTTCCTCCTCTTGCACAATGTATCAATGGTCCGACTTGTCTCATCAAACTCCTTTGCCACTTCCTTCAATCTCTCTTTAATTTATTTAAATTGCATTTACAATGAAAAAAAATCATCCATCAAGCTTCAATACCACCTGCAACACTACAACTATATCCCTACTCAATAATTAAAAAGCCCTGAGAATGTAGCTCTGATACCAACTGTCATGCCCCTATTCCTATGGTAGTCTCCCAACCACTATACAGACGGGTGCGGCACTACCTTATTTTTCTCTTTTCAAATACTCAATAAGTAGAATACGCCTAACACACCACTTATTTAATTAATCTTCCAAATTGTTCTTGTGTATAAATAAAACAGCAATAAACATCAATATCAAACAACATGAACACCCATACATTCAAGGGAGGGGAAAATCTTGTTAATAAGTCTTCCTGATATTATGTTTCAATAAATATGTACAATATGAAATAATTATACAACCAATCCTGCATAAATAATTTATGCTTCTTTCCTAATGTGCTTGTACCTTGGTCTAGCCTTAGCAGCTTCCAAACAGTGCAAAAAATCCAAAGGAACCCCAAAATTCCCTTTCAGAACATGTTTCTGAAGTCTGCACAAATTATGGTTCGAGTGGGTCACTCTGGTCACAGACGCCCTCGGCACCTTGAACGTGTTTCTGCACAAGGGTCACCAGGGTCACGGTCTGCACGTGCCCCATAGAAGTAACCTAACTAGACATGCAAGTGAACACCGTATGCATTTTTAACCGACTCGACCTAGACTCCATTTCCTTGTTGCGGATTCAGCCTCCACCCTTGACCTTTGCTCTAGCTCACGCCTTAGCTTGCCAATGGTGGAATAAAAAATATGTTGATTTCCTTCTTTCTTTCCTTTATCATCCATTGCACGTCCTCCTTTTATATGTGTGTTATCCCACACATTACATCCATGAGTGGGGCTTGTCTCATATAAGGTCGACCCACTAAATGCCCATAAAGCTTTGGTTACGATGTGACATTTCCTCCTTAATGTCGACTTGCCACCATGACCAGCCTATAAACCTCCAAGCTAACATTTGGTCATTTTTGGACATGTTTATGCACATTTCTCCTAAACATTGCACGGTCACCATGATAATGTCGTATAATAGCCGAATTCTGTTTTCGTCCATCGGTGCGCCCATCTAATATTTCATTGTGGTTTTTGTCACTTCATCGACCATCATTCGTCGAATGTACATCGAATGCTTCCAACTCCCTTGGGCATCATGCTCAACTCATGGGTCTTACAGGGATAATTTATGTCGCGGCGGACCTATACTAGTGCGGTGTCCATTGAGCAGCGACATGGAAACCTTAGATTTCACACATTTGGACGTTTTTCGTCACGACGGGGCGAGGAAACCTGTCACACCCCTATACCTTTGGTGATATTTCAACCATTCTATAGACAGTGTGCGACACTATGGTACTTTTTCTTTTCATAATACTCAAGTATGTAGACTACAACTTTAGAAAAAAATTTTAATTAGTTAAGCAAATGTTCTTTCAATATGCGAAAAACATAAACATCATCATCATATCCACAATGTATGCCCATCATCATCATCTTTGTCCAAGCTTAAAATTCTTGAAAATAATCAACTAGCCCACAACAATCATTTACAACATAAGATTTGACCTTGGGAATTTTATGCATAATTATGCCCAAGTGCTGCCAGGTCACTCGGGTCACTCGGGTCGCCTACCTATGATTTCAAACCTTCCCACGAGCTCTCTATGTGTCCAATTTGATTCCCATATATATGGTTAGTTTCGGACCATCAATACACACATATTGAAATTTTACGTACTCAATTTCAACTCTCGGTCACTTGAGAACGAGTACTAAACCCGCACTTGTGGACACCCTGCAGAACTGTTATGCATGCCCTGTGCCGCCTGACTTGACCTGCAGTTGCGTAGGCCCTACGGTATTATTCCACATGCCTTGCACTATTTCTCGACTCGACCTATACCTTTCCCTTCACTTGACCACCGTGTCTTTCCTCACCAACGAGTTGTTGGCTAGCTCATGGTGCTCCAATGACTTTGCTCAAATTCTTGAAGCTTGTTTGAAATTTCTTTTTGGATGTCTCCTTCCATCTGTCTGCATGAAATATTAATAAACGTTTCATGTGTGTCCTGGTTCATGTTGTGGACAATTTTTTCACCCCCTAGAGACAGTCTTGAGTTGCAATAGACCAGTGCTTAGGACATCTTAATATAGCAAGGATCTTTTCATATAGCTTGGGTTGTCAATCCAAAAACTCACTTACTATCTCTTGTTTGAACAAGGAAATTAGTTTTGAATGGGACCAATATCTCTCAGAAGCTAGTACAAGGATAAGAATAGTGTAGGAACATCACGTAAAACTTCAATACAAAGGCATCAGACAGTTAAGAGACAACTTACTGTAAAGAGGGCCAGTTCAAATAATATGCCACAGAAATCAAATATCAGAAAGTGGATGCAGTGAGAGGAATAACAAGGGAATACCAGTTGACATTAGAATGATACCCAGATATACAACAAAACCATGCATGGGCTTGCCAATTCAAGAATCCATACACAATCCTGGCATTTTAAAAGCACCCTCCTAAAACAACTGATATAGCAGAAAATATGAATAAGGCGAACATGGAACAGTATATCATGACTAGGCCTATTTAAAGCGCTTCACTAATCCCAATATGGGCATCAAAAAGGATGAATCCTTACTTCAAACTAGTGAGCCACTCACATTCTAGAACATGATACAAGAAGATAAATAGCATGAAATGAGATATAGTATTAACACATAAGAGAAAATTACATACTGTGAGATACCAAAGACCAGAATCCTCAATACAGTTATAACTCCTCCTCACTGAGACCCTACGGGCTCTGAACCTTCATACAGAAGTATTACAAAATGTATAAAAAATCCTTTTCACTGCACAGTTTACTGATAGAAATCTGAAACCCTTCTAATGTCTTATTTCTGAGTTTTTATAGAAGAGATAGAGAATCCTCGAGAAGGAGGTAGATGGGGTACATTTAATGACTGAATTTGAACAAAATGGTGGAAAACATTCACGCCCACTCTATGAATGACTAAATATAAATGACTGTACTTTACAATCTGTCTCAAGAAATAAATGCTGGAAGATGAAAATCTTCTTATAAACAAGACACAAATAATAATATATACAATGTTCTGCCTCTTACTGAAAGAGGGAAAATCTGCTGCCGTAAAACCCTGAGATAGCCTGCGATTTTGTACTGTACTCTCGGCCCTTCAACTTTGAATTTAAATCATAGATCTTAAATGCAGGATATTGCACTTCCAGATCCTTCACCGATATTTGTAAGCGGCTCCATTAATACTTTCCTACGGTGTAATCTTTCCTCCTACCTCTTTCTTAAATTTTTCCAGCAGAATACGTCCTTTGATCTGCTCTTGACCTCTGCAACGGAGGCAGTAAATTATAGTGCCTCTTTATCATCTTGAAACCTGTAAAACCCACAAAAACATTAGAGAAGCCAGACTCATGAGGAAGGTGCTAGGAGGTGGAGATGGTAATAACGTCACAGACATGGCCATATGACACAGATACGCAAGGTGGCAGAGGAAATATGGTGGAAACTTTGGTAAAGAGGTGGGGTGTAGTTGTCGCGTGGAGCAGTTAGAACACGATGCACAAATGAAAATGGTGAATATGAATGAGAAACACATATATACACGACAAGGAAGAAATATTATGGACGCGCGGGATGATGACGTGTGGATGTACGAAGGACAGGTGGAAAGGCGACGTGGCTGCGGAGTCAACAGACCGAGAAGAACAGATTTTGGGCCGTCGGATTTCGAAAACAGATCAACGTCTGGAAGGTGATGTGAGCAGTGTAATGGTAGGCCACAGGACGCAATGGACACAGGTTAACGGGCGGGCGGCTTCAGAGGATATCTGCCATTGGATCGAGGTCGACGGATCCAACGGCTCAAATGAATTCCGCTGCCCAGCCATTGTACAAACTTTAACGCGCGGAAAAGTGGTTTTAGGAACGCCGTACAAGAGACACGTGGCGCATTTTCAATGGAATCGATATCCCCATGGTAAATACCACCGTCCCATCCAAAGCTGTGCGGAATTAACCGCCAATTTTCTGCGCGCGGGGGCCACCACAGATGGTCTAATAGCGAGCCGTCGATTGGCTTCGGATCTGACGGTTGCAATTGCACCCGAAAACATTATTGTTAAGCCCCCTCCTCTCTGGAACATGGTTTTGCGCTCAGGACATATGGAAATTAACGCATGAGGGGCTAAGGTCTTAGGACTGGGCCCGATAAATTTCAAATGATGAGTTTTAACGTTTGCACGATGTATTTTTGGGCAGAAAAGGTGGTGATGAGCGCAATATGGAGGTTTTTGGTTACGAAATATATTTGGAATGGATATAAAGGGAGCTGGTGGTCAAAATTTAAATGGAGGAGGGAATATGCACAACATCGGCTCCATCTGGGGATGGCATGGTCGTCCTCGGGCATGTCGAGAACATGAAGACCACTGAATATTTCTGTATGTACGTCCTCTTTGTCGATTTCTCTGCGTTTCTTTTGAAAATTTGCTAGCATATTTTCTTTATAAAAACAAAACCAACTTATATACAATATAATACAACCAGCATTCCCAGCCTGGATCAGAATTGAAAGTATGGCTTGAGGAATTGGCCATTCACAGGGGCATCCAACAGATCACCCTGTAGTTTTTCTAACATGAAAGTATTGTTTCCTCCTTGATTCACAATTTTGAATGGGCCAAACCACAACGGATCAAATTTGGCATGCTTGCCTTTCTCTGCTCTTCGAACGTCCCATCTGAGAACCAGGTCTCCGATTTGAAATTTCCTGTCTTTTGCATGCCGGTCAAATACATTCTTTATTTTCTCCTGATATTCTATCAATCTCTGATTTACGTGGTTCCGTGTTTCCTCCAATTCGACCAGCTGATTAATCCTTCTGACCATGTCATATGGTTCTTCCTGTCTTTCCTGCATAAAACGTGCTACAGGCAACGCCAATTGCACAGGAAACACAGTTGCTCACCCATACACTAGCTCATAGGGTGACTTCCCTGTTGCTCTCTTGTTGGTTATTCTATTTGCCCATAGAGCAAACTTTAATTGGGAATCCCAATTCTTTTGATTCTCACTGATTGTTTTCTTCAAGGCCCTCACCAGGGTTTTATTAGAAGACTCTGCTAAACCATTTTCTTGGGGGTAGTATGCTGTGGAATGGGTCAATATGATGTTATACTGTTGGCAAAAATTTACAAATCTGGCAGATTTGAAAGCCTGTGCATTGTTAGTTACAATTCTGGCAGGACAGCCAAACCTAGATATGATATTTTCTTCCATAAACTTCATTATCACAACATTTGTAGCATTTCTGGTAGGTATGGCTTCCACCCATTTCGTAAAATAATATGTGGCTGTTAGTATCCATTTATATTGACCACTTGATGGGGGATGTATTTCTCCTATAAAATCTAATCCCCATTTCTAAAATGGTTCATTGACATGAATAGGAATCAAGGGCAAAGGTTCTAATTTCTGCCTCTCTGCAAATCTTTGGCACTTGTCACATGCTCTGACCCAAGAAAAAGCATCTGTAAATAATTTTGGCCAGTAAAAACCAGCCTTTAGGATTTTATGAGCTGTAGCCCTCCAGCTATAATGTCCTCCGCCGATTCCCTCGTGAAATTCTATCATTATATTCTCCACTTCATTCTCTGTGAGGCATAACAGTAATATACCTGAAGCTCTCTCCAATATAGCTGTCCATTGGAAAATATGTATTTCTGGGATTTCATTCTTACAGCTCTGTATTTTATCTTATCACAACTTGGGGGACAGCTAAGTGTTAAAAGATATTCAACTATTTCTTTTTACCAAGGGCTATTGAGATATTTCATGTGTATATTTTGAGTGGCCATCTCTAGTCCTTGCTGCTCTTCTTCTTTTTCAAATTCTTCATTTTCTATCATGGATAAATTAATGCCCAAAGCTTGGTGGTTTGATTCAGATAAAATTTTAGCAAGTCCCTGTCCTTTAATCAGCTTAGTAGGCCTTATGTCCAAATCATACTCCTGTATTTTTGCAATCCATCTTCCTCTTTTACCTTCAATATCCCCCTGAACAAGAATGTCTTTGATAGCTGCTGTGGGAACATATGCAGTAATGTGAGATTGCAAAACATATATTCTAAAAGCTTTAAGGGACTTTACCAAGGCATATGCCTGCTTCTCCAATATATTATACTTTAATTCAACATCATAAAGCACTTGACTGAAGAAGGCTATAGGCTTCTCATATCCTTCTTCATTCTTCTACAATAATACTCCAGCAATTGTATGAGGTGAAGCAAATGAAAAGATCATAAATGGCTTATTGTAATCTGGTCCAGCTGGCACAGGAGCTTTAGCAAATGCCTGTTTTATCCTTGTAAATGCATCTCTAGATTCATGGGACCATTTCACTTCATTATCCTTTTTCAACATATCAGTTATATGCCTAACTATCTCAGCATAGTTAGGAATAAACCTTATTAGAAAATTAATTCGGCCTAAAAACACCTGTACTTCTTTCTTATTCCTTGGTAAAGGAATACTGTTTATTACTTCAACTCTCTTAGGGTCTATTTTCACACCATCTCTAGTTACAATGTGCCCTAAGAGTTTTCCCTCATCTAATGCAAATAAAGATTTTTGAGGGTTGAGGGATAGGCCATACCTTCTGCATTTTTCGAAAGTTCTTCTTAAATGTTCAATATGTTCATCATCATTCTTTGAAAACACTGTGATATCATCAAGATATACCACCAAAAACTTGTCCTGCTCTCCAACAAAAGCTATGTCCATTGCCCGTTGAAAAGTAGCCCCTGCATTAATTAATCCAAATGGCATTCTGGCATACATAAATGTTCCCCATGGTGTAGTAAATGAAGTTTTCTTCTGGTCTTCTGGGAACACGCCCCCCTGATTATAACCAGAAAATCCATCCATCATTGACATTCTAGATGCTCCCACCACTTTCTGCAGGATGTGGTCCATCTTAGGCAGTGGATAATTATCTTTCAATGATGCTTTGTTTAAGTTCTTGAAATCCACACACAACCTTATTTCTCTATTATTATTCCTAACAGGAACAAGGTTTGCTATCCATTCTGAGTATCTCAATGGCACAATTATTTTGGCGTTCAGCAGCTTCTTGATTTCTTTTTCAATAGAGGGAAGCAGCAGAGGATTTATCTGTCTGAGCTTTTGCTTATAAGGCATTGCATCTTCCCTCAAAGGAATTTTATGCTGCACTATATTAACATCAAAAATTTTTAGGTCCTGATAGGACCAAGCAAATACATCTTTATAAGATTGAAACAATTTCAAATACTTTTCCTTATATTCTTCTGGGATCCTTTTGGATAATTTTACAATCTTGGGATCAGCATAAGTACCCAGATTCATATCTCCCACTTGATCTTCTTCTGTCACCTTGTTTGGCTGCAATGGAAAGTCATCTTTGTTAAATAATCTTTCTATAGGCACCAACCCTCTGGGTATAACATTTCCTTTTAGCTGCAGCACTCTGTTACCTGCTATTTTCTCTTCCCATTTGTTTTCTGCAATATTTTCAACTTCTTCCTCCTCATTATCATCAATCTCCATATTGGAGAATTCTCCCACTGTCTCCAGGAATCTCTTCATTTGTTCATCATCTTCAAATACCTGCCAATTCTTTATATTATCTGGAATGGATGGTCTGTAACGCACCTCCACTTCGTATCTTAAAAGTGGATTTTGAGGAGGATGGAATGTACTCGCAGCTACAGAAAGAGAATCTGCTACTCTGTTTTGTTCCCGGGGCATGAACTGTATGTTAAATGCTGAGAAGAAATTTTCTACCATGTCCCACACTTTGTTTCTATAAGCTCTCAGCCGTGGATGCTTAGTTTGGCATTGATTTTTGATCTGTCTTACCACCAGCTCAAAGTCTCCCAAGACTTTTAAACATTGGATGCCCATGTTTCTAGCTGTCTGAAGTCCCAATAATAGTGCTTCATATTCAGCTACATTGTTTGTAGCCTCATACTCCAATTTAAAGGACAGTGGCACCCATTTTCTTGTAGGAGAGATTAATAGCACCCCAGCTCCATTGCCTTCCCTTGAATTTTCTCCATCAAAATGTAAAGTCCAAATTTTTTATTCCTGATCTTCTTTAGGCTGCTCGGCTTGGATTTGACCAAAAAGGGGCTCATGAGCATAATTTTGATTTTCTTCTAACATCAAACATGAGAAGTCTCCCTCTTTGTTATAAACTGGAGAATTCTCTGAGCAGTCAGCCTTAGTTACCATTTTAACAAATCTAGTCTCCCTGTATAACCTCCTCTCCTGGCCTCCAAAGACTGGGACAGTAGCATATGTTAAATCCAATTTGATTGACCCACCAATTTTTGTACCCCAGGACCTTGACAACAACATGCCAAAGTGGGCTGGGATATCGGAAACTACAATGTACATGACCACACTCTTTGCTGGAATTTGGGCCAAATTGACCACTAAATCTTTAATCATTCCCAAGCATTTAACTCTTTTAGAATCAAATGAATATAGGTCTTTGTATGGTCTTGTAATTTGTAGTCCTAGTTGTTCCATGACAGACAAAGGCATAAGATTATGGGAGGCCCCAGAATCTAACATACAATTGTGTAATAGCAGGTCATGGATAACTAGGGAGACATAAAAAGGAGGCGTAGAAGGATCTATCTCCTCGACATGTGGGCCAAAGACTACCATGGGTCTTTCTCTTTGAAGGTTTAAACTGTCAGGTACAATTGGTATTTCAGGAGGAAGTATGAAGGAAGTAACTTGAGATTGATATACAGGCTGTTTCAATAATTCAGTCAGGGGGACTGGAATCTTAATTTTCTCAAGTTCTTTTTGCAGATTGAAAGCAGATCGGGACTTTTCTATCACTACTTCTTTTGACTCCTTATTTTCAGCTGAAGATTTAATTTCTTTTGACACAGATTCAGCATTAGAGGGACTGGCTATTTTAGAAGAAGATGGAATCTGATCATTAGGCTGCAAGGGAGTACTTAGAGGACCCTTACCTTTTTCTATGTTTCTCTTTATTGCTGGTTCCTTCTGAGCAGGTGCTTCTTTCTGAGGTGGCTCCTCTTCTTGTCCTTGAGTTCGGGTCCTCTTCCTTGAAGACCTGAGATCGTATTTTACATTGAATTGCGCCTGCATGAAATCAGAAAATTGTTTACAATAATGATCAATCTTTGCTTCTTCTTCTTCATATTGTAATGGGCATTCTGTATCATCATTATTTGAGAAAGCCAGATTTGAATCTTCTAACTAATAAGTGGCATCTTCAGTGGAGTCTTCTACTGGACCTTCCAGGTACAAGGGATGAGGTACCCGGTCTTGTTGTTCCTTTGCTTCTCTCGGCAATATCTGCAATGGTGGTCTTCTATACTAGGGATTATACCCTCTGTTTGGAGCATTATAGAAGTTCTTGGGAGCTGCATTCTTAGCTTCCAGTTCAAGCTTGACCATCTTCTTTATCATCTTGCTTATTTCATCCATCTTGTCTGAATCCTTTTCCTGATTAGAGGTGGAAACCTCTTCTTTGCCTCTCCTCCTATTTTCTTGTTCATCTTTTCCCTTTAATTTCCCAGTAGAGGCAAAGTTTGCTTCTAGCTCCAGAGCATCTGACTGTGCATCATATAAAGTGGCAAGTTTTCTTTCTCTCAATGAGAATCCAAAATCAAAATCAAAGGCTGCTATAAAGATTATCTTTGCGGCAGCTTCATGGGGCTTCATTTCGCGAGGCAGGCTCAAATATAACTTGTTAAACCATTTAATAAACTCTGACACCCCTTCATTATGTTTCTTCTTCATAGTATTAAATTCGGTAAGACACTGACCATGATCTTTCTTTTCTCCCCACTTCCTGAGGAAAACATTCTCCATGACATCCCAGGTGGTCACTGAACGGTTTCCCAATGTCTTGAACCATTTTCTGGCTTCACCCTCCAAAGATTGAACGAATAATCTCAAGACCACATCCAAATGTTCAACATTTAAGTTTTCTGCAAAAGAACAGAAAGTCTCAAGATGTTTCTGAGCATCAACTTCATTTTCACCATTAAATCTTGGCAGAATCTTCAAATAATCCTGTGGCATATCAGTTAGCACTTGGGGTAAGGCCAGTGGTGCATATTTGTTCAATAGAAAAGCAGGAACATTAGCCATGGGAGGAGGTGGGGGTTGTGCAACAGTCTGAGATACAAATGAAGGGAGAGGAGTAGGAGGAACTGGAGTATGAATAACAATGGGAATATATTGTACAGAAGCCTGAGGTGTGGATGGGAATAGTTTGCGGTTAATAGTAGCTACTTCTGTGACTTCTTTAATTTCCTCAGCCTCGGGAGTAGGATGAGAATATTCTTCAATCCAGGTACTTCCTCTACGTGGAGTTTCTGAGTAAAACTTGGGATTTTCTGTTCTAATCTCTTGAGAAGAAGAGGGAAAATAATCTTCAACGGAATATTCAGGGTTTTCAGCACGAACTAAATTCCTCTCCTTCCAAACTCTTTTATGAATGATCTTCTCTGGGTCAGACACGTAAGGTGTTTTTGACTGAGATGTATCTGACCTCAAATGTGGCTTGCGAGGAGCCAGGACTACCAATAAATTTATCAAATAAAAGCAGTGGAGTCGCCAAGGTGAGAGATACGCAACTCTTCAACTCTCTGTGCTCACCTGATTAGAAAGTGAAAACAATTTGTAGAGGCCCAGGGAAACTGATATTCTTAAATTCGTTCCCCGGCAACGGCGCCAGAAAGATGTTGTGGACAATTTTGTCACCCCCCTAGAGACAGTCTTGAGTTGCCATAGACCAGTGCCTAGGAAATCTTAATATAGCAAGGAGCTTTTCATATAGCCTGGGTTTCAATCCAAAAACTCACTTACTATCTCTTGTTTGAACAAGGAAATTAGTTTTGAATGGGACCAATCTCTCTCAGAAGTTAGTACAAGGATAAGAATAGTGTAGGAACATCATGTAAAACTTCAATACAAAGGCATCAGAAATTTAAGAGACAGCTTACTGTAAAGAGGGCCAGTTCAAATAATATACCACAGAAATCAAATATCAGAAAGTGGATGCAGTGAGAGGAATAACAAGGGAATAACAGTTGACATTAGAATGATACCCAGATATACAACAAAACCATGCATGGGATTGCCAATTCAAGAATCCATACACAATCCCGGAATTTTAAAAGCACCCTCATAAAACAACTGATATAGTAGAAAATATGAATAAGGCGAACATGGAACAGTATATCATGACTAGGCCTATTTAAAGCGCTTGACTAATCCCAGTATGGGCATCAACAAGGATGAATCCTTATTGCAAACTAGTGAGCCACTCGCATTCTAGAACATGATACAAGAAGATAAATAGCATGAAATGAGATATAGTATTAACACATAAGAGAAAATTACATACTGTGAGATACCAAAGACCAGAATCCTCAATACAGTTATAACTCCTCCTCACTGAGACCCTACGGGCTCTGAACCTTCATACAGAAGTATTACAAAATGTATACAAAAGCCTTTTCACTACACAGTTTGCTGATAGAAATCTAGAACCCTTCTAATGTCTTATTTCTGAGTTTTTATAGAAGAGATAGAGAATCCTCAAGAAGGAGGCAGATGGGGTACATTTAATGACTGAATTTGAACAAAATGGAGGAAAACATTCGTGCCCACTCTATGAATGACTAAATATAAATGAATGTACTTTACAATCTGTCTCAAGAAATAAATGCTGGAAGATGAAAATCTTCTTATAAACAAGACACAAATAATAATATATACAATGTTCTGCCTCTTACTGAAAGAGGGAAAATCTACTGTCGTAAAACCCTGAGATAGCCTGTGATTTTGTACTGTACTCTCGGCCCTTCAAATTTGAATTTAAATCCTAGATCTTAAATGTAGGATATTGCACTTCGAGATCCTTCACCGATATTTGTAAGCGGCTCCATTAATACTTTCCTACGGTGTAATCTTTCCTCCTGCCTCTTTCTTAAATTTTTCCAGCAGAATACGTCCTTTGATCTGCTCTTGACCTCTGCAATGGAGGCAGTAAATTATAGTGCCTCTTTATCATCTTGAAACCTGCAAAACCCACAAAAACATTAGAGAAACCAGACTTAGGAGCAAGGTGCTAGGAGGTGGAGATGGTAATAATGTCGCAGACATGGCCATATGACACGGATACGCAAGGTGGCAGAGGAAATATGGTGGAAACTTTGGTAAAGAGGCGGGGTGTAGTTGTCGCGTGGAGCAGTTAGAACACGATGCACAAACGAAAATGGTGAATATGAATGAGAAACACATATATACACGACAAGGAATAAATATTATGGATGCGTGGGATGATGACGTGTGGATGTACGAAGGACAGGTGGAAAGGCGACGTGGCTGCGGAGTCAACAGACCGAGAAGAACGGATTCTGGGCCGTTGGATTTCGAAAATAGATCAATGGCTGGAAGGTGATGTGAGTGGTGTAATTGTGGGCCACAAGACGCAATGGACACAGGTTAATGGGCGGGCGGCTTCAGAGGATATCTGCCATTGGATGGAGGTCGACGGATCCAATGGCTCAAATGAATTCCGCTTCCCGGCCATTGTACAAACTTTAACGCGCGGAAAAGTGGTTTTAGGAACGCCGTACAAGAGACGCGTGGCGCGTTTTCAATGGAATCACTATCCCCATGGTAAATACCATCGTCCCGTCCAAAGCTGTGCGGAATTAACCGTCGATTTTCTGCGCGCGGGGGCCACCACGGATGGTCTAATAGCGGGCCGTCGATTGGCTTCGGATCTGACGGTTGCAATTGCGCTCGAAACATTATTGTTAAGGCCCCTCCTCTCTGGCACATGGTTTTGTGCTCGGGACATATGGAAGTTAATGCATGAGGGGCTAAGGTCTTAGGACTGGACCCGATAAATTTCAAATGATGGGTTTTAACCTTTGCATGATGTATTTTTGGGCGGAAAAGGTGGCAATGAGCGCAATATGGAAGTTTTTGGTTACGAAAGATATTTGGAACAGATCTAAAGGGAGCTGGTGGTCAAAATTTAAATGGAGGAGGGAATATGCACAACAGGTCACTTGGAAAACTTAATCCGACCCAATTGATGCCCTCCATTCAGCTATCTGCACTCCATGTAACGTCGGCCGCCAAAATCAACACGTTAGTTTTCTCCTCAGCTACGGTGTGACTCTTTAGCTTATAATGTCACATTGCCACCATTTCCTATGTGTAACGTTCCTGTTATGTTGTACTCTCATGCGATCCATCGCTATACGCCCGCGTCCATGCGGTTACGCCCATAACATTGCATGGCACCCGAACACCATATAAATGCCTGGTGGGCATGTTTGTTACCCCGAACGTGCCCCATGATGTTTGTGGCCTTACAAAACCCAAAATTCCTCACAATTGGATGGCTTCCATCGTGATGAGGCATGAAAACCCCAATTTCTAGAGACAGACCAAGGAAACATTTTCTGTCGTGCCACAAAATGGAAGCCCCAAGTTCGCTAAACTTGGGAGGTTCTTCGTCGTGCCGCATAATGGAAACCATGAGTTCCATAAACTTGGGAAATTTTAGTCATGTTGTGACATGGAAACCCAATTTCCCCACACTAGGGCCACATTTTCGTAGGGGCAGGAGATGGAAACTGCAAGGTTCCCAGAATTAGGTAGTTTCCCTCGTGCCACGAAATAGAAGCCCCAAATTTTCACAGACTTGGGGAGTTCTCCACAATGTCCTGACATGGAAACCTGAGTTACCCACACTGTGGCCATGGTTTCTTTCATGGCAAGACATGGAAATCCTAGAGTTTCCTGGAATTGGGTGATTTCCATCGTGCTGTACAAAATGGGAACCCCCGAGCTCTGCAGACCCAAGTGGTTGTTTCTGTCATGCCATGACATAGAAACTCAAAGTTCCCCATACTTGGGTGGAAATTTTAGCCATGACACGACATGGAAACCCCAAGTTCTACATACTTGGACGGCGGTTTTCGTCACGCTGCAACATGGAACCCCCAAGTACCCTGTGCTGGGGTTGCGGTCTCCATGACAGAGGGACATGGGAACCCTAGGTTTCCCAGACTTGGGAAATTTTCTACCGTGCAACGAAATGGAAACCCCAAGTTTCTCCAAATTGGGTCAGTTTTCCGTCATGTGCCGGAATGGAAACCCCCAAGTTTCATTGACTTGGGAAGTGGGTTTTTATGTGCTGCGACATGAAAAAAACCCCAAGTTCCCTAGAGGCTTGGGTCACGGTTTCGAAACACCACCAATTCGCTAGACTCTGGTGGCAGTTCCCATTGCCATGGAAACCCTGAGTTCCCTCTTTCAGGGATTCGGTGATAACCTCGAGCTTCTAGTGTGCCGTAAAACATGGAAACCCATAGTTTCTGTTGGGGGCGGGACATGGAAACCCCAATTTTCCCAGGCTTGGGCGCGGCACTCCACCGTGTGCCGGGAAATGGAATCTCCAATCCCCATTTTCCTCAGACATGGGAAATATTATTTCCCATGATGCAACATGGAAACCCCAATTTCCCCATCATGTTTCCTTTGGGGACACGAAAGGACACAAAAACCCCAAGTTCTGTAGGCTTGGGATAGTTTTACGCCGTGTCGCTAAATGGAAAAACACCCAACGTGTTCCCCAGACTTGTGCAACAGAGATTTTTGCCATGCCACGACATGTAACCACCAACCAAAAGTTCTATATACTGGTGATATATCTTTCATCCATGGCATGTAAACCCGAAATTTCTTGCCCCCAAGAAAGAAATGCATTTTTTAGATGCAAAAAAAAGAAATGATGTTTGAATGAAGGATGGGGGGAAAAATGTGCAATTACAATATTTGTTCGAATTTTGAATAAAGGGACAAGAGTGAAGCTCCGGATCGAGGTGACCAAGGGCTAAATCTCAGTGGATAGTGGCAGCAAGGCCACTCTACCACTTACAATACCCCATCGCGTATTTAAGTCGTCTGCAAAGGATACTTCTCAATGACCGTTTGAAATTGAACTTCAAAGTTGCCCTGACCGAGATGCTTCACGAGCATGGTTTAAAAATGACATGGACACCTGGGGGTGACAAAGAGACGCCCCTATTGTGTGTTGAGATATAGTCAAAGAGTGACATGCACCGCTTCTAGTGTGGGTTCTGACTTAGAGGCATTCAGTCATAATCCGACACATGGTAGCTTCGCGCCACTGGATTTTCAACCAAGCGTGATGACCAATTGTGTGAATCAACGGTTCCTCTCATACTAGGTTGAATTAAAATTGCAACGTGGTACATAAGTAGGATAAAATTAACCTATCTCACAACGGTCTAAACCCAGCTCACGTTCCCTATTGGTGGGTGAACAATCCAATACTTGGTGAATTTTTCTTCACAATGATAGGAAGAGCCGACATCGAAGGATAAAAAATCAATGTTGCTATGAATGCTTGGCTGCTACAAGCAAGTTATCACTATGGTAACTTTTTTGAAACCTCTAGCTTCAAATTTCGAAAGTCTAAAGGATTGATAGAACACGCTTTCATAGTTTGTATTCGTACTGAAAATCAAAATAAAATGATCTTTTATCCTTTTTTTCCACACGAGATTTCTATTCTCGTTGAGTTCATATTAGGACACCTGCATTATCTTTTAATAGATGTGCCTCCCTAGCCAAAATCCCCACCTGACAATGTGTTTCGCTTGGATCGACCCGCCGAAACATGCCTTACAGCCAGAAACAGGGGAAGTGTCGCGTCTCCACCCCATGGAATAAGTAAAATAATGTTAAAAGTAGTGGTATTTCACTTGCACTAAAAATGGCTCCCACTTATTCTACACCTCTCAAGTCATTTCACAAAGTTGGACTAGAGTCAAGCTCAACAGGGTCTTCTTTCCCCACTGATTCTACCAAGCCCGTTCCCTTGGTTGTGGTTTCGCTAGATACTAGATAGGTACAGTGGGAATCTCGTTAATCCTTTCATGCGCGTGACGAATTAGATGAAGAGGGGTTTGGCTACATTAAGAGATTCATAGTTACTCCTGCCATTTACCCCTAGGCCCAGCCATTAGAGCCAATCCTTTTCTCGAAGTTACGAATTTTTTTTGTCGACTTCCCTTACCTACATTATTCTATTCACTAGAGGTTGTTCACCTTGGAGACCTGATGTGGTTATGAGTATGACCGAGCATGAATGGTACTTGGTCCTCAAGATTTTGAAGGGTCATCAAGGGCGCACTGGACAATGCAAGATGTGCGGTTCTCTTCTAGCTACTGGACCCTATCTCCGGGTGAGCTGATTCCAGGGTGGGAAAGAAGTTAAAAAGAAAATATAACTCCTCCCGAGGGCCTCGAAGACATCTCTGGATTTGCTAATGTTTTTTCCCTCCGCCATGTCCTAGTTTGGGAATATAAACCTAATTCCCTTTCAATGATCGTGCATAGTGCACCCTTGATACAAGGCTTCCCCGTCTCTTAGGATCGACCAACCCATGTCCAAGTGTTGTTCACATGGAATCTTTCCCCACTTCAATCTTCAAAGTTATCATTTGAATATTTTCTACTATCACTAAGATCTGCACCGGGGGTCAGTCCACTCAAGCTCATGCCCGAGGTTTCTCAATGACCCCCACGTCCTCCTACTCATTGAAGCTAGGAAATTGCTCTGACAGTCGAGTATAGATTGCACACTTCAGCGCCATCCACTTTCGGGGCTAGTTGGTTTGAGAGGTGAGTTGTTACACAAACCTTAGTGGATTTCGACTTCCATGACCATCGTCCTATTATATTAATCAACCAACACCCTTTGTGGGATCTAGGTTAGTGCACAATTAAGCACTATAACTCAACTTTCAGTTCATCTGGCATCGCCAATTATGCTTACCAAAAATGGCCCACTTGGAGCTCTTGATTCCATGGCACGACTCAATGGAGCAGACACACCCTCTTACCCATTTAAAGTTTGAGAATAGGTCGAGAGTGTTACACCCTCGATGCCTTTAATAATTTTCTTTACCAAATAAACTCGCATGTTAGCTCCAACTATCCTGAGGGAAACTTCAGAGCAAATCAGCTACTATATGGTTCGATTAGTCTTTCACCCCTATATCCAAGTCACACGAACTACTTTCATGTCAGTATCACTACAAGCCTCCACGATAGATTTCTCTAGCTTTTCCCTGCTCAAGCATAGTTCACCATATTTCGGGTCCCAACATGTGTGCTTACACTCGAACCTTTCACATAAGCTCAAGGTCAGTCGACGATGCACCCACCGCATAGA
This sequence comes from Pinus albicaulis, assembly GCA_034641835.2. Lineage (NCBI taxonomy): Eukaryota > Viridiplantae > Streptophyta > Pinopsida > Pinales > Pinaceae > Pinus > Pinus albicaulis. The sequence goes on from CM076581.1 coordinate 394,587,430, forward strand.
GCGGACATTGCCTGTTAGATTCCTTGCACCTCGCAGGCTTTCAAACTCGTTGACTTGCACACATGTTAGACTTCTTGGTCGGTGTTTCAAGACGGGTCGAATGGAAAGTCTACCAACAAACACCATAAGCACGCAGGTGCTCATAGTCTGCCACAAAGGTGCACACTTCATTCCTCAACCACTGTAACGACAAACCGATAGGTGGTACTCCACTAGCAATTGTCACAATGCAACATCTCGTGTTGGTTTTCACCTTAAGTTGAGCGAAGGACTAGCCTGATTTTTTTCACATCCGACCGAGACGCATCGAAATCCTCCATCTTCTTCCCTCTCGATAATTTCAAGCACTCTTTAACTCTCTTTTCAAATTCATTTTCATATTTCCCTCACAGTGCTTGTTTTCTATCGGATTCTCGCCCATATTTAGCCTTGGAAGGAATTTACCACACAATTAGGGTTGCATTCCCAAACAAACTGACTCATCGATAACACCTCATGATGCAGGAGCGTCCCGGCTCGACGGGGTTGTCACCCTCTCAGGCGCTCCCTTCCAAGGGACTTGGCCTAGGTGTAGCGCTGAGGACGCTTCTACAAAATACAATTCAGGCGACACTGCCACCTGATTTTCATGGTGGGCTCTTCCTAGTTCTCTCGCGGCTACTAGGGGAATCCTTGTAAGTTTCTTTTCCTCCACTTAATTATATGATTAAACTTAGCAGGTGTTCTCGCTTGAGCTGAGGTTACAATTTGGAGCTAAATCATCCCTACCCTATCGGAGGACAAGAGAGAGAAAATCAAGTTCCAGGGGTGCCACACAAAGCCCACATCCACTAACACAGACTGCCCAACCAAAGGGACAAGATCACCACTTGCCGACGCATGCCACGAAACATCGCCTGCTAAATTTCAGCCAACCGCACCACATTGGGCACATATGACCACCTAAGTTTCTCCCTAATATATTTCAAGGAGCGCGTTTGATTGGGATACGATGCCTAGACAGACATGCCCTCGACTGAAGCCTTGAGAAAAAATTGCGTTCAAAAACTTGATGATTCACGAGATTCTGCAATTCATACTAAGTATTTCATTTCACTTTGTTCTTCATTGTAACAAGAGCCTGCATATCCATTGTCGAGATTCATTTCCATGTGCTACCAAAAAATCACACCCCCACGAGAAATGGCTAAAATCCAACTCTACGTAAAATGCACCCCAAAAAGTAGCACACCCCCTTCCCCCTTAAGAAAACTTCACTCCATAACCTACTCACTAAAGGGAAGGCTCAAATAAGCCCCCAGACCCCATGCCCTTGTAAAAATGGGGGAACTGCAAGGATCGGTGATTGAAAATGACTAGGGTGGCCAACCCAGGAGCTCTTGCTACTTTTCATCCTTCTCAAAGACCCAACTACAAAATTTTCCCCCTTTCCTTGTAACACTGCTAGGGGATGACAAGAGGAAGGGAAGGGAAAAAAATATATATGCATATAACAGAAAAAAATGAGAAGGTGGCCCCCATTGCCTCACAAGGGAAATCTCAAGCAGACAAACAGGAAGAGCTTTCCAAACCCCTTTCATTTTCAAAAATGGTATAATTGTAAAGAATGATGACCGAGAAGGACTAGGGTAGCCACCCAAAAACTCACACTTATTTTCGTCCTTCAGGAACATCAAACCACTATTACTCCCCCTTTTCTCTCAGTAAAGCTAGGGGCTAGAATGAGGAAAGTAATAAAAATGCATGAAAGAAAGAGAAACAAAATTGTCCACCCATTCAAAGGAGGAGGCTCAAACAAAGAAAAAAATTACTAAGCCCTGTGCCCTCACAAAAGGGGGAGAATCACAAGGAACGATGATCAAGAAGGACTAGGGTGGCCACCCCGGGAGCTCGCATTGTGTTTCATCCTTCACAAATGCCAATCCTCAATTATTCACCCTTTTCTTCATAAAGATAGGGGCTAGAAGGAGGAAGGGAAAAAAGCAATGAGAAAATAGAAAAGAAAAGAAAAAGAGAACCAAAACATGGCTACTTGCATATAATATGAGGCTCAAACACAAAATAGGTTTTCAAGGCCCCATGCCCTCACAAAAAGGGGAGAACTTCATAGATCGATGATCAAGAAGGACTAGGGAAACCACCCCAGGAACTCACACTTCTTTTTCATCCTTCCAAAAATTCTAATCCATAGAAATTATCCCTTTTCTCTGTAAATCTAGGGACCAAAAAAACTCACAAGGGGAGGCTCAAACAGAGTACAATATTTCAAATCCCTATGCCTTAGAAAAAAGGGTGGAAATGCAAGGAACAACGACCGAAAAGGACTAAGGTGGGCAGCTCGGGAGTTTGCACTACTTTTCATCCTTCTAGGAAAACAACACACAAAAATTCCCACTTTTGTCCATAAATATAAGGACCGAAAGTGAAGAAAATGATATGAAAGAAAGAAAAACCAAACATTACCCAATTTGATCCAATTTGACAAAAATCCAATTTGAGAGAAAGGGATCCAAATTTCAAGCAACGCTAGCAAAACAAAGGGCCACCACCACGCGAGGAGATGTTGGCTTAACCAAAAACAAAGAAAACAAGGCACCCAATCAAAATCATCCCACCTTTTCGCACCCTTCCACATACATTACAACACACCATCCTTTCTATCTACATAACATAACAAGTGGCAATCAAACAACCAAGAAGACAAGTCACAACCTAAACTTGACCACTAGAAAACTGAGGGCCACGATGAGATGAGTGTCTGGAGCACATTACTACTGAAAGGTAAATGACCCCCCAACCCACACAAGGCTTCAAAAAAAAAATTCACTAATAGAAAACCCACCCCATTATTGCACCCCTCTATGTACAAGACACCCAACAACCTTTCCAACCAAAAATTCAAGGGGCCCTAAATAACTGAACTCCAAAGAGGAGTTATCGTAGGATGACACTCAATGGTGGATAAAGCCAAGGACCACAAATACATCAGTGGTGAAATGTCACACCCTAAAAATAGGGAAGCCCCAAAGTGCACACCACAATGCTATTGCAACAATCGACACATCCAAGAAATGACCAAGTCGCACAAAAAACCCACAATCCAAATGGAGAAACAAGGACATAACCTACTCCTACTTTCCTTGGAAGGGGGAGTGGATTAAGAAAGGATGAGGAATTACCTCAATGCCAAAGGCATGAGAAAATAATGCTACCTCATGCCCATTGATGGGGAAACTTGAAATTTTGATGGAGCTCAGACTAAGGGAGGGCTTTTTCATTACCTAGACCCAACCCTTCCATGAGGGCATATCAAGGAACAATCAAGAGGAGTAGGGTGGATAGCCCAATGGATTTAACTATTCTTCATCCATCCCATACTAACCCCACCTCGTTATTTTCCCCTCACAAAAGGGTTGAGGTAGCAAGTGCACCCGCAACCACTCCCTTGAACCAACCACCAACAAAAAGGTTTTCCCAAGCAACACATAAACCACCGTCGTCGCCTTTTGGAGAGAACTAAAAATGGAGGCCCACATCTTCCAATGAATAAAATAATGAGCACCCTCGCTACGAAGGAGTCTAAATTTTTCCATCTTATTTCGCAAGCACCTCGATTACAACAATCAGGCCCCGCCAAACATACCATTGGAGAGGGGGCTCCCGAGAAATGAGGTTCCAAACACCATACCAAAAAAAAATTAGGGGAAGAATAAAAAAGGATGGGACAAGCACAAGAATCCCTTGCAAGTAGAGGAAAAAACAAGTGTGAACTCAAGATAGGCAACTAGCAATGTTGCAAGTATATTTCTCAAGAGGCACCACCCAGACAAGCATCAAACCCACTCTCCTAAAGACACACCACACAAGCCTAGATTACAATCAAAACCCACACAACCCAAAAAAAAAACAAAACCCTGCTATCAATGATCCTACCCCAGGTTCACCTACGGTAACCTTGTTACAACTTCTCCTACCTCTAAATGATAAGGTTCAATGAAATTCTCAAGACGTTGACAATGGAAAACCACCATTGTTGACACAATCCAAACACTTCACTAGATCATTCAATTGGTAGGAGAAATGGGCGGTGTGTACAAAGGTTAGGGACGTAGTAAACACAAGTTAATGACATGCGCTTATTAGGAAATCATCGTTTAAGACCAATAATTGAAGTGGTCTATCCCCATCAAGATGCAATTTGAGAATATTTCCCGATCCTCTCGAACGAGGAATAAAAAATTGTTTGCTGCATCAGTGTAGCGCACGTGCGGCCCGAAAAATCTAAGGGCATAATAGACCTATTATTGCCTCAAACTTGCATGGCCTAAACTTCCATAGTCCCTCTAAGAAGATTGCCATGAAGGGGAACCTCCACATAGCTAGCTAGCAGCATGAGGCTTCATTTGTTATCATAATTAACCATACAAATCGCTCCACCAACTAAGAACGGACATGCACCACCACCGATAGAATCAAGAAAGAGATCTCCATCTATCAATCCTTACTATGTCTAGACCTAGTAAGTTTCCCTGTGTTGAGTCAAATTAATCTGCATGCTCCACTCTTGGTGATGCCCTTCCATCAATTCCTTTAATTTTCAGCCTTGCGACCATACTCCCCCTATAACCCAAACACTTTGATTTCTAAGAAGGTGTTGGTGGATTCCTTAGATAAACATCTGCTGATCCCTGGTCAACATCATTTATGGTTGAGACTAGGACGGTATCTGATCGTCTTCAAGCCCCCAAGTTTCATTCTTGATTAATGAAAACATCCTTGGAAAATGCTTTCATAGCGGTCTGTATTTCATAAAACCAACAATTTCACCTCTGAAAATGAAATACAAATGCCCTTGATAGTCCCTATTAATCATTACTCTCATTTCGAAGGCCAACACAATAGGACTAGAATCCTATCACGTTATTCCATGCTAATGGAGTTAGAGCATAAGCCTTCTTTAAGCACTCTAATTTTTTCAAAGTAACAATGCCAAAGCTATGACCCAGTTAGTTAAGGCTAGGAGCACAGCACCGAAAAAAGGGACAGAAGGGCTAGTGCACAACAGGTAGGTAGACCGACCTTTATGACCCAAGATCCAACTACGAGCTTTTTAACTGCAACAACTTAAATAAGCGCTATTGAAGTTGGAATTACCATGGCTTTTGGCACCAGAATTTCCCTCCAATGGATCCTCATTAAGGGATTTATATTGTACTAATTCCAATTACCAAAATCGATGAGCTCAATATGGTTATTTATTGTCACTACCTCCCCATGTCAGGATTGGATAATCTTCACGCCTGCTACCTTCCTTGGATGTGGTAGCCATTTCTCAGGCTCCCTCTCTGGAATCGAACCCTAATTCTTCGTCACCCGTCACCACCATTGTAGGCCTCTATCCTACCATTGAAAGGTTATAGGGAAGAAATTTGAATGAATGATCGCCAACACAAGGGCTGTGTGATCCGTCAATTTATTATGATTCACCGGAGAAGCAGGCAAGCCCATGTCGACCTTTTATCTAAAAAATGCATCCCTTCCAAAGAGTCGAGACTTGGTGCACGTCTTAGCTCTATAGTTACTATGGTTGTTCGAGTAGTATGGTACTATGAAAAAAACTATATCCGATTTAATGAGCCATCTGCAGTTTCACAGTATAAACTAGTTCATACTTAGAGATGCATGGCTTGATATTTAAGACAAGCATATGGATACTGGCAAGATCAACTAGGTAGCACCCTCCCACTTCAAAGGGAATTCAAAATTCTCTCTTATGAAGAGCCACCATGAACACCCATCAAGTCAAAGCGAGGTAAAAATATCATGTAAATATTTTATACCTTGCACCTCTAGCATCCCAAAGAAGGGATTAGAGCCCACACACACTATATGCCAAGGACATGCAAAATAAATTCCGACATCAAATGCAATGGACGATGGATGCAAGATTGAAAAAATGAAAAAATGGGTCACCTCACCAAGTCACATTTCACCGAGGTTTCCCAGGATTTGGCAACCACCCCCCAACAAGAAATAGTGGAAAAATAATTATCACCCACAGAAGCCATACTGAACAGAAAAAGGGGCGAAAAAAAAAACAAGACTCTCTTAGAAATTCCCACGAAACCCTGCTTACCCCTCACCAAGGCCACCTAGGAGTCCACCCAGACAGCGGAAATAGTGGACCTCGAGTGCTTGTAGCGACCTCGATGTGAATGCAAAAAATCAAACAAATGGAGAATGACCAACCCCACAAACTCTCTCTCTAAAATTACTCTCAACCATCCCTGCCCCGCACTAAGGCCACCTAGGAGTCCACCTGGACAACAGAAACGAAGGACCTCGATCACCCGATCACTTGCGGTGACCTCAATGCGAAGGAAAATTAAGTAAATAAAGGGAGAACAATCGACCCCATGGTGTCTCTTAAAAATTCACTCCGACCCTGTCCACCCAACAGCGAGGCCACCTAGGATTCCACCCGAATAGTAGCAACAGTCAATCTCGATCACTTGATCATCTTTGGAAACCTCACTACAAAGGAAAAATAAGGAAGTAAAAGGAGAATGACCAAGTCAACAACCTCTATTAGAAATGCCACGCTGACCCTCCTCGTCCCGCACCGAGGCCACCTAGGAGTCCACCCGATCAACAACTTGATCACCTGTAGCACCCTCGATGCAAAAGGAAAAAGGAAGGAAATAAAAAAAGAATGACCGAGCCTTCAACCTCTCTTAAAAATTTCCCCCAACCCTCCCCACCCCACACTGAAAGCACATAGGAGTCCACCCAGACAACAACAATGGTGGACCTCGATCGCTTGATCACCTACAACAACCTCGATGAGAAGGAAATGGAAGAAAATAAATGCAAATCAGGAGGATCGCTACAAAATGCATGAACATATCCGAACATGAGGAGGGATCAGGCAGCCACACACCCCACACACCTTACATACAAGCAACCTAGGAGATTTCCCCACTGACTTACCAACTAGAAAATGAATACTTTTCACCTGTAGCCACCTCCACACAGAGGAGGGAGGTCGAAGCATTCAACCTTGAATTCCTCCTTCCAGATATAGCGCCTACCATCAACGTAGCAAGCCTCCTCCCCATTGGACCACAATCACATATGCGATCAAAACAAGAAATACCCATCACCTTGTGTCTCAACATTCCAAGTCGCAAAATTCTACTATGCACACAAGATGCAACGAAAAATTTGACCATTGAATCAAAAATATGGGCCACCACATCTATCAAAACCTCAAAACCAACGTAGGGACATATGACGTGCACTGTGAAATGAATTCCAAACCTTAATTTTACAACAAGGAGAATTGCTTCTCACATTTCCCAGTTGAAAAAGAAATCAAGAGGGGTGGCTTACAACTAAAACCCTTCCACATTCCTCTTAAATGTATGTATCTCAAACCACAATGCTGATATAGAAAGATTACAAGCATAAGAAACTAGCACCATAAATAGCCAGACAATGAAGAGGATAATCATCTCAAGGAGCCACACACAAGAACCCATCCAAATCCGAGAACACGAAGTGAAAGGGGAATTTTTGACATATGCCTCCAAGGATGAGAATTTCCAACATTTCCACTCATGTGCTACCGAGTGGGGATGAAGAGAATATGAATGTCATTCACCCTACAAATGACCCAAGGCCATTCTTCAGGCACACCCGAAAAATAAACTCAATTAGCAACCCACCTGTCACACGAAAATCCAACCCCTCCCCACACCAAAAGTGGAGGAGGTGAAAAATATAGTTAAGAGTCGATTTCACGGAGCCAACGAGAGAAAATCCAACCTCTACCACCCACCAAAAAGGGAGGAGGTGAAAAATATAGAAAAGATCCAATTTCAACGGAGCCAACGAGTGATTAAGGGGCACGAGAGTGAAATAGGTGAGCAGACAGTCATCTCAAGGAGTGACACACAACAACCTCATCCAACTCTGAGAACACAGAGCGAAATAGGAACTCTGTTCATATATGCCTCCCAGGATGAGCATGGCCAACATTACCACTCATGTGCTACCTAGTGGGGATTGAGAGAATATGAGTGTCGATGACCCTACAAATGACACAAGGCCATTCTTCAGGTACACCTAAACAAAAAACTCAATTACCAACCCACATTTTACAAAAAAATCCAACCCGTCGCCCCATACCAAAAAGGGAGGAGATGAACAATATAGCAAAGAGCCAACTTGAACAAAGCCAATGAGTGACATAGTGAAGAGTCAATTTCAATGAAGCAAAAATGCAACCAAGTGCCACGAGAGGGACATAGCAAAGAGCTGATTTCAACAAATCCAACGAGCGACCAAAGGGCACAGGAGAAACATAGGCAAGTTCCCATTTATCTCATGGAGCCACACACAACAACCCCAAACAACTCTAAGAAAAAAAAGCGGAAGGGGAAGAATTTTCACATATGTCCCCCAGGACGAGCATGGCTAACATGATTGCTCATATGCTACACAGTGGAGATGGGAGAAGAAATTCGGCGACCCTATAAATGACCAAAGGCCATTATTCAGGCACACCCAAACAAAAGAACTCAATTAACAACCCACCTTTCACATGAAAATCCAACCCCTACCCCTGGCCAGAAATGGGATAGTTGAATGATTGAATGAAGGCACAAGGGCACAAATGGAAAATAGACAGCATAAATGTGCAAAAGGAAATAGGGAGGTCACAACATAGAAATTTTGATAAGGATGGCCTCAAACGAAACGACTCAACCCGAATGCGTTTCGTTGGGTGCCGCCACACGATGCGATGCGGAACACCCGACTGAATGAAGGCACAAGAGAGAAAACAACAAATGACCCTCCCAAACATGCACAAGGCACCCAGGTAGTCACACCATAGCAAATTTGATACAGTCACCCTCAAACAAAACGAACCGACCCGAACGCGTTTCGTTGGGCATCCTCACATAGTGCACCCAAATGAACAAAGGAACAAGGGAGAAAATGACAAGCTTGGCTTCTGAATGTGCACAAGGCACGCAAGCGGTCACAACATATCAAATATGATACGGTCACCCTAAAAAATAATGACTCAACTCAAACGCGTTTCATTGGGCACTCTCACACTGCATGCCCTACTGAGCAAAGGCACAAGAGAGTGAATAGCAAACAGGCCTCTCGAACATGCACAAGGTACCCGGGTGGTCACAACCTAGGAAATTTGATAAGGTTTCCCTCAAACGAAATGACCCAACCTGAATGCATTTCATTAGGTTCCCTCACATGGTGCGCATGACTGAATGAAGGCACAAGGGAGGAAACCAAAAACGGGCCGCACGAATGTGCACAAGGCACCCGAGCGGTCACAAAATAGAAAATTTGATACGACTGCCCTAAAAAAAAATAACCTGACCCAAACATGTTTCTTTAGGCACCCTCACATAGTGCAACATGGCGTTCCCAACCAAACGAAGGCACAAGGGATCAAATGGCAAAAGGTTCGCGCGAATGTGAACAAGGCAATCGGGCGGTCACAACTTAGAAAATTTGATACGGCCACCCTCAAACAAAATGACCCGACCCAAAATCGTTTCATCGGGCGACCTCACACTGTGCAATATGACACGCCCAACTGAACAAAGGCACAAGGAAGTAAATGGAAAATGGGGTGCTCGAACATGCTGTTGGAAATACTTAGAGGGGGGGGGGTGAATCAATATTCCTTTCAATTAGAGCATTAGTTAATATTCAATTATTATCAGTGTTTGTACAATTATAGTAGAAAACAAGAGGAACACAAATGCACACATTTTTTAAGGTGGAAACCCACTCCACGACAAAAACCACCTAATGCTTTTGTAATAATTCTTTAATATTCAACTCCAATTGAAAATAAAGCTCCAAATTCCTAGAATCTAGAAAATCATTCTTCTCCAGCTCCCACTGGATGAATGCTCTAATGCCCGAGACTCTTCAATAGTCAAATGAACGAATGCCCCAACACCCAATGAGCTACAACTCACTGTAGCACCATCCTACCACCCTATAGAAGAATAAAAGAAGAATGGACTCCCGTACAGGGGAAAATGGTCCACTTTACAATGATATAGAATGATGCAGAAGAAGAAGATATACTAGACCATAACGCCAACTTTGACACAAGAACCTAATGATGATCCTAGACCTCCCAACACTAACTCTTCAACCCTTGGCAGATAGACACTAGTACAATTTGTACAATAATGTATTTACTGTGACTAAGTACAATGATACCTTTACAATGATTGTATGCAGTGCTGCCAACTTGAATACTTCATATGATGAAATTACTTCTGCTTTTATGCACCTTGGTTGCTGCTCTTGTCATGCTACCCTCTACTACACCTTGCTTTGCTTTTCTGCCATAGAAATTCTGGTCCTTTGCAACCCTTGACAACACATGATCTAGCTTTTTCTTTCCTTCTAAGAGCTCGATATTGAATCTGGTGTATCTCTATTATTTCATATCCTAAATACCTAATTTTCGGTCCTATATTATTCCTCTGAGTCATCTTTCCAATGCCATAGGTCTGACCCAATTTGGATTCTTTAAGATATATTTATACCCAATCTCTCACAATGCCCTAATTATGGACTATTTCAGAAGAGTGCACTTGTATGGCGTGCCACATGTCATTGTTTCTTCATTTGGCTCTAAAATTTATAGTGCCAAAAGTACAGACTATGCACTAACTGCCACTTTTTATGGAATTCCAATCCAATATTGAGAGAGAGAGTTATGACGAATTTACCAAGGTCACTTCTTTGAGATGAATTTCAGGAGCCTGCAAAAACGCTAACTTCCAAAAATCATATCTCCAAAAATGTTGTGCACCTTCATCTAAAATTTTTATAGTAGCTTCCTCAGGATTTTGGATTTTACTCATATAAATTTCAACTTCTGAACCTTCGTAGAAAAAACGTTAGAGCGCAAATTCCACAATGACCTGTTTTAGATGGCGAAATCCCTTACCTAAGGAGGAAATGAAGATCACAATTTATATAAATGCTTAGGTTGAGAGGGGCTTCAACAAGTGAACGTGGGAGGGATTTTAGGAGCCTAAAAAATATTAATTATGAATTTTCAATAACCCATGCCCCAACCCCATGGGGTTTTAGCCCACTAACTAGGGGTACAAACTTCAAACATGAATATCTCTCAAACTATGAAAAATTACATGGCGTGCCATATATCAATGGAAACATCTCGACAAGTAGAAACCATAAAAAGAATTATTGACCCATAATATATTAATTTTGTAGGTCAAAATTCCCATGCAATATTTGGTTAGCCCCTGGTGCTTCTTGGGTTGACATCAATGACAATCGCTGATCAAAAATCTCCCCCTTTGGCATTGATGGCAACACAAGTACTCCCCCTATGATCATGACACCTCCTCCTACAACATTCTCTCCCCCTTTGACATCAATGGCAAAGGGTAACTCCCCCTGAAACACAACCATCCTGTGGACCTGTACACACTTCCACTCCACCTGACACACAACCATCCTGCAGACCTATAATTTAATTCCACTCCCCCTTTATATTCTGAAAAAGGAAAATCTAATGAGAAATTTGGGGAATCCCAAGCTTCTAGCGAAGATATTCAAATGCTGGCGAATATTTAATATATGATTCTTTTGGTGCTACTTGGAATCTTGTTACTTTTCCAAATGCTTCATAACATCTGGTCAGGAGGTTGTTACATATAGAATACTACTAATCATAGATATGTACAACCTTTGATTCACATCCTTTGATGAGTCGTCTATGATCAATTTGCAACCTGTTACCATTGGAGTAAGGATGGGTTTGAAATCTTCCATTTTAAATTTCTTGAGAATTTCCTTGATTTACTTGGCTTGACATATAAATATTCCTTTCTCTTGCTAAGATATTTGAAGCCCTAAGAAGTATGTCAGCTCACCAAGTAAAGACATCTCGAAATCACTCTGCACCTTTGTAGCAAACTTCTTACTTAGTAGATCATCATTGCTACCAATTATTGTATCATCCTCTTTAGCTATTAGACATGCTTTAGTTTCTTCACCCAGAACATATATGTCGTTTGGAGCTCGACTTGCTGTAGCCACAATTTCACCATACATGCCTTTCCTAATTTCACATTTCGTGGAGTTGAATAGTATTGTGTGTCCTTAATCACACATTTGTCCAACACTAAGCAGATTGTGATTCATGTTTTCAACCAATAGAACATTCTTGGCTAGAGCATCTTTGCTTCTGAGAGTGATGGTATGTGATCCTATAACATTTGAAGATCCATCATTTCCAAAGGACACGGTTCCATCCTTCTTCTCTTTCAGAAATACAAATTTATTTCTATCTCCAGTCATATGCATTGAGCAACCGCTATCAACATACCACACATCTTTGTTCTTTTGAGCCTTGAAAGCGAGAGCACAATTATGATTCTTCTTCTTCTTCCATGTTCATTCGTTCTGTGGCTTCGAATATTATTCTGGAGGATTTTCAAGTCTACAGCCTTTGGCTATGTGTCCAAAGTTTCAACATTTGTAACATTCAATATTATTTCTTAAATGTTCAAATCTATTGATGTTTCACTGAGCCCTGGGAGGTTCATATTTGACAAATCTATTGGAATTGTATTCGTTCCTAGGGTATGTGTGACATTCTATAGCTTTATGACCAAATTTTCCACATGAATAACAGTAGCCATAAAAAATATGTTGGCACCTGGACAAAAATTTTCATCGAGGAATTGTCTTCCAAGGCTGTTTTTGCAAATATTTTCCAATGAAGTCTACATGCATGTCATATCTCATAGGTTCATTGTATTTTGTTGTAGAAGGTCCTACTCCTTCTTCTTTGTAACTAATGCCAGTTTTGTTTTTGTAAGGTTGTTGATTTTTTATGAGTTCTTCTAATTCCCTTGAGTTGTTGGCATAGTTTTGGATAATTTTTCCTTTCTTCACTTCCTCACGCAACGAGACTACTTCGGCTTCTAATTCTTCCCTTTCTTGGTTTCTTTCTTCCAACTTATTTTGAAGTGACTCTTTAATGCATTTGTGTTCTTAAACTTCAATTTTGAGACCTTGAACTTGTTCTTCAAGAGTATTGGAACATATCTTCTCCGCTTGCACACGGTGCGACACAATGTCCCCAACCGAATGAATGCACAAGGGAGAAAACGACAAATGAGATGCTTGAACATGCACAAGGCAACCAGATGTTCACAACTAATAAAATTTGATACGGACACCCTCAAACAAAACAACTCAACCTGAATGTGTTTCATTGGGCTCCCTCACATGACACGACATGGTGTGTCCGACCAAACGAAGGCACAAGGGAGAAAATGAAAAATTGGTTGCCCGAGCATGGACAAGGCACTTGGGCGATCATAACTTACCAAATTTTATATGACCACCCTCAAACAAAACAACCTAACTGAAACACATTTCTTCGGGTGCCCTCACATGACGTGACACACTGCACCTGACTAAACAAATGCACAAGCGAGAAAACAACAAACAAGCCTTCCAAACGTGCAGAAGGAGCCCAGGAGGTCACAAATTAGAAAATTTTATATGAACACCATCAACTAAAATGACCCGACCCAAACATGTTTCTTCGGGCACCCTCACATGGCGTGCCCGACCGAACCAAGGCACAAGGGAGAAAATGGAAAACAGGCTGCACAATCATGCATAAAGCACCCAAGCAGTCACAACTTAGAAAATTGGTTACGACCACCCTCTAATGAAATGACCCGACCTGAATTCGTTTCGTCATGCGCCCGCACATGGCGTGACATAGCATGCCCAAATAAATGAAGCCACAAGGAAGAAAATGAAAAACAAGCAACAAAAATGTGCACAAGGCACCCAGGTGGTCACAACATAGCGAATATGATATGGCCACCCTCAAACGAAACAACCTGAATTGAACGTGTTACGTTGAGGTCCCTCACATGATGCGACATGGCGCGCGCGACCGAATGAAGGCATAAGGGAGAAATGGAAAACGTGCCACTCGAACATGCACAAGGCACCTGGGCAGTCACAACTTAGAAAATTTGATACGGTCATTCTAAAATGAAACGACCCAACCCGAACACCTTTCGTCAGGTGCCCTCACATGGTGCGACACAACGCGCTTGACCTAATGAAGGCACAAGGGAGAAAATGGAAAATAGGCCACCCAAACATGCATAAGGCACCTGGGTGATCACAACTTAGAAAATTTGATACAGCGGCCCATATGCCTTGTGTAGGACGTGCGGAACAGTGCCGCAGGGTGTCTGCACTGTAGGTCGAGTAATGTAGGGCAGAGTGTAGGTCATGTCGGGTGGCAAAAGTGCAAGACATGGGGAACAATACCATAGGGCATCTGCAGTGCATGTTGGTTTGGGCAGGGCATCCGCATGAGTGTGAACTTCAATACAGAGCTCGTTTGGAAGTCATTCTAATCAGAATTGAGTGACAAAAGTTGTTGTAGGTGCGTATTCATGGGCCGAAGCTAACCATACAGCTAGGAAGTGGATTGGACACATGGAGTGCTCAGGGTAAGGTCTATACTCATAGGCACTAGCTGACCTGAGTGACCAGAGTGACCTAACAACACTTGGGCAGACTTATGCAAAAAATTCCCATCCGACCCGACCAGACCCGAACGAAGGCACAAGGGAGAAAACAGAAAATGGGTCACATGAAGGTGCACAAGGCACATGGGTGGTCATAATTTAAAATTTTTGATATGACCTCCCTCACATTACCTGACACAACCTGACCCGAACGCGTTTCCTTGGGTGCCCTCACACGGCACGACCTGACCTGCCCGAACGAAGGCACAAAGGAGAAAAAGAAAAATGGGTATCACGAATGTGCACAAGGCAGATGAGCAGTAAGAACTTAGAATTTTTTATACGACCTCCCTCACACAACCCGACCCAACCTGACCCAACCCAAACATGTTTCCTTGGGCATCCTTATATGACATGACCCGACCCGCCTGAATGAAGGCACAAGGGAACAAACGGCAACGGGTCGCACGAACTTGCACAAGGCACACGGCTAGTCACAACTTATCATTTTTTATAAGACCTCCCTCACACGACCCGACCACACCCAGCCTGAATGCATTTCCTTAGGTGACCTCACATGGCACAACCCAACCTGTCCTGCCCAAACAAAGGCATAATGGAGAAAATCAAAAACAAGTCACACGAATGTCCACAAGGCACATGGGCAGTCACAACTGAGAATTTTTTATATGACCACCATCACACAACCCTACCCAACCCGACCGGACCTGAACACCTTTTGTTGGGCACCCACATATGACTTGACCTGAACCGACCCTACTTGACCCTCCCAAACGTGTTTCCTTAGACGCACTCACACGACACGACTCAGCACGACCCGACCCGCCCGAACGCATTTCCTTGGGAACCCTGACACGACATGAACTAACCTGACCCGTCCAAACACATTTCCTTGGCCACTCTCACAGGACATGACCCAATTTGGCCTGCCCAAACGCATTTCCTTAGGTGCCATCACACGACCCGACCTGAACGCATTTCCTTCGATGCCCTCACCCAACCCGACCCAACCCAACTTTCCCAAACGCGTTCCCTTGGATGCATTCACATGACATGACCAAATCTAAATGAATTTCCTTGGGTGCCCTCACACGACTTGACTTGACCCACCTGAACGAAGGCACGAGGGTGTAATATCCCAAAATGAGATCTGCTAGCAAGGCATGACTGGAAAATTCATTTTCCAAGAATGGCTTCTACAGGATTTGAAACCAGGACATGGATCCCTTAGATCAATGTATCTAAGACTGAAATCCAAAAGGAGGCTCAAAATAAATCCCTCTAGGTGGGTTAAACAGGTCTCCCACACCTAGTTGTCCTAAAAACATGCTCGATGAAGGGGCTGCAGCAATGTATGAACATACAATGGAGTATCAAAATTATTTTAATCAGCCAACATACATGAATATCTAAATAGCCATAAAATTTATATTATAGCAACAATTTTATAGAAATCCTTGAGGAAATAGTCACTCAAGCAAGGAAATACAGCCTCAAAGGAACATGTACATGAAAATAGATGAATACTATTACACAGAAATTTCTGTAGGCTAAAAGGATGTAATTTATAAGAGACACTACATCATACTAAATAATAATAGAATATATAACAATTTATGGTTCAAAAAATGAGGGGGATCAAGCTCTCAACCCTAGAAAACAATAATACAACAATCCTCAGGAGGATTGGCTGAAATATGGCAAACTAGAAAATCTGCAAAAATGCTAGAGTTCCAGGGTAGCAGCTGCAACTCAGAAAATGGAACTGGATAGAGATGGACGAAGGTGATACAGAATATGAATATACCTCCTCCAATGGATCTTCCAAGTGAAAGGCTGATCCTATCACTGAAGATCTCACCCTCCAGTCAACACCGCAACCCCTCACTGCAATTGTACTCTGGAAATAACGCAATCACTGAGGGATATTTCACTATAGGTGGAAAATAAAGTGTTTTCCAAGTGCCCAGATCTACAATATGCTCTGAATCCTTCCTCACTGATCTCCCAAAGGAAAGAAGGCTCCCTCCTCTGAAAAAAAATCCAAGGAATGGTGTTATGGGGTCTCCATTGCAACACCCTGCAACACAACATTATACTTGAGCAGAAATAACGTTGTAGCTAAAGGAGGTGGCTTGGACTTGAGCATGAATGTGGAGAGATGAATTGAAATCCCTGAGGAGGCCTCTCAAGAAGGAGAAGGAATCCTAAACAGGAATTCCTTGTGCTAAACAACACTGCAACTCTGCTAAACAACAGGAGACTGCAAATAGTCTAAGAAGACAAGAAATAAATAATCATATGCATGAGTAATAATGGATGCCTTTCCCTCCTTTTAAACAAATTCAAGCTCCCTCTCCATGGGTCCCACTCTTTAGGTTTTCCTCCATCAAGGAAACTTCCCTCCTCTTTCACTGCGTTGTCCCACAAGATGATCTCCACCTTCTACCACTGCGTTTTTTGACTTGGTCAACTAGACCTTGTCCTCATCCAAAATTTCCTTTTTCACACTGGAAGGGATTTTATTCATACTCATGGGTCTCCTCACCCATTTTATTCACCTCCTATATGATATAAACAAAATAAATGTTCCAATTAGCTTCATGCTAATTTTGGGAACATTACAGTCCTCCCCTCTCAAAGATTGCTTGTCCTCAAGCAACTACAAGAATAGAATTGAATGGCATTATTGAGTCATGTGGGTTGAAAATTAATTTGGATCTACCATCCCCATATGAATCTCCCATCCCCAAGCAATCATCCACACAAAATGAGTTACCCTCCAATAAGGCAACTCCTGAAAGTCTTCCTCCACCTTCGGCTCACGCAAAGTAGGTGGGCTAAAAATCTGATCATGGTAGACAAGGTAGTATACCCCATGCTGTTGTTCCCTCCACTCATGATGAGTGTATATTATGTGCTAATCCTAGGCTGCAAAATTATTTCCCTCAAGTGGAAAAATGAAGAACAATCCTCCAAGGATCCCCCCTCCAACATTGAAGAAAAAGCTAGCCCAAAACATTTCATCCATGATGAATAGGACATGGTCATCGTAGAGTATCCAAACGAGAAGTTTGCTGAAGGTTTTACATGATGATGCATGATACAAACAATATCTCTAGAGGACACAGTGCAGTGTCATCCACTTCAACTTCAGAAAATAATATGGAAAGTAACATACAAAAACCATCACATCTACTAATGAATAGTAAATGGTTGAATGTGTCAAAAATACATGATCAAATACTCACCCATGGTCATACAATGGATGGCTATCAAACTCATGGCCCACCCTAAAATAGAAAAAAATATGTGGCTATGGTGGCCATATCTCCTCCCATGCTCCCATTAGAACATGTAGTGCAGAAAATGTGGGAACTCTCTTTCCTCGAGGACACACCCAACTCATGTGTCAATTCCCCAATCATGCTCTCAAAAAGAATAGAAACAATATCAGAAAATTAAGACATGATTAGTACAAGAATGAAGGAGATACTACTGGCTTCATATGGTGCTTAAAGATACCAACAATCTCCTAAGTATGTACAATGCAGTTTTAAAAACTGCTGCTTCAGGAAATTACAAGGCAAAATGTTTTTTGTTACATAGTTAATCATATATGTCATCATATGGCAAGTAGTTGGTTATAACAACTGAACATACATGTAATGAGAAAAAAAATTCCCAAGGCCTCATAAAAGATGGCTGCCTCCATCATATAGTTTGGCCCAACATTGATCATGGGGCAATGTGAAAATCTTTCCCTCTTGTGGAGCAATGCACTGCATTGTAATGGAAAGAGTATGCAAACCAATAAATGTTAAAATATATTTCTTACCATATGTCAGAAGTAAGATGATGCATGGATCTATGAGTGAGTCCCCCATAGTGTTTTGGCATGCTATGAAGAGGAATGAACCATGTGCTGCAAGAAGATCCTCCTTCTCATGCTTGCAAACCCAAGTCAAGAAGAATATGTCATAGTAATAGATGTCTCCATCCACTACCCCATCATTTTCACTTCCTCCTTTTTCATCAAGTGAATCCAATGTGAAGTGATCTTGGGGACAATCCATCAATAAACCCCAGCTCCAAAGTGGCAATGCTATTGCCCTATGCAAACAGGCTCCTATCAATACAAAGCTCTGTTCTTTGACATGCTCCTTGTCAAATACTCCTCTATTAATGTTGCTGCAAATATGAAATACATTCCAAGATGGAAGTGCTTCCTGATCATCCAAGGCCAAGGAGTAGCCCCTCTGCAGTACGAGATTTTCCTCTTCTATTCCTACAACATCACACAACATGTGAGAGCAATTTTTCCCTTACTCTCTCAAGTACAACTCAAGCAACCAAATTGCTTGCTGCCTCCTTATGCTCCCATCATAAAACTCATGTGATGAAGACATAATGAATGATATGAATTTCATATCAACACCATCCACCCATACTCCATGCTGCCAAATGATGCAAGAATCTTGTCACCTCTTCTCCATCCCTATCCTCTTTGGAAGAGGGTGTGCCAAGTGATGGCCAAACTCTTTCAAGAGTAGCCAGCACAACCAAGCCTCCTTCTTCTTGTTGTCATATATTTTCAAGTGGCTTACCAACATCTTGCTTCTAATCCACATCCACTCAATCACTTGTGGATGTCTTCTTCCATTCTTTCCCTTGGTACTCCTCCCATGAGGGCTACCATCCTTCCAAACCAAATCTTTCTCCTTGCATTCCATGAATGTTTGAAATGTAGCTCTTTGGAGACCTCCTAGAGAAGATCTCTTTCCCATGACTATGTTGAATCCACAAGGATCCAAATATGATGAAGATAACATCTCCTCTCCACCATTGTTTGACAACGTTTTTAATCTCTCCAAGGATGTAATGGTTGTCTCATACTCCAACTTAAGGATGGTCTCATGGTATTTCATAGGAGTGTCATGGTTTTTTTCATCCTCCAAAAGATCACACCCCAACCTCAAGGATTGTGTGCAACTCAACAATGGTGCACGAGGAAGATGGTTCATCTCCTCCTTGAACCATTTTCATAGTGCAGTGTAATCATGTTGCTCTATATTTTCAATGTGATTTGACCCTTTTTCATGCAAAAGAAAATTTTGACAACTTCTAAAATGCTTTTTTTGCAATAATAGATAGTGGGAATATTTTCATACCTTGATGAGGTTTGGGAATATCTTGTAGGGGTACAAGAGTTACTTCCTCCAATGTGTTCATTGTCCCAACTACTGATGTAAGTGTCTCCTCCTCCATGAGTGTGACAACGTTAGTACAAAATTCCTCAAGTGGTGGTGAGGGCTCATCCCTTTCTGTTCTTCTATTGTCAAACTCCTTGGTCATCTTTTGAGAGAACTTAGCAAGAGTAGACACCCTTGCATGGCTCAATTGGTTGAACCACCAAATGTGGGCTTCACCTTCTAGGTGCAATGCTGAGATCTCAATAGCCTCTTTCTCCACTACAGGATGTAGTAGGAAAAATTCTTCCAGCTTCTTCACCCAAGATCTTCCTGCAGATGACCCGTCAAATGTAGACAACAAAAATCTATTGCCTTTGATTTCTCTTTTGCTGCATGGTGTCCTCTCTTCCTTCAACTGGATGAATGGTGGAAAATCTAGAGTCTCCTTGAAGGCTCTAGGTTGATATTTTTACTCAACAAGGTAATTACTTAGAATCTGATGATCCAAGTATCTTTCATGCTTGTATTATTCTTCTTCATGAGAATAGGAAGTGCATGGTCCTTCCTCTTCTTTTTTCTCCTACTCTTTGGAGAGGCTATTCTTAGTTTTGAACACTGATGAGATTAATATCATCTTATTCATCATTCTGATCTTCTTCGATCTTCTTGGGCTGGAACTCATAGGATGAGCCAAGAAATATGCTTTGATACCACTGTAATATCCCAAAATGTGATCTGCTTGCAAGGCATGATTGGAAAATGCATTTTCCAGGTATGGATGCTACAAGATTTGAAACCAAGAGTTGGATCCCTTAGATCAATGTATCTAAGACCGAAATCCAAGAGGATGCTCAAAATAAATCCCTTTAGGTGGGTTAAACAGGTCTCCCACATCTAGTTGTCTTAAAAAAATGCCTGATGAAGGGGCTGCAACAATGTATGAACGTACAATGGAGTATTAGCGTTATTTTAATGAGCCAACATACATGAAGATTTGAATAGCCATTAGATGTATATTATAGCAGAAATTGTATACAAATCCTTGAGGAAATAAACACTCAAGCAAGGCAATACAGCCTCAAAGGAACATGTACATGAAAATAGATGAATACTGCTACATATGAATTTCTGCAGGCTAAAAGGACGTAGTTTATAAGAGACACTACATCATACTAAATAATAATAGAAGATATAACAATTTATCACTCAATAAATGAGGGGGACCAAGCTCTCAACCCCAGAAAACAATAATACAACAATCCTTAGGAGGATTCGTTGAAATATGGCAAAATGATAAATCTGCAGAAATGTCGGAGTTGCAGGGTAGAAGTTGCAACTCAAAAAATGGAACTGGATGGAGATGGCTGAAGGTGATACACAATCTGAATGGACCTCCTCCAATGGATCTTCCAAGTGAAAGGCTGATCCTATCACTGAAGATCTCACCCTCTAATCAACACTGCAACCCCTCACTACAATTGTACTCTGGAAATAACACAGTCACTGAGAGATACTGCACTGTAGATGGAAAATAATTTGTTGGCTAAGTGCCAAGATCTGTAATATGCTCTAAATCCTTCCTTACTAATCTCCTAATGGAAATAATGCTCCCTCCTCTGAAAAACAAGCCAAGGAATGGTGTTGTGGGATCTCCATTGCAACACCCTGTAACACAACGTTATACTTGAGAAGAAATAATTTTGTAGCTGAAGGAGGTGGTTTGGCCTTGAGCCTGAATGGGGAGAGATGAAGTGAAATCCATCAAGAGGCCTCTCAAGAAGGAGAAGGAATCCTAAACAGGAATTCCTTGTGCTAAACAGCACTGCAACTCTGTTAAACACCAGGAGACTGCAAATAGTCTAAGTAGACAAGAAATCAATAATCATATGCATGAGTAACAATGGCTGCCTTGCCCTCCTTTTAAACAAATTCAAGCTCCCTCTCCATGGTTCCCACTCTTTAGGGTTTCCTCCATCAAGGAAACTTCCCTCCTCTTTCACTGTGTTGTCCCACAAGATGATTTCCACCTTCTACCAATGTGTTGTTTGACTTGGTCAACTAGGCCTTGTCCTCATGCAAAAGGTCCCTTTTCACACTGGAAGGGAATAATTTAGGGATAATTTTAAGGATGGAAAATCATTTTGAAGTTTAAAACATTGGCGAATTTCACTAGTCCCCAATATGTGAGCTATATAATTTTATTGATATGTTTGTAAAATTATACAAATTTATAATGATTTTATATATAATATCTATATTATTTTTTGCTATTTTTAAGGTAAAATAATTGTATATTGTAAAATTTGGGCGAATAATTTTTACAAAAAAATGGAAATTAGCGAATCTTTGTTTTGGAAAAACCATGGAAAATTAGCCCACCTACGAATATTAGCCCCTAAAATTTTCCATGGGACTCAAGGGATTTTATTCCTACTCATGGGTCTCCTCACCCATTTTATTCACCTCCTAGATTATATAAGAAAAATAAATGTTCCAATTAGCTTCATGCTAATTTTGGGAAAAATAGAGAGGGAGCAAACGGTAAACGGGTCGCATGAACATGCACAAGGCACAGGGGTAGTCACAACTTAGAATTTTTTATACAGCCTCCATCACACAACCCGAATCGATCCAAATCGAATGTGTTTCCTTGGGTGCCTTCCCACGGTAGGACCCGATCTGCCGGAATGAAAGCACGAGGGAGAAAATAGAAAATGCATTGCACGAATGTACACAAGGCACACGGGCGGTCAGAACTTCTCATTTTTAACACACCCGACCTCACACGACCTTACCTGAATCACCAAATGCATGACCCAACTCACCCAAATGCACTATTCAACCCACCTGAACACACGACATGAACAACATGACCAGGCCTGCCCGAAGGCATGACCCGACCTTCCCGAGCATGTGATCGGAATAGCATGACCCAACCCACCTGAACGCATGACTCGAACTGTACGACTGAACCCATCCTAACGGCACTACCTGAACCACATGACCCAACCTGTCCGAACATGCACAAGGTACACCCACAATCACCACTTATCATTTTTGACACGATCACCCTCACATGACACAACCTGACCCGACCCACCCAAATGCCTTTCCTTGGGCACCCTCACATGTGTGAAGCACTGGCACCACTACCACTTTGTGACAAATGGTATCGGAGATCAATTCAGGGCGAGTTGAACTTTGTTGAAGATTGAATATTGAAGCAGGAATACAACGAAGCTTGGACATGATATTGGTTGGTCTCAGTGAAACCTTTGCAGGGGCAAGACATTGGTTAGGGTCGAAGCTGCATAACAAGACATGGCAAGTTTAGAAGAATGTCGAGGGAGGTTTTTTTAGACCTTTTAGAGGTTGAGGTTTTCATTGACCATTGTTTGTCGCATGTCCACCAAAAGCTTCCAATGCCCTCAGTCATCATTCTCGACTCATGTGTCTTACATACTCCCCCACTTAAAATAATATTGTCATCCCCGATAGTGCTACCATCATCATCACATCATATCATTGTAATATATCTTCACAACTTTCATCGCAATGTATCATCGCACCATACCATCGCATAAACTATCAAGGTTCATGTCTAAGATATCCAAGGGAAATATCTCCTCAATCCATGATCATCAACAAATCCATCACAATCACCACATGATATAACATCATGGGAAGTGAATCTCTCCATCATGGCCACATGCTACTACAACATATATCGTGTCAACCCATCATATATCATCAATATCATGTGAATCTCTGCATCAATTACTCCAACCAACTCAATGTAACAAAACTTGTTATGTATCCAACATAACTCTACACACTGCTATAGCCCTCATAAATTGAACTAGTTGGGTGATTATTCCAACCATATATTCTCATCATGATAATGCACATCCTCATACCCTACGTTAGTTGTTCCTCTCACATCCTATCACATCCATAAACTCAATAAAAAATCTCTCCCATATAAGTGTAAAGTAAGCCATGTTGAGGTCCATGAAGCACCCTTCATCTCATCCACAACATGTTGTCCATTCAGAAATCCATCTCTATCTAAAATTTGTTTTCCATGATGCCAATATCCATGTTTTTCTCAAAAGGCAGTCACAAATATCGAGCATAATCCACGTGTGAAAGGTCCTCCTCAAATTTACAAGTCAAGAACATCCTCTCAACAATGTTCCATATTCTTGTCCATGAAGCTATGTTTATCCCATCTGCAATATGCATTTAACATGTGTACCAAAGTTAAATCAAGAAGGCTCAACCCATGGCCAAGTCTATACCACCAAGGCGTCTCATTGTTGCATCTCCATCAAGCTCCAAAGTGTCCCGTTGATCATCTCCATCAAGTGACTCCTCACAAACACACCCCATAAATGTGCTGAAAGGTATGTATCCCATAGTGCATCAAAATCAATACTAATCTTGATCTCAGTTCCTTAGTCAACCAGATACTGCAAGATCATTGTAGTATGAAGCCTCCAATGAATTCAACTCCATCAAAACTCCCATGCATCATCCTATCCAAAGCATTGGCAAGAATACTTGTATTGGTCATGAGTGCCACCACAAGTTGTTCTCACCCTTCAAGTCATATGAATGTGTTCATAGGCTACTCATCCAACCAATTTCTTATTTCTCAAACTGAACAACATCCATCAGCCCATCTATTAAAGATCTCCATGTAGCACCAACAATCGATCCTGCTCAACATCCTGCTGAAACTCCTCCATGATGCTCATAAGTGGCACCTATTAAGCGCACTTGCGTAATGTCTCCACATAATGTCCTACCATGCCCTCGTGTCAATGTACATGAATATGGTTGCCCATGTTTCCATCAAGAGTAGACTCATCTCAACTCTATTAATCATCATTTTTATAGTGTATAGGTTAAGTTCCCTTGGTCACTTCTACCATCACCATCATGAGTACTCCCTTCAAGTTTTCTCCCCCACTAAAGGTGCACCAAGAGTTCCTTCTTGGTTGTAAGCCATGAACAAGTCTACCCAAACAATGTGCCCCACCACCAAGGCAGTCCATGAGTCATGTTGGGAACCTAGCCAAATTCCATGTGGCTAAGCATGACCCATATCTATCATAAAGATCATCACGTTCCACCCTTGTCACAGGAATTTGAACCTACTAGAGTGAGGTCACAAATTTACCTATCAAGGTTTGCAACAAGAAATTACCCTTGCTTCTCAAATTTAGAAGGTTCCATCATAGTCATCCAAGGAAAGGTCATCCATGGTATTGGAAAATAATTCATCTTCTTTCTCATCCTTGCATACGATCTGTTAGGCCTCTGTAATTTTAGCAGATTGGTAAGACTAAAGCTGCAGAGACAACATTATGAACCACTTTGGGATTCTAGGATCTAGCCCTCCTAAATCTAGAGAGGGATCTCTCTATAAGTGAAAACATTTATTTATATTTAAGGATTTTAGTATGATATTAGGCTAGTTATTGAGAACAAGGGTTTTTTGTTTTTTTGAATGGTTGAGCACGATTTTTTAATTGAGTGGAAAGTCCTAAAAATGAAAGAGTTTCAACGGGGTGAAGGTGTGAATAATCATAATAAGATTCAACTGATAGGATAGATATGAAACAACACTTAATCCATTGGGCTATGGAGTCATAAAAGGGTTTAATTGTGCAACAATTTCAAGAGTGATCCAAGGGGAAAGTCATCTATATCAAAAGATCCTTTAGATTAAAATGATGGAATGGAACATTAAAAGTGTTGAGAAGGTGGAAAAAGTCAATAATTTCAACAAGGATTTATCAACTTTCCAAACAAGAAAAGCCTTTTAAGCAACTATTTGAAACCAACCAAATACAGGGCTAACCTTAAACTTCTTTGGACAAGCTTGTATTAAAGCTAACTTATCAGACAAACAATCTAGTAATCCACATGACTACTTTCAGAAGGGATGAAAACAGATAAGAAAACAAAGTGTAGCTTAAGATCAAGCAAGATACATTAAAATCTAAGCCTGCTTTAGCACTACTCTTAGGGAAACCTTCAAAACAACCTTTGGAGAAAGAAACCAGAAGGCACGGCAAACCATAAACTTTTCTGGTCTAACTCTACTCAGCATATAATGAAAATATCATTCAAGAAATTCCTTTCAATTTTTTCACATCAAGATAGGGACAAACCAACATTCCTTGATAATGTTTACACTTAACTTAAGTCATTCTTAAAAACACAATTGGAGGAAAACATAAAGATAAATATTATGAGTGAGAGTAGGGTACTTTTGACAGTAAATCCTAGCTCTATATTTGATATTCTTTATCAGAGAAAAGTGAACAAAATGGCATACATGAAAGGAAAACAATAGCACAGTAAAAAGTACTTCACCAATGATATAGACTAGGATCCCAAAATTTAGCTTGTATATTGATGTCAATCCAGTTACATACTTCAAGTCCAATGTTCCAGTACATCAATCATATTTTCTTCTCAGCCTAACTTCCTTGATTGCAAACAGAGCTTCAGGAGCCTCTAAAAACTATTTACATGTAGAAAGTTTCAAGCACAAGTATTACATCAAACTTCAGCAACCAACCTATATCTCATCTTCCTCAGAAGTATTTATAGAAGAAATGAGGAGGTGGAATAAAATAAAAGATCTCTAGTTCAATTAATACAAGTTAATGCTTTTGGGCATTTGAGGGGCTCAAAGGAGAATTTTTTTGATATTTCTCTGTAGTAATTGGTTTTTAGTAAATATTTAGGCTATTTGGCAGATTTTGTTGACTTTAAAGCTTTTTAAGGAGGATGGCAATAAATCTAGTTGTTTTTAACAAAATATCACTGACTAAGGTAATAACTATGCCTTCTTAGATTTATTAAGGCCACAGGTGGCTCTTTGGTAGCTAGAGAGGATTCAATTAGCCTCTGATGTGGTAGTGGAGGCTTCTCGTATTGATAGATTTACTTATTTTTCCCTAAAACACTGTTAATTTGCTTTTGATCTGTGTTTTAGGCCTGATTATTTAATCTTTGTCTTTAGTTCTTCATATTGTCTTTAATTGTGTGGATTAGGCATTTGATAGTCGAATTTATGCCTTAATCCCTCAAAACTGTGTTAAAATAATTCTCCATCTCTGTTGTGATTCCATACTTTGACACTGATACTCTTTGTATAATTAAGGTTCACTGTGTTTTTACTGTTTGGCAGGTGTGCATAGGGTTTTATAATGTTACTAGTGCTCATTAGGCATGATAAAATCATATTTGGAACCCTGCAGATTCTCTGTCTTCATAGATAATGGCTTGGGATATCGTCATCCCCGACCATTCATTTCTTCTTGAAACAATGGAAAAAACTTAAAAACCTGCACAAAACGAAGAAAATTAAGAAAATCCCATGAAAAGATAGGTTAAGGTCGCTTTGGAGAATTTGGGATCAAGATTATATCGTGGCCATTGGATGAGAAAAACCAACAGCTGAGATCATTCGATGGGGTCAAATGGGGAGGCGATTGGGTAAATGGAAAGGAAAATTAAGTTTGAGCCATCAGATCAGATTGATCAATGCCTGAGATCAATCACTAAAAAATTCGGGAGAAAAGGGGAAAAGGCGATGAATTAGTGGGGAAATTCAATTAGAACCATTGATATAGATAAATGAATGGTCAAGATCATGTAATGGAATGTTGGGGATTTCAGATGGTGGGGAAATGGAATGGGGGGAATATTTAATTAGGA
The DNA here is from genome assembly GCA_034641835.2 of Pinus albicaulis. Lineage (NCBI taxonomy): Eukaryota > Viridiplantae > Streptophyta > Pinopsida > Pinales > Pinaceae > Pinus > Pinus albicaulis. The sequence continues at coordinate 394,614,986 of CM076581.1, forward strand.
CCGTTGATATTCAGAGATCGACGGTGGAGAAGACTCAATAAAATGCCTGGGAGAGAAAACAAAGGGGCAAAGACTTGGGGGTTAGATACAATCAGGGCCATTGGATTTCAACGATGGATTTTAGAGATTAAAAGATAAAAAATGTTAATGAGGTGGAGAAAGTGGTTTAGTGGAAAAACAAAATGGTTTTCGCGCAGCTCTGAGGTGGTTTTTAGAATTTTTCCAAAACAACACGATATGGGTCTGCGCTTGACACGTGTCCTTTTAAAACCACCCATATCGTGTAATTTTTTGGCATTAACTTTCTGGCACAAAATTACGCGATATGGAGTTTCAGCTGTCGGATGAAAGGCGTAGAGATCTGATAGTGGGAATGAGAGCACGATGGGGTAAGATGCGTGGGCGAAAAAGGTGGGCAGAGTCAAGGGAAGTTTAGATTTGGACCGTTGGATCTGGTAAATGGATGGTCGAGATCTGTCAATGGGGAAGGTAGGTCCCAAGGAAGTTGGGCCTATCGAATTATATCTGGACCGTTAGATCTTAGGAATGAATGGCCCAGATTTAATCTCGGGGTAATGAAAGCAATGTGAGATGGGGAGTCGGGCGGAGATCGGATGCAATAAGGACCGTTGATCTACAAAGATCAATGGTGGATCTTCACCAAAGAATTACACTGTCAGGCTTTGTGAAATAACAAATAAAGTTCGGGTTTGATCTGGACCATAGGATCTATGAAATGGATGGCCCAGATTTAATCGCAGGATCGCAAATCGGCGGTGGCAAGGGGTAAAGCAACAATGAAATATGTCGATGTGATTAAGCGTAGGTTGATAGATCTAGTAGAGGTCAACGGTGGGGATTCAATCAACGAGTGCAATGGTAAGGGCTTTCGAGTGGAGCGTGATTAAATCTGAGCCGTTGGTTCTTGTGGATTCGATGGTTTAGATTAAATCGGGGGATCGCAATCAGAGGAGGGAAAGGGAATGGACAAAATGATTTTCGTGATGCAATGAAGTATCAACCATCAGATCAAAGGATGATTGATGGTCCAAATTAAATCAAAGATCGCATTAGCGGGAGGTAGTATGAAGAATAGGCACGATGCGATGAGCCAATGGCCATTGATCTTGCAGAGATTGATGGCCCAAATTTTTTTTAAAAACATGTCATCAGGTTTCATAAAAAACAAAGGAAAAAGGGTTTGGATATGTTTTTTTAGTGTTTTAGCGCCCGATTGCGGGGTTCTAGGTTATATGAAGAAGGCGAAGGGATCGGGGGTTTAAAAGAAAAGGGACTATCGCAATCAGAGTTTTCAAAAATAAAAGGTAATAAGGAAAATAGAAAACCCCAATTGCAATTGTGCGATAGGGGCTTAACTGCAGGTTACAAATCTGATTTTATTGTGGAAAAAAGGAGCCGGGGCTAAGGCCAAAGGGCCTTAAGGCCTTAGTGCAAAAGACTGTTTTTTAGGATTTTTGAAGGATTTTTTGAGGATTTTCAGAGTTTTGATAAGGTTAAAAAAGGAGTTTTAAACCTCATCAAAGGGAATTTATGAAGGGAATGAAGGAAAATGAGGGAAATGAAGGAATTTTATGAAGAAAAAAGGGAATGAAAATGGTGTTATTAACGAATGGAAGGAGGGATAAAATGAAGGGGAAAATGGGTTTTTGAGCAGTCTTTCTCCTTGAAAACAACATATTTTTCAGGACTATGAGGGAAACAGTAGTGAATAGATACTAAAATATTAGTTAACTTCATAAGACTTTAAGAACTAACAATTTGGCATAAAATTGTTTCTTAAAGGCTTCAAAAAGATCTAGCCACCATTTGATATGACAAATTTTTATAGGTGGCTAACATCGGCTCCACATGGGGATGGCACCTTCTTGAAGCTGTCAAGAACTTCAGACATGTCTTCTCTGGAAGCTGATCAATGCCTTATCCATTGGGCTGCATGTTGGAAATATGATGAAGAGTGTTGTCCTTGATGGCAACCTACTTGATGAGATAAGATTGTTGGCAATATGATGCAATGTGTTGTCCTTGATGGCAACCTACTTGATAAAGTTGATGAAAACCTTCTTGATGAGTTAAAGGGGATTAGTGATGGAAACTGACTTGACGAGTTGATCTGATGTATCTACAGATCAGTTCAAAAGTAGCAGAAGAAAGGAATTCAGAAAGTGCCAGAATAATGATAAATAAGTTATGCTACAATGCATACGCAGGTTTGTGAAGGTGAAGTAGCATATGCACGCGGAAAATAATGTGCCAAGTCGCGTATGCCTAATTGGGCTCTAAATTTATAAAACCAAGGGTTCTTACCATGGTATTGACCCATTGTATTGGGCGCTTGAATATCTATTTGATCCCATCCAGGAATACCATTAGAAGTTGTGTGGTTTTGGCTCATGGTATTGACAAAGGCTAAATCTATATAAGGAGAAGAAAATCATAGTGCAAATGTGTGCAAGTGTCTGGGCATTAATGAATACTTCACTCTGAAGTATATCTGCATGGTTGAATTCTGTTCTTAATTGATAGATATGAATCTATGATGCACCTATGAAAATGATGAAGGTTCAAGATCTCTAAATGATGAATCTCTAGGATGATCTGAAAAGAAGTGATGAAGACCTGGCACAAATCTGATGAAGAAATTGAAGAAATATGGGTAAGTTCATAGATCTGATCTATTCTGCAAAGTTTATCTTTTATAGATCTATACGCAAGTTCATTTCATGAAAAGCGTGTGTATACACGGATCTGGTTCAATAAAAGTGCATATGGGCAGTTAGGTTTTTCTTTGAAAAATGCACAGATGTATATGGGGGTTCGTTTCAAGAAAAGCGCGTGTATACGCGGGTCTGATTAAATAAAATCGCATATGGTATCTGAACTAAGTATTGCTCAAGGTTGAATGTGTTTCTGCATATCTATTCTGAAGTCTGGGTTCTCTTTAATACTCTGGTTATAGTGGTTTCACTGTTCTGTTTGAAGCATTGGGCGAAGTATATTTGTTGATAAGTGAAGGATTGTGTTGAAGCTATTTGATCGAGTTTGAAAATTGATGAAACGTGGTCGGCAGTAGTGCTGAGGGTTGAAGCCTTCAGTAAGGGGGTAGTAGCTCCCTTCCAGTAGTAGCTGGTAAACGAGAGCAGGGGGTAGTAGCTCCCTTCCAGGAGAGGCTGGTAAACAAGAGCAGGGGGTTGTAGCTCCCTTCCAGGAGAGGCTGGTAAACGAGAGAAGGTTGTAGCCTTCTGTAGGTGGGTGCCTGCGTGCTGGTATAAGTCTGTGCTAGTACATTATTGTAAGAAGTTTTCTTTATATAATAAATATTGAAGACTGAGACAATGGCAGCGATGGTTTTATCTCGACTTGGGTTTCCACCTTAAATCCTGGTGTTCATGTGTGTTGCTTATATGTGATGGTTTATTCTGTTTTTACTGCACATGCTTTTTGCTTAACATTTGATGAATAAATGATGCAATGATTTAAGAATCAATTACATAATAAGAGCTCTTAGAATACACGAGTTTCCTTAAGGATATCCACGTATATATGCTATTTTTGTTCTGTAAAGTAGTGTATGGGTTTTGAGAGAATAAAAGTAAAATTTTTATTAGTTAGCTCTAAATACTGATTCACCCCCCTCTCTGTATTTTTCCCAACAATTGGTATCAGAGCAGGTACTTCTGAAAAAGCTTAACTGCTAGAAGGAAGATCAAGCAAGATGAGCAATCAAGATGGAACAACATCTATCAAGCCTCCACTCTTTAATGGAAGCAATTTAATCTTCTGGAAAACAAGGATGAGATCCTATCTTCAGTCTATGGGAACAGATGTATGGGCCATTGTTGAACAAGGATATCAATATCCAGCTACAATACCAACAGATCCGACTGAAAAGAAGAATTATGAATCAAATGCAAAGGCGGTCAATGCTATAACGGGAAGTCTGACTGAATCTGAATTTTTCAAAGTCATGCAGCTAAATATAGCAAACGAAATGTGGGACAAAATCATTCTGAGTTATGAAGGTGATGCAAAGGTAAAAAGTGAAAAACTTCAAAATCTCAGAATTGAATATGAAAATTTAAGAATGCATAGTGATGTGAATATTGCCAGTTTATTTTTACGTGTCGATGATGTTGTAAATCGTATGAAAAATATGGGAGAAACAATAACCGAATCTACTTTGGTTGAAATTTTTTTAAGATCGCTAACAACAAAATTTGAGTCAAAAGTTTCTTCTCTTGAAGAAAAACATGATCTTCAAAATCTTACTATGGTACAACTTCATGGCATACTAACCGCATATGAAATGAGAAGAGGAGGACCATCTGAAGTCAAAGAGGCTGTCTTCAGAGCTTCTACAAAAGGGAAAGAAGTACAAGAAGCAGAAGGATCAAGATATATCTCAGAAGAAGATGAGGAAAATTTTGTAAAGAAACTCCAACTTGGCACAGGACGGTTCAGAGGTAAGCTTCCTTTCAAATGTTTTGAGTGTGGAAGAATTGGTCATTATGCTGCTAAGTGTCCTCATAAAGAAACAACTGCAAAAGGGAAGGAAGCAGCAAGAAGGAATAAGAATCGGTTTAACACTAGAAAAATTTACTATACTCATGAAGACAATGATGGGGTATCTGATAGTGAGGAAGAATGTGAACAAGATCTTAGACTCCTCATGGAATTTGAATCTAGAGAAGAAAATGATACTTTTATGGATGCTCTAGAGGACACTGACTTTCTTGAAGAAAACAATCAACTCAAAATACGCTTAGAATAAAGTAAAATACACTTAGAAGAAAGTAAAATACTCTTAGAAGAAAGGAAAATAACCATAGAGACTCTGAAAAAACAGGTTGAAGAAGCAAAGAAACACATTGAGAAATTGGAATGTGAAGTGGTAAGTCTAAGAAAAGATTTTGAGCAAGTAAAGACTCTGAATCTTAGATTTGCTAAAGGATCTGAAACCTTAGATGAGATTATCAAGGTACAATGTTCTCCTCTTATAAAGACAGGTCTTGGATATACTGGAGAATCTTCTCAGGCCTCAGCAAAAAATTATCTAAAAGAAGCTACATCTGGTTTACAAAATTATGTCACTCAGCAAGGGAATAAAGAATCATTACAGGTAAAGCATGATCATCTCAATTCAAAGAACACCAACATGAATATCTTTCAAATAAACAACAATCAACAGGTAAATTCAAGTAGAAGATTTCATGATCGCAGAAATTTCTTCTTCAATGGACAATGTTTCTCATGTCACAATTTTGGTCATAAAGTTGTTCAATGTGTTGCATATAAAACGATCATGACAAGGGAAGCTAGAAAGAAAAGGATTGATATTGAAACAAAGAAGAATACTTATAACAACTTTTCTCCTCTTCTAAATGAAGTTGAATGTGCTTATTGCAATAACTTTGGCCATGAATAATCTGAATGCAGGAGAAAAAATCAGCCAAAAGAGCATGTTCCTTCAAGCTCCAAAGTATGGAAAAATAAGGAATTGCAGGTTGAAAACTGTGGCATAGAGTTATTTGCAGAAGGTGAAGAAAATCAATGGTACATTGATAGTGGATGCTCAAGACACATGACAGGTGACAAACACAAACTTCTTGCATATAATGCTCTAGAAAAGGAAAAGAAAGTTACGTTTGGAAATGATACTCCAGCTGTGATTAAGGGAAAAGGGTCTGTGTTTCTAAAAGAGAAGGTGAAGGCAAATGATTTCATGTATGTGGATGGATTAAGGCATAACATGTTAAGTGTAAGTAAAATGTGTGATCAAGGAACTGAAGTTGTCTTTAGTTCAAAAGAATTTGTGGTACGTGATCTTCATACAGGTAAAATAATTATAAAAGGAAAAAGGACTCCAAGCAACCTGTATGTATTGAAGAACTGCAAAGAATAATGTTACTTGAGTAAATCTTCAGAAAACTGGCTATGGCATAAAAGGTTGGGGCATCTGAGCTTCTCTCAGATCAACAAATCAAGCAGACTCAAAGCTGTCTGTGATCTTCCCAATATTACTCCACCCGAAAATATCATATGCAAATCTTGCCAATTTGGTAAGAAAACCAGAGTACAGTTTAATGCCAAGGAAGGATCATCAAGTAAGCCTGTTGAACTTATTCATATTGACATATGTGGACCTGTGAGGAAAAACTCACCACGTGGTGAACAATACTATATCTTGTTTATTGATGATTTCTCTAGAATGTGTTGGATTGGGTTGCTTAAACACAAAGATGAAGCATTTGAGAAATTTCAGAATTTCAAAGCTATGGTTGAAAATGAATTAGATCTAAAAATCAAGTGTCTTAGATCTGATCGAGGAGGAGAATATTCTTCAGATGAATTCCTTGATTTTTGTGAACAACATGGCATAAAAATAAAGTTTACTATAGCCAACACTCCACAACAAAATGGCGTAGCAGAAAGAATGAATAGAACAGTTCAACAAATGGCCAGAGCTATGCTTGATGATTCTGGAACACCTGACACATTTTGGGGAGAAGCAGCTCATACAGCGGTAAATATTCTTAACAAGGCACATGTTCGTATAAACAGTGAAAAAACTCCATATGAACTCTAGTATGGTAATCCTCCTACTGTGAAGCATTTTAGAGTTTTTGGAAGCAGATGTTTTATCAAAAATAATGATGAAAAACTTGGAAAGTTTGAACCCAGAGCAGATGAAGGAATACTTCTTGGTTACTCCTCTAGGAGTAGAGCATATAAATGTTACAATAAAAGACTTCGGAAGATTGTTGAATGTATTGATGTTTTTATTGATGAGTCTCCTGCAGCTCCAAAAGAAGAAAAACAAACAACAAATGAAGACGATGATGATATATGGCCTTCTACATCAAATAGAAATGATATAGGAAGTGAACCCAATGAAGAACCTGAAGATGATTTATCTGAAAAAGCTCCATCCAGATATGTTCAAAAGAATCATCCAGAATCTCAAATTTTGGGAGATAAGGGATCAAGTGTACAAACAATAAGGACTCTTGTGGGATCTTCTAGCTATTTGGCATTTCTATCCACTATTGAGCCACACAATGTCAATCAAGCTAGCAAAGATGCATGTTGGATTCAAGCCATGAATGAAGAGCTTGATCAAATTGAAAAGAATCATACTTGGGAATTAGTACCAAGACCTCATGACAAAAATGTCATTGGAACTAAATGGATATTCAAAAACAAGTTGAATGAGAATGGGGAGGTTATAAGAAATAAAGCTAGACTTGTCTACAAGGGGTATGCTCAACAAGAAGGTATAGACTTTGAAGAAACTTTTTCTCCTGTAGCTAGACTGGAAGCCATAAGAATGTTTCTTGCTTTTTAAAGCTTCCAACAAATCAAAGTTTATCAAATGGATGTTAAATCTGCATTTCTCAATGGTGATCTAGAAGAAGAAGTTTATATAGAACAACCAGAAGGATTCATTTTGGGAAATGATGAAAAAATTGTTTATAGACTTAAAAATGCTCTATATGGTCTTAAACAAGCTCCAAGGGCATGGTATTATTGTCTTGACAAATATCTTCATCAACAAGGATTTTCAAAGGGGTCTGCTGATAGCAACTTATACACAAAAATTGAAAATGATAAACTATTGATTGTGGTTGTATATGTTGATGATATCATTTTTGGAAGTAATGAAGAATCTATGAGTCATAAATTTGCTTCTGTGATGCAGCAAGAATTTGAAATGTATTTACTTGGGGAACTAACATTCTTTCTTGGCTTGCAAGTGCGTCAAACTACAGATCGTATATTCTTATCACACGCAAAATACCTTAAGCAAATTCTGAAGAAGTATGGCATGGAAGAGTGCAACCTGTAAGTACACCAATGATAACCGGATGTAATCTCAGTTCTCATGATGATTCTCCCATGGTGAATCAACCAGAATACAGATCTATGATAGGAAGTCTACTTTATCTCACTGGGACTAGACCAGACATTATGCATGCAGTTGGGATTGTTGGACGATTCCAAGATAATCCAAAAGAGTCTCACCTTCAGGCTGTCAAAATAATATTCAAATATCTACAAGGAACTCAAGACTTTGGACTATGGTATCCAAAGAATGCTGATATTACTCTTCATGCTTACACTGATGCAGATTGGGCTGGAAATGTTGATGATCGGAAAAGCACTAGTGGTGGTGCATTCTATTTGGGGCCCCGGTTAGTTTCTTGGTTCAGCAAGAAGCAAAACTCTATTGCCTTATCTACAGAAGAAGCAAAATATGTGGCTGCCGCATCATGTTGCACTCAACTTCTTTGGATGATGCAAACCTTACAAGAATTTCAAATCAAATTTTCACCTCCTATCTCCATCATGTGTGATAATACAAGTGCCATCAGCATCTCAAAGAATCCTGTTATGCATTCCAAGACCAAGCACATTCCCATCAAATATCACTTTTTACGTGAACAAGTGCTTGAACAAAAGGTGAAGTTGGAGTATGTTCCCTCCAAAGAACAAGTTGCTAATATACTGACCAAACCTCTACCTAGGGAAGCATTCGAATATCTCAGACAGAAGCTGGGAGTAGTCTCTGCCATGCAGAAAATCAGAACTACATAGTTTCAGAATATTAAATGGGATACGCGGATTTCCTGAAGGACAGTCGTGTATATACGCGAGTTAAGACACAGAAAACCGCGTATGGTTAGTTGCTGACAAATTTTACTTGGGGTCAGCATTCTTCAACACAGCTGCAGTGCTGATTGGCATCTCTGATGCTGTATGGTATTGGCATCTCTGATGCTGTATGGTATCTCTGATGATGTTTCAGCTCTTATATTTATGTTTCATTCTCTGATATTGGTTGAAGATGCCTTGATGATTTTCTGTTGAAAGGGTTCAGGATGCACAAGCTAAGGGGGAGCATTGGTCATTTGGAAAGGATGCATTGAATGCAAAGTTTCAGGGGGAGCATTAGCCTTGCTGAATGTAATGTATTGTTGGAATTATGATGATTCTGAAATATGATCTCTTTCTTGAGGTCCTTTTGGTATTTGATGTAAAAGGTCGTATTTGTAATTTGATGAAAAGGTCATGTAAATTGTTATATTCAGTGAAGTAAGTACTTGTTCAAATCTATAAACCCACTTGGTTGGGTACTTGAGTCACATATGTAAAATCCACTTGGTTGGATCTTTGATGTAAGTATGAGTCCTTGGTGATAGGAAAGGTCATAGAGTCATGTACTTGAAAAATATGTTTGAAGATTCAACATGATCTTAGGGGGAGCATGGTAACTGCAATACACATCAGATCTACAGAACTCTTCTTTATACAAAGGTAGAAAAAACTTGTCTTGGTTTTTGATCCGCCCTTTGCCCTTGATGTCAAAGGGGGAGAGTAACATGGTGGTTGAATAGGGGGGGAGTATCATTGTAGTTACATAAAAGTTATAATCAATATATCTATCTGTTGTGATGATTATAATCAATATATCTATCTGTTGTGATGATCAAACACCATCATGGTTGTTGCCATCAAGTCCAAAGGGGGAGATTGTTGGCAATATGATGAAGAGTGTTGTCCTTGATGGCAACCTACTTGATAAAGTTGATGACAACCTTCTTGATGAGTTAAAGGGGATTAGTGATGGAAATTGACTTGATGAGTTGATCTGATGTATCTACAGATCCGTTTAGAAGTAGCAGAAGAAAGGAATTCAGAAAGTGCCAAAATAATGATAAATAAGTTATGCTACAATGCATACGCGGGTTTGTGAAGGTGAAGTAGCGTATGCATGTGGAAAAGAATGTGCCAAGTCGCGTATGCCTAATTGCGCTCTAAATTTATAAAACCAAGGGTTCTTACCATGGTATTGACCCATTGTATTGGGCGCTTGAATATATATTTGATCCCATCCAGGAATACCATTAGAAGTTGTGTGGTTTTGGCTCATGGTATTGACAAAGGATAAATCTATATAAGGAGAAGAAAATCAGTGCAAATGTGTGCACGTGTCTGGGCATTAATGAATAATTCACTTTGAAGTATATCTGCATGGTTGAATTCTGTTCTTAATTGATAGATCTGAATCTATGATGCACGTATGAAAATGATGAAGGTTCAATATCTCTAAATGATGAATCTCTAGGATGATCTGAAAAGAAGTGATGAATACCTGGCACAAATCTGATGAAGGAATTGAAGAAATCTGGGTAAGTTCATAGATCTGATCTATTCTGCAAATTTTATCTTTTATAGATCTATACGCAGGTTCATTTCATGAAAAGCGCGTGTATACGCGGATCTGGTTCAATAAAAGCGCGTATTGGTAGTTAGGTTTTTCTTTGAAAAATGCACAGATGTATACGGGGGTTTGTTTCATGAAAATCACGTGTATACGTAGGTCTGATTAAATAAAAGCGCATATGGTATCTAAACTAATGATTTCTCAAGGTTGAATGTTCTTCTGCATATCTATTCTGAATTCTGGGTTATCTCTGATATTTTGGTTACAGTGGTTTCACTGTTCTGTTTGAAGCATTGGGAAAAGTATATTTGTTAATAAGTGAAGGGTTGTGTTGAAGCTGTTTGATCCAGTTTGAAAATTGATGAAACATGGTCGGCAGTAGTGCTGAGGGTTGAAGCCTTTAGTAAGGGGGTAGTAGCTCCCTTCCAGTAGTAGTGAGTAAACGAGAGTAGGGGGTAGTAGCTCCCTTCCAAGAGAGGCTGGTAAACGAGAGCAGGGGGTTGTAGCTCCCTTCCAGGAGAGGCTGGTAAATGAGAGAAGCTTGTAGCCTTCTGTAGGTGGGTGCCTGCATGCTGGTATAAGTCTGCGCCAGTACATGATTGTAAGAATTTTTCTTTATATAATAAATATTGAAGACTGAGACGACGGTAGCGGTGGTTTTCTCTCGACTTGGGTTTCCACCTTAAATCCTGGTGTTCATGTGCATTGCTTATATGTGATGGTTTTTTCTGTTTTTACTGCACATGCTTTTTGCTTAACATTTGATGAATAAATGATGCAATGATTTAAGAATCAATTACATAATAAGAGCTCTGAGAATACGCGAGTTTCCTTAAGGTTATCCGCGTATATATGCTATTTTTGTTCTGTAAAGTAGCGTATGGGTTTTGAGAGAAGAAAAGTAAAAAGTTTATTAGTTAGCTCTAAATACTGATTCACCCCCCTCTCAGTATTCTTCCCAACACTGCAACCTTATTTCCTTTACTAATCTTCTTTTGCTCTGACAATGTTAGCAGCCATTAGAAACAATGGAATTCTATCAAAACAAGCTTTCTACCTACCCAATCCTAATGATCTAACATTTTTTCTTCTTTCAGAGTGCATTTGGATTGGAAAACTCTTTTTTACAAACATTTTATTCTTTTGAAAGCATAAAACTAGTCTATTTCTACCCTTATTTCTCCATGAACTCAGATTAAGCTATTGAGTTCATAAGATTCTCTACCTAACTACTATCTGTCAGGATTAGACTGTCTGACATAATTTATTCTCTAAATTCTAATACAGAAATTTAAAACCAGACAAGTCAAGATTGAACAGTCAAACTTGTTGTTGGTCTATGGCATAAAGAAAAGTTGCACATAGACCAAAATTTGCAGAAGAATAAAGAAAAATGGTGAAGACTTAAGATCTGAAAACTAAAGAACATCCTTCAATATCTTTTTAGATCTGATTTTGAATTTTGTTTGAGTTTTTTTTCTTTCTTCTCTGGTTCAAGTTTTTGGCATATTAAAACCAGTTTATCTTCTATCTTTGGCTCAAGATTTAAAAAGATTAGAGCCATTCATCTTTTGAAGTTCATAGGTTCAGATTTTGAGCTTGTTTGAACCCTTTTTCTTCTATCCTAATCTACCTAACTGATAAGCCAAGATTAAGCTGTTTGGAAAATCTATTTCACTAACCTATCAGCAGTAAATTGAAAAATAATTAGTCATGATTAGGTTGTATGACTAACTAGGAGTGTGTTTCTTAGGAGTGGCATTTGAGCTTGCACACTTCCATACTTTGTTTCTCTTTTCTGGTATGGGGCTGTATCTTTCTTGTTTTTTACAATATGCCTTCTTTTCTTTTGTATTTTTTTTGTAATTTTTCATATTCTAACTTTGAATGGAGTGATAGATATGATATTCACAATGAGAAAAAATAAAAGGCTTCCAAATTGGTATGGTCAAGAGAAATAATGTTTAAGCATCCTGCCATTGAAAGGACTCCCAAACAGTTTAGATCCATTCAATTCTTGCAAAAAATAAGCATTATTACCAGTAGTAGAATGAATGAGATAAGGGCCAAGCCATAAATTATCAAATTTCCCATGCTTCCCCTTATCTTCTCTCCTTTAATCCCACTTTAAAACTTTATTACCAATGCTGAAATCTCTTGCCTTTGTCCTTCTATCAAAAATCTTCTTGATGTTTTCTTCCTTTTGTAATTCTCTGTTGTAGATCTCCTCTCTGGTTTGCTGAAGATGTATGTTCTGATCAATTCTTCTGATCATGTCATTGTCTTCAGACTGTACTTCTTGGATCAACTTCATGACTTGCACTCCTAGGCTGGTTGGAAAAATTGCATCTATGCCATAAACAAGCTGGTAGGGTGACATTCTAATTGATTTTTTAAGTGGTAATCTGTCAGCCCATAATGCATGTACTAGCTTTGTGTGCCAAGATTTCTTATTGTCCTCCAGCAACTTCTTGATTATGTTCACAAAAATTTTATTTGAGGATTCTCCTAGCCCATTACCTTGAGGGTAATAAGCAGTAGAATGGCCCAATGTAATCTGATATTTGTGACAGAATTCAACCATCTTTTTGTATCGAAATGCAACAGCATTGTCAGTAATAATCTTCCTAGGACAACCAAATCTAGATAGGATATAATTTTCAATAAATTTTATGATAACAGAGTCATTGGCTTGCCTAGAAGGGATGGCTTCTATCAAATTGGTAAAGTAGTCTGTTGCAGTGAGAATACATCTATGTTGGGAAGATGATGGTGGATGGATTTCCCCTATGAATTCTAGACCCCACTATTGAAAATGAGCTTCAAAAGTGATTGGATGCAAAGGTAAGGGAAGCAATTTTCTTTTGCCTTCAAATAGTTGACATTTATGACAAGAAATAATCATTTTATGGACATCTTGAAAGAGGGTGGGCCAAAGTAACCAGCTCTAAGTATTTTATTGGCAGTTGTCTTCCAATAGAGGTGGCCTCCAAATTCTCCTTTGTGGAACTCATGCTTTATTTTCTCTACATCATTCTCAGGAAAACATTTAAGCAATAATCCACTAGAATTTTTCCAATAAAGACATTTATCTAAAATGCAGCAGTTAAAAACTTTTAACTTTAAAAATATTTCCTTAGTCTTAGACAAACTAGGAGGTGTATTTAAATTGATAAAAACATATGAAATATCAGCATACCAAGATGAATTCAAAAAATAATCTTCAACAATGGGAGTTGACAACTCCTCTTGTTCATCTAATGCATTTATCATGTTTATATCAAGAGCTTCAAAATTAGACTCAACCATTAATCTTGCTATTCCTTGGCCTTTTATGAGCTTAGTGAGCTTGATTTCTAAATCGTATTCAAGTATCACAACTATCCACTTTCCTCTCTTTCCATCTGGGTCTTGTGTTAGAATGTCTTTCACAACTAAATTTGGCACAAATGCAATTATGTGGGAGTTTAAAATGTAAACTCTGAAGTCTTTTAAGGGTTTGACTAAGGAAAAGGCTTGTTTTTCCATGATGTTGTACTTCAGAGGAGCATCTCTCAATTCCTTACTAAAGAATGAAATTGGCTGCTCTTGTCCCTGTGGATTTTTCTGCAATAGTACAACAACCACTGTATGTTCTAATGCAAATGAAAAAATGAAAAAATCTTTTGAAAAATCAGGACTAATGAGAATTGGTGTTTTGGTTAATGCTTGTTTCACCAGCCCAAAATATTTATTTGCTTCCAAGGTCTATTTGACTCCTTGTTCCTTTTTCAGCATGTTTGTAACGTTTCTAAGGAGTTTAGCTAACTTGGGTATGAACCTTCTCAAGAAATTAATCTTTCCAATGAAAGATTGAAGTTCCTTGATGTTTCTAAAATGAGTGATTTGCAATATACCCTCAATCCTTTTTGGTCTATATTTATTCCCTCTTCTGATATGATGTGTCCAAGTAGTTTACCTTCTTGGAGACCAAACATTTTTTTCTTAGGATTTAAAGATAGCCCAAATTTTCTGCATTTCTCAAAGACTATTCTCAAGTGTTCTTCATCTGTTTTGGAAAAAACGGTGATATCTTCAAGGTAAATAATGATGAAGTAGCCTAATTCTTCTGAGAATGCAATATTCATGGCCCTCTGAAATGTAGCACCAGCATTCATTAAACCAAAGGGAATTTTCACATACATGAAAGTACCCCAAGGTGTGGTAAAAGTTGTCTTGAGTTGATCATCAGGATGTACTAATATCTGATTGTATCCTAAGAAGCCATCTAGCAAAGAAATTCTTTTGGAATCAACTACCCTTTGTAAAATATGATCCATCTTGGGTAAAGGTTATTTTTCCTTTAATGAAGCTTTGCTTAAGTTCCTAAAGTCAATACAAAGCCTTATTTCTCCTATTTTCTTCCTAACTGGCACTAGATTAGACACCCACTCTGAATATCTAATAGGGACAATAATTCCAGCTTCATACATTTTCTTGATTTCTTTCTCCACCAAAGGTAATTGGACAGGGTTGATTCTGCGCAATTTTTGTTTAAAGGGATTTTGATTTTCTTTGAGGGGTATTTTGTGCTGAATTGTTTTTGTGTCATAGGACTTTAGATCCTCATACATCCATGCAAATACATCAGAAATTTTTTTAAACAACTCTTCAGCTTGATGTGAGTTGACAAAGTTTTAGACAGTTTGATCATTTTTGGTTTTTGTTCACTGCCTATGTTACACTCTTCTACTTCAGTTTTAACAGGTTGTAGCTTTGGTTTCTTGGCAACATCATTAAAATCAAACAACTCTTCTAAGGGGACCAGACCTTTTGGCAAACTTTGGGTGTTATATTGCAGCGTTTCTAAGTATTCTTTTCCTAAATCTACACTAATTTCTATGGTATTTTCAAGTTTATTAGCTAACATATTTATATCAGCAATATTTGGAGAGTTTACTTCTTCATTGAATGGGTTTTCTTCAATAGAACAATCATCTTCATAATCTGAATCTGAACTTGGTAGTTCAAATTCATTTCTTGACTGTAGGAAGTATTCTATTTGTTTGTCTCCATCAAACACTTGCCAATATTTCTCATTATCAGGGACAACTGGTCTAAATTTGATTTGGGTAGTGCATTTTTTGGTTTCAAAAGGTGTTAAACATGTTCTAGTAGCAAAAGCTAAAATATGGGCAAGGATATTTTGGTCTCTTGGGACAAAGATAAGTTGGGATTCCTCAATTGTTCTTAGTAAGTCCATGACATAATTCCTATATGCTCTAAGTCTGGGGTGTTTGGCACTATATTCCCCATTCACTTGCCTAACAATCAACTCTGAATCCCCATGAACTTTTATCCTTTTGGCTCCTAATTTCTTCAATAAGTGTAGGGCTAAAAGGAGGGATTCATACTCGGCTATGTTATTTGAACATTGAAAATTTAATCTGTAGGAATGACCTTCAGTGTGATTATTTTCAGTGTTATGTATCCAAATGCCTGCACTTGCATTGTTCTTAGTGCAAGACCCATCAAAATTCATACTCCAAAGAGGACTAGCTGTAGAATTACTAGTTTGGCTACTATCCTCTTTATCTTGTGTGTTTTCAGCTTATTCTTGACAGTCAATATTGTTTTGAAATTGTTCTAATTCCGCATGTTCTTCATTAAGTTGAGGATTCTTATCTTGGTTCTCAAAGTTAACAAGCAATGGATAATTTTTTTGTAGCTCTAGACCTGTCATTAGTTTACAATGATTTTTGGTTTTGACACACTGTTTTGACCCTTCTATTATGTCTCCTACCTTTTCTATGTCTTCCACCACATTACAGTGAGGAGTGGCCACTAAATCAGTTAAGGTTTCCTGCTCATTAAATATTTCATCATTAAACAGAATGAATGAGTCAAGGCCTGTATGTATAGAATAAAGAGGAGATTTTTGAGGTCTATCTTGGCTACTAACCATGTATTGCATATGAGTTTCCCTATAAATTCTTCTTGTTTGATTAAAAACAGGGATGGTAGCATATGTCATATCCATTTTCATTGTTCCTTGTAACTTAGCTCCCCAAGATCTCGATAACAACATTCCATACTTTGGGGGTACATCAACCACTACAATATCCATTACTAAACACTTGGCTGGCATTTGTGCTAAGTTTACACAAAGGTCTTTGATCAAACCTAGGCATTTCACTCTACTGGAGTCAAAGGAGTATAGATCTTTGTATGGTCTGGTAATTTCAAGGCCTAGGCTCTCTATCAATGATTTGGGTATTAAGTTATGAGAGGCCCCTGAGTCATGCATAACGTTGTGTAAAATTTTGTCATGAATCTTCAAACGAACATAAAAAGGAGGAACTGGCCCTTCTTGATACGTACCTTCAATCTTGGGACCAAATAAGAGCTCTTGTTGGTCATAATTAAGATTGACAATATCATTATTCTCTGTTATGTTAAAAGCCTTCAAAATTTGTGATCTATATACATCTTGGGTGGCTAATTCAGTAAGAGGAACATAGATTTTTATCTTGGAAATTTCTTGCTCTAAACTAAAAGGGATATGAATTTTTATAATGTTTGTTTCGGCCTTATGTACCACCATTTTCTGAGCAAAATCAGCTTGCTAATTTTTTCTATTTACATTGATCAAAATTGTTTTAGTAGGAGCACTAGCTGAGGTGCAAACGCCGCTAAGGTCTGCACTCTGTTTTTCAGTAATTTGAGTGCCTTTCTCTTTGTTTTATTAGAATTTACAACCACTTTTTTGTCTTTCTGTTTTGTAACTTTGGGTTTATTTACAGGGTTGCTTTTTGCAGAATTTTCAAAGGTCTTAGTCTTGGGAGTTTCCTGATTGCTTTTACTCCTAAGGTAATATTCTTTTGGAGTCTCTATGGTGACATTTTCTAGCTCTTGATAACAATATTCATCTTCTGGTCTTCTATCATCATAGGGTGTGTACAAACCTTGTTTCCTATTGCAATGAACTTCAAAATCATCATTTTCTACTCCCAACATGTTTATATCATATTCCTCTGTTTGTTCATTTATTTCTTTGACCTCACTTACATAGTTTTGATGAAAAGGAGGTGTAATCAGTTGATCATCCTCCCTTGGTCTGTTTTGAAGCTATTTTCTCCTAAAATTCTGATTTTGATTTTGATTTCTATTTGGAGGAGTTGATTGATTTTTATTTACTCATGCTCTCTCAAGTATGCTCATCTTTTTCATCATCTCCTCCATCATTCTTTCCATCTTTGAGCTAGATGTGGAAGGTGTAGATTCCTCTCCAAATGACACTTTCTTCTCATTCCTCATCCTTGCTCTTTTCTCCATTAAATTAACTTCCACAGCAAGAGCTCCTTTTTGCATATCTTCAAGAGTCAAAGGATCTCTTTCTCTTAGCTGATAGGCCATTTTAGGATCAAATACTTCAGGAAATTTGTTTGAAGCTGAGCCTTGTGGAGGTTTCAGATCTGGGGGAAGTGCATTATACACACTATTAAACCTAGTGCAATAAGCTTGAACACTTTCCCCAGTGTTTCTTTGGAGATTCTTGTAGTCCCAAAGTATTTGAAGAAGTTTTTTATTAACCTCCCATTTGTTTAAGAATAACTGGTGGAAGGCTTGGATATCATTAATACTGTGAGGGGTTAAGCCTTTAAACCATTTTATTACTTCTTCCCCTAAAATTTGAGCAAATAATCTAAGTTTGACAAATTCATCATCAATCTCATTTTTTTCAAAGTAGTCATTCATCTTGTCCACATGTTGTGAAGCAGTAGTAGCACCACTGGCATCATATAATGGTATTTTGGACTGATAGTCCTATGGTAGATTGACTAAAGGTAAAGGAAGGACCAAGGGAGCATACCATGTTTCCATGATAGGCGGTAGAGGTGGATTTACAAGGGGTGGATTAAAAAGAGGGAAAGTGGGCTGAAGTGGAGTGTTTTGGACAATGGATGTATGAGGAATAGAAGTGGATGGACCAGAAAAAGACTGTTGAGCTAATCTTCGATGAGAGAAACCATAATTATGAAGGAAATGTAAATCAGGTGGAGTAGTTTCTCTACCACCAGGATGTTCACTTCTATCTTGGGATGAAAGTGTAGGCTCTAAATCTATCTGATCTATATCATCAAGTGACCTAGTTCTGAATGGATTTCTTAAGTCAACTTGTGGTTCTTGTAGAGCTGCAAGGTTTTTAGGAACGAAATTAGCTCTATGGAATGGTCTGAAAATAGTTGAAGATTTGGCCTTAGGATACTTCCTAAGTATTCTTTCAGGGTTATCAAATATCTCAAGAGGGTTTGCGTCACGATAGGCTCTAGTATGAATCCTTCTAGGAGCCACTATGCTATGTTTTTCAGACCCAACTAATAAATAATATTTTTTCCAAATATGACAATCTTTAGGACGCTAACTAATCTTTAAACAAGAAAACTTTAGTTCTTAAAGTCTTCTTAAATGAGTTTAAATGATGCTATGATGATAATGGGTTTCCCAGTGGAGTCTTAAGGTCTATTTAGGATTTTGGAGTCACCAGGTAGAAATTTTTAGCTCTTTTGGAGGTAAAATGTTTTATGGTCAACCGCCATGTTTATTTGAATACCAATCTGAAATATTTTTGGGTTTTCTGAGTTTTTTTTAGTCCTACAGGTTCTAAGAGTGTCCTAATTCCATTTCAACACTTAGCTATGGTGATGAGACAAATAAATTTTACTCTTATGGCTAAGCTAGATGTTTCCTTCAAGGTTTGATAAGCTCTTATGAGAATCCTAAGGGTTTCTTAGTTTTTCACTGATTAAAATAAGTTTTATTATGACTACCATTTGCTTGGTAGTGCTTGAAGAGGGCTAATTATACTGCACTGAACAATGTTCTTGAATCAAGGATTTTTCTTGAGATCTTAAGGGTATATAAAATGAAATTTACTCAGAATTCCCCAGCGGAGTCGCTAAAAGTTTTGGGCCTCTGTAATTTCAGTAGATTGGTAAGACTAAAGCTATAGAGACAACATTATGAACCACTTTGGGATTCTAGGATCTAGCCCTCCTGAATCCAGAGAGAGATCTCTCTATAAGTGCAAATATTTATTTATCTTTAAGGCTTTTAGTATGATATTAGGCTAGTTATTGAGAACAAGGGTTTTTTTCTTGTTTGGATGGTTGAGCATGATTTTTTAATTGAGTGGAAAGTCCTAAAAATGAAAGAGTTTCAAAGGGGTGAAGGTGTGAACAATCAGAACAAGATTCAGCTTATAGGATAGATATGAAACAACACTTAATCCATTGGGCTATGGAGTCATAAAAGGGTTTAATTATGCAAAAATTTCAAGAGTGATCCAAGGGGAAAGTCATATATATCAAAAGATCCTTTAGATTAAAATTATGGAATGGAACATTAAAAGTGTTGAGAAGGTGGAAAAATTGAATAATTTCAACAAGGATTTATCAAATTTACAAACAAGAAAAGCCTTTTAAGCAACTATTTGAAACCAACCAAAGACAGGGATAACCTTAAAGTGCTTTGGAAAAGCTTGAATTAAAGCTAACTTATCAGAAAAACAATCCAGAAATCCACATGACTATTTTCAGAAGGGATGAAAACAGATAAGAAAACAAAGTGTATCAAGCAAGATACATTAAAATATAAGCCTGCTTCAGCATACTCTTAGGGAAACCTTCAAAACAACCTTTGGAGAAAGAAACCATAAGATAGGGCAAACCATTAACATTTCTGGTCTAACTCTACTCAGCATATAATGAAAATATCATTCAAGAACTTCCTTTCAAGTTTTGCACATCAAGACAGGGACAAACCAACATTCCTTGATAATGTTTACACTTAACTTAAGTCATTCTTAAAAACACAATTGGAGGAAAACATAAAGATAAAGCTTATCGGTGAGAGTAGGGTACTTTTGACAGTAAATCCTAGCTCTATATTTGATTTTATTTATCATAGAAAAGTGACACTAGTACATTTGGCGGAAATTCTGACACTTGGTTCCGACACCTTTGACCAAATGTCGGAAATTTCCCTAAAGTTTTTCAACTTTTTCAAATCCCGCCCGAAACTGTCGCTATACCGATGTTTGGAGACAAGTGTCACAATACCGACACTTAGAGGCAAGTTTTGGTCTTGCGACGTTTGCAAAATAGCATCGTAATTGCGACATATTTCTGAAGTATGTCGTTATTACCATGTTACAGAGACAAGGTGTCGCTATTGCGACGTTTAGAGAAAGGTGTCGCTATTGTGACGTTTAGAAGAATGCATCACTATTACGATGGTTGGTGGAAAAGTTTCGGTCTTGCGACGGTTGGTGGCAAAGGGTTGCTCTTGCGATGGTTAGGTGATATGTCACTCTTGCGATGGTTGGTGGCAAAGTGTTTCTCTTGCGACGGTTGGTGGAAATGTGTCGCTTTTGCGATGGTTGGTGGCAGAGTGTCGCTCTTGCGATGGTTGGTGGCAAGGGTTTTCGGTGGGATAATCCCACATTCACTGGGCGTATAAGAGATATTGGTGTTCATATATGAGTTGAGGTTTTACATGTTTTGATTACGAGCCTAAGTCTATGCACACTTCATACAACCAATTGGGACTCAGCGCATGCGCTCAGCCCCTCCCCTCATGACTTGGATTTGGTTGTGGTTTAGCTTGTGGTTCTGTGCCTCGGTCTTGTGGTGATTAGTGTAGGTGCTGAGCCAGGCGCTTGACAGAGTAAAAAGCCCACAATTTTATTAAAAATATAAACAATTTTTATTTTATATAAAATTGATATACACTTTTTTATTGGGAGTAAAAATCCCACAATTTTATTAAAAATATAAACAATTTGTAAAAAGCCCACAATTCTGTAAAAAGCCCACAATTTGTAAAAAGCCCAAAATTTTGTAAAAAGCCCACAATTTGTAAAAAGCACACAATTTGTAAAAAACCCACTTTTATTTTCTTTTTCCTTATTGAGCTCCCATTGAGTTCAACGCGTCTTGGGTTTTCTACACCATTGAGGGAGATAATTGCTAAATATAATTATTATTTTCTTTATAGGAAATTTTCATCAATGGAAGAAAACATTAGAGGTGGAAAAAAAATTAAAAAGGGTGAAAGAGGTGATGGTAGAGTTTATTTCCCTTGCAAAAAATGTTGTATGAGAAATAATGTTAGAGTTTTAATAGCAACAACAACAATGCATTGTAGGAAATATGGGCACATTTATGGTGGATCGAATGAATATCGTCCCATGGTAATTAATTATCTATCTTCATTTTGATTATATCGTAAAATTTTATATTATTTTAATATTTTTTATATGCGCACTAATGTTTAATGATTAATGTTTGTAATTTTCATAAAGGCACAGTTGCCCCCCAACTTTTTACAGATGATCAACCATCTTTCATAGCTAAATAGTAGTAGATTAGACGATGTTGCACCAGTACAAGAGAATATTGCAGAAAATATTAGTATTGGAAATGATGTTGTACAAGGTGAAGAACATGAAGCGAATGATGAAGGTAATTTTAATGATCCCATGGAGGTAGATCATCATGAAAATAATGAGATAGTTCACATTAATGATGGGACAAATCAAATGCTCCAAGACTTGTATGGTGAGTCAGATGATGATGGTGGAGATAGTGACGGTATTTATGATGTACCTCTGATTAAAGGGTCAAGTGAATGACTTTTTGAACACTCAAATGCAACTCTTCTCTCTGCTACATTGTTGCTGGTGAACTTAAAGGTTATGAATAATTTGTCGAATAGATGTATGACACAACTCCTAAGGTATGCAATATGTATATATGATCACATATATGTAAATGTTGATTATTTTCCCTTTTTTTAGTTGTAATAAATGTGTAAAATAATAATTCAATACATATGTGTATATATATATATATATACATACATACATACATACATACATACATACATATAGATATATATATATATATATATATATATATATATATATATATATATAATCTTTACATTAACTACTTTTGGTTTATGTTGTAGATTGTTGGATGAATATTTGTTACCATTGCCAAATACTTTACTTGAAACATATTGAGATCTACGTGCTATTATGAAACACTTTGGAATGGAATATAACACTATATATGCATGTCCTAAATATCATATTATATATTACGGAAAACATGCATCAAAAATACAATGTCCGAAAGATCAACTAACCAAAAAGGTGCCTCAAAAGGTTCTTCATCATATTCCCATAATTCCACGTTTGCAGCGAATGTCCAGGTGTAAGAGCATAGCACAGTTTATGGATTACCCTTCAAAGAATGGAAGTGGATATGGTGTTCTTCGAATGCCTGCAAATGGTTCTGCATTTAGAGAAATCGAGGAAAAATATGTAGATTTTAAAAATGAACCTCGTAATGTCAGGCTTTCATTGGAATCTGATGGTGTTAATCCATTTGGAGAGCTTAGATCTACTTACTCAATGTGGCCTATTTTCGTTATCAACAATAACATTCCTCCTTGGATGTCAAAAAAGAGGGAGCACATAATGTTGACTATGATTATTCCAGGTATTTGATACATTATTTTTTTGAATGTAACATTTTCATTTATCTCGTTGTTTGCATAAATATATATTTTATTTATTTACTTACTTATATATACATATATCATGGTAGTAATTATTATGTACCGCAATTTTGAACAATTAGGTAAGTACCAGGTCAAATATATGAATGTATATGTTGAGCCTCTTATCGATGAGCTAATACAGTTATGACATGGCATCACTATGTATGACATCACTAAACCAATCAAGCAGAAGAGATTTCAACGTCGTGGAATGCTTGTATGGAAAATTCATGATGCCCCATGACTAACACATGTTTGTGGTATGTAATATTTCGTTACACTTTAATATAATACATAATTATCTAAATTATATATACCATATTGCATGTTTTAAAAATGATCTCATAGTATAATTGTTATTGATCCATCTATTGCAGGTATTCAAACAAAGGGTAGATTTGCATGTCCAGTTTGTGGCCCTAAGATGAAGTATCGTCATTCGCCAGACTTAAGAAAGATTGTGTTTGATGAGTTTAGGCACTTCCTCTCTAGGAACCATAAGTATCGTATTACTGAAAAACATATTTTCAATGATAATGAAAAAACTGGATTAAAACCACGAAGAATGACACCTTAGTTGTGGAAGTTGGAATATAATAGAATTAATAATCATCATGCATCTGGTAC
This sequence comes from Pinus albicaulis, assembly GCA_034641835.2. Taxonomy (NCBI): domain Eukaryota; kingdom Viridiplantae; phylum Streptophyta; class Pinopsida; order Pinales; family Pinaceae; genus Pinus; species Pinus albicaulis. The sequence continues at coordinate 394,638,465 of CM076581.1, forward strand.
ATAATTTGTGTGTGTGTGTGTGTGTGTGTGTGTGTGTCTATATATATATATATATATATATATATATATATATATATATATATAATTTGTTTATGTAATTTTTGGAATTTTTGTTTTAACGAATGGATTTATTTTCTTGTATTTTATAATTATTGTTCTGATTTATTTTATTCTTTGATATCAAGGTCATCGTCATGGTGAAGGTACTAATATTGTACTTCCACTTGGAATGAAATGTTATCCTTCTTAATTTGCGAGGTTTCCCTACTATGAGGACCTAAAAATAACTCATTTGTTTGATATAATGCATGTCGGGAAGAATGTGACAGAAATGTTATGGCGAACCATAGATGGTACACATGATAGAGATAAAATTGAAAAAATTTGTGCTGACATTGAGAAATCAAATCATGCAATGAAAAGTGTTTTCGACAGATCAAATAACAATGGAGGTCGAAATTATAATAATATTCCATGGTTATTAACAGAACAACAAAGCAATGATGTAAAAGAGGTCGTTAGAAGAATTAAATTTCCAACAGGTTTTGCTTCAAACATAAATAATATCTTAATGAAGAAAGGCGACTTCAGTCGGGTGAAAACACATGATTGGCATACCTTTGTTAAGGTAATTGTTTTGGTATATGTTTTTGTATGTTATTGCTTGAATACATATTTTAAATTTTCCTTTTCTTTGTTTAATTTGGAAACCAATAATGATTCATTTTTTATTGTTATAGTATGTTCTACTTGTATCTCTCCCAAACGACTTTGACAACAATGTCAAACAAGTTATATATGATCTTATTAAATACATGAGGTAAGTAGTTTTTATTTATATGCAAAATCTAATTGCTACAATTTCTTTTCGTACTTAATGAAATGATGTATTAATTTACTTGTAATGAAATATATATTATGTTTCATTGAAATAACCTTACGTAATGATTTGCAGATGGTTGTCATTGAAAGAAATCCATCAAGATGAAATAAAGTATTGGAAGAGAGAAATTCCTCGGCTAATGTGTGAAATGAAAAAGTATCTACCTCCAACATTTTTCAATGCACAAGAACACTACTTGATACACCAAGTTGAGGAGATTGAAATGTGTGGACCAGTACACACAAGGTCAATGTGGATGGTCGAGAGGCACTTGAAATCCTTTAAGGCTTTGGTTAGACAAAGAGCACGACCTGAGGGTTCTATGGTGGAGGGATATGTGGCATATCAATCCATGGTGTATATTATTCATTATCTTCCTATATTAGTTGCACCAGCTATGAAGGTGATGGATTGGATTTGGGATGTGAAATCCATCAAACAATTTGAAGTGGAGCACCTGTTGGGAAAAGGTAGAATGAAGAAAGTGAGAGGTAAAAGATTTATTATGAATAATACATATAATGTTTCATTTTTTTACATTATGAATATGATCATTATATTCATTTAGGTCTTATTATTTCATAGTTTATTAATTAATATACTTTAACATGGTTATAAGTAATATATATTAATATTGGTGAATTATTGTTTTTTTATTCAGGTGCTCAAGATTATGAGGCACTACTTTTCTACATTGCAAACAATCTTGAGTGGATGAATGAATGGATTGAAACATGTAAAGCACATAACGACGATAGTTTATCATGGAAACTACTGTCTGAATTGATTAGAGAAGTGAATCGTAGTGGATATGGAAACGTTACGGACAGGGAAATCAATTTAGCATATGGTTTGAAAGATAGAAAGGTAATAAATTAACTCACCTATTTTATTCATTACTTATTTTATACTGTATTTATAATGTGACAACAAGTTTGATTTTTCATATAATTTTCATGCTGTGTAAATTATATGATTAATTATTATTTGAGAATGCATCTTTTTCATGTTTGGAATATTGCAGTTGAAACACCATAAGGCTATGTGGTGCAATGGTCTTAAATTTCGCGTTAAACAATTGGATGATAACAGGAAAACTTCTGATAGTGGAATAACTGCAGTATTCCAAGTCACTAATGTTTCCTCCAGGAGTGACAAACATCCTCGAGAATCTGAAAATAGATATTATGGGTTTCTAGAGGATATAGTTGAGTGTGACTTTAATTCCTTCAAAATAGTTTTTTTCAACGTCAAATGGTATAGGCTACGAATGAATGTACGTGATGATGATAGAACACTTAATCAACATGAAAATGGATTTCCAATGGTTAAAACATCGCAGTTTGAAGTAGGAAAAGATCGCTATGTTTTTCCAAGCCAATGCGAACAAGTCTTTTACTCATAGGTTCTAGGTGAGAATGAATGGTCATTTTCTATTAGATATGATCCAAGAGGAAGGCCGGTAGAGTATACTGTAGAGGAAGAAGATGATATTGATCAAGAAGAAGATGATGTAGTGGCAGATGAGCAGGAAGATGCATTGACAGACGAAGAAGATATATTATAAGATGAACCAAACATAGGAGATGAGGCAACAATTATTGATGATGATGTTGATGAGGATATTATTGAAAATGACATAATTGATGATGATGATGACATGTTCGATCATTTCAACGTTGTTTCTGAATCAGATTTTGGTATAGATTTTGATAAATTGGATGAAGATCAAGAAGATTTAGAAGAAGAATATTGATACAGATGTAATGTTCGAGTATGAGATGGTATGTTATAACTTTATATTTTAATATGTAGGAATTATTGACTTTAAATAATTTACTAATTATGTGGGTTTTTTGCATGTTGTTTATTATTTCAAACCAATAAATAATGGCCTTACTATTGTAAAAGCTAAACTAAAATTATATGTCATTTTTAAATCAAACCTAAGTTGGCATTTGAAAGGTTTTAATACCTATTTATATGGTGGAGCATTACTGCCATAAACTATGGTTTTAATAGGAATTTCAAACGAATGAAAAAGGTTTCGGATTAATCATGGTGGGCCTTTCAAAATTTAACATTAATCACTATAGCTACCCTGCATGTAATCAGTACTACAACTCCTTGCCTTTTCTAATCGACTCAAACCCTATTGGATATACGCCTTTGTAGATCAGTACTATAGCTCCTTGCCTTTTCTAATCGACTCAAACACTACTAGATATGCGCCTCCTACTACAAAGAACCGCTTGTCGTGCAGGAAACTCCAAAAAGCAGGCCCTTGCTGTAAAGAACTGCCTGTCGCGCAAGCTGAAACTCCAGAAAGTAGGCCCTTGCTACAAGGAACCGTCCGTCGCACAATAAACTCCAGAAAGTAGGCCCTTCCTCCATCAGCAGGAAAAATGGTATGGCCAAATAGAATTTTACCAAATTTTGAAAAGTGATTTTACCATTTAGAATGCCCAGGATTTGAAACAGAGCAATAAATTGGGTTGCTCATTTTCCTTGAATAGGGCATGCCTGTAGATTTAGTTTTGTTTTTAATAAAAGTCAATCTAAGACATAACGAATTCCACAAGCCTTAGTCTCCAGCATGCTTTCCATAAAATTTGGCAGTTGATTTCCATCATCACAATTTGGTCTTTACAAGAAGAAAATTTGATCACCATTTCCTACCATTTTCCTTCAAACAATATTAAGCACATGCAACAACATTTCTAATAGGCACGAGTTTTCCCAATTTTTCTACAACAACATATTATAAGAGGCAAGATTTTTCGAAGATCCAAAAGACTACATCATTCATCCAAATACAGAGTTAAATATAGATTTTTAATCACCTATAGTAATATAAGGGACCAGTTGTATCTGAAATGAAGCACCTGAGAATGATGGTAGATTAATATAGGGTCATATACAGATTTTTCTTCATATAAGGTCTTGGTTTTTCCTCCTTTCCAATCTGCACGTGTTTTATGTTGTGGCTTTAATGTATCAAAATTTATATAGAGGTTGACATCCACTAGGTGTTCCAAGAGGATTATTTACTACATCAAGCTCAAACCTCTATCTCATTTATTTCTTGAAGCTCAAATGTTGTGTGAACCTTAAGCATCATTACACACTAAAGAAGACCTGAGCAAAGGTAATTAATAGATACCAAATAATTATCTCTACATGGAGTTACAACACAGGAGAACAAAAAATGTATTAAGATAGGTCTAATAGGAAAATAATGTTAAACAAGAAGAGAGGTGGGTCTTAGTGAGAATAATGGAGTTATTAGAACCACCAAAGATTTGATACCATGTCATATAAAGGTGTAACTCCAAAATTGGATCATATTCCATTAACATGAATCCATATTTAATATGGTAATATGACTCTTGATTTCATCTTTCAAGAGGTTAATTGACCTTTCATGTTGACCTATCTATTCATATTTCTCCTATTACTTAGAAATGATTAAAATGACAGAAAAATGAAGAATTATATGTCCAGTAGCACTAAACATAAATTGAACTACGATCTCAGCCTTACAAAATGTTTGTTGCAATCATGTCACTCCTTGGTCCATAACATTGTTCCACATAAAATGAGCCTGCCCATTCCCATCATGCACTGGTCCAGATAACTTGCCTTGTAAACCCATGTGCTGACTCATTTCTCCCACTTAAATTATCAAGACAACATGCATGCCAACATGTTTTACCCACTTAACTTATCAAGCTAACCCATGTGTCTTCTCAACACACATTGCACCAAACTATGTAATGTCATCTTATGCTATACTAACTCCTTGGTCACATGCTTACCTCTAACACCATTTACCATCATCATGGCATGTTAAGTCAAAATCCAAAAATCCACTTGAACTTTCTTGCACCAAAATTTAGCCTTCCAATCATGCACAACATGCTTGATACATTTTGGTGTGAATCCCCTTGGCACTTTTGCATGCCCAAGGAAACCTATCCCACCCATTATATATCCAACGCACCTATGGTTCATGCATAACACATTGCATTCATGCAAATAGCTACTTCGTGAAATAGTGCAAGAGTAGACACCTAGACCATGACCTTCAAGGTCTGACACATCCTATTGAGATGAAAAAAATGGAACGTCTACCCATGACATGGTCAAGATGTCAAATTTGAAAAGGATTTTGTAAAAATGCTTGTGTTTTGAAAATGAAGAGTATATTTTATGAATTTCAAAGTTTCAATTAATTTAAATTGATTGGATGTGATAGGCTAGAATCAATACAAGGAAAAGAACCTATAGCAGATTTTTTTGAGGAACCCCTTATAAAAATACCCCATACATCTATTTCTAGTGTAGGTTACTAGAGGAGGTTGGAGGGTGGATGGTTTTGTGGATAAATACACATATGTGGTTGTATCTTGTGTTCATTTCCACTGTTTGTATGGTACTGATGAAACTAGTAGAAAGCCTACTTTAGAGGTCTTATCCCTGCTATAGCAGAATGTGATTATTTTGTTGCTTTTCTAGTGTTTTGTTTCATTTTTTTTGTGATTTATACACAACAGACTCAATAATATTGAAATAATATGCCTTTTGAGATTTTAAAATTTCACTACAATAACCCAGTTTAGTCTCATTGTCAGCTCGTCTCTTGTTTGAGTGCCTTAATGTGCAATGACATGTTTCCATGACTGAATTCAATGCAAGGCATATTTGAAACTCTAACTCTGTCTTCTAGTGTCTTATTAGAAATTATTTCAGTTTTCATTTTGTGTTTTCAAGTTAGATATTGTTTTCAAGTTTTGACATTTATAATTTTATTGTGATGTGGAAGATTGATCAGGGTAGTACAGGAACAACCCCGAGATAGGGTGATCGCGAAAAGGGGCCAGCGGAAGAACTTGTAAAGTGCCATCATTGCTCTATATTCAGGTATTTTAGTTATTTAAATAATTGAAGTAATATTAATTTTGTTCAAATATGAAGAAACCCAGCCATGGTACGCCTGATGATTCCCTCTATGAGGAAGAGCTTTCTTCATCCCTAGCTCCATTGCTCTTGTCGTGAAAAAAGGCATGAAAAGCAAGGTCGAAATTTGATACTTTGATAGATGCGCCTCAAACACCTGAAATATAAGAGAGGATAAAACAACTTATGACCCAGCTAGAAACATATTAGGTAATAATAAAAAATCAAAAGGATATTTTTTTTGTTCTTGATGAGATGAATTGTGATAGTTTGATTTTTAATTTTTACGTTGACTAAACTAACAAAAAGTTCTTTTGTATGTAGCATTATCTGACACTTGATAAACCTGGTGTTGGTGGTAGCGGGACACAAGGGCAAGAGATTGCCTAGAAAAACTCTTGTACACCTTCTAATCCTTTAGGTGCTAGCTAAGAAACACACCCTGCCCAAGCAGACACCCAGCCAACTGCTGAATGTGTTGGCAGTGATGAGGCTGATATGGCCAACTACATTATTGTGTTTCCTGGAGCTACACGTGTCAGCTCCACGGGGACCATTAATAGCACGTTTTTGGTGAATGATGAAGGTGTCCCTATAAATCACGTACAACTCCTAGATAAGTTTTAATATTTTAACTATTTCATGTACTCTATCTAGAACATATTTTATCATGATTTTTATTTTTAAATTAATGATAATATCTTTTTTTTCTATGTAGGAAACAATGAGTTCTACAGGTTTTTGGAGAGCCATGAATTGGTAATTTTTGGCCTAACCATATGCATAAGGTGGAATTCCCAGAATTCCAACCTGAAAAAAGAACTTCTAGATTATCTAGAAGCCCTTTTTGGGGTGGGCACATTTGACAGAACAATGGTGGCTCGGGTAGATGGCAAATATTTGAAATATACCAAGTACACCTATAGGATGCAATTTCAATTTAACCCTAGATACGAGTGTCCTCTCACAGTTCCAGAGAGTGAGTGGAGAGCACTCATCCATGATGAAAAAGAGAAAAGGGAAAATAAAGAAGGAAAAATGCCAACTGGACCCACAATGTAAATTAAAACATTAATTCAATAGCTTTAATTTTCTCTATGTCTAAAATAAAAGTGTGCTACATCATATCTGACTTCAATATTTTGATGATAGGTTGTCTGACACCTCGAAGGAAACCAAAGCTAGGATTGAAAAAAAAGGGCCATCACAAGCTAGGCTAGGGCGGCTACTTGAAATTAGCCGGAAGAATTGTAAGTAGCTAAACATCTTATAATTAGTTGTATCGCCTTCCAACATTTTTGTAATCCTATAAAATAACATTAAAAATACACAATCATATGTAATGTAGGGTGATGAATTCGGAATAGAAACTAGAGAGGAAGATAAAAATATCTCTTTCCATTTCATCTATTAAGTCGTAGTTTAACATCGCAGAAGCTTGGGGCAGGTCCCAAGATCTAGAATGTCTGATAAGGTAAAACGTTAACCTTTCAATATGTTTGTTTTCATCCACAAATTTAATGTCTAACAAATTTTTTTTAAATCAGGGGAGAAACACTGCTGACGAGGCAAATAACCCAGTTGTAGAGCTAGATGTAGATGTTCCTCATGTGAAACCTGATCATTGTAGTGGGGACCAGGCTGACAATGCTACTATCAGTGAGGGTCGTGACGGTAATTAATTTCCACTTATAATTTTTTCTAATTATACCTTGATGTTTGTCCTTATAAATTTTTTTGTTTAAATGACATCGAATGTTTCCCTTGAGGATCTTACCACCAGAGAGGAAGACAGCGCAATAGTCCCAACGACGACAACTGGTGCACCAGGTAAATAATCTCATTGCAATTTCTTTTATTAATATTACCGAACTAGTTCAATGATATTTAAAAACTGACAATTAAAATTTAATATTATCTATTTTTGTAGGCGATGCCCCATCATTGGATGAGGCCAGACATCGTGATTACGCAACTAGGTCAGCAGTGTGGGTCAAAAGGCACGAAACAGGAGCAGAGCACGATGATATTGATGATGTAATTAGGAGCTTTAGAAATAGGAAGAAGAAAAAGAAAATTTGATAATGTAAAATATTGTATTATTATAAGACAAATGTTACCATACTTGGAACGTTTTTTGCGTTATATAAAAAACTCATTTATCATATTATTTTATTTCAAGCACTAATTTCAATGTTTCCTTGCATACTTTTTGTTGCATTGTTTTTTTATTAGTTATTGAATAATTTTTTTTTTATGCTCATGAAAGTAAAAAATGAAATATAGATTGGGTATTGGGGAATTGAGAGTGATGTAGGGGGGGGGGGAGGGAGAGGCCATCAGAGCTTCCAACTTCACGTGGTTGGCCCTGTTTAGTATAGAATAATTTATTGGAGCAATTTAATCTTGGAGAAAACCTCCCTCGATCCAACGTAGCAACAAAAAAGTCACTGTTGACTTAGTTGCTACTCTTTCAGATCGTGGGAGGCTTGTTCCAAGTTCATGCGACTCCAATAAGTTGTTCTTGAAATGAAGAGGAGCTTATTCAGGTATGTTTTGAAATTTTCAACATATGTTCTAACATTATCATAAGAATTCATCTTAGAGTAAAAAATACTACATCAATTACTTGTATTTATTGTATAGATAATGATGGATTTTGATTGACTTGGCAGTGCAGGTACAAATCCTCTTGCATCATGAGCAATACAACTTGTCAACCAAGGTCATGTCTAGGATATTTTTTCTTGTGCGCTTGACCAGGTTCGTAATGTCACATTTTGTAAGTTCCTTTACAGTTCATAATTCAATATTAAGCTTGTTCATGATTATTATCTAGGCTTTTTGTATGTGTTTTTTCATCTATTTGATTGTAATAAACTCTGCATATTTCCTGTTGTTCACTATGATTTCTCCATTTACCACTCCCAAGATGAATCCGACTTTATTGTTACATAGGTTACTTTATTGTTACTATGATTTTTCCATTTACGATTTCATAGGTGGCATCATGTAAAGTTGTTAATCTCAGGTTGGTGATGAGCTTTAGTTCTCCAGATTTGGGGTTTTTTTTTATATTTTCTCCCTCATGTCATTCCCGCATCACCTCGTTGTTTGAGCATGCCAATTGTCTACCACTTGTACCAATTGGCACATGTCAATCTCTGAGTGGTGCCACATTTCACCTATTTTCAGCCCACTTGACCACCTGAAAAACACAAATCCACACACCATGTGTCTTTATCATGGAGTGCCACATGTCCTAGATATTTTAGATGCTAACATCATGCTTCTAATGTGTTATGTCAACCAATCACAGTGGTCCATGTGGCCTTGTGCCATGTCACCATCTGGAAGAGAGATTTGAGCCTTTTATTTTCATGATTTTTCTATTATAATTTTTTTCTTCAGGACAGGAAATCCCTTTTGCAATATATGGGGATTTTCCCATTTCCCTGGAGTCATCTTCTGGGACACCCTTCAAGCCATCATCCAAGAGGCAATCTGCAACTCTCTGTTGTTGCCCTCTTTCCCTTGAATTATGCGCTTCTAGAAGACCAGTTAGGGCACTCTTATAGACCTTATTCCATTGCTTCATCATTGTATCAATTTCTCCCATAGGCTGCTTCTATTTTTTGTCCACTTAAAGGAAGAAAACACTACTCTAGGGTGAGGTTGCTCTTCAACTATCCCTACCACACTTATGGAACAACCAACAATATGAACATTTCCCTTACTTATGGAGACACCCCCTATGCTACTGCACATTCAATTCCAGAAGCTACTTGCTAAGGAACACTCCTACACTATGCCTAATGGCCCTCCAAACAATCCCTCTAACTATTGTTGTATAATCCCTTGCGTAATCCCCTCTCCTTCCTCGACACATATGGATAGATGGTAGCTATTCTGAGTTAGTTAATTTGATTTGAACCCATGATCTATGCGCTACTATTTTCCATAAATTTGCATTGTCCTGACAGGTCTATGTGAGACGGCCTGTCAACATGACTTTATTTCTCATCTTGCAGGTCCAAGCCAGGCATTGAGTCTAGTTTATCTTCCTTTATTTCTCATCTATTCGTTTCTACTACTGTTTATATGTACCAAAAGTGCCATTTCCAATGAAGGTAGGTGTTACTGAGAATTTTAGGTGCAATTTCTTTAAATTTCTCAAGTTTTTTCCCTGAAAGTTGAACTCTTGAGCATGCATTTCATCCTTTCCTTAGATCTGTCTGGAAGAGAAGACTAAAAATGTAATGGAAGACAATTTTGTTCAAGTGAAGCCTGGCCATGTAGAACTACCACCTTTATGGACTCTGCAAGAGGATTGCATTTTTTTTTTGTTGCAATTAAAGTTGCATTTTGTTGATCCGACAATACAAAATATTATCAAATTACAAGGTGTAATTCCAATCTAAGTAAGATGGGGTGGACAACATGCCATGAACATCCAATTCAAAAGTGCTTGTTAGGGTTTAAGTAGCTTACAGTTCTTGTTCCTGACATTATTTTTTGAAATATCAATTTGCTAAACTATTTTAACCCAATTTTCTCTTGATTTTATGGAAATTGGGTGTTTGGATCTGGAAAATTTAATCTCCATTATTTTGGCTTCTCTTAGTATGAATACAATTTTAATATGTAAAACCCATTACAGTAAGTAATCAAGTGTTCATTGGAGAAGCAATACCCAGTTTCAATACTCATGCTCTCCTCCTTAGTATGGTAGTTCACTCAAGTCCTCTACCTCCTACATACATCCTGATCTATGAATCAATTAATTTAGAGACTATCATGTTGGGATACACCATGTTCAAACTCTTTTCCAGAAGAGCGGACAAATTCATCTCCATATGGGTAGAGAGGAAGAAATTTCAGGTTTAAGGTTTAGTCATTGAAAATGGAATCACCGCACTTTTGACTATTTTTCAATCCTCCCCAATGATATTGAGGAAGTAAAAGTAAGTATATTGTTGATCCATGGACACCTGTTAAGGCTTTCAGATAGTTGGAAGAAACCTACTATTTGAGAGGCTGAAGGTATACCTCTCCTATGGTTGGAAATCTCTATAATTATGACCCTATATGAGATTCAAATGATCATCTCTGGGATCTATTATATACATTAACATAGTAGTCAAGCAAGGGTGTTGACTACCTCACATTATTTGGTCTTCATATTTATGGATGAGAGTTTCTCATTTCAAAATCCATGGGTGGTAAAGGTGGAGGCCCTCTATGGGATCTCCATTTCACTATTTTTTGACAACACTGTCCTTCTATTTCACGAATCCAAAAAAAAGTACATTTTGAGCTCATTCTAGGATGAACATGGTCTCCAAGTCCACCTTGCAAACACAAAAGCATGTAAGTTAGCTCTCCTTATTTTCAAGGATAGTAGGTAGAAATGGTGACATCCTAGTCTTTCCTTTAAATGTTATTATTTGGTTCATCTTTTAACATGTTTTCGACATTTGTATCAATGTTGAATAGAGGATTGAAACATTAACAACCTTGGAGAGACGATGTTTCCAACTTCAGTTTTAGGATATTCAGGCTAAGTTCTGGTTTCTTGAAGTCTTTTCATAATACTTTGTTACACATGAATTTCATTTTCATCTTGCAGAATTTCTAGAAATCAATGGATATCTTGTGGACTGTTGTAAACAAATTTAGTTCTATTACCATGCTCAAGAGAATTTAATTTTTGTCATTATTGGAGGATAGATATATACCATAAGAGCTCAGTTCTGTGCTGTAGCTTTTTATTAAGACTTGAATCAGTTAAACCCTCAGACCTACTACAACCCTATATTGAGGCTTGGTTCTATTGAAGCCGCCATCCTTTGGACCTCTTCATTGCAGTCTTAGGCCAGGGATATAGCCACAATATTTTGACATGTTTTATGTGGTGAACATATATTAAAATCTTAGATTATCTCCTATTTACTGATGCTTGGACAGAACTTTCGAATTAGCTAAGTCACCTATTTACTTAAAACTAGCACATTTGGTGGATTTTTTTTTTAAATATTTTTAACCAAGATTGAATGTTATGTAATACATATAGAAATCTGGAGGGGAATGGAGCATTCAGGTTGTACAATGTATTACTTCAATCTTATGATTTATCAATGTTCTGTTGGAAACTAAGTTGATTGCTGGTAGAGTTTTGTTGTGTTATTCTGTTGTAAATTAAGCATGCATTTCATCCCATTTAGTTATTTTGTCATTTATGAATCCTGAACTCATCAACCCTTTTTGTCAAACTAATAAACCCTACATAAAAAAATGATAACCCTTTCCTCATAAAAAACTGATAACCCTTTCCTCATTGTATTGTTTGTATAATTCCAAATCATTAAATTTTGTAGAGATTTATGGTTGGTTCCCGACTAGGGTTTAAGTCAATGTAATGGCTATCTTTACCACAAACTAAATCTGTTGAGTTTTTTCATCTCACGGCTGTATTTATTAATGGGATTTTATTTTAAATTATGACTGTTATTTAGACAGATTGTGCCCTTTCAAATGAATTTTGTGGCCCTTAATGGAGCGCCCTTTGTTTTTTCTGAGGTGTTCCACAGTCGTTCAAATAAAGAGAATTTTCTATGATAATTTATGCTTTTAAAGGGTGCTATTGCAGGTAACTGAGTATGTTAACCTCAAACTGAAACTTATTTTATTTTTTGATTGTGTGTTTGAAAATTATGTATGTTTGCATGTTGTTGACTCCTGAGTGCCTTTCATAAGGAATATCTAATGGGAACACAAACTGTCAGAGTTTTAGTTAATAGTAAATACTAAATACACTTTCTTATATTGAAAATAAATTGTAAGCACCAGTAAAAAGACATTGTATAGAGGCAGTAAGTTGGGAACTATGGAGAGGATTGAATTTCTGAAGAACTCATTTATGGAAATCACCTTTCGACATGTTTACAGAGAAAGAAATATCATTGCTGACAGCTTTTCAAAGAGAGGCCTACATAGTAGCTTCGGTATCATGCACTATCAGCTTCATAGGTCGAATGGGCAAGGGGCAGCTGGTGTTGTTCATTTTTCCTGAATAGGGTCTGTCTCTTATGTCCATGAACCTCACATATTGTTTTCCTATTTTTTTTGGGAAGCACTGGTACAATTGTTTTTTTTTTTTTTTTTGCTGGCATTTTGTGACTTTTTGGGTGGTGATGCTAACTACTTATCACATCCTGGAACTATATATTGTTTTCTTTGTTTTAATATGGCTGTGTCCATATCTGTTTTCACAGTTTTCACAGTGATCTAGTCTGGTTTGTTTGGAACTTCCTAATCCCTCATGATACATCATTTGGCTCTGTAGCCTTCGATGTTCTAAAGTTTTTGTAATGATTCTATAATGATGCACGCTACATGTTCGAGCCACAATTTATTTTGGCAGAGACTAGTTCCTTGGATAACATTGCTTCTAACCCTGTGACTAGTGCTGCTACTCCAGATTCATAATGTAAAGAGTAAAAACAAACTCTCGGAGAACTAGAACTAGTTCTATTTCTTGGTATAGAACTAGATCTGAGATGGGGATGCATTGAGTACAAATTTAGGGTTATAGAACTTGGAGAAAGAGTATACTTCAAATGACAAAAAAATTTTGTTTGAACCCGAGCACTAAGGAAAGATGGTCTCTCTTTGTGTCAACAATTTCACTTAACACAACTTCTACTTAAACCAAGGAAGTATATTTTGTTTTCTTTGTCAAATTTTATTTATCAATTTCATAGAAATTGATAAATAATTACTTTAGCCAAACTTTATTGTAACCTGAATATGTATTTTCGCTTTGATAATTTAAATTCGGTGCGCATTTCCATATATATATATACCTTCTATTATAAGGTTGGCCCTTTAAATAAAGTGCTTTACTTATTTTATTTTGGAGCCTTTCCTTTGTATGAATATCAAATTAATGCCTGACAATCAAAGCTCTTTATCCAACCTCCTAAGGAAAATACAATAATCCACATTCATTTTTCGAACCTTAGCGCTTAACACTACAAAAAGGGGTCTGACTATTTTAATTATATACACCCGCGCTTATAGCATCCAACTATGGTTATACATTAACACTAAATTATATTATATGGTGGTTCCTGGCCCCACACGTCCAACGAAATTCAAATAAATGTTGAATTAACACAAAATTATCGGTCTTTACCTAGATTTAACTTCCGTGCTACTAACCACGCGATATTCGTCGGATTTGTTGGGCTCTTGATCAGATGACGGGCGTCGATATCACATTTTTTTGCACGCCTAACTTTAACACTTCAAAAAAACGTGATGGGGGCAGTATTACCCTAGTGACGTGGAGACATATTATAGGATCACGTTTTTTTTAACAGTTTCACTCTCGCCCAAAGGCTGCACGATGAGGATGGTTTTGGTTTCACAAACCCACTCCCGGGTTTTGAAAAGTGCTCAACCGGACTTTCACCATGGTTAATGCCATTAAACGTAATAACTCTGCCTTGTTAACTCTCGGTCAAGCCTCAATAATATCATTCAACTCACCATAAAACACGTTATTTTCCTACCTTCAATAGAATTTCAAAGTTCTATGGTAAATGAAGGATAACAGGGGTTTCAATCCTATAAAACCCAGTCTAAGCACACAGAGCTCGGCGCCTTGTACACATACTCAATATTATTCATTTGGATGAGAACCACTACAAACGCATTCAGCCAACAGACTCACTCTTGGCCTCATACATGGTTTCTATATCAATTTAACACATTCGGATTTATCACTGGGAACCTGTACTCAACCACAGACATAGAGGGCTACAGGAGATTTAACACAATTTTTTTTTTCTTCAAGTTATACACATAGTTCATAATGTAAAAGGATTAATTCATCAGAGAATTCCAATAGCACATGCACAGTTAGACAATAAGGCTTAAATCTTATTCAACAGCGAATACAGTTTCTCAATTCAACCTTTCGCTTACAATTTATAATCAATTACATGACTCTTCGATTCCTTTGGGGATCATTTTATTTCTTTAACCTAAAATACTAATTAAATAATATTCTAACAGTGGAAACTGAACAGATGGACTTAAACAAAAACTGTTCGACTTCTACAGTTTCTAGACTGACCCTAACTGTTCTAAAAGCAATAGACAACTAAGGTATTGACACCTTGCTGTTACAATTTGAATAATTTTGAATCCTTCTGTCCACAACATGTGGACAATCCTCCACATTTATGGCTAGTGTCTAATGCCCTTACATCATCAAACCTTCATACAATACTTTGTTCTTCATGTATCTTCAAATAATAGGGTTTTACTTGAGCGAGGGCTACTTCTGTGTTATTGAAATGGTGTCTCTAAAATTTGCATCATTATGTACCTTTTAACATTCATTTTAGCACAATGAATCAGGCCACAAAGAATCATATAAAGAGAGAGATATGTCATAGAAATCAACTACCACATAGGCATAATGCCACAAAGATTTCAAAACTTGTATGTCAGAGTGTCACAAAAATTCAGTATACTATAATCCCATAAAAGATTCAGATGCCACCAAATAAGTCATAGGTTCAGATCTATCGTGAATGCCTCTTTTGTTTTTCTATTGTAAACAATTCTCCCAATCTTTTGAGATTAGACGCTTCAAAAAATTTATTGTCATATGATCTTTGATACTTCAGATCACATGTCACATATATGCAGTACTCTTCCAAATTCTGTTCTGCTTCATTTTCTACCTTCATTTGCCCATAAAATATTTATCCTTTTGTAAAGATGATTATCATAAACTTGACCTTCAAACTTAATAAAGAGCGAGTTATAATATATGGTTAAGAGGTTTCAAACTTCATTGGATATTCTTTCATCTTCTTCCATAAATCACAAATAATATTGTATTGAATGTTGTGTATAGTCACATGTAACTGTTTGTTGTCATCATAAGTGCTTGTTTCTGTAACTTGGTCGAGAGATTAGCTTAAAAAATATGTAGGATTTATTCTTTCAGTATTGGTCCTAGATTCCTTTAGGATTCAACCTATAGAAATTTTGGAAAGATGCTTCAGGCCATAGTCTCAAATTAGGATATAGACTTTTGGATTGCAGACATAGAGCATAGAGGATAACTTACTTGTAAAAGAAAAGACAATCTATTAAGAGCATTGATTTGGCTTCCAATAATGTTTTTCAATGATGGCTACTACAGAGAAGATGATCTTCAAGTCTATTTGTTACAATCGCTACCATTCACTCATATAATTTTAATTGCTTCTCAAAAAAATATGTTTTATTTTTTTATATTGTAAATATTTATAAAAAATCAAAATAAACAAACATTTCATTATTTAGAAATTATTTTAATTATTTAAAAATTATTATAATTATTAAAAATATATATATATATATATTTAAATTAATTTGAGTGGCATTAAAAAAACACACGTGTTTCATTTCAAAATGTCAAAAATTTTCAAATATCAAAAGTTTTAATTTCCCTCTTTCATTTCCCTCCAGTTGCATGGTTTTTCCAGGGAAGGAGGGAAGATGTGGCCATACTATTGTCGGTTTTGAGGAAGGATGCAACCATAATATTGCAGGTTTGGAGGAAGGATGTGGGAATTTGTGCCCCCAACCGTGCTCATAGATCTGGCACCATGGACAGTGTGAGGATATCTGCATTGATCTCAACTCCACAACTCCAAAAACAGGTATCTTATTCTTCAATACAACAAGAATTTTGGTTGACGTTTTAGCTTTTTTTTTCAGGATCATGTCTCATGGGTCTGCTTGTAATTTGTTCTATTGGGACTGCAACCCATTACCAACCCAATCTAATGAAACAAATGCACAGTGGCCTCTGTGGGAGCTTATAAGCCTGATCAAACCTTACCACAGAAGCTGCACTGCTATCACTCGTTGCAGGCGTTACACTGGCTAAGATTCACTTGGCTTCATCGCCTTTTCCCCCTTGTTGGAACCCTACTATATGGCACATTTGATTGTCTATACGAATAATATTATTTGTGTGCATGCGCAGTGGCACTCTTGAGTATCTCAGATCCCAATGAATACACAAATCATTCCCTTGACATTCTTCTGCAGGTATTTTTTAATGTTTTGTGTCAGGCCTTCTATACCATTTTTTGCGAGATTTGATGTTGTTTATTTACTACCAACATCTTGTATTCCTTTATCTATTACCTTCATTGCAGACAACGTTTATCAATACTATTGATGATCCATCACTAGCATTGTTGATGCCTATAGTACACCATGGTCTTAGGGAAAGAAGTGCAGATACGTGCAAAGAAAGCAACCCAGATTGTTGGAAACATGTGTTCTTTGGTAATAGAGCCAAAGGATATGCTACCATATATAAGTTTTATTCTTCCTGAAGTGAAGAAGGTATTGGCAGAATCTTTTTCCCTGTATGTGTCTTATTGAGATATTTTGTTCAGACATTTCTAATTAATTTAAATTCTGCACAGGTTCTTGCAGACCCTATACCAGAATTACGTGTTGTTGCAGCTAGAGCTCTTGGGTTGATCATAAGGGGCATGGGTGAAGAGAACTTCCCGGATCTGGTGCCTTGGTTACTGGAGACACTGAAATCAGATAACAACAATGTTGAGCAATCAGGAGTTGCACAGGGCTTGAGTGAGGTAATGGAAATTATGCTAAAAAATTCTTTAATTGTGGGCAACTTATGCATTCCTAGACACTTAGGCCTGTGAAAAAACTTCCCGAACTACAAATATTAATTGATTAGCACCACCATGATAGTTCCCTCCACTAGGAAGAAAATTTTATTTCTCTCATGCCAGTGGACTTGTTGGCTGGCTTACCATTTGGTTCACGTAAAGCCTTACTATAAGGATGGACAAAATGATTGCACTTTTCTAAGTCTTTCATGCATATGTGTTCGAGTTTATAATGATAGATTATCACATGGTTAATTGCTGCAAAGTGTTGATTGTGGTACTGTAAAGTTACAGTAGCAATAGATTTTTGTTTTGAAAGGAAATCCTTGTGTAACTCCCTCTCCTTCCTCGACACATCTGGATAGAGGGCAGCTATTCTAAGTTAGTTAATTTGATTTGAACCCATGATCTTGTCTCTAAGAACATCCTCAAGCAACCTCCTTTTCCCTTGCTTTGTCTTATAGCTCCTGGATCCTTCTTGAAGCTTATCAATGAGTCTTTTACCCTGTTCTTGACCTGCAACTTCTGAAAATTCAAAAAAATATTTGAAATTC
This sequence comes from Pinus albicaulis, assembly GCA_034641835.2. Classification (NCBI taxonomy): domain Eukaryota; kingdom Viridiplantae; phylum Streptophyta; class Pinopsida; order Pinales; family Pinaceae; genus Pinus; species Pinus albicaulis. Next base: position 394,656,581 of record CM076581.1, read on the forward strand.
GGCTCCATGTCCCCTGTTTTGGCCTTCATTTCTTTGACATCCTTGTATATTATTGTTCTTAAGTAGTTTTTTTGTCCATGTTGATGTTTTCTTGTATGTTTCTTTTCCAATTATGTTATACACCTTTTCATATCAGACTTGTCATTCATTTGCTTTATCTCGTCTTCATATTGAAACCTGAGATCATTATTACAAATCAGATATGATTCTTCAATTTCTCTCTGTACATGCATGCATAGTTCATAAAAGACTTGTACTAGGCTAGATCTCTATACATTTGACATTTCCATAACTTATTTTTTTAGAATTTTGATTTCCATCTATTCCATCTTGTGAAATCTTGGAGCTTTCCTTCAGTTGGTCCTCTACCTTGCTTATTTGAGGTCCATGACTTTTTATTTTCATTGCATTTGTTTTCAAGAGAAAATTTTTTGTCTTTCTCCTTTATGGCAGCTTCTTGTACTCGTTCATATTCATATTCTTCAAGTCCTACAAACAAAAACGCATATAAACAGTTACACTAAAAAACTTGATGCTCATTTGCCCCTATTGATGCCTCTAGGATTGAAATTTCTCCTCTATGCTAGATTGAACTTCTTAAGTTTTCCATGAGACTCTTATCTTGTCTCTCATCCACCTCTTCTTCATCAAACATTGGTCCTCTCTCAAGTTCACAGATAAAGATTGCTTTCTCTTCCCCTAAGGACTGATTTTCATTCCTTTTTGTTAAACACCATGTTGAAGCACACACACGGTGTATGAGGAAGATGAGCACACACACAAGAGACTAAACACACAATGAAAGATAAGCATGAGGCTTTCTTATTTTCCATTATACAAAGATGTACATTTATAGTACAATGGTGTGACTCTTGGTTTCACATTCCAAGGTCACTTGGACTCCATTGTGACTTTTCGCATTCCACACCTACCCATGTAGGATTAGGTGTTCCAACATCCCCCTTAATCCGAAGGGGTATGTGTGAGTCCAAGAAAAGAGTTGTAATACAAATCTGCAAAGTATACATGGCAGCACTTGGGCTGAATCAACTCTCCGAAATGTTGGAAAAAAGAGGTGGTTTTAGGATGACCACAAACACTGGAACGCAAAACTTGTTGCAGTTCCCGGAACTCTTCCAAAACTGGCAAGAAGCTGAAGGCTTCTGCTAGAGGAATTGTCCCTCATAAAAAAGGGAGACCTTCGACCTAAAAGAAGGGAGGTCTACTACCTATGGTGGTTTTAGGTTGTCCACCAACCGAAAATCATGGTTTTAGGTTATCTACCAACCAAAGATGATGGTTTTAGGTTATCCACCAACCGAAAATGATGGTTTTAGGTTATCCACCAACCAAAGATGATGGTTTTAGGTTATCCAACAACCGAAGGTATGCTCATGGGCATCTGTATCTCTGGTTACATCTCTGAATCCGAAATGACGAATTGTGGATCAGGCTCACCTGAACTGCTGGCTACAACTCTGAACATGGAATGAGAGATTGTGGCTCAGGCTCGCTTGATCTTTCGTCAAAGCTTGTACATGACAACCATTTTCCCCCCTGTCAGGGACAAGGTGAGATGATGGCGAAAACTCAACTGCAAGTTTACTCAATATCCATGAACAAGTTCTAACATGTGTCGTAAACATCTTCTTGGCTGCTAATGCCCATTGCCAAGAAGCGATCCATCCAAGATGAATCTTGGTTCTTGCAGGAGGCTTGTGTCTGAAGCATCTGTCTGAAGAATGGGTGTGCCGACCACAGTGCTTGCATGGATGAAGATCAAAAAAGTGATCTTTCATATGGCCAACTTGATCACAGTGTTGGCATTTCTCAATCGGATGTTGTTGTGGAACGGGATCTGGAAGAACTGCAGGTGAACTGTCATACATGAATCCGGCACTCTGAAATATGATGGGCTTGGTGTAGTCTGGAATATGAAAGGTCACATCCTTGTCATATCCAAGACCAGTTATGTGCTTGTTGTGGACAAGTGCTTCCCAAGGTCTGATGATGGGCTTAGGAAGTGCAGGCTGAGCGGCTGCATCTGCATGTAAATCTGCTCTAGTACAAGGAACTGAATGGGAATCAACTGGAACTTTACTGACATGCTGCTGATGGGATTCTTTCTCAATGTTCTGAATAGAAACAGGTTCAGACTGGTGACTCTTTTGCTAAAGTTTGTCTTGTTGGAGCTGAGATTCCAACTGCAAAAACTCGATCTTTTCATGTGCATCTTGCAAACAACTGTGAATTTTACAAAGAGCATCCTTGCTCAATTTTATCATGTCATCAACATTGGAATGAATGAGGTTATTCAACAACTCTAATGCCTCATTGATTTTTGCCATTTCAACAACTTAGGCTCAAAAAATGAAAGGGTGTTAGCTTCAACTGAAAATGCACCCGTTTACAATGTGATGCAACAAGAAATACAATTGACTCAAAAGAATTTCAAAGTACAAAGTGTGCTCCTCAAATGATGGAGGGCAATCAAAAATTTTCAATAATTCAAGTACTGATTGAACCTATGAAGAAGCAATACAATGTCAACTCAATACAATATTTCTGCAAAATATGTGCAGCAAAAACAATGTGCAAGAAGCCTTTAAGGCGGCTGAATTTTTTTCTTCAAATAACTGGTGTGCAATGATGGCAGACTTGTCTTCAAATGTGAAATTTCTTCAAAAAATCAACCTTTCAAATCAATGCCACAAATCACAATGTAAATCTGCAAATTTCAGTCCATGTGCTCCTCATATGTCGAATCTTCTTTTACTGCTGTTCTTATTCTTTTATTCCTCTCTCTCTGCTTTTTTTTTTTTTTTTAATTAATTAAAAATTAATTAAAAAATAGATTAATTAAAAATGGGAATGAGGAGGGAATTAATTAAAAAATGGGAAATGAATTGTAATAATGGGAAGATAATTTATTTATATGAAAGGGTGGGATGTCGGTTATTAAAAAAGGGAAGGTATTGAATGGTGGGAATATTATTGAAACAAATTTTAAAATTTTAAAAGGGGAGGGAGAGTTTGCAAATGTAGGGAAGGTGATATTATAGAGAGGGCGGTATTGATTAAGTGGAAGGCGGTTTTAGAATTAATTTAAAACGAAAATTTTAAAGAAATTTACAATGGGAAGAGACGAGGCGGATAAGTTGTGGCAAGGGGCCGGTTAGGTGAGGGTGGCCGGCAGAGGGAGCGTTGGTGAGTTTGGAGCTGTAGGGAGTGTTGTTATGTTGAGAGGGAGGTGAGGAGTCGTGGGGAAGGGAGCGTTGGGAAGGGAAAGCACGTGAAGGGAAGAGCGCTGTTGTGTAGTGCGTTTCCAAGCGGAGTGGTGTGGAGCATACAACGTTGAGAGGGAGGTAGTGTATGGAGCGTTGAACGGATTTTAGTGGAGAGGTGAGGGTTGGGTCAGCGTTGGGATGAGCGTTTGAATGGAGCATTGAAAAGCGTAGGTAGGTACAGCAAGGGAGTCGTGCGGAGTGAGGGAGTTCTGTGAGTGTGTTGGAGCGGTGAAGTAAGTTTGTAGATTGTAATGGGTAGTGTGAGCAGAGGGCACGAGAGGTAAGTGAGGTATGACAGATGCAGAGTGAGATGGGTGAGCGCTGTAAGGTTTGAGTGAAGTGAGGGGCGAGGAGAATAGTGCGCAGAGGTAAGGGCATATACGTAGAGGGAGCGTTGTGAAGCGTTTAGTATTACAGTGAGGTCGTGAGGTTGAGTGGTAGGAGATAGCGCAGAGGTGGAAGAGAGGCCGAAATTTTTATTTTTTATTTTTTTAATTTTATTTTTTTAATACAGAAGAGAGAGGAGTAAAACAGTTTGCAGAGATTACAAAAATGATGGCAACAACAGAGTTTTCTTTTCTTCCAAATATAGAGAAGAATTAATTTCAGCAGCAGAAAATGTAGATAGCAGAAAAACTCAGATTTCTTTCAGTGTAAATCTAGAAATCTTTCCAGTAGCCCAGCAACAGGAAAATGCAGAGATGAAGAATTTTCCAGCGGAAAAAACTCAGATTTCTTTTGTAATAAAAGCCAGAAACTTCTTCTTCTTCAGAAACTCAATTTAAACACTTTTCAACAGCTCTTTCAAAATGATGCAGATTTTAATGAGCAGAAATTGTAGAGAAAAATTAGAATGAAAACCTTCAGATGGGCAGTGTTGTCTTTCTTCAAAACCATTGCTGCTCTTCTTCAAAACAAATTCTGAATGATGCTCTTTCTTCTGAATGCTGCTCCTTCTCCAAAACCACTTTCTGAATGCGGAAAAATGTCTGCTGCAAAAACTCTCCAAAGGCTGCAAAAATGTCAAGAATTTTGCAGATATGCACAGGCCATACACACAAATGGCTTACTCAAATTGGAGCAGGGCTAGCAATCGCCCGCTCTGATACCATGTTAAACACCATGTTGAAGCACACACATGGTGTATGAGGAAGAAGAATGCACACACAAGAGAAACAACACACAATGAAAGATAAGCGTGAGGCTTTCTTTATTTTCCATTATACAAAGATGTACATTTATAGTACAATGGTGTGACTCTTGGTTTCACATTCCAAGGTCACTTGGACTCCATTGTGACTTTTCATATTCCACACCTACCCATGTAGGATTAGGTGTTCCAACACTTTTTCTTCCTTCAACTCATTTTTTTCTCCATGCCCCTAATTCGGGCAGAGAGCTTGATGGAAAACTCTGATTTCAGTGACTCTCAGGAATGATACAAGGTTTTTTTGAACGTGTATGATATGAGCCAAGGACTTGCGTGACAATTGACTTCCTCATTACTTGGTAGAGCCATTAAAGGAATCTGGTACAGTAAATATCAAAATGCTATGCTTAAGATGTATTTTCTGAATGAGTCTCTTTTTCTAAAAAAAGGTATACTTTTTGCATTAGTTTACATTCATGTATAAAGTTTTATTGAACAACTTACATTAAGCCCAGCTACAACTCGAGAAATTGCAAACTTAAATTAAGATAAGTTGCTTTGCATTTATTGAAATTAAAATTTACCAAAGATTAAGTTTGAACAAAGAATAATTAGCTTGTGTGGAATTTGAATCGCTTCCAGTAGGTGAGATGAAATGTCAGTGCCCTCAATATGGGTTAGGAGTAGAGATATTGGGTTTTCATGGATGAGATCCATGTTCAAATCCCATGGATTATATGAGTAAGGGAGGCCAAAAATTTGAAACAGGTTGAGGCAAAGTGAAAATGGATAGTCAACTCAGAAAATTGGTAAATCTCATCAAATGTCAAGAACTATGAATGATGGACCAGGGGCTATGGAATTAGTGTTTGAGTAATGAAGCAAAGGCAAATTACTATTGGGTTGAGAGCTCATAAGCAAGAATCTCAACACTTCTTTCTCTGATGGTGCTATTAATTTCGATTCCAATTCTCTCTAGCCTCATTTGAGAAGGCTGGCTTCCTAATGTTGAGTATCTAATTATTACTTGGATCAAACTTGTCCAATTCGATTGTATAATCATCCCTAGTTCCTTCCCATTTCCTCCTACATGGTCGAAGTGCATGAACATATTACAGTTATGGTGGCATTTATAGTCATTTTATATTTGCCTCAACAACATAATAGCACTTAAAGCTATGTTACTAGATCTGTTGGTCCCGAGGGAAGGATCCCCAGATTGGATCCTAATCCGCTAGGATTTTCCCGAGATATGTTTCATACTTGTCTACTTTGTAGATCGAGACAGATCCCTCATCCATGAAACGAATCCCAAGCATCATGATTCATAAGTGGATCCAAAAATTTTGGTTTCTTAAAATATGAAAATAAAATGAATTTGTTTGGTATTCTGTATCCACCCAAAGTTGGTTATCCTTTGTTCTCATTCACGGCTTAACTAAAATTAAGTGGCAATTTTTTTTTGCCAATTAGGTGTAGTTTGAGTGGCTGAGAGGGAATGTTGTTTCCTCCCTTGCTTAAGTTGGGTTCAAATTCCACTATGTGATATGATTACTTAGTGAGCGAATTGTTATCGAGATGCTGACCTGACCTTGAGTTTTAAAGAATCTGGTTTACAATGTCTACCATCCATGGAATGAAGGAAAGTGTAGGCATGTTTCCCCAGGAAAAGCACATTCTAAGAAAAAGAATATCAAAAAATCTATACATTTTAAAAAATTTATATACCTTTGTGTGTTTACAGTATTTCCTTCCAAGGAAAAAAATGCTTTCTTTATTTCAGTAGAGAATAAAGAGCACTCTCTTAAGGCACTCAAGTCACTTTACAAATAGATGAGACTGTATACTTGTTTGTTAATCAAGTAATTTGTCTTCCAATATTCTACAGTTACATGAAAGTGATATCCAAAAAATACTTAATTGATATCAAAACAATATCAAGAGTCAAAATTATTACTAAAGTCCATGCTAAGAAATATTACAGTATTCCAATACTTTTTGTATTATGTATTCCTAATAGGCATTAAGAAGATAGACCTGCATAGACCTGCACATAGCTGTAGAGCTAGAGAGGCAGAGTAGAGTGTAGTAGGAGGGCCATTGAACAGAAGATTTTTCCAAATCAAAATTTTGTAAGTAGGTTTCAATTGCATATATGAAAGTATTGATTTTGAGTCATGCGCATGAATTGGTTGATGTATGTGTGGTTAAAACCCTATGTTAAGAATTTTTTATATGAACTGTATGCGTGAGGAATGCTTCGAGTTTATATGAGAGAGAGAGTGTAGAAGTAGCACAGGTTGAAATTCTGTAAGTAAACTCATTTATATATTATAAAATAACTATCCCAGTATTACATGTGCATTGTTGATTTAATTCCTATGTGAAAATGTTTGAATCTCCATGAACTGTGTATGAATATGTTTTGTAATTGGGTTTTGAAGCGAGATCCTACATATGATTGAAATGCCGATGTTAATTACAATCTAAGAGGGGCTACATATGTTTCCGAGGGGGATTAGAAGAAATTGCAGTCATCAACCACTGCAAGGGTCGATGACGCATAAAGGAATTTGAATTAAGGATCTGGTACTTATTCCATGGATTAGAATCATATCCGATCGAATAAGTGAATTCGGATCAGGACTATAGTACAAGTTTAACCTGTATTGGCTCACCCGGAAAATGAGAATGGCATTCAATTTTAAGTTGTCGAGCGCTGAAGAGTAAAGGTTCGTGGGCATAGTTAGAACGAGATGTAGAGGAGTTACATTCGACTTCATACGAAACTGTGCGTTGGTGAATTGTTGGGGTTTATCCAAACCTGTTCAGAATAAGCAAGAGCGAAGGAAGTTATATACATAAAGGCATATTGAGTTTATAACGCAGAGGAACCATTTTAAATGGAATGGTGAAGAAACTCGAACGTAGAGAGAAGTGGAACCCTAAATGAATAGTGAGAGCGGTCTTCAGGACAGAAACAAGTGGTATCGCGTGACCGTGAGAGCGATAATTGGAATTTTCAAAAAAACGTGATCAGGGCCTCTAGTGGACACGTGGCTTAGAGTGGTTTGGAAAAACCACTTATATCGCGTGACTTGTGAAGATTAACCCTCGTGCGTTTTCGTAGCATGATAGACGTTGGATATGTGCCTAAAGGGCTGTTGGAGCATGACACATTGTGGACCATTGGATCCGTTCGGGCATTAGTCAAGGTACGTTGTACTGTTGGACCCCATTGGTAGTCAGGTTTTTTAATGGAATGGTGAGAATTTATTCCACTGTGAGTCATCTAATTTAATGTTGTGTGGGCCCGAGTTCGTTTCAATTATGCAGTGGTTGGGTATTATAATCAAGGTCGAACCTTTGAATGAATGACATCTTGTATTATATAAAATCTGGGTCCTTAGAGATAAAACCAAATGGTCGGGAATTGGGATATTCCGTGAGTTAATAAGTTCTAACCATAGTGTTAGTGCCAGTCTAGTCATACTACCATCAGTGATCAAAACTGCTCTTTTTTCATTTGCATTTAGGTGTCTCATACAGAATAAATTTCACCATTCCGCTAGGTCATGGATTCATTGATGGTAGTAATTTTTATCAGTTGTCCCTCATGAGGCACTTGCTGATTTTCCTTTCTATGGTCTTTAGTCATTAGTCACTTTCATTCTCAAAATAATATCAATAGGTCATAGGATGGGTCTCATTAGTTTCTAGGGTCTCACCATGGTCAAATTAATGAGTCAAATGTCAATAATATCAGCAAGGTCATGAGGAAGTCAATAAATTCAAAGTCACAGCACCTGGAAGATCAAAAAGATATTTTATTTAGCTTGATGTAATTTTCACCTCAAAACCATGTTTTGAGGTGAAAACATGATATTTTCCTTTATTATCATTCATTATGTAATTCTATATCATCATGTGTGATAAGTCACAATTCAAAAGCTGTTATCTGCACAAAGTGATATCCCTGCCTTCAGAGAGTTTTCTACAGCATGTTCAATGCCAAATCATATTCCAAGCAGATCCATCAGAAAAGAGCCTAGAAAGAGCTTTCCAACGGTATATTACACTCTCAAGACTGACTTATGGATTGAAATTTATGCTTAAGTGAAGTAAAATTCCCTAAAAATCCCCTATTTCCCATGTTCCCCTTTAACTTTATGTTTAAATTTTTAATATTTTCTTTAAAAAATTCCCTTTTCCCCTTTTTGATTATAAAATCACATCATAAATCCTTAAATATGAATGCAATTTATGTACCAAACCACTTCCCCACCATTACCCCTAAAATTTATAACAAAGTTTATGTTATATATATAACCCCGCCCGTTCCCAACCACTTCCCCATCATGCTTTATAATAAGACTTTATAATAAAGTTTTATGTTTTAAACCCCCACTTCCCATCACAAATCACAAATTTCATTTGAATGTTTTGATCGGCCAATCGCAACAAACTCCGATCAGCCAATCGCAACAAACTCTGATCGATCCATCGCATCATCCTCCGATCAATCGCAAGTCTTTCCGATCTCTCGATCGCACCACTCCTTCCGATCTCCCGATCACATATTTCCTTCCAATCACCCGATCCACTCCCTCGATCGCAAAAACCCCCGATTGATCTCCCCACCGTCGATTGTGCCCGCTGATCTGACGACCCTCATCTCATCGGACCTTTTCAATTGACGATATTAAAATCTTTCCCCCGATCTCGCCTACCTCCGATTTCCGATTGCGATTAACCCCCCGAGCCCACCATACGGTACTTCTGCCCATTTATAATATAAAGGGCTTTCCCCTTTGTAAACTCTAAATTTGATATATTTCGTTTTCTGCAAAGGTTTTCCCATTTCCCTTTCCAAATCGCATCAGCCCCATTTTGTTATGCAACGTGCCCCTCCACGATCCTCAGATTGCGATTATGCAGGTCCCTCCTCCTCTCCCTTCCTTCCTATTCATTATTTTCCCTTCACTAAAGCTAAAGTTTCATTCTGAAAGAATTTTTATTAAAAGGTCATTTTTATTCAAACATAATATGGAAAGAAAAAGCCAAAGGGCCGAGAGCTTATTTAAAACAAAGATTGTTATAGCAAGCAGAAAAATAGGAAATCTGTTTATCGGATTACCTATTTTCTTTCATATAACTTAACAAAAAAATATCCAAGTGGTGAAATGCAATGATGTCCATTATTTTCAGGGGCAGATTGTTGTATTTCTTTACTATGATTTTATTTTGGTTCTTCAGCTGTTAAAACAGCTCCCTTTTCTTGTGGATCTATGTTCCCACATTTCAACCTATTTAATGTAATTGTAAATCATTTGTAAACCAGTCTGAATAGTTAGTAACTCAGAAAGTAGGGGAAATAGTGTGGAAGAACATCTCTGTGCTACATTGTACAGTTTGACATGAATTAATAAGAGATGAAGCTCTGCTTTGTGGGATTCATGTGGTATGATATTTAGCATTTGTTTTTCTCCTTTGTTTCATATGTGAATTTTTATGTGTTCCATTCATCCATAAACATTTCCTTTTGAATGCTTTCAAGATAGAAAGGTAGAATTCATTTTATATTCTCTTCCTTGGGGAATCATTGATGCGTCTGTATTTTTTCTTCTGTTTGAAAAGGATCCATTTATTGTGCCCTTTTCAGCTCCGTACTAGTCTTTCCATCCCATCCTCATTAAATTTTCATTGCTAATTTTCTGCCTATCTTGCCCCATGAAGTACCCTGTGTCCTGATTTAATTCTCAGTTTCAACTGTCCCTTTTATCCCACACATCCCTGAAATTAATTCATTCATTTTATTAAAACCTTTTATCCCTCTCATTTTACCTATCCTAATATCAGTCCATTTATTGTGTTCCTTTGAATATTCTTTACGGAAAGAGCCCTCTCCTGTCCTTGTAGGGCTAGCTACAATGCTAAGCATGGTTTAGTTGTTAACCTGTTTTTCCTTTTCAGCCTGGGGTCCAATTCAGGTGCTAACATCTCTGGGGACCATTTTGGCCAATGATACAGTACTGGAAGAGGATTCTGATGACTACCAGAGAGGGTATATGAACACTCTGTCAGCTCAGCAAAGGTAGTATTCTTTAAGGAATAGAGAGGTTACATTCAGCCCCATTCAAAAGAGAAAGGACCTCCAAATGAAAAACAATGCACAGAAGAAAGCTAAGGAGCCGACTGATCCTTCCTCTAGAAAAGCACCTGCAGTTGCTAACACAGCCAATGAGAAGAACCATCAAAACACAGTAAAGGAACCAATAGAGAAGAAAGACCCGCCCATCAAAGAGGTATAAAAGCCTCCCTCCTTTAATCTAGAAAATGAAATATCTAAATTAAAAGTGTCTATGCCCCTCACAGAGTTGGTGAAGAATAGTGTGTATAAAACTCAGGTGTCCAAAGTCTTACAAATAGATTCTGTCTTCGATATGGTCAATGTAGAAGATGACTACCCTGAACTTATTTTCAGTCCAGCCACAGAAGAATCTGAAGAAAATGAAGTCCCTCATTTTTACTTGAGTCTTAGAGTACATGAGTTTATCCTGCATAATGCTATGTTGGACTCCAGGGCCTCACATAATTTGATGCCCAAAGCTATCATGGAGAAGCTAGGCCTTGATATCACTCGTAAATATCATTACTTTTATTCCTTCGACTCAAGTAGGGTCCACTGTATTGGTTTAATTAAATATTTGGTAGTGTCTTTAGATAAGATTCCAGCAAATAATGTCTTGATGGATGTAGTTGTTGCTGATGTGCCACCAAGGTTTGGAATGCTCCTATCTAGGTCTTGGGGTGCTAAACTCAAAGGAACTATGCAGCTTGACTTCTCTTATGCCACTATCCTTGTATTTGGCCAGTTGAGAAAGATATATAGGGAAAATAAGATGAAATATATGATTACCAGCAAAGACAAGCATGTAAATCATCCCATTAATGTTGTCCATACAGACTTAGAGTCTTTTGTCTTGCATTCTGATGGTGGTTTAAATGATGAGAATGTTCAATTGGTACAAGTGGATGAAATACCTGAGATTTCAGAGAATTTAAGAGAGGTCCTCAAACAGGAAAATGACAAAGCAGCAAAAAATTTTGAACCTCCTGCCTGCCAGCAGCAAAGGGACAATGAACAGCCAGAAATCAGCCAAGGTAAAGAAGAGAAAGAAACAAATTTCCAGCATCTTCAAGAAGAAGAAGAAGGCCTGTGGAGTATGGATTTTGATGGAGCTGTTGGTAAGGATGGAGCTGGCATTGGAATATGGATTAGGAGCCATGTTTTTCAACCTGATAAGGTTCCAAGTAATGTTAGAGTTTGTGCCTATAAGTTAGCTTTTGATTTCTCTAACAATGAAGCAGAATATGAGGCTTTGATTGCAAGTCTCAAAATTTTGAAGAAGTTCAATGCAAAAAGGATTTGTGTATGGTGACTCCGAACTGATAATCAAACAGGTGAAGGGAGAGTATAAAGAAAAACATCCAAGATTGAGGGCATACATAAATGCAGTCCTGGACATTTTGAAAACATTCCCAGAGTATACTTTGACAGCGGTGCCCCGGATGTAGAATCCGATTGTCGATTCCCTAGCCACTACTGCAAGTAACTTGAATATTCCGATGAACTCCAGCAATAAGTTTGAAATCTATGTCAAACATAGGCCTGCTGTTTCAGACAATTTAAGGTATTGGCAAGTATTTTGGGATGATAATGAGATTAATGAATTTTTGCAGGGTGATGGAAAATTCAAATATACTCCAATAGAGGGCGAGTATGAGGTCGATGATCAGGAGTTGGAAGCAAACCAGATGGACATATTACAGTTAAAGGATAATGTAATTCCTAGAGGTCTCATACCTCTGGAGGAGCTTTTTGATTAGGATGATGTCGCAAAGAAACCAAGCTTGGTGCCCACAGAGAAAGGAGTTGAAGATGTGAATATTGGAACAGCCGATCAACCCAAGTTTGTCAAATTCTCAAAGGCATTATCCCCTGAGGTAAAGGAGAAGTATGTTAAATTTATTTCTAAATTTTCTGATGTATTTTCATGGGATTATTCAGATTTGAAAGTGTATGATAAGAACATAATTCGACATACAATTCCTATCAAGCTGGATCAGAAGCCTTTCAGACAGAAGATGAGAAGAATCAATCCAAAGCTATTGCCATCAATTGAAAAGGAGGTAAATAGGTTGTACAAATCAGGAATCATAGTTCCTATTAGATTTTCTGATTGGATTTTGAATTTGGTCCCAGTGCGTAAAAAGATTGGAGAAATCAGACTGTGTATTGATTTTTGGAACTTGAATAAGGCATCCTTAAAGGATAATTACCCACTTTTGAAAATGGACCATATTATGCAGAGAGTAGTTGGAGAATCTATGATGTCACTACTTGATGGCTACTCAGGGTATAACCAGATCTTGGTGCATGAGAAGGACCAAGATAAATTTCCTTCACAACACCTTGGGGAACCTTAAAATATGCTAAGATGCCCTTTGGACTTAAGAACGTTGGAGCCACCTTCCAATGTGAAATGAAAATTGCTTTTGCAAATGAAAAATATGTTTTCTTGTTGTTTATTTGGATTATTTGACAGTGTTTTCAGGTTCAGATGATGAGCATTTGCACCATCTAAGAGTGGTTTTTAGTGTTGCAAAAAGTTTGGGATTTCTCTCAATCCCAAAAAGAGTCTTTTTTCCATGGATGAGCGCAAATTTCTCAGGCATATCATCTCTAATGATGGAATCCACATAGATCCAGCCAGAGTTGAGGCAATTCAACTCATAGATCTTCCATGGAACAAGAAAGAGATTCAGGCCTTCAATGGTAAGATGAATTTTTTACGCAGATTTATACCTAATTTGGCTGAGCATTTGAGAGAAATGACCAATATGTTGAGGAAAGACAACACTGTTAAGTGGAGTGATGAAGCTATTAAGTCATTCAATCTGGTAAAGTTTTCTTTGTCTAATTCCCCATTTCTGATCAGTCCCGACTATACTCAATATTTTATTATATTTTAATTTACATCTGAGCATACTATGGCTACTGTTTTAATGCAAAAGAGAGATGAAGTAGAAAGGCCAATCGCCTTTTTCAGTAGGACTATTAGAGATGTCGCTTTAAGATATAATATTATTGAAAAATAGGCATTGGCTCTTGTCAAGGCATTGAAATATTTTAGGGTCTATATTCTACATTCACACACTATAGCATATGTCCCTAACACATCTGTCAAGGATGTGCTCATGCAAACTGATCCAGAAGGTCGAAGAGGCAAATGGATAGCAGCTATGTTGGAGTACGATCTGGATATCAAGCCTACGAAGTTGATCAAAGGCCAAGGGTTGGCGAAATTGATGGCCCAATCAAATATGCGTGCTTTAGATATAAACCTCATTTCAGCAGTGTCGGAAGAGGAAGATGAAGGTTTGTTGGTTCCTATTTCAGATATTTTTCTGCAATCCTCTTGGTATTTAGATATTTTGTATGTTCTTCAGCATCTGTCACCTCCTCCAGGCATGTCTAAGAGTAAAGGTAGATCTTTGAAGCTTAAATCTGCAAAATATTTCATTTTGAACAGTGCTCTATTTTGGAAGGATCCGGGAGGTGTTTTGCTAAATTGCCTGGTTGAAGAAGAAGCTCAGAAGGTTATGCACGATTTTTATAAAGGTGACTGTGGTGGTCACTTGTTTTGGAAAACTACAGCGAAAAAGGTATTGAGAGCCGGGTATTATTGGCCCACATTGTTTTCTGATTTATATAAAATTGTGATGAATTGTGATGAATGTCAAATTTTCCAAGGGAAGAAGAAATTTCTTCCACTTCCTTTGAAACCTATTTTATTGAACGCGCCCTTTTAGCAGTGGGGGCTCGATTTTATAGGAGAAATAAATCCTGTGTCCTCAGCATAGCATCGATGGATATTGACTGGGACATATTAATTTACGTAATGGATCGAGGCCATCCCTACCAGGCAAGCGACTGACATAGTAATTATTCAATTCCTGGAATCAAATATTTCATCCCGTTTTGGTTGCCCATGTAAAATTGTGACAGATAATGCAGCCGCGTTCAGATCAAAGAAAATGATCGATTTCTGTGATAAATACAACATCATGTTGGGCCATTCAATAGCGTATTATCCACAAGGCAATGGCCTAGCAGAGTCATCCAACAAGTCGCTGATGAATATAATTAAGAAAATGTTGGAGGCAAACAAAAGAAATTGGCACCGGAAGCTTATCAACGCACTATGGGAAGACAGAGTTAGCAGTAAAAAATCAATAGGTATGTCACCTTTCGATCTGGTTTATGGTACTGATGATGCCTTTCCTACTTCTCTTACAGTTCCAGTTATGAGATTATTACAAGAAGTTGGCAGTGAAGATGATGACAACCAGCGAAGAATCAACCAGATGATCCACCTTCAACAAACAAGAGAATAAGTGTCACAAAAAACAAGTCAATTGCAGGAAAATATTAAAAAGATCTATGACAGGAAGAATAAAGAAGAAAAGTTTCATTTGGATGATGTAGCATTGAAATGGGATGCAAGAAATGAAGACAAAGGGAAGCACGGTAAATTTGACAACCTTTGGAAGGGACCATATAGAATTACAGCATACAGGGGTCAAAATGCCTTCTTACTTTCAGAAATGAATTGCCAGGATTGTCCTCGAGGAGTAGTAAATGGTAGGCTATTGAAGCACTACCATTTTTGAAGACATGGATCATAATCTATCTCATCATCATTGCATATACCATTTTATTTTTCTAAAAGAAAAGTTCAAAATGCACAGTCATTCAAGTTTGGGGCCCGAGGTGAAGGCTATAAAACTTGGATGATATGTGTATGGTTTGGTTTTATTTCAGTTTTCAGTCTCGGTCTAGAGTCAGAGTTAGTTTTCATTTGTGTTAGTTTTCAACTTTTTTTATTCCATGCCCAATGGATAAGGCTACTTGGTCTACGGTGTTCTTGGCACCTCCAAGGAGCTACCATCCCCATTGGAGACAATGTTAGTGTCAGTCTAGTCATACTGCCATCAGTGATCAAAACTGTTCTTTTTGCATTTGCATATTAGGTGTCTCATACAGAATAAATTTCACCATTCTTCTAGGTCATGGATTCATTGATGGTAGTATTTTTTATCAGTTGTCCCTCATGAGGTACTTGCTGATTTTCCTTTCTATGGTCTTTAGTCATTAGTCACTTTCATTCTCAAAATCATATCAGTAGGTCATAGGATGGGTCTCATTATTTTCTAGGGTCTCACCATGGTCAAATTAATGAATCAAATGTTAATAATATCAACAAGGTCATGAGGAAGTCAATAAATTCAAAGTCACTGCACCTGGAAGATCAAAAAGATATTTTATTTAGCTTAATGTAATTTTCACCTCAAAACCATGTTTTGAGGTGAAAATGTGATATTTTTCCTTTATTATCATTCATTATGTAATTATATATCATCATATGTGATACGTCACAATTCAGAAGTTGTTATCTCCACAAAGTGATGTCCCTGCCTTCAGAGAGTTTTCCACAAAATGTTCAGCGTCAGATCATCTTCCAAGTAGATCCATCAGAAATAGCTCAGAAAGAGCTTTCCAACGGTATATTACACTCTCAAAACGAACTTCTGGATTGAAATTTAT
Source organism: Pinus albicaulis (assembly GCA_034641835.2). Lineage (NCBI taxonomy): Eukaryota > Viridiplantae > Streptophyta > Pinopsida > Pinales > Pinaceae > Pinus > Pinus albicaulis. The sequence goes on from CM076581.1 coordinate 394,672,689, forward strand.
GCTTAAGTGAAGTAAAATTCCCTAAACCTCCCCTATTTCCCATGTTCCCCTTTAACTTTATGTTTAAAGTTTTAATATTTCCTTTAAAACATTCCCTTTTCCCCTTTCCAATTATAAAATCGCATCATAAATATTTAAATACGAATGTGATTTATGTACCAAACCACTTCCCCACCATTACCCCTAAACTTTATAACAAATTTTATGTTATATATATAACCCCGCCCGTTCCCAACCACTTCCCCATCATGCTTTATAATAAGAATTTATAATAAAGTTTTATGTTTTAAACCCCCACTTCCCATCACAAATCGTAAAGTTCATTTGAATGTTTTGATTGGCCAATCACAACAAACTCCGATCGGCCAATTGCAACAAACTCCAATCGATCCATCGCATCATCCTCTGATAAATCGCAAGTCTTTCCTTCTGATCTCCTGATCGCACCCCTCCTTCCGATCTCCCAATCACATATTTCCTTCCGATCACCCGATCCACTCCCTCGATCGTAAAAACCCCCGATTGATCTCCCCACCGTCGATTGTCCCTGCTGATCTAATGGCCCTCATCTCATCGGACCTTTTCAATCGGCCATATTAAAATCTTTCCTCCGATCTCTCCTACCTCTGATTTCTGATTGCGATTAACCCCTCGGGCCCACCACATGGTACCTTTGCCCATTTATAATATAAAGGGCTTTTCCCTTTCTAAAATTGAAATTTGTTATATTTCGTTTTCTGCAAAGGTTTTCCCATTTCCCTTTCCAAATCACATCGGCCCCATTTTGTTATGCGACGCGCCCCTCCACGATCCTCCGATTGTGATTATGTGGGTCCCGCCTCCTCTCCCTTCCTTCCTATTCATTGTTTTCCCTTCACTAAAGCTAAAGTTTCATTCTGAAAGAATGTTTATTAAAATTTCAGTTTTATTCAAACATAATATGGAAAACAAAAGTCAAAGGGCCGAGAGCTTATTTAAAACAAAGATTGTTACAGCAAGCAGCAAAATAGGAAATATGTTTATCGGATTACCTATTTTCTTTCATATAGCCTAACAGCAAAATCTCCAAGTGGTGAAATGCAATGATTTCCCTTATTTTCAGGGGCAGATTGTTGTATTTATTTACTATGATTGTATTTCAGTTCTTCAGCTGTTAAAACAACTCCCTTTTCTTGTCGATCTATGTTCCCACATTTCAGCCTATTTAATGTAATTGTAAATCATTTGTAAACTAGTATGAATAGTTAGTAACTCAGAAAGTAAGGGAAATAGTGTGGAAGAACATCTCTGTGCTACATTGTATAGTTTGACAGGAATTAATAAGAGATGCAGCTCTGATTTGTGGGATTCATGTGGTATGAGATTTAGCATTTGTTTTTCTCCTTTGTTTCATATGTGAATTGTTATGTGTTCCATTCATCCATAAACATTTCCTTTTGAATGCTTTCAAGATAGAAAGGTAGAATCCATTTTATATGCTCTGCCTTGGGGAATCATTCATGCATCTGTATTTTTCTTCTATTTGAAAAGGATCCATTTATTGTGCCCTTTTCAGCTCCGCACCAATCTTTCCATCCCATCCTCATTAAATTTTAATTGCTAATTTTCCTGCCTATCTTGCCCCATGAAGTACCCTGTGTCTTGATTTAATTCCCAGTTTCAACTATCCCTTTTATCCCACACATCCTTGAAATTCATTCATTCATTTTATTAAAACCTTTTATCCCTATCATTTTACCTAGCCTAATATCAGTCCATTTATTGTGTTCCTTTGAATATTATTTTACAGAGAGAGCCCTCTCCTATCCTTGTAGGGCTAGCTACAAGGCTGAGCGTGGTTTAGTTGTTACCCTGTTTTGCCTTTACAACTTGGGGTCCAATTCAGGTGCTAACACATAGAAGCGTAAACTTGAGGATGTATAAGACCTTGTGGGCCAGGAAAATATATATATACATGTTGGACTAAGTAGATGTAAAGTATGCTAAGGGCTTGTGGGTTATGCCGTAGTCCAATATATAGTATTGGATACAAGAAAAGGTTCTTTTGTGGGGATTAAATGTAAGGAGAGAAACCTTTGGTAGAAGGAATTTTTCATGGGCTAAAGCGCATTTTATAACTAGGAACAACTTTTGCATTTAATTATTGAGGTTGTCATTATGGACACAGTTTTGATATACAGTATAGACCCTCAATTTACGTGACTATTCAATTTACAATCCTGTTTTAAAGTTTCATTTTTCTTTTTTTAAATTGAACCCGCCATAGGTATACCAATGCTTTGTAAGCGTCACTCTTCTGATGCCTTATAAGCGTCGCTCTTCCGATGCCTTGAACCTTTTCCCTTTTCGTCGGTCTTACGACATTACATTTTTATTTTTATTTTTAAATGCCTGTCATTATTGCGACAATTCTTCCTCGTGTCGGTATTGTGATGCTTTTGCAAAGCGTCGGTGTTGCGACACTTTGGGCAAGTGTTAGTATTGCGACACCTTAATAAGCATCGGAAGAGCGACGTTCAAAACTTCGGACCACATATCATCGGAATTGCGACAGTTTACAAACGTCGGAAGAGCGACATTTTACAAACGTTAGAAGAGCGATGTTCAAAAATTCAGACCACATATCATCGGAATTGAAACAGTTTACAAACGTCGAAAGAGAGACTGTTTGGAAAACATTGGAAGAGCGAAAGTTTTTTGGAAATGTCAGATTAAGTGTCGATATTGTGACACTTTGGAAAAGCGTCGAAATTGCGACGTAATGGCTAACCACGTTTTTTCCTGCCTCGAAACGTCGCTCTTGTGACGACTATGTGTCGGAATAGTGACGAAGTGGCCGTCGGAAATTGGGCCAAATTTTCTAGTGTGAACAAAATGGCATACATGAAAGGAAAACAATAACACAATAAGAATTACTTCACCAATGATATAGACCAGGATCCAAAAAATCAGCTTGTATATTGATGTCAATCCACTTACATACTTCAAATCCAATGTTTCAGTACATCAATCATCTTTTCTTCTTAGACTAACTTCTTTGATCGCAAACAGAGCTCCAAGAGCTTCTGAAAAATATTTACATGTAGAAAGTTTCGAGCACAAGTATTACATCAAAGTTCAGCAACCAACCTATATCTCATCTTCCTCAGAAGTATTTATAGAAGAAATAAGGAGGTGGAATAAAATAAAAGATCTCTAGTTCAATTAATACAATTCAATGCTTTTGGGCCTTTGAGGGGCTCAAAGGATAATTTTTCTGATATTTCTCTGTAGTAATTGGTTTTCATTAAATATTCAGACTATTTGGCAGATTTTGTTAACTTTAAGCTTTTTAAGAAGGTTGGAAATAACTCTGGCTTTTTTTAACAAAATATCACTGACTAAGGCAATAAATATGCCTTCTTATATTTATTGAGGTCACAGGTGGCTCTTTGGTAGCTGGAGAGGATTCAATTAACGTCTGATGTGGCAGTGGAGGCTTCTCGTATTGATAGATTTGCTTATTTTTCCCTAAAACACTGTTAATTTTCTTTTGATCTGTGTTTTAGGCCTGATTAAGTTTAATCTTTGTCTTCAGGTCTTCATATTGTCTTTAACTGTGTGGATTAGGCCTTTGATAGTCAAATTTATACCTTAATCCCTCAGAACTATGTTAAAACCTTTAATTCCTCATCTCTGCTGTGATTCCATACTTTGACACTGATACTCTTTGTATAATTAAGGTTCACTGTGTTTTTTTTGTTTGGTAGGCACGCAAAGGGTTTTATAATGTTACCAGTGCTCATGAGACATGATAAAATCATATTTGGAACCCTGCATATTCTCTGTCTTCATGGATAATGGCCTAGTAGATCTCATCCTCGGCCATTCATTTCTTCTTAAAACAATAGAAAAACCTTAAAAACCTGCACACAAAAAAAAAAAAATTAAGAAAATCCCGTGAAAAGATCGGTTAAGGTCACTTTGGAGGGTTTGGGATCAAGATTAGATCGTGGCCATTGGATGAGAAAAACCAATGGCCAAGATAATTCGATGGGGTAAAATGGGGAGGTGGTTGGGTAAATAGAAAGGAAGATTAAGTCTAAGCCATTAGATCAGATTGATCAATAACCGAGATCAATCAGTAAAACATTCGGGAGCAAAGGGGAAAAGGCAATGAATTGGTGGGAAAATTCAATCAGAACCATCGATATAGATAAATCAACCGTCAAGATCACGTAATGGAATGCTAGGGATTTCGGATGGTGGGGAAATGGAATAGGGGTAGGATTTAATTAGGCGAAGACTCAATAAAATTCTCGGGAGAGAAAACAAAGGGGCAAAGACTTGGGGGTTAGATACAATCTAGGCCCCTGGATTTAAACGATGGACGATATATATTAAAAGATAAAAAAGTTTAATGAGGTGGAGAAAGTGGTTTAGCAGAAAACCAGAATGGTTTTCGTGTAGCTATGAGGCGGTTTTTAGAATTTTTCCAAAACAATGCGATATGGGTCTACACTTGACACGTGTCCTTTTAAAACCACCCATATCGCATAATTTTTTGGCATTAACTTTTGGGTGAAAAATTATGTGATATGGAGTTTTAGCCGTCGGATGAAAGGCATAGAGATCTGACAGTGGGAATCAGAGCGTGATGGGGTAAGATGCGCAAGCGAAAAATGTGGGCAGAGTCAAGGGTGGTTTAGATCTAGACCGTTGGATCTGGCGAATGGATAGTCAAGATCTATCAACGAGGAAGGTAGGTCCAAAAGGATTTGGGCCTATCGGATTATATCTAGACCATTAGATCTTAGGAATGAATGGCCCAGATTTAATCTCAGGGTAATGAAAGCAATGTCAGATGGGGAGTCGGGTAGAGATCGGATGCAATAAGGACCGTTGATGTGCAAAGATCAACGGTGTATATTCACCGAATAATTACACTTTCAGGCTTTGTGAAATAAAAAAGAAAGGTCGGGTTTGATCTGGACCATAGGATCTACGAAATGGATGGCCCAAATTTGATTGCAGGATCGCAAATCAGTGGTGGCAAGGGGTAAAGCAACAATGAAATGGACCGATGTGATTAAGCAAAGGTCGTTAGATCTAGGAGAGATCAATGGTGGGGATTCAATTGGCGGGTGCAATGGTAAGGGCTTTTGAGCAGAGCGTGATTAAATTTGAGTCGTCGATTCTTGTGGATTCAACGGTTCAGATTAAATCATGGGATCGCAATCATAGGAGGGAAAGGAACGGACAAAAGGATTTTCGCAGCGCAATCGAGTATCAACTGTCAAATCAAAGGATGATCGATGGTCCAAATTAAATCAGAGATTGCATCGGTGGGAGGCAGTATGAAGAATAGGCGCGATGCCATGAGCTGATGGTCATTGATCTTGCAGAGATCGATGGCCCAGATTTGTTTTTAAAACATGTCGTCAGGTTTCATAAAAAACAAAGGAAAAAGGGTTTGGATATGTTTTTTTAGTGTTTTAGCACCCAATTGCGGGGCTCTGGGTTATGTGAAGAAGGCGAAGGGATCAGGGGTTTAAAAGAAAAGGGCCTATCGCAATCAAAGTTTTCAAAAGTAAAAGGTAATAGGGAAAATAGAAAACCCCGATTGCAATTGCACGATAGGGGCTTAACTGCGAGTTACAACTCCAATTTTATTGTGGAAAAAAGGAGCTGGAGCTAAGGCCAAAGGGGCTTAAGGCCTTAGTGCAAAAGATTGTTTTTTAGGATTTTTGAAGGATTTTTTGAAGATTTTCAGAGTTCTGATAAGGTTAAAAAAAGTGTTTTAAACCTCATCAAAGGGAATTTATGTAAGGAATGAAGAAAAATGAGGGAAATGGAGTAATTTTATGAAGAAAAAAGGGAATGAAAATTGTGTTACTAATGAATGGAAGGAGCGGTAAAATGAAGGGGAAAATGGGTTTTTGAGCAGTCTTTCTCCTTGCAAACAATAAATTTTTCAGGACTATGAGGGAAACAATAGTGAATATTAACTAAAATATTAGTTAACTTCATAAGACTTTAAGAACTAACAATTTGGCATGAAATTGTTTCTTAAAGGCTTCAAAAATATCTAGCCACCATTTGATATGACAAATTTTTATAGGTGGCTAACACGGTCCATCTCCAAAATGCTCAATTGAAACACAAGTCATATCTTCATGAAGACTCTCTAAGAGAGTGTCCTCCATCCTCATCAATATATGCAATGCTTCTAATCCTAGTACCACCTGCTCATCATTTTCCTCCTTTCTCATTGTCACTTATGCATCATTTTCATGTGGTTCATCCCCCAATGCCTGCAATATTCTTGGTCCAGGTTCAACTTCTTCCACAAGTTCTTCCTCGATCATATCTACATCCTCAACATCCTACTGATAATCATCCATCACTGATGTTTTCAATGTGCTTGGCCCTAGTCCAAGCTGTTCATCAACTTCATCCTTGACTTCTACCACATCTGCAATATCCTTGTGAGAATCGTCGACCATCAATGCTTGTAATGTGCTTGGTCCTAGTCCAACTTGTTCATGAAATTCTTCCTTGAAATCAATCACATCTAGAACATCCTTTGGTTTGGCCATAGTGGGCTTCATGCCACCATGCTTCATATTTCCAAGGTCTTTAAGTTTGAGAAGCTTATCAAGTAACTTCCTTCTCTCTTCTTCCACCTTGTCCATTTATGCTCGAATAATTTTCACTTTCTTCATCAGTCAAAATATTTCATCTTTTTTCATGTCAGATGTACTCCTCTTACAAAATGTATCAATGGTCAGACTCTTATCATGAAACTCCTTTGCCACTTCCTTCTACTTCTCTTTAATTTCTTTAATGTTAATTTCAAATGAAACAAACTCATCCATCAAGCTTCAGTACCACCTGCAACACTGCAACTGTATCCCTGCTCAATAATAAAAAAGCCCTGAAAAGGTAGCTCTGATACCAACTGTCACACCCCTATTCCTATGGTATTCTCCCAACCACTCTATAGATGGGTGCGGCACTACCTTATTTTTCTCTTTTCAAATACTCAATATGTATACTACATCTAACTCTACCCTTGTTTAATTAATATTCCTAAGCGTTCTTGTGTGGAAATAAAGGAGAAATAAACATCAATATCAAACCACATGAATGCCCATACATTCAAGGGAAGGGAAACTCCCGTTAATAAGTCTGCCCGAAATTATGTTTCAATAAATATGTACAATCTGCAATAATTATACAACCAAGCCTGCATAAACACCTTATGCTTCTTGCTGAATGTGCTTGTACCTTGGTCTAGCCTTAGAAGCTTCCAAATAGTGAAAAAAATTCAAAGGAAACCAAAAATTTCCTTTCAGAACATGTTTATAATGTCTGCACAAATTATGGTTCAAGTGGGTCACTCAGGTCATAGATGCCCTTGACACGCTGAACACGTTTCTGCATGTGGGTGATCGGGGTCATGGTCTACATGCATTTCCTGAATGTGTTCAAGTCATGTTCGACCTGACCCAACCCTATTGAATGACCCATGCACCTTCAAACACTGTTTTGTGCGTCCTGAACGCGAGCGCGCAGCACAAACTTGACTCAACCTGAACGTGCCCGCCCTGAACACTGTTCTGCACATATCCTGCGAAAGGAACTCGACTCGACCCTGCCCTAAACGATGCACCGCATGCACCCTGCGGAAGGAACCTGACTCAACCTGTGGGTGAACATCAAATGAGTTTTTACCCGACTCGAGCCAGACTTTGTTTCCTTGCTGCGGCTTCACCCTCCAATCTTCACCTTTGCTCTAGCTCATGCCTTAACTTTCCAATGGTGGAATCAAAAATATGTTGATGTCCTTATTGCTTTCCTTTATTATCCATTGCACATCCTCCTTTTATATGTGCGTTTTCCCACACATTACTTCCATGGGTGGGGCTTGACCCATATAAGGCCTACCCACTAAATGCCCATAAAGTGTTGGTTATGATGTGACGTTTCCTCCTTAATGTCGGCTTGCCACCATGGCCACCCTATAAAACTCCAAGCCAACACTTGGCCATTTTTGGATGTTTTTATGCACGTCTCTCCTAAACATCACATGGTCACCATGATAACATCACATAATAGTCGAATGCTATTTTCGTCCGTCGGTGCACCCATCTAATCTTTCGTCATGGTTTTCATCACTTCATCGACCATCGTTCATCACATTTCCAACAAACGCTTCCAATGCCCTCGATCATCATTCTCGGCTCATGGGTCTTATAGGGTTGGTTTCCATTGTGGTTGACGTAAAATTGGGTGGTTTCCATTGAGCATGGACAAGGAAACCTTAGATTTCGGACAGTTGTGTGTCTATCATCATGGCAGGGTGAGGAAGCCTGTCATGCCCCTATGCCTACAGTAATCTTTCAACCATGCTATATGTTGTCACTCATAGAGACAGTCTTGAGTTGTAGGAGACCAGTGCCTAGGACATCTTAAAAGCAGGATGTCATCTAGGTTCTCTTCATGTTCTTTGTTAGGGACCTCCTCGGTATTAAATGAATGGAATTATTTGATCTATTGTTCTAGATCATAAGGGGAGCAGAGTAATAACTGTGAAATTCGATTGCAAGAGAATAAGGTAGCTTGAAATGGGCCCATGGACGCAATGAAGCATTGATATGTTGCAAATTGGCCCGACTGTGGAACAAAAGAACAATATTTAATGATAATCGGGATGGAAGCCACAATAATTAGGATGGTAAGTCAAAGTGAGGCATGCTTATGAAGGTATAAGAATCTGCCTCCAAAAAATTAAAAAGAAAATGGTTGAAATACAAATTTGGAACATAAATCATGCACCGAGCCTAATTAAGGTAGCAACATAGACCATTATATGAGTATCATTCAAGATAAATTCATAAATAACCTAGAGGTGATCCACATTCTGAAAGCATGATAATAGGAAGGAAAATATGATCGAACAGAGAAATAAATGAAACCAAACACAACAAAGGCATACATATTGTTCATAATTCCAGCAGGAATCCATCCTTGGAACAAATAGTCGTTATATTATTTCTTCAAAACGACTCTTCAAATATACATTAAGAGTGAATCTCAAAACTAAAAAATGTGTTAAACATGATATAAACTTCAAAATTCCAGAGGATTCAGAACCTTTACTTTTTTTGTGAGTTAGCCTTTTATAGCTGTTAAATGGGCAGTGTGGCCATATATTTTTCAAAAAAATATTCCTTGCTGATCTTACAGTTTCCCATATAAATCAAAAAATGATGTGGTGTAATGGCATCGCATATGAATGAGTATTTTCCAACATAGACTTAACAGAAAAATAACAGAAGCATAACAGAGACATAAAATACTCATAATGCGTAGGGTGAAATTGAGATTTCATCCGATTTCACATTACATTGAAATTGAAAATCAGAAATAAAAAAGCAGCTGTATGGGCCTGATCATGATGCCGATTAGTTGGTACGATGAGAAGTGCCTGATACTTCTCAGTGAAATTATTGGACTGAAGACATGGAGGAGCCAAGCTGAAGAGGTAGCGGGGGTGGAATTTGCTGTGAAGTAGAGGAAACTGGAGGATTCACGTATTCATAGCACTTTTTCTAGATAACTGCTCTAGGTAGCTATGTTGTGGTGTAGGATTTGAACATAGACTGCATTTGTGTAAGATCTGTATAATCCATGTGGGTAGTGAATAATTTCTTGACTTGAGCGAGGAGGAATAATTCCTTAGATAGTTCTTTTAATAAGGTATCTACCTTTAGCCAGGAGGCCTTCTCTAATATTATGTTTTCCCTACACTTGATCCTTGACATTGTTTGATCATAAGTGGTTAGGGAAAGAAATTCGCTTGAATTCTATTCCTAGCATGGAGGAAGGGCATCTTCTACCAGCTTGCTCCATTTCTGATCGAATCTCTCCACTCCCTTTGACACCAGTGCTAAAAACCCCAACGCTTTTACATATTGATTATTATTTCTCGATTATCTTACTGATGTCCATGATAGTCCTAAAATGATCAACCACTCCCTAGGTGCTCAGTTCTTCAGACGGGAACTTGTTGAGATATCTGACATACTTCTTTTCTATTGTTGCCTTCTCTTCTTCTTCCCTTCGACCGACATCAAGTTGTGTCTTATTCTCGTGAATAGAATTTTTCTTGTCATTTGTTAGCACAAGGAGTTCCCAATGCTGCTTGACCTCTGTTATGATCCCTCCCCAGATCATTTTCCTTGCTTCTACCAATGACATGTTACCTTTAAGTTGTTCTTTCAAGTCTTTGATAGACTTCCCATATCCTTGGGCTTCCTTACGGATGTTTTCCACCTCTTTCTGCAGAGATGCAATCATCTTTTGATTCTCTGCGTATGCAACCTTAGCCTCATCTAGGAGCTAGCGGGTAGTGTGTGTTTCATCTTTTGACATCCTCATATTTGCCAAAGCCTTGGTTAGCTGATCTAGAGCATTCTGTGGATATTTTGGTACAGGAAACACACATGTATGCTCACCCCACTTAAGTTGTAGCTCCGATAACCTCTTATTGAGCCCAGCGATTTCCTTATCATTTTGAGCATCTCTTCCTCATTTTGAGTGAGGGAGTTAGTGAGGACTATTTTTCCCTTTTCCACCTGGGCAAGTTCCTCTATATGAATATGTTCAGAACCAGGGATATTCAATTTTCACCTCAATTCTTGTACCTCCAAGTATGATTTGGCGAGAAGGGACTGCAATGCCGAATTGGCATCAACTCCCTTCCCTCTTATCATTTTCTTGCAGTTCTCCAACTGAGCAACAACAACTTTAGCACTAGCCCTTTCCTTTTATTAGGTGACTTTCATTTGAGTCAATTTCCTTTAGTTCCTTTGCAAGGTGACTTTATGTTTTACTACCTCAGTCTGTAGCATGTCTCCGATACACTGGTGCAAATCTAACTTATTCGGTAAGGGAATGGACCCCAATTCTATAATAATTTCTAGAGATCTATATTGGGATCACGGAGGTACAAGATGCATGGCTGAATGTTGGATGGAAAATATGAGTTGCTCTTTATCTATATCCAAGACTAAGGAGAGCCTGGTATGATGTTTATTAATGAACTGAGAAAGCTTAACCCTCGACCTCCTTATCGCAGACTTGTTCCTAGCCTCAATATTATCCTTTGCATCATATTTTCCCAATGTGAACACCTTTGAAAGCTCTAAGGGAGCTAAAGATGAGGCTAAATCAAAAGGGAGTATGAAGCTTGGTTTGTCTTTGTTGATACCTCTGAGCAAAGAGACCTTGTCATCGAAAAATTCAGTGTCTAGGTCCTCTGGCCCCTACGTTCTCTGATTTTTACTCAGGTGTCTTTCCTCATCCTCCTCCATGAAGCCTTGACTACCCAGGGGGTCTCCTTGTTTCCTCCCTTTTTCCTCAGCAAGTACATTGTCCCCCTTTCCTTCAACAGCTGATGATTACGCCCCCATCTGTATATCCAAAGGCCATGTATCAAATTTATCTTTCCATTCAATAAGAGGCCTAGGTTCATGCACGTATGTTGTTATTTAATCTTCTTGAACGTGCGTGTGAGGAACCCCTTAGGATCATAGTGCTAGACATATCCTCTTGGGGAAATTCATCTCCTGCAACATCCTTTCCACAGTGGAGAGGGCATGCCTTGAATTAATGGTGAAAGGGCCTACAAAGTTTGGGAGTCTGAAGATGTATTCCTTTCTCGTAGGCATGAAGTGGGATTGGTCAGCACTTAAGACCTAACCGGTGAAATTGAGGGAGAAAATCCTCATGGACGGGAACATTGGTAGGTGATAAGGAAGTACTTTAGCACCGTAGACCTTGATCTCGGTGTGATCTTCGAACAGGTACCAATCACCTGTGAAATCCATTTCACTGAACTAGAGCCAATTCTTTTGCTTAGGAAAAATGTTAGGCAGTGAACTTTCATGCATAATATCATAGGCTATGAACATGAAATTGGTAATGAATTTCACATACCCCTTCCCCTCTGGATGATGGCGAATTGTTGGAGTTCACTCGAAAATATATTTGGGTTGGGCGTTTCTCCTGGAGAACCTATTCAAGCTTAGACCTTCAAACTTATCCGCATGCTCAAATAGGAATAAGTAGGAAATTAGGGAGAAAATTTTGAAAGAAAAGAAGGAAGACATGTCTTGGAATTGGGATTTGATGGTTGAGGCCAGAAAGGTGGGGATATATAAAAGGATCTCAGCCTGCATCATGAGCCATAGAAACCCTAAACCAACCTTAGTCACCATTTCTGCATCTTCAAACCCCATCATTCATGATATGACCATTGAATGAGGAAAATGGAATATAATCTGTGTGAAGGAAATATAATATGTGTGAGTCAGATATGAGATTGAGGACTCCACTCTATTTTTATAAGGGTTGATTCAACAAATGGCAGGAGAGAGTAAATTTTGTGAACTTGACACAGTCCTAGAAGGGAGGAAAAAATAGGGATTTTTTGATAAGTTAATAGTAATCTCAAGAATCTTGGTCCCCTGAGCGGAAAGGAAGACTTCGTTGTGCTTGATGTAAGCTTCCCCAAGCCAGATGAAAAACTATGGGAACAGATGTGTCGTTAGGGAAATTTGATAATGAATACCTAACTTAATGACCCTAAATATATCTTCGCCCCTTCACTAAAAGTCGAAGAGCTCAGATTTGGTGCGGGCTACATTGAAGGGATAGACCAGGTCACATATTTTGGTGTGAGCATCAGTGAGGGGTTCGGGTCCTGGAGCAGTCCTGACCTTGCAATCCTGAGGGGTTTCGGTGTAGAGTGTTTCATTTTTTCCATGATAATTTGAATAAACAGTAAAAGGGAAAAATGAAAGGGACATGACCAAATACCTGAAATAGCAGTGAGGTAGCAAGGGAAAGTGACGCGAGAGTGAAAAGTAGCCAATAATTGAGTTTTTACCTGCTTGATAGAGAAAAATACCAGTAAATAACTAGTAGATTCACATAGCCGAGAGTAAAACTTGCTATGGAAACAGGGTCTTACTATTTACCATGGTGGGGTGACGCATGTAGGGTTAGCATCATGAGGATGCTAACGGTGAGACACATGGCACACGGTGGTCTGGTTGACAACGACCAGGTAGGTGGGGACCACATGCCAGACAAGAGGGGTATTGGCCTTCATACCCCCTACTTAACTTACCATAGAACATACCTGCACCAGCTATTTAGCTTGGTGGGCCCATTTGATCTTCGGTGGGGCGGACGGAGGCCTTCGTCCCTTTACTTTCCCCCCACTGAAGCACTCTGAATGGCTGCGAGGAGGGGTGACGTCACCTCCTCCGACGGGTCGGCTTCAGCCACATGTGCTCCATTCTTATGCCGATGGAATGACCATATGACAGTGGTGTTTGGTGAGTGGCTCCACCACTAGCCTGTGCACATGATGGTTTTGGGGGGAGGAGTAATCAACTCATCCCATACACTCACCTGATCGTCGCGCTTGTTTTTGAAACTCCTCTGACAGCTTTGTCATTCCTTATCCTTTGAAACAACAGTTTCTTTGCACAACCATTCCCTTTATTTTATATATGATATCACAAGCCAGCATTGGCTCCACTTGGGGATGTCACACTCTTTCTCGAGGGTGTCGAGAACTTCATAGACTGCCTGCTTGTTTATTTGTTAATATACTCTGAGCAATTTGAAAAGCATCAAGTACTTCTAGAAGAGGGTAAAATGTAAATGCATGCAAAAATAAAAGATTACATATGTACAGTGTGAAGGATATATACAATGGGCCCTTACGACCATTGTCAGTACTGAAAGTAGGGCTTGAGGAATTTCCCATTCACAGGCATTTCAATCAGGTCCCCTTCCAAATTTTCCAATATGAAGCTGTTGTTGCTCTTGACTTCTGCTACCTTGAAAGGTCCGAACTAGAGTGGATCAAACTTTCCGTGTTTACCTTTTTCCGCATGTTTAATGTCCCATCACAGCACTAGGTCCGCTGATTGTATCACCTTATCCTTCGCTCGTTGATCAAATAGGAATTTCATCTTTTCCTAATAGTCGTCCAACCTGATGTTTATCTGAGCTCATGTTTCATATAGTTCTACTAGTTGATTCATCCTCTTGATGAGGTCATTTTGTTCCTCTTCACTGTCCTGCAAAAATCTGGTCACAGGTAAAGCAATCTGAATGGGGAAAACCCCTTCTCAGCCATACACGAGCTCGTAGGGGGGATTTCCGGTGGATCTTTTGCTGGTAATGCGATTTTCCCAAAGTGAAAATTTGAGATGGGAGTCCCAATTATTTTGATTCTCACTTATAGTATTTTTTATAATTCTCACCAAAGTCATGTTGAATGACTCGACCAACCCATTCCCCTATGGATAATAAGACACGGAATGTATCAAAGTGATATTATACTGTTGAAAAAAGTTTACAAACTTGGCAGACTTAAATACTTGGGTGTTATCAGTGATGTTTTAGTTGGGCACCCAAACCTAGCTATTATATTCTCCTCCACAAATTTAATCACCACCCCATCCATGGTGTTTCTTACAGGCACAGCTTTCACCCACTTTGTGAAGTATTCAATGGTAGTGTGAATCCAATGATGTTGGTTACTATAGGCTGGGTGGATCTCCCTGATAAAATCGATACCCCATTGTCTGAACGACTCTTCGACATGTATTGGGATCAATGGTAGTGGCGTAAATTTTTTATTTTCTCCAAAATTTTGGCATTGTTCACATGCTCAGACATGAGCGTGTACATCTACAAACAACCGTGGCTAGAAAAATCCTACTCTCAGGATTTGGTTAGCCATAGACCACCATCTATAATTTCCATCGCATACACCTTCACGAAATTCGACCATCACCTCATCTACCTCCTGCTCTGTTAGACATAGTAGAAGAATTCTGGATGGATCCCTCGAATATAACCTTCCATTTTCCATGACATACTTCTATGACCTTAATCTCAGGGTGAAGTACTTAGCTTTGTCGAAACTAGGAGGACACCTCAAAGTAAGAAGGTATTACACCACATCCTTATACCATGTAGACAGAAGGTATTTCACGTGTGTTCTTTGCTCTGAGGTTTCTATTCCAGGTTGTACTTTTGTACCTTCCAGTGCTTCTCCCCCCTCCATGGATATATTTACACCCAAGGCCTGGCAGTTGGATTCTGATCAGATTTTATCCAACCCCTATCCTTTAATGATATTAGTGGGTCTGATTTCCAATTCATATTCCTGGATCTTGGCAATCCACTTGCCCCTCTTCCCTTTGTTGTCTCCTTCTATTAAAATTTCTTTCACTGCTATTGTGGGGATGTAGACAATTATGGCCGACTGCAATACATATATAAAAAAATCGTTTAATGACTTGACCAGGGCATATGCCTACTTTTCCAGGATATTATACTTTAATTCTGCATCCGACAGGACCTGACTGAAAAATGAAATAGGTTGTTTCTGCCCATCTTCATTCTTCTCTAACGGTACTGCAGCTATTGTGTGAGGGGAGGTGAAAGAAAAAATCGTGAAAGGCTTGCTATAATCTGGGCATGCCAATACTATAGCTTCAACAAAGGCCTTTTTTATTCTATCGAAAGAGGCCCTTGATTGGGGGGTCCATTTTACTTCATTCTTTTTCTTAACCATCTTAGTAATATGTCGGAAAATATCAGCATAATTAGGAATGAAACTTCTTAGGAAATTTATTATCCCCAAGAATACCTATATTTCATTTTTATTCCACGGGAGGGAAATGTCATTTATCACTTCTACCCTTTTCGGGTCAATTTTCACTCCCTCCTTATTTACTATGCGCCCCAACAACTTTCCTTCCTCCAAAGCGAACATGGAATTTTGGGGCTTCAACGACAAACTGTACCTGCATCACTTATCAAAAGTTCAATGAAGATGTTCAATATGCTCAGCATCACTCTTTCAGAACATAGTTATATCATCCAGATAAATCACTATGAACTTATCTTTCTCTTATACAAAAGAAATATCCATTGCATGTTGAAAGGTGGCACCAACATTGATTAAACCGAACGACATTTGGGCAGACATGAATGTCCCCCATGGTATGGTGAATGTTGTTTTATTCTGATATTTTGGGAGGACCACCACCTAATTATATACAGAGAATCCATACATCATAGAAATCCAAGAGGATCCCACCACCTTTTGCAAGATATGGCTCATCTTCGAGAGAGGGTAATTGTCTTTGAGTGAAGACATGTTGAGATTTTGGAAGTGTACGCACAATCTTATTTCTCCATTCTCTTTCTCACCGGGACAAAATTGGCCACCCACTTCAAATATCTTAGGGGAACAATAATTTTGGCCCGCAATAGATTTTTTATTTCTTTCTCAATTGCTGGGAGCAACAGTAGCTTGATCTACCTCAATTTATGCTTATGAGGCTTTGCATCTCCTTTGAGAGGTATTTTGGGTTGTATGATATCAATGTCGAAAGTCTTTAGATCCTAGTATGATGAGGCGAAGAAATATTTATATGCTTGGAACAATTGGATATATTTGTCTTGGTATTCCTCAAGAACTCCCCTAGACAGCTTTACCACCTTTGGTTCTTCTTTCATCCCGATATTTATATCATTTGCCTACTCATCCTATGTCATATTACTGGGGTTGATCAGGATATAATTTTTATCAAACAACCTTTCCAACATCACGAGGCCTCTGGGAATGATGTTCCCTTTTAGTTGCAACAAGCGGTGTCTGACCAATGTCTCCTCCCATTTGGTCTTTTGCTTCTCACTGGGCTCTTCATCCACTGCATCGATCATAAAATTGGAGAATTTTCCAACCATCTCGATGAAACAATTAAATTTTTCTTCATCCTAGAATACCTTCCAGTGCTTCACATTATCTAGGATGCAGGGGTGGTATCACACCTCAACCTCATAGCTTAGCAAAGGATTCTGTGGCGGGCAGAAATTGTTGGCTGCAACAACGACCGAGTCAACCATACAATTATTGTCTCTTAGCATGAAATGTATGTTGAAAGCCAATAAAATGTCTTCCACTGGGTCCCATACCTCATTTTGATAAGCTTTTAGCTGTGGATGTTTATTTTGGCACTGATTTCTAACTTGTCTCACTACTAATTCAGAGTCCCCGAAAACTTTCAAGCTCTTGATATTCATATTCCGTGTTGTCTATAGTCCAAGTAGCATGGCTTCATATTCGACCACATTTTTTTTGGCTTCATACTCGATTTTGAAAAAGGGAGGGGCCAAACATCCTTCAGGTGATATCAAGAGCACCCTGGCTCCATTCCCTTCTCGCGATTGGCCCAGTCAAATTGCAGAGTCCATATATCGTCCTCATCTTTTCTCATGTGTTCCTTATCTTTTAGAGGGTGGAATTTAGCTTCCTGTAGGAAATATTCATCTTATTCGAACATGAGACAAGAAAATTACCCTCCTTACCATATACCGGGGAGTTTGTCGAGCCATCAGCTTTAGTAACTATCTTTACGATCCTAGATTAATGGTATAGCCTACTTTATTCCCCTTTGAATACTGGAATAGCAGCATACGTGAGATCAAGATTAATTGACCGACAAATATTTGATCCCAAAGATCTCGACAACAACATTCTGAATCGAACTGGGATGTCATCTACCATGATATCCATCACCGCGCTCTTAGCTGGGATCTGGGCCAGATTTACCACTAGATCTTTTATCATGCGCAAGAAATTTACCCTCTTGGAGTCAAACAATTACATATCTTTATATGGTTGGGTAATTTGCAGCCCCAATTTCTCCATGATAGACAGTGGTAGTAGGTTGTGTGAGGGCCAGTAACCTAGCATGTAGTTGTGTAGCAGTAGGTCATGAATGACCAGAGACACATAGAATGGGGGGGGTGTTGAGTCCAACTCTTCTACATGAGGGTCAAATTCTACCATGGGTCTTTCTTCCTGGAGATTGAGACTATCAGGGAGAGGGCCTACACCATGGGGGAGCATGAACTAAGATACTTCAGATTTATACAAAGGTTTATATAAGAGTTCGGCTAGGGGAACTGGGATTTTGACCTATTCTAACTCTTTCTAGAGATTGAAGATTGCAAGATTTTTTTACGTAATGACCTCCTTATGTTTCTCTTTAGGGTGGATAGGTAAGTTTGAGGCTACAACAGAAGCCTTATGATTTGTAGGGGGATCAGGAATTGGCTTTATGGAGAAGAGGTAGTGGCTTTATGGTGCACAGGCTCTTCTATGGGATTTTTCCCCTTGCTGACAGAATTTGGAGAGGATTACGCTTTTGGTGTGTATTCTTCATCTTTCTCTTGTAATCAGGTCCTTTTTCTAGAGGATCTAAGGTCATAATTCTTATGGAGTTGCACTTCATAAGGTCCACAAATTTCCTGAAATAATCATCAATATTTCGATCTTCTGGGAAAAATTCTTTCTCCTTTAGCTGATCTTGCAGGGTAATCTCCCCCTCTTCATCTTCTGAATAAGAAAGGAATTGATCTTCCTGACAATTAGGAGCTTCCTCAGTTTGTCCTTCCACTTTCCCTTCTAAATATAGAGGCAGTTGGATGTGATCTTACTACTCCTTTCTATCCCGTTGTAATATTTGTAGAGGAGGTTTTCAGTACTGTGGATTGAAACCTTGATTAGGGGGCATCTAGTTAGGTCAAGAAGAGGAATTATCAGCCTCCAACTCAAGCTTCACCAGCTTGTTAGAGAGGTTTTTGATCATCTTGTTCATCTCTTCGATCTTATACTCCGATACCTCTCTTTCTTGATTAGAGGAAGAGGCCTCCTCCTTACCCCTTCTCCTGGTCTCATGCTCTATTATTCCTTTGTATTTTCCCATAGAATAAAAGTTCGCTTCTACCTATAGAGCATCAGTCTAGATCTAATCTAGGGATGCATATTTTCTTTCTCTCAAGATGAATCCAAACTCCGACTCGAATGCTCGAGAAAAAACCACTTTGGTCACTGATTGAGGAGGCTTTATTTCTGTCGGTATATTATTGTACAAATTATTAAATATTTTTATAAATTTTGTTACATCTTGATTGTGCCTCTTCTTCAAAGCATTGAAATCTATGAGGATGTAACAATGATCCCTCTTTTCTCCCCATTTTTGAGTAAAATAATTTTCCATTTCATCTAAAGTGGTGACCGGGTTGTTAGCAAGGGATTTAAACCACTTTTTGGCTTCTCTATCCAAAGAGTGGGCGAAAATCCTCAGCACCACATCCAAGTGTTCCACATTGAAATTTTCAGCAAAAGATCATAAATCCTCAATATGCTTCTGAGCAGAAGTAATGTCTTCCACGGTAAACTGAGGCAAGAGCTTTAGGTAGTCTTGAGGCATATCATTTAAAACTTGACACAAGGTCAATTGAGCATATTTGTTAAGAAGGAAGGACGGCACAACCATGAGGGCTGGTAGTGGTGGATTATGAGGGGGATTCTAGTGGATTACAATAGGTATATGCTGAGAGGGGATTTGTATATTTACCTGAGATGAGTTCTGGAGTGGGACACAAAGGAGTAAAAGAGGTATTTACTGATTCGGCTTCGTCTTTTATCTCAGAACTAGCTAAAGCAGAGTTTTCTGGGAGATATTCAAGTACTCGAGCTATAGATCCAGGGCCATAGACTTCAGATTTTTAAGATTAGGACAGATAATATTCTAATGAGAATGAGGGTAGTTTAGCTTGGACATGTTGCTTTTCTTTCCAAATTATTTTGAATATAATATTTTCAGGATCAGATACATACGGGGTTCTCAGCTGAGAGTTATAAAACCTTATATTTGGCTTGGTGTAAGCCAGGATTGTAGCTGATTTAGATTTATATAGAAATGGAGTCTCCAAGGTGAGGGTTGTGCAACTCTAAACCCTTCGTGCTTACCTGATTGAAGGGTGAAAATGATGTCGTATTCTAGGGAAAAGGTTTTCAACTTCGTTCCCTAGTAAAGACGCCAAAAATATGTTGTCACTCCTAGAGACAGTCTTGAGTTGTAGGAGACTAGTGCTTAGGAGATCTTAAAAGAAGGAGGTCATATAGGTTCTCTTCATGTTCTTTGGTAAGGACCTCCTGGGTATTAACTGAATGGAATTATTTGATTTGTGGTTCTGGATCACAAGGGGAGCAGAGTAATAACTGTGAACTTCAATTGCAAGAGAAGAAGGTAACTCCAAATGGGCTTGTGGCTATAGTGAAACATTGATATGTTGCAAATAGGGCCAGATGTGGAATGAATGAACAATATTTAATGATAATCGGGATGGAATCTGCAAGAATTAGGATGGTAAGTTAGAGTCAGGCCGAGCTTGTGAAGGTATAAGAATCCCCCTCTAGAAAATTAAGAAGAAAATGGTTGAAATACACATTTGGAACAGAAATCATGCACAGAGCCTAATTAAGGTAGCATCATAGACCATTATATGAGTATCGTTCAAGATAAATTCATAAATAACCAAGAGGCAACCCGCATTCCGAAATAATTATAACAGGAAGGAAATATTACAGAACAGAGCAATAAATGAAACCAAATACAACAGAGGCATACTGTTACACAGTAATTTATCACCGTCCCTACCATTCCCCGTCCCGCACAATGGAGGACCCATTTTGTGACCTGTGAACATTGTCATGGCTTGAAAACATCATCAATGCATTCCTCTAAACATGAGCTTTATTTTCCCTTGAGACATCTCCTTGCAAAAATCATGAAAAACATCCCTTTTTGCATTGGCGCGGGCAGGCAGTTCAGTACTCGCGCCAATGGGGAAAATCCTGCAAAGAGGTCGCGCCAACTGGCACTCTGTCATAGAGCAGTAGTCGCGCCACCCAATTGGGGATTGTTTTTTAAATGAGATGGCGAAAATGATTCCAACAGGCTAGAAACCATTACTGTCTTGAGTTGGGAAAGGAGGAGGCTGAGTTCTATGGAGGGGAAGTGGTTTTGCCACCTCCCATGGAACCTTCCTTGTTGATAGGGCCAATCCCATGTGTAGGGATCCCCGCTCCCTCCTTCCCCATCTATGCGCTTTCTTTCCGAATCCCATGGCAAGCTAGTCTTGAAGTGCACTAGCTTTGAATCTCCATATTCCCGAGAGCCTTTGTCTTTTGTAAAAGACCCTCTCTTTCCTTAAGGCGGAAGCTCAAGTAGGAGACCATTGTCGAAAGACTCTGGAGAGGTTTTCCCTTTCCTTGGCGAGCTTTGCGAGACGTGGACGACCGGAGACCCGTTCGAAGGAGGCTGCGACGTCAGAACTTGGTTGTAACTTCTATTCATTTATTATTTAATAGATGACTATGATTATGGTTCCACTCCGTTTTCCATCATGTTAATGCGAGTAATGTCTTTTCTGACCGATGTTTAGTTACGTATGCTGGTTCCTATGCTTGTATCTGTTCGTTTCTTCTATGTGCAGGTGTTCATCCGCGGAGATCGTGGAAGGATTGTGATCTGCCAGGGCTGAAGGACGGGGACACTTCTTCTTCATATCATAGCGCTGGAATCCAGGTAGGCTTCTATTCCAAGTCTCTCATTCGTAATTAGGAACTTGCGTCATAGCATTGTTTGATTGTTGCTAGACCCCTGCTGGGCTAGTAGGGATCGCCTCTATCCGCAGAGGGGATTTACCTCCTCAACACATACATATTGTTCATAAGTCCACTAGGAATCCATTATTGCAACAAATAGTCGTTATATTATTTATTCAAAATGGCTCTTCAAATATACATTAAGAGTGAATCTCAAAACTACAAAATGTGTTAAGTAGGCTATACACTTCAAAATTTCAAAGAATTCAAAACCTTTACTTTGTCTGGGAGTTTTCCTTTTATAGTTGTTACATGGACAGTGTGGCAAGATATTTTTCAAACAAAATATTCCTTGTTGATCTTACAATTTCCCATCTAAATCAAAAAATGATGTAGTGTAATGACATCACATCTGAATCATTATTTTCCAACAAATACTATAAAAGAAACATAATAGAAACACAAAATACTGGTAATGCATAGGGTGAAATCAAGATTTCACCCGATTTCACATTACATTGAAATTGAAAATAAAAAATAAAAACAACGGTTGCACGGGCCTGATCATGATGTCCATTAGTTGGTACAATGAGCAATGCCCGAGCCTTCTAAGTGGCATTATCAGACCGAAGACGTGGAGAAACCAAGTTGACGAGGCGGCAGGGGTGGTAGTCATTGTGAAGTAGAGGAAGCCAGAGGATTCACATATTTATAGCACTTTTGCCAGATAACTTCTCCAGGTAGTTGTGTTATGGTGTAGGATTCGAATATAGACTACAATTGTGTAAGCCCTATATAATACAAGTGGGAGGTGAAGAATTTCTTGACCTGGGAAAGGAGGAAGACTTCCTTACATAGTGGTTTTAATAAGGTATCTACCTTTAGCTGAGAGGTCTTATCTAATGCTATGTCTACCCTGCACTTGATCTCTAACATCTTCTGATCATAAGAGGTTAAGGGAAGCAATGTGCCTGAATATTGGTCCCAGCATGGCAGGAGCCCATCTTCTACCAACTTGCACCATTCCTAATTAAGTCTCTCTACTATCTTTCACACCAGTGCTAAAAACCCCAATGCTTTTACGCATGCCTCTTCTTTCTTGATCATCTTACTGACATCCATGATAGTCCTGAAATGATCGACCACTCCCTGGGTGCTCAGTTCTTCAGACGGGAGCTCGTTGACATATAACATACTTCTTGATATTGTTACCTTCTCTTCTACTTCCCTTCGACTGATCTCCAGTTGTGCCTTATAATCATGAATATCACTCTTCTTGTCATTGGTCAGGACGAGGAGTTCCCAATGTTACTTGACCTATGTTATGATCTCTCCATAGACCTCTTGCCTTGCTTCTACCAACAACATGTTACCTTTAAGATATGCTTTCAATTCTTTGATAGAATTATCATGTCCCTGGGATTCCTTACGGAGGTTCTCCACCTCTTTCTGTAGAGATGAAACCATCTTTTGATTCTCTGCACATGCAACCTTGGCCTCGTCTAGGAGCCGACGGGTACTGCATGTTTCATCTCTAACATCCTCAGATCTACCAGAGCCTTAGTTAGCTACTTCGGAGCATTATGTGGATATTTTGGTTAAGGAAATACACATGTATGCTCACCCCACATAAGCTGTAGCTCCAACAACCTCATATTTAGCCAAGCGATTTCCTTATCCTTTTGAGCAAACTCTTATTCATTTTGAGTGAGGGAATCAGTGAGGGATATTAAATTTTCGCCTCAATTCTTGTACCTACAAATATAATTTGGCAAGAAGGGATTGCAATGATGAATTGGCATCAACTCCCTTCCCTTTTACCATTTTCTTGAAATTATCCAGCTGAGCAGCAAAAAATTTAGCACTACACCTTTCCCTTTATTGGGTTACTTTCATTTGATTCAATTTTCTTTTGGTCCTCAACAGGGTGACTGTATGGTTTACTACCTCAGTCTGTAGCATGTCCTCGATACATTGGTGAAAATATAACTTATCCAGCAGGGGAATGGAGCCCAAATTTAGAATTATTTCTAGATCTCTATATTGGGATCCCAGAGGTACAGGATGCATGGCTGAATGGTGGATGACCAATATGAGTTGCTATTTATCCATATCCAAGACTAAGAAGAGTCTGGTATATTGTTTATCTATGAACTGAGAAAGTTTATCCCTCAACCTCTCTCTCACGGACTTGTTCCTAGCATAAATCTACTCCTTTGCATCATATTTTCCCAATATGACCACCTGTGAAAGCTCTGAGGGAGCTAAGGATGAGGTGGAATCAAAAGTGAGTAGGAGGCCTGGTTTGTCTTTATTAGGACCTTTGAGCAAAGAGACCTCATCATCAGAAAATTCGGTGTCCAGGTCCTATGGCCCCTCTGTTCTCTTCTTTTTACTGGGGTGTCTTTCCTGATCCTCCTCCATGAACCCTTGACTACCCAGGGGGTCTCCCTGTTCCTTCCCTTCTGCCTCAGTGAGTGCATTTTCTCATTTTCCTTCAGCATTTGAGGATTCGGCCTCCATCTATGTATCCAAATTCCACATATCAAAGTTATATTTCCATTCAATAAGAGGCCTAGGTTCACGATCATATGTTATTGATTTAATCTTCTTCTTCCTGTGTTTGATGAACCCCTTAGGATCATAGATCCATACATCTCCTCATGGGAAATTAATCTCCCGCAACATCCTTTCCAGAGTGTAGAGAGCATGCTTTGAATTAATGGTTAAAGGGCCTACTGAGTTTGGAAGTCTGAAGATGTATCCCTTTTTCGTGAGCACGAAGTGGGCTTGGTCGGCACTGAAGACCAGATGGATGAACTCGAGGGTGAAAATCCTCATGGACAGGAACACCAGAAGGTGATAAGGAGGTACTTTAGCACCATAGGCCCTGATCTCAGTGTGATATTCAAATAGGTAACAATCACCTGTGCAATCCATTTTACTGAACTGGAGCCAATCCTTTTGCTTAGGAAAAATTATGGGTGGGGAACTGTCGTTTATGATATCATAGGATATGGACATGAAATCGGTAATGAATTTCACATACCCCTTCCCCTCTGAATGCTGGAAAACTACTAGATTCCACTCGAAAAAAAAAATTGGTTGGGTGTTTCTCCTGGAGAACCTGTTCAAGCTTAGACCTTCAAACTTATCCACATGCTCAAATAGGAATAAGTAGAAAACCAGGGATCAATATTTGAAATAACATAAGGAATACATGTATTGGAATTGGGATTTTATGGCTGAGGCCAGAAAGGTGGGGATATCTAAAAGGATCTAAGCCTACATCATGAACCATAGAAACCATAAACCCACCTTAGTCACCATTTCTATCTCTTTAAACCCCAACATTCCAGATATGACCACTACAATAGGTTTTATAGTGCTACAGGATGAGCACAACGGAATAGAATCTATGTGAGGGAAATATAATAGGCATGATTCGGAGATGAGATCAAGGAATCCAGTCTGTTTTTATAAGAGCTGATTTGAGAAATGGAAAAAGAGAGTGACTTCTTTGAACTCAACACAGTCCTGGATGGGAGGAAAACATAGGGCTTTTCTGATAATTTGGGGATTAATCTCAAGAATCTTGGTCCCTTGAGTATAAAGGAAGATGTCCTTGCATTCAATGTAAGCTTCCCCAATCAAGATCATAAACTCTGGGAATGGATGTGTCTTCGAGGAAATTTGATAATAAAGACTTGACTCAACGACCCTAAATATATCTTCACCCATTCACCAAAATTCAAAGAGCTCGGCTCGGGTGCAGGCTACATTGAAGGGATAGACCGGGTCATAGAGTTGGACGTTAGCATCAGTGAGGGGTTCGGGTCTGGGATCAGTCCTGACCCTGCAGTCCTTTGGGGTTTCGGGTGTGGAGCATTTCATTTTTTCCATGATAATTTGAATAAATAGTAAAATGGAGAAATGAGAGGGACACGGCCAAATACTTGAAATAATAGTGAGGTAGCAAGGAAAAGCAATGCGAGAGTGAAAAGTAGCCAATACTCGAGTTTTTACCTGCCTGACAGAGAAAAATACCTATAAATAACCAGTATATCCACACAGAAGAGAGTAAAACTCACTATAGAAAGAAGGTTTTACTGATTACCATGGTGGGGTGCCACATCTAGGGTTGGCATCATGAGGACGCTGATAGTGAGACACGTGGCACATGATTGTTGGCCAACAATTATCAGGTAGGTTGGGGCCACGTGCCAGAGAAGATGGGTACTGACCTTCATACCCCCTACAGGACTTACATTACCGTAGAACATACCTGTGCCAATTGTTTAGCTTGGTGGGCCTCTTTGATCTTCGGCAGGGTGGACGGAGGCCTCTGTCCCTTTTCCTTCCCCCAACAAAAGCACTCTAATTGGCCACGAGGAGGGGTGACGTCATCTCCTCCGATGGTTCTACTTCGGCCAAATTTTCTCCCTTCTTATGCTGACAAAATTACCATATGGTGCCAGTGTTTGGTGAGTGGCTCTGCCACTAGCCTATGCACGCAATGGTTTTTGAGGGAGGAGTAATCAACATTGGCATCCTATTCAGCCCATATGCTCACCTTATCGCCATGCTTTTTTTTTGCAAATACTCTGATAGATTTTTCAATCCTTATCCTTTGAACCCACGGTTTCTTTCCACAGTCACTCCCTTTATTTTACCAGTGAGATCACAAGCCAACACTATAGACAGGGTGCAACACTACCGTACTTTTTCTTTTCGTAATACTCAAGTATGTATACTACGCCTTTAGCAACACTTTTTAAATTAGTTAATAAAATTTTCCTTAAATATGCGTAAAACATAAACATCATCACCATATCCATAATGTATGCCCATATATACAAGGGAGGGGAAACTCCTTGCTAATAATGTTTCCTCCCGATAATATGTTGCATAAAGTATAAAGATACAATATAAGTTCCAACCCACCAAAATACCTCTTTTTCTCCTTGGTAAGGCAAGTTACCTTTTTTCCAAGCTTACAATGCTTGGCAATCATCAACTAGCCCACAACAATCATTTACAACATCAGATTTCACCTTGGTAATTTTTTTCATAAATCTACCCACGTGCTATAGGCCCACTCGGGTCACTTGGGTCACTACCTCTCTATGAGTTCAGACCTTCCCATGATCTCTGTGTGTGCCCAATCTACTTCCCAGCTGTATCGTTAGCTTCATACCGTCAATACGCACCTGTTGCAATTTTCTGCACTCAATTTCGACTCCTAGTCACTTCACAATGAGCTCTGAACTCACGTTCAGACTCATGTGGACGCCTTTCCCGACTCGACCCACACTTGCACACACCCTATGGAACTGTTCTGCATGCCCTGTGCACTACCGCTCGACTCGACCTACACCCTACGCTTAACTCAACTCAACCTGTAGTTGCAAACACCCTGTGGTATTATTCTACACGCCCGACTTGACCTGCGCCTCGCCCTTCGCTTGACCGTCATTTCTTTCCTAACTAACAAGCTGTTGGCTAGCTCATGGTGCTCCAATGCCTTCGCTCGAATGCTTGAAGCTTATTCAAACTCATTTTTTGGATTCCTCCTTCCATCCTTCCTCACACCATATTAGTACACATTGCATTTGTGTCGTGGGTCACTCGGCGGGCCTGAGCTAACCCAACCGATGCCCAATATTCAACTCTCCACACTCCGTGTAATGTTAGCCACACTCCAACATGTCAGCCGCCCAACTCAACATGTCAGCTTGATCCTCGACTATGATGTGGTGCTTTGGCTTATAATGTCGCATTGCCATCATTGGCTATGTACGACGCACCTGTTATGTCATGCGCTCGTGCTTCCCATCGTTATACGCCCGTTCCCATGCGGATATGCCCTTAACATTGCATGGTTCCCAAAAACCATCTAAATTCTCAGTGGGTGCTCCCGTTACTACAAATGCGCCTCATGAAGTCTGTGGCCTTACTAAACCCCAACCTTCCCTACACCTGGATGGCTTCTATCGCGATGAGGCATGAAAACCCCAAGTTCTCGAGACATACTAGGGAAGCAGTTTATGTCACACCATGAAATGGAAGCCCCAATTTCACCTGACTTCGGTGGTTCTTTGTCATGCCACGTAATGGAAACCATAAGTTCCCTAAACTTGGGCGATTTTGGTCTTACCTCTAAATGGAAACCTAAGTTCCTCACACCAGGGCTAGGGTTTTCATGGGGGCAAGAGATGGAACCGCAAGGTTCCCAGAATTAGGTGGTTTCCCTCATGCCACAAATTAGAAGCCTCGAAGTTTTTTAGACTTGCGTGGTTCTCTGTCCTACCGCGGCATGGAAACCCGAGTTCCTTGCACCGAGGCCACGATTTCTGTATTAGCAGAACATGAAAATCCCTGAGTTTCTCGTAATTGGGTGGTTTTCTTCATGCTACAAAAAATAGGAACGCCTGAGCTTCGCAGACCCGAGCGGCGGTTTCTGTCACGCCATGCCATGGAAACTCAAAGTTCCCCATACTTGGGTGGAAATTTTATTCATGGAACAACATGGAAACCCCAAGTTCCACATACTTGGGTGGCAGTTTCCGTCATGTTGCAGGATGGAAACCCCAAGTACCCTATGCTGGGTTTGCGGTATCCATCACGGCGGGACATCGGAACCCTAGGTTTCCCAGACTTGGGAAATTTTCTGCCGTGCAACAAAATTGAAACCCCAAGTTTCTTCAAATTTGGTTGGTTGTCTATCATGTCGCGAAATGGAAACCCCCAAGTTCATTGACTTGGATGGTGGGTTTGTATGCACCATGAAATGGAAAAAACCATGAGTTCCCCAGAGGCTTGGGCCACAGTTTCGAAACACCACCAGTTCCCTAGACTCGAGCGGCAGTTTCCATCATCATGGAAACCCTGAGTTCTCTGAACTTGAGTGGTAGTTTCCATCATCATGGAAACCCTAAGTTCTCTGCGTTGGGTATTCGGTGAAAACCCCAATTTTCCAGTGTGCGATAAAACATGGAAACCCGTGGTTTCTGTCGGGTGCAGGAAATGGAAACCCCAAGTTTCTCAGGCTGAGGCGTAGCCCTCCTCCGTGTTCCATGAAATGGAATCCCAAATCCCCATTATCCTCAGACTTGGATGAAATTTTTTCCCATGATGTGACATGGAAACCCCAATTTCTCCATCATGTTTCCCTTGGGGGTGCGGGAGGACATGGAAACCCAAATTTCTGTAGGCTTTGGCTGGTTTTATATCATGCCACGAAATGGAAGCACACACACCATGTTCCTCAGACTTGGGTGGTAGAGCTTATGGCCATGCCACGACATGTAACCACCAACCACAAGTTCCACATACTAGCGATCTCTCTCACATCCATGGCATGGAAACCCCAAATTTCCCTCCCCCAAGCAAGAAATGCATTTTTTAGATGCAAACAAAAGAAACAATGTTTGAATGAAGGATGAGGGGAAAAAGGTGCAATGGCAATAGTTGTTTAGATTTTTTATAAAGTGACAAGAGTGAAGCTTGGAATAGAGGAAACCAAGGGGTGAATCTTAGTGGATCGTGGCAGGAAGGCCACTCTACCACTTACAATACCTTTTCTCATATTTATGTCACCTACAAAGGATTCTCCTCAATGATCATTTGAAATTGAAATTAAAATCTTCCTTGACCAAGATGCTTCACGATCGCGGTTTGACAATGACACGGGTCCCTGGGAGTGACAAAGAGATGTCCCTACTATGGGTTGAGATACAGTTGAAGAGTGACATGCACTGCTTCTAGCATGGATTGTAACTTAGAGGCATTTATTCATAATCTGACACACGGTAGCTTCGCACCACAGGCTTTTCAGCCAAGCACGATGACCATTTGTCTGAATCAAGGGTTCCTCTTGTACAAAGTTGAATTACTATTGTGGTACGGTTCATTAGTATGGTAAAATGATAGGAAGAGCCGACATCAAAGGATCAAAAAGCAACGTCCCTATGAAGCCACAAGCCATTTATCACTCTAGTAACTTTTCTGACACCTCTAGCTTCAAATTCTAAAAGTCTAAAGGATCGATAGGCCACACATTCATGGTTTTTATTTCTACTGAAAATCAAAATCAAACTAGCTTTTACCATTTTTTTCCACACGAGATTTTTGTTCTCATTGAGCTAATCTTAGGATACATGCATTATCTTTTAACAGATGTGTCGCCCTAGCCAAACTCCCCACCTAACAATGTATTCCACCTAGATCGACCTGCCGAAATGTGCCTGATGGCAAAAAACAGGGGCAGTGCCCCATCTCTGCCCCACAGAATAAGCAAAATAAAATTAAAATTAGTGGTGTTTCACTTGCGCTGAAAACAACTCCCACTTATTCTACACCTCTCAATTCACTTCACAAAGTTGGACTAGATTCAAGCTCAATAGGGTCTTCTTTCCTTGTTGATTCTGCCAAGCCCATTCAATTGGCTGTGATTTCGCTAGATAGTAGATAAGGACAATGGGAATCTCGTTAATCCATTCATGCACGTCACTAATTAGATGATGAGGCATTTGGCTACCTTAAGAGAGTCATAGTTACTCCCACCGTTTACTCGCGCTTCATTGAATTTCTTCACTTTGACATTGAGAGCACTGGGCAGATGCATCATCATCCGCAGGTACCATTGAAATTATTCGTTTTAATTAAACAATCAGATTCCCCTTTTCTGTACCAGTTCTGAGTCGATTGTTCTCCACCTAGGGAAAAGCCCCCGTAAGGGGGCATTCTATGCCCGTATCCCAATCGTTATGCAACTGCCTACCCTCACCACGAGAGTAGCTCAGGAAAACTACCAAAAACCCAAGAATTGAGGGTGAATACCCCTAGGCCCACCCCTCAGAGCCAATCCTTTTCCTAAAGTTACGGATCCGTTTTTCTGACTTCCCTTACCTACATTTTTCTATTGACTAGAAGTTGTTCACCTTGGAGACCATATGCAGTTATGAGTACGACTAGGCATAAATGGTACTTGGTCCTCGAGATTTTAAAGGACTGCTAAGGGCACACTCAACATCACAATATGTTCGGTGATATTCTAGCTACTGGACCCTATCTCTGGGTGAACCAATTCCAGGGTGGGAAAGTTGCTAAAAAGAAAACATAACTCTTCCCAGGGCCCCTTACTATGTCTCCAAATTTCCTAACGTTGTCGCCCACCGCCATGTCCCATTTTGGGAATATTAACTCAATTCCCTTTTGATGCTTCTATAGAGTACACCCTTGATACAAGGCTTACCCCTCTTTTAGGATCGACTAAGCCATGTCCAAGTGCTATTCACATGGAACTTTCCCCACTTAAGTCTTAAAAGTTATCATTTGAATATTTTCTACTACCACCAAGATCTTCACTGGTGGCCGATCCACCCAACCTCATGCTCAAGGTTTCTCAACAACCCCCACGTCCTCCTACTCATCGAAGCAAGGAAATTTCTCCGACGATCGAGTATAGATTGCGCACTTTAGTGCCATCCATTTTTGGGGCTAGTTGATTTGGCAGGTGAATTATTACACACTCCTTAGCAGATTTCGACTTCCATGACCATCATACTTCTCTCTTAATCAACCAACACCATTTTTGGGGTCTAGTTTAGTGCCAAATTTGTCACCATAACTCAACTTTCGATTTATCTCATATCGCCAGTTTTGCTTACCAAAAATGGCCCACTTGGAGCTCTCGATTCCATGGCATGACTCAATGGAGAAGTTGCACCCTCTTTCCTATTTAAAGTTTGAAAATATTTTGACGACATTACACACCCGATGCCTCTAATAATTTTATTTACCCGATAAAACTCACATGTGAGCTCCATCTATATTGAGGGAAACTTCAGAGGAAACTAGCTACTAGATTGTTTTATTAGTCTTTCGCCCCTATACCCAAGTCAGATGAATGATTTGCACAGTAGTATCACTATGAGCCTCCACCATAGTTTCCTCTAGCTTCACTCTGCTCAGGAATATTTCACCATATTTCAGGTCCCAAAAGGTGTTCTCGCACTCGAACCCTTCATAGAAGCTCAAGGTCAATCGATGATGGACCCCCCACAGAGAGGGGATCTCACCCGTCAACTTCCTTGCACCTCGAATATTTTCAAACCCGCCGACTCGCAAACATGTTAGACTCCTTGGTCCATGTTTCAATATGAGTAGAATGGAAAGCTCGCCAGCCTACACCATGAGCATGCAAGTGCACATGGCCCGCCACAAGGGCGTGCACTTCATTCCTCAACCACTCCAATGGAAAACCAACAGGTGGTACTCCACCCACACTCGAGACGATGTAGTATCTCGTGTTGGTTTACACCTCAAGTTGAGCGGCGGACCACCCTGAGTCATTCCACATCCAAACGAGATGCATTGATAGCATCTATCCGCTTCCCTCCTGATAATTTCAAGCGCTCTTTAACTCTCTTTTCAAAGTATTTTTATCTTTCCCTCGCAGTACTTGTTTTCTATTAGTCTCTCACTCGTATTTATCCTTTGAAGGAATTTACAACCCAATTAGGGATGCATTCCCAAACATCCAGACTCAATGATAATGCCTCGTGATGCGGTAGGGTCCTGGCCCAATGAGGATGTCACCCTCTTAGGTGCCCCCTTCCAAGGGACTTGGCCCAGGTTCGCCGCTGAGGATGCTTCTACAGACTACAATTAAAGTGATGCTGCCACTCAATTTTCATGTTGGGCTCTTCCCAGTTCGTTTGCCACTACTAGGGGAATCATTGTAAGTTTCTTTTCCTCTACTTAATTATATGCTTAAACTCAGCGAGTGTTCTCGCCTTAGCTGAAGTCGCAAGTTGGAGCTAAATCTGCCCTACCCAATGGGAGGACAAGAGAGAGAAAAGAAAGTTCTAAGGATGCCACATAGAGCCCGTATCAGCTAACACCGACTACCCAACCAAGGGGACAATATCATCACTTTCCGACGCATGCCACGAAACGTCACATACCAAATTTCAGCCAACCGCACCATATTGAGCATGGACGACCACCTCCGCTACTCCCTAACATATTATAAGGTGTGCATTTGATTGGGATGCGACACCCATAAAAACGTACCCTCAACCGAAGCCTCGGGCACAAATTGCATTCAAAAACTCTATGATTGACAATATTCCCATCATAACAAGAGCCAAGATATCTTTTTCCATGAGTCGTTTCCATGTGTTACCAAAAAATTGCACCCCCATGAGAAATGGCTAAAATCCAACCCAACGTACAATGCATCGCAATAGGCAACACGCCCTTTCCCACTCAAGACAACTGCACTCCATAACCCACTCACTAAAGGGAAGGCTCAAACAAGCCCCCTGGACCCCATGCCTTTGCAAAAATGGGGGAACTGCAAGGAATGGTGATCGGCAAGGACTAGGGTGGCCAACCTAGGAGCTCCCATTGCTTTTCATCCTCCGCGAAGACCCAATCGTAACAGTTCCCCCCTTCCTTCGTAATGCTACTGGGGGCCGACAAGAGGATGGGAAGGGAAAAAAAACACATATGCATATAATAGAAAATAAAGAGAAAGTGGTTCCCACCGCCTCATAAGGGAAATCTCAAGCTGAAAACATGAAGAGCTTTCCAAACCCCGTGCCTTTTCAAAAAGGGTATAATTGTAAATAACAATGACCAATAATGACTAGGGTGGCCACCCCAAAACTCTCACTTATTTTCATCCTTCACGAACATCAAACCACTACAACTCCCCCTTTTTTCTCCGTAAAGCTAGGGGTTAGAATGAGGAAAGTAATAAAAATACATCAAAGAAAGAGAAACAAAATTGTCCACCCGCTCAAAGGAGGAGGCTCAAACAGAAAGAAAACTTCCTAAGCCCCACGCCCTCACAAAAGTAGGGGAATCACAAGGAACGACGATCGAGAAGAACTAGGGTGGCCACCCTTGGAGCTCGCACTGCATTTCATCCTTCGTGAGTGCCAATCCTTAATGATTCACCCTTTTCTTCCTAAATCTAGGGGCTGGAAGGAGGAAGGGAAAAAATAAACATGAAAAAAGGAAAAGAAAAGAAAAAGAGAAACATAACATGGCTACCAAGAAAGAAGATGAGGATCAAACACAAAACAAGCTTTCAAGGCCGCATGCCCTTGCAAAAAGGGGGGAACTGCATAGATTGACGATCGAGAAGGACTAGGGAAGCCACCCCAGGAACTCACACTGCTTTTTCATCCTTCCAAAAACATCAATCCACATCAATTCCCCCTTTCCTCTATAAAGCTAGGGACGAAAATGACTAACAAGGGGAGGCTCAGTTAGAGTTCAGGGTTTCAAAGCCCTGTGCCTTAGAAAAAAGGGGGGGATTGCAAGGAACGATCACTGAAAAGGACTAGGGTGGGCACCCTGGGATTTTTCACTACTTTTCATCCTTCTCGGACACCGACCCAAAACAATTCCCACTTTTCTCCATAAATCTAAGTACCGAAAGTGAAGAAAAATACATGAAAGAAATAAAAACTAAACATCACCCACATAACACTCACGAAAAAAATCCAATTTGAAAGAAAAGGGGCCAAATTTCAAGAAATTCTAGCAAATTATAAGACCACCACCATGTGAGGAGATATTGTCTTAACCAAAAGGAAAGAAAACAAGGAACCCAATCAAAATCATCCCACATTTTCGCCAACTCTCTTTCTAAAATTCCTCCCAATCATCCCTACCCCACACCGAGGCCACGTAGGAGTCCACGTAGACAGCAACAATGATGGAAATCGATCACCCGATTGCCTATGGTAAATTCGATGCGAAGGAAAGGTAAGGAAATAAAGGGAGAACAACTGACCCCACATCGTCTCTTAAAAATTCCCTCCGCCCCCTTTGCACTCAGCAGCGAGGCCACCTAGGAGTCCACTCAGACAATAGCAACAATGGACCTTGATCACTTGATCGCTTGTGGCACCCTCACTGTAAAGGAAAAAGAAGGAAGTAAAAGGAGAATTACCAAGTCAACAACCTCTATTAGAAATTCCACCCCGACCCTCCCCACCCCGCACCGAGGCCACCTAGGAGTCCACCCGATCAGTAGCAACAATGGACCTCGATCAGTTGATTGCCTGCGACACCCTCAATGCAAAAGGAAAAAGGAAAGAAATAAAACAAGAACGACCAAGCCTTCAACCTCTCTTAAAAATCCCCCCCCCCCCCCCCAACCCTCCCCATCCCACACTAATACCACCTAGGAGTCCACCAGGAGAGGAGTAACTATGCACCTTGATCGCTAGATCACTTGCGGCAACCTCAATGTGAAGGAAAAGGAAGAAAATAAATTCAAATCAAGAGGTTTGCTACAAAAGGCATGAAGATATCCAGACAGGAGGAGGGATCAGGCAACCCCAAACCCCACACACCCTACATACAAGAAACCTGGGAGATTTCCCCACCAAATTACCAACTAGACAATGAATACTTTTCACCTATAGCCACCTACACAAAAAGGAGGGAGGTCAAAGCATTCAACCTTGAATTCCTCCTTCTAGATATAGCCCCTGCCATCAATGTAGCAAGCCTCCTCCCCATTGGACCAGAATCGCATATGTGATCAAAACAAGAAATACCCATCACCTTGTGCCTTGACATTCCAAGTTGCAAAATTCTACTTTGCACTCAAGATGCAAGGAAAAATCTGACCACTCAGTCAAACATATGGGCCACCACATCTATCAAAATCTCAAAGCCAACACAAGGACATACGACGTGCACTTTGAAAGGAATTCCAAACCTTAATTTTACAACAAGGAGAACAACTCCTCACATCACCCAATGGAAAAAGAAAGAAAGATGGGAAGCTTACAACCAAAACTCTTCCACATTCCTCTTAAATGTATTTATCTTAACCCATAATGCTAACATAGAAAGAGTACAAACACAAGAAACTGACACCATAAAGAACCAAAAAATTAAGAGGATAGTCATCTCAAGGGGCCACACACAACAACCCATCCAAGTCCGAGAACACGGAGCAAAAGGGGAATTGTTCACATATGCCTCCAAGGATGAGCATGGCCAACATTATCACTCATGTGCTACCAAGTGGGGATGGAGAGAATATTAATTTTGGCCACCCTAAAAATAACCCAAGGCCATTCTTCAGGCACATTCGAATAAGAAACTCAGTTACCAACCCACCTTTCACATGAAAATCGAACCCCTCCCCACCACCAAAAGGAGAGGAGGTGAGCAATATAGAAAAGAGTTAATTTAATGGAGACAATGAGAGAAAATCCAACCTCTCCCACCCACCAAAAAGGGAGGAGGTGAACAATATAGCAAAGAGCCAATTTCAACGGAGCCAACAAGTGACCAAGGGGGATGAGAATGATATAGG
Source organism: Pinus albicaulis (assembly GCA_034641835.2). Lineage (NCBI taxonomy): Eukaryota > Viridiplantae > Streptophyta > Pinopsida > Pinales > Pinaceae > Pinus > Pinus albicaulis. The sequence goes on from CM076581.1 coordinate 394,708,592, forward strand.
CGAGAATCTAGTCATCTCAAGGAGCCACACACAACAACCTGATCCAACTCTAAGAACATGGAGCGAAAGGGTAACTCTATTCACATATTCCTCCTGGGACGAGCATGTCCAACATTACCACTCATGTGCTACCAAGTGGGGATAGTGATAATATGAGAGTAAACAACGCTACAAATGACCCAAATCGATTCTATAGGTGCATCTGAAAAAAAAAAATATTTACTAACCCACTTTTCACATGAAAAGGCAATGCCTCCCCGCATACCAAAATGGGAGAATATGAACAATATAGTGAAGATTCGACTTCAACGAAGCCAACGAGTGACATAGGGAAGAGAAGATTTCAACAGAGCAAACATGTGACCAAGGGCCACGAGAGAGACATAAAAAAGAGACGATTTCAACAAATCCAATGAGTGACCAAAGGGCATAGGAGAAACATAGGCAAGTGGCCAGTCGTCTCAAGGAGATACACACAGAGCGAAAGGGGAAGATTGTTCACAAATACCTCCCAGAACGATCATGGATAACATGACCACTCATAGGCTACCAAGTGGAGGTGGTAGAAGAAAGTCACTAACCATACAAATGACTGAAGGCCATTCTTTAGGCACACCCAAAGGGGATAGCTCAGCGACCGAATGAAGGCACAAGGGAGCTAATGGTAAATGGGCTGCACAAACATGCACAAGGCACCTGAGCAGTCACAACTTAGAAATTTTTATAAGGCCACCCTAAAAAAAAATGACCCAGCCCAAATGTGTTTCATTAGGCACCCCCACACGGTGTGCCTGACCGAATGAAGGGACAAGGGAGAAAACGGCAAATAGGTTGGTCGAACGTGCATAAGGCACCCGTGCGGTCACAACATAGAAAATTTGATACGGTCGCCCTCAAACGAAACGACCTGACCCGAATGCATTTCGTTGGGTTCCCTCACATCATGTGCACGACCGAACGAAGGCACAAGGAAGCAAATGGAAAACAGGCTGCCCAAATGTGCACAAGGCAACTGGGTAGTCACAACATAGCGAATTTGATATAGCCACCCTCAAACAAAATTACCCAAACCTAACGTGTTTCGTTGGGTGCCCTCACACATCGCGCCTGACCGAACAAAGGAACAAGGGAGAAAATGACAAACGGGTCGCTCGAATGTGCACAAGGAGCCCGGGCAGTCACAACTTAGAAAATTTGATATCACCACCCCTAATGAAATGACTTGACCCAAACACATTTTTTTGGGCACCCTCACATGGCACGCTCGACAGAATGAAGGCACAAGGGAGAAAACAGAAAATGGGCCACACAAATGTGCACAAGGCACTCGGGCGATCACAACTTAGCAAATTTGATACAGTCGCCCTCAAATGAAATGACCCAACCCGAACGCATTTCATCAGAGGCCCTCACACGGTGTGACACGATGTGCCTAACCGAATGAAGGTGCAAGGGAGAAAATGGAAAATGGGCTACATGAACGCGCATAAGACACCTGAGCGGTCACAACTTAGAAAATTTGATACAGTCATCATCAAATAAATTGACTGGACCCGAACGCATTTCGTTGGGCAACCTCACACGGCGTGACACAACGCACCTAAATGAATTAAGGCTCAAGGGATAAAATGGAAAATAGGCCTCTTGAACATGCACAAGGCACCTGGGCAGTCACAACTTAACAAATTTGATATTGTCGCCCTCGAACGAAATGACCCGACCCGAATGCGTTTCGTCGGGCGCCCTCACACGACGCAACATGGTGTGCCCAAATGAATGAAGGCACGAGGGAGAAAATGGAGAATGGGTAGCCCAAACCTACACAAGGCACCCAGGTAGTCACAACTTAGCAAATTAGATATGGCCACCCTCAAACGGAATGACCCGACCTAAACGCGTTTCGTTAGGTGCCCTCACACGGCGCGACACGACGCGTCTGACCGAATGAAGGCACAAGGGAGAAAACAGCAAACATGCCACCTGAACGACCACAAATTAGTTGGGTGGTCACAACTTAGCAAATTTGATATGGTCGCCCTCAAACGAAATGACTCGAACCAAACATGTTTCGTCGGGTGCCCTCACATGGTGCAACACGATGCGCCCAACCAAATAAAGGCACAAGGGAGAAAATGGCAAACGGGCTGCCTGAACATCCACAAGGTAGCTGAGCAGTCACAACTTAGAAAATTTGATACTGCCACCCTCAAACAAAATAACCTGACCTGAATGTGTTTCGTCAGGCATCCTCACACAGTATGACACGACAGGCACAAGTGAACGAAGGCACAAGGGAGAAAATAGAAAATGGGCCACCCAAATGTGTACAAGGTACCTGGGTGGTCACAACTTAGAAAATTTGATACAGCTGCCCTCAAATGAAACGACCTGACCCAAACACATTTTGTCGAGTGCGCTCACACGCCGCACTGGACCGAATGAAGCCACAATGGAGCAAATGACAAATGGGTCATGCAAACATGCACAAGGCACCCGAGCGGTCACAACTTAGCAAATTGGATACGACCGCCCTCAAACGAAATGACCCAAATAGAAGGAATTTTGTCGGGCGCCCTCACGTGGCGCGACACAGCACACACAACCGAACGAAAGCATAAGGGAGCGCATGGAAAACGGGCCACACGAATGTGCACAAGGCACTCGGGCGGTCAGAACTTAGAAAATTTCATACGACCACCCTCAAACGAAACAACCCGAACTGAAATTGTTTCATTGGGCACCCTCATACGGCGCCACAGGTCGCCCCCGACCGAAAGGCACAAGGGAGAAAATGACAAATGGGCCACCCAAACATGCACTAGGCACCCAGGAAATCACAACTTAGCAAATTTGATATGTCAACCGCTCTCAAACAAAATGACCTGACCCAAAGTCGTTTCATTGGGCACCCTCACATGGCACGACACAACGTGCCTGACCTAATGAAGGCATAAGGGAGGAAATAAAAAATGAGCTGCCCGAATATGGATAGGGCACCCATGCAGTCATAATTTAGCAAATTTGATACGCCCACCCTTAAATGAAACTACCTGACTCGAACACATTTTTTCAGGTGACCTCACACAGCGCGACACGGTGCACTCGACCGAATGCAGGCACAAGGGAGAAAACAGAAAATGGGCCACCCAAATGTGCACAAGGCACCTGGGTGGTCACAAATTATCAAATTTTATATGGACGCCCTCAAACGAAATGACCTGAATCGAACGTGTTTCATCAGGAACCCTCACACAGTGCGCCCAACCAAATAAAGGCACAAGGGAGAAAATAGCAATTGGCCGCTCGAACGTGCACAAGGCACCCGGGTGGTCACAACTTAGAAAATTTGATACGGTCGCCCATAAACAAAATGACCCGACCCGAATGCGTTTCTTTGGGTGACCTCACACAACGCGCTTGACCGAATGAAAGAACAAGGGAGAAAATGGAAAATAGGCTTCCCGAACATGCACAAGGCACTCAGACTGTCACAACTTAGCAAATTTGATACGACCACCCTTAAACAAAGTGACCCAACCTAAAGGCATTTTGTCGGGTGCCCTCATAGGGCATGTCAGACCAAATGAAGGCACAAGGGAGCAAACAGAAAATGGGCCGCCCGAATGTGCACAATGCACCCAGGGGATAACAATTTAGCAAATGTGATACGGCCACCCTCAAATGAAATGACACAACCCAAACGCATTTTGTCGGGTGCCCTTACATGCCGGGGCACTGTGTGCCCGACCAGATGAAAGCACAATGGAGAAAATACCAAACGGGCTGCACGAACATGCACAAAAAAACTGAGCGGTCAGAACTTAGCAAATTTGATATGGCTGTCCTCAAACGAAACAACCCAACTCGAATGTGTTTCGTCGGGCACCCTCACACACCACACTTGGAAGAACGAAGGCACAAGGGAGCAGACTGCAAATGGGCCGTATGAATGTGCACAAGGCACCCAGGTGGTCACAACTTAGAAAATTTGATACGAACACCATCAAATGAAACGATTTGACCCGAACGTGTTTTTTTGGGCACCCTCACACGGTGCAACACAGTGCACCCGTCCAAACGAAGGCACAAGGGAGCAAACGGAAAATGGGCCGTACGAACGTCCAAAAGCTACCCAAGTTGTCACAACTTAGAAAATTTCATACAGTCACCCTCAAACGAAATGACTTGACCCAAACATGTTTTTTCTGGTGCCCTCACATGGCGTGAGATGACACACCCGACTGAACGAAGGCACAAGGGATAAAACGACAAGCTGGCCTCCCAAACATGCATTAGGCACCTAAGGGGTCACAACTTAGCAAATTTGATACGGCCACCCTCAAACAAAATGACCTGACCTGAACGTGTTTCGTTGGGTGCCCTCTCATGGCGTGACACAGTGCGCCTGACCAAACGAAGGCACAAGGAAGAAAATGGAAAACGAGCCGCATGAACATGCACAAGGTACCTAGGTAGTCAGAACTTAGCAATTTCGATATGGCTGCCCATGTGCCTTGTGAAGGATGTGCAGAACAGTGCCACATGTTGTCCACACTTCAAGTCGAGTTAGGTCAGGTAGAGTGCAGGTCGAATTGGCTGGCAGACATGCAGGACATGCAGGACATGCAGAACACTACCGCAGGGCATCTGCAGTGCAGGTCGGGTCGGGCAGGGCATCTGCACGAGTCTGAACATTAGTTCAGATTTCATTCTGAATTCATCGTAATTCAGAATTGAGTGACAAAAGTTGTAGTAGGGGCATATTGATGGGTTGGATCTATCCATATAGCTAGGATGCTAGGAAGCTGAGTGACCTAACAACACTTGGCTAGATTTATGCATAAAATTCCAACCTGACCAGACCCGACTTGAATGAAGACACAAGGGACAAATGGAAAATGGGTTGCACAATTGTGCACAAGGCACACGGGTGGTTAGAATTTTTTATATGGCCTCCCTCACACAACCCAACCCGACTTGACCCAAATGAGTTTCCTTGGGCACCCTCACACGGCTAGACCTGACTCACCCGAACGAAGACACAAAGAAGAAAACAAAAAACGAGTCGTACAAACGTGTACAAGGCACACGTATAGTAAAAACTTAGCATTTTTGATACGACCTCCCTCATACAACCTGACCCGAACCGACCCAAACACATTTACTTGGGCACCCTCACACGACCTGACCCAACCCAGCCCAAACGTGTTTCCTTGGGCACCCTCACATGGCACGACCCAACCCACCTGAACGAAGGCACAAGAGAGAAAATGAAAATCGGGTCACACGAATGTGTAAAAGGAAAATGGGAGTCATAACTTAGCATTTTTGAAATTACCTCCCTCATACGACCCAACACCACCCGACTCGAACGTGTTTCCTTGGGTGCCCTCACATGGCACGACCTGACCCGACCCACCCAAACGAAGGCACAATGGAGAAAATTGGAAAAGGGTTTCACAAACATGCACAATGCACATGGGTGGTCATAAATTAGCATTTTTTATATGGTTTCCCTTACATGACCTGACCCAAATGCATTTCCTTGGGCACCCTCACACGACCTGACCCGACTTGACCCTACCCAACCCGCGCAAATGTGTACCTTGGATGCCCTCACATGACACGACCAGACCCGACCTGACCCACATGAATGCATTTCCTTGGGTGCCCTCACATGACACGACCCAACCCGAACCACCCAAAAGTGTTTCCTTGGGCGCCCTCACATGGCAAGACCTGACCCGACCCACCTAAATTCATTTCCTTAGGCGCCATCACACGAACTGACCAAAACACGTTTCCTTGGGTACCCTCACCCAACCTGACCCACCCTAACACATTTCCTTGGGTGCCCTCACATGAAATTACTCAAGCCAAATGCATTTCCTTGGGTGCCATCACACAACACGACCCGACCCGAACATGTTTCCATGGGCGTCCTCACATGACCCAACCTGACTCGCTCGAACGAAGGCAAGAGGGAGAAATTTACAAACGGGTTGCACAAATGTGCACAAGGCACAGGGGCTGTCACAACTTAGAATTTTTTATATGGCCTACCTCACATGACCTGACTCGACTTGACCTAAACGTGTTTCCTAAAGCGCCCTCCGACGGCAAGGTCCAATGCGCCAAAATGAAGGCACGAGGGAGAAAAAGTAAAATGGGCTACACAAACGTGCATAAGGCACATGGGCGGTCAGAAATTAGCATTTTTAACATTTCCACCCTCACATGACCTGACCTAACCCACTCAAAAGCACAACCCAACCCACCCAAATGCATGACTTGACCCATCTGAACGCACGATGCTAACGACGCAACCTAGCCCGCCTGAATGCACGACCTAGCCTTCCCAAGCACGTGACCTGAACAACATGACCCAACCCGCTCGAACACACGACCCGACCCACCCTAATCTCACTACCTAAACCGCACGAACCGACCCGCCCAAACATGCACAAGGCACACCCACGATCACCACTTAGCATTTTTTATACAGTTTCCCTCACACGACACGACCTGACCTGACCCACCCTAACGTGTTTCCTTAGGTGCCCTCACATGGGTGAAGCACTGGCACCACTACCACTTCATCACATATGGTATCAGATCTCGATTCAGGGAAAGTTGAGATTTTTTGAAGATTTAATATTGAAGCATAAATACAATGATAGGGCTGCAGTTGGTATCGAAGCTTTGACATTATATTGGTTGCTCTCAGTGAAACATTAGCAGGGGCAAGACAATTGTCAAGGTTGAAGCTACATAACAAGACATGAAAAGTTGGGAACAATGTCAAGGGAGGCTTTTTCAAACCTTTTATAGGTTGAGGCTTTCATCCAACACCCTTTATCATCATCCTTGACTTGTGGGTCTTACATACGCCCCCACGTAAAATAAGACTGCCATCCCCGATAGTGCTACAATCATAATCGTATCATATCGTCGTAATATATTGTCGCAACTTTCATCTCAATGTATCGTCACACAATATTTTCACATAAACCATCAAGGTTCATGTCTAACATATCAAAGGTAAATATCTCCTCAATCCATGATCATCAACACATCTGTCACAATCACCACATGCTATACCATCATGGGAAGTCCATCTCTCCATCATGGCCACATGTTGCTGCAACATATATCGGGTCAACCCATCATATGTCGTCAATATAATTTTAATCTCTACAAAAAGTACTCCAACCAACTCAATGTAACAAAACTTGCTATGTATCCAACATAACTCTGCACACTACTATAGCCCTCATAAATCGAACTAGTCGGGTGATCAGTTTAACTATACATTCTCATCATGAGAATGCACATCCTCATACCCCGTGTTAGTTGTTCCTCTCATATCATGTCACATCCCTCAGCTTAATCAAGAATCCGTCCCATATGAGTGTAAAGTAAGTCATTTTTAGGTCCATGAAGCGCCCTTCATCTCATTCGCAACATGTTGTCCATGTAGGAAGCCATCTCTATTTGAAATGTTCTACTCATGATTCCAATATCCATGTGATCTTCAAAATATATTCACAGCTATCGAGCATCATCCAAATGTGAAAGGTCCTCCTTAAATCAATTCAAGAACATCCTCTCAACAATGTGCCATAGTCAATTCCATGAAGTTATGTTCATCCCATCTACAATATCCATCCAACATGCATACCAAAGTTAATTCAGGAAGTCCCAACCCATTCCCAAGTGTATACCACCAAGGCATCTCATCGCTGCATCTCATATCCAGCAAGTGACTCCTCAGAAACACACCCCATAAATGTGCTCAAAGGTATGCATCCCATATTGCATCAAAATTAATACCAATATTGATCTCATCTCCTCAGTGAACCAAATATTGCAAGATCATTGTAATATAAAGCCTCCAATGAATGCAACTCCATCAGGAACTCCCATGCATCATCCCATCCAAAGGGTTGGAAATCATACTTGTATTGGCCATGAGTGCCACCACAAGTTTTTCTCACCCTACAAGTCATATGAATGTGTTAATAGGTTTCTCATCCATCTAATGTCTTGTTGCTCAAAATGAACAACATCCATCAAGTCATCTATAAAATATCTCCATGTAGCACCAACAATCAACCCTGCTCAACATCCTACTTGACACTCCTCAATGATGCTCATAAGTGGCACCTAGTAAGTGCACTTGTGTAATGTCTCCACATAATGTCCTGACATTCCCTCATGTCAATGTACATGACTTTGGATACCCATGTGTCAATTAAGAGTAGAATCATCTCAACTCTAGTCATCATGATGTGTATAGTGTATAGGTTAAGTACCCTCAGTGACTTATACCATCATGATTATAAGTACTTCCTTCAATTATTATGCCCCACTAAAGGTGCACCAAGAGCTCCTTATTGGTTGTAAGCCATGAAGAAGTCTACCCAAACAATTTTCCCTACCACCAAGGAAGTCCATGAGTCATGTCGGGCACCTAGCAAACTTCCATGTGGCTAAGCATGACCCATATCTATCATAAATATCATCAAGTTCCACCCTTCTCATGGGCATTTCAACCTACTAGAGAGAGGTCACAAATTTCCCTATCAAGGTTTGCAACAAGAAATGCTCCTTTCTTCTCCAATGTACAAGGTTCCATCATAGTCATACAATGAAAGGTCCTCCATGGTATTGGAAAATATGTCATATTCTTCCTCATCCCTGCATACGTTCCATATCACAAATGCTCAATTGAAACACAAGTCATATCTTCATTGAGACTCTCTAAGAGAGTGTCCTCCATCCTCCTCAATGTCTATAATGCTTCTGATCCTGGTATTGTCTGCTCATCAAATTCCTCCTCGATCATTGTAAATTCTTTAACATTTTCATGCGGTTCATCCCCAAATGCTTGCAATGTGCTTGGTTTAGGTTCAATTTCTTCCATAAGTTCTTCCTTGATCATATCTTAATCTTCAACATCCTCCTGAGAATCATCCATCACTGATGCTTGCAAAGTGCTTGGCCTTGGTCCAACCTGCTCATCAAGTTCATCCTTGACTTCTACCACATCTGTGACATCCTTGTGAGAATCATCTAGCATCAATGCTTGTAATGTGCTTGGTCTTGGTCAAAAATTTTCATCAAGTTCTTCCTTGACTTCAATCACATCTACAACATCCTTTGGTTTGGTCATAGTGGGCTTCATGCCACCATGCTTCGTCTTTCCAAGGTCTTTAAGTTTGAGAAGCTTATCAAGTAACTTCCTTCACTCTTCTTCCACCTTGTCCATTTCTGCTTGAAGAATTTTCACTTTCTTCATAATTCGAAATATTTCATCTTTTTTCATGTAAAATTTCCCCCTCTTGCATAATGTATCAATGGTACGATTCGTCTTATCAAACTCCTTTTCCAATTCCTTCGACTTGTCTTTAATTTCTTTAAAGTTCATTTCCAATGAAACAAACTCATCCATCAAACTTCAATACCACCTGCAACACTACAACTATATCCCTACTCAATAATGAAAAATCCCTAAAAAGGTGGCTCTGATACCAACTGTCACACCCCTATTCTTGTGGTAGTCTCCCAACCAATCTATAGACGAGTGTGGCACTATATTATTTTTCTCTTTTCAAATACTCAAGAAGTAGACTACGCCTAACTCAACACTTTTTTAATTAATATTCCAAATTATTCTTTTTTGGAATTAAAACAACAATAAACATCAATATCAAACCACATGAATGCCCATACATTCAAGGGAGGGGCAACTCCTGTTAATAAGTCTGTCTGATATTATGTTTCAATAAATATGTACAATCCGCATTAATTATAAAACCAAGCCTGCATAAGCCATTTATGCTCCTTTCCAAATGTGCTTATACCTTTGTCTAGCCTTAAAAACTTCCTAAAAATGCAAACAATCCAAAGGAAACCCAAAAATCCCTTTCAGAACATGTTTCTGAAGTTTGCACGAATTATGGTTCAAGTGGGTCACTCGGTTCACAGACACCCTTGGTATCCTGAACATGTTTCTGCATGTGGGTCACTGGTGTCACGGTCTGCACACATTTCCTGAATGTGTCTGGGTCGCATTAGACCTGATCCAACCTTTCTGAATGACCTTCGTGCCTTCAAACACTATTCCACACATCCTAAATGCGGGCATTGTGCAAGAACATGACTCAACCAGAACTCTCCCACCCTAAACACTATTTTGCACGTGTCCTGCACAAGGAAATCGACTCGACCCTGCCATGAACACTGCACTGTGCGTGCCCTATGGAAGGAACCTGAATCGACTCTACCCTGAACACTGAACCGCACACGCCCTGTGGAAGGAACCCGAATCAACCTGTGGGTGAATGTCGAACGCGTTTTTAGGAGACTCAGCCTAGACTCTTTTTCCTTTTTGCGGCTTCGCCCTCCACCCTTGTCCTTCACTCTAACTCATGCCTTAGCTTTCAAATGGTGGAATCAACAAGATCTTGATGTCCTTTGTAATGTCCCAAATGAGGGATTTTCTACAATGCCAGGAATATCTTCAGATATTCCTATTTTCCACCTCTGGGAGTATTAACAATCAACACTAAACTATTTCAGAGATTGTTTGCTAGGGAATTTACTGGATATATCTTCTTCACAAGGAAGAATGAGATCCAGAGGCTACCTGGCCCACTAGCAAACTCTGCCAATAGAACTTGTCAAGAGCTAATAATTCCCTTCAAGGAATTTCTACACCAGCTATCCATGAGGACGTTGTGTAAGGAAGCCCATGTGAAAATAAGGCCATCCAATGATGGGATGCCTTGGAATACATCTAATACAAACTCCTTGCAGAATATAGCCCAAAGAAATAACCCTAAGGGGGTTATTCAGATCTCCCACCAACATGTTCACTGAAATAATTCTCAATGAGAAATCCTTCAGCAGCATTAAAACTTCAACAAGTAGCTGCAGTGAAATAATTTCTCACATAATACAAGAAGAGTACAAATCTGATATAGAAAGTGTAGCAGAAAATGCTATATAAAATCCTTGATGAAAAGACCTCTCAAGGTGAGTAAAAATCGGCCTCAAAGGAAGATATACATGCAATGAAGGAAATACACTGCTACATGATCCAACTAATCTATAACTGTGGAGTCTATAGGGGAAAATAACTGCAATATGATATACATGTGATGATACAACAATAAGAGCTCAAATAAAGATGGGGGAGAAAGATCTCAACCCCAGAAAACATTATTATAACAATCCTCCAAGGGATTAGCTAAAATACATAAAACTAGAAAATTCTAGAGTAGCTAGGCAGCTACTACAGCTCAAATATAATACAACATTGTAGAGGATGGGAAATTATCTAATGGATGTGCAAAACTCCTCCAATGTATTCAAAAGGGAAGGGGCTGATCCCCTTACTGAAAACTGCACTCACTAGTGCACCAAATGAACTCCTCCTGCCAACCCTCTCAGAAAATAACACTGTAGGAGAAAGGGAATGCGCTGGACATGAGAAGAAACAATGGCCCAATGCCAAGATCTGCAATAAAAGGCTCCGAAATCTCCTTTTCTAATATCCTAGAGGAAGATATGGCTTCTCTTCTACACAACAACTCCAGAAGTGAGATGGTGATGGTCCCTCACTGAAACACCAACAACTCCAGCATTGTCTTGCTGCAAGATTAACGCAGTAGCTGAAAATGACTACTTTGGCCTCAAGCCATGATGTGAGGAAGACGAAGAACAATCTCTCCATGGCCTCCCATGGAAGAGAAGGGAATTCTTAAACATGAATCCCTCTTGTGCTAAACAACAACAAGTTGAAGAGAGCTTCAACTTTGAATTTGATCTCCAAAACTGATCTCCACAATGGTTGTCCTTCATCTTTTATGAAAATCATGCATGGACCCCACTCACATTAGGGTTTCTCTCATTTGAAAATTTCCCTCCACTCTAACTACGCAATCTTCTTGAGCATGCTTCCCCTCTTAAGGTACGTTGTTGACTTTGGCCAACCATGGTTTAGCTCACTTGTCTTTCGCCCCTTTTCACACTTAGGTTGCTATCTTAAGCCACTTAAGTGAATTTTTGCAACTTAGGAGTTTTTATTAAATTGCTACATGGGTTCCCTCACCCATTTTATTCCTTTTATTAAAATAAAAGCAAGATTAATGTTCCAAATACTTATTTGAAAATTTTGGAACATTACAGTCCTCCCCTCCCAAAAATTTCTTGTCCTCAAGCAAGAGCAAGGATGAACTGCAAAAATAACCTCCACTCAAGGCATGGAATCTAAAATATCCACATGCAGATCCTCCACCCTCAAGCAATCAAGCAAAATGAGTCGCCCTCCAACTAGGCAACTCCTGAAAGTACTCCACCTTGTGCTCATGAGAAATAGGTGGGCTGAATTTCTGAACTTGGTAAGCTTCATAGCCTACCCCACATTGTCCTCTTCTCCACTCATGGTGTATGTGGAGTGAAAGCTGAACTTGGGCTACAATAGTGTTTCCTTCAAGAGGCAAGATGAAGTCTAGATCCCCAAGGATCTCTCCTCCAATGCTGCAAATCAAGCTGGCCCAAATCATCTCATATGTGATGAGTTGGATTTCATCAACATATGGCACCCAAACAATTATATGGTTCACCTTATGGAAAACTACATGGCTAAAAAATGGTGACCATATCATCTTCCATACTCCCTTGGAGCATGTGTTGCAAAAATAATGGAGGTATTCTCTCCCAAAGGGCACATCCACCAAATGGGTCTCTTGCTCCTCATCATACATATGGGGCTGCTATTGATATATGGCTGAAATAAATGGCCTTCATGAGAGACCCAAGCCACCCCATCAATCATACAAACCATGAAATGCCTCCTCCAAAATTTTGTACTCTCCAAATAGCTCCTCCCACATGAAGGAAAGAGATGAAGCTTGGCAATCATGGGCTTCCAATTGCTTCTCCTGAAACATACAACATTAAAAGTAGGGAGAATCATACCCCAAATGGGCATCATCAACTCATATCCCACTCTCCAAATAGGCTTCCCATGAACCAATAAAAATCTGCAATGCATGGAAGCAAGAATCAATAGAAGCAAGTTGTCTCATGACAACCAGAAAGTGGATTATGGTTCCACCAAGGGAACCTGTGCAGTGCACTTCTGTCCTACATCAAATTGAAAAGTAACAAGTGCTTTACATCCACTTTTTTTCTACCACATTCATCCTACAAGATGTGATTATGAAAGAAAAATTTGGTGCCAAAGGTGCACACCAAAACTATGTGGCTTTCCCCCACAATCCACTACTAAAATAGCCATCATATCTACTGCAACAGACCATGAGCATAGCAAACATAGTGTGAAAGAAGGAAAGATCCTCCTTGATATAATATTCTGCTCATAAGAATAAGAGAGTGCCAAACATGGAGCAAATGGTTACCTCCCTCATCAAGTGCTTTGGCCTTTGAGCTGAAAATGGATCCAATGAAAAGCCCCCCTTACTGCAACATAGTAGGGGAGTGGTTGTGCCAACCATCTCATCATCTCTTGGGCTATGAATCTAGCCAAATGTTGATATACATCCATTAGAAAGCCCTCCCAAGTGGAATCCTCCATCAAATGAAGAATATGCATGAAAATGCATGAAAGAATAATCCATATACATTGCATGTAGACCCCTCTTCTTGTGCTTGTGCAACGAAGCCAAGAAAGTCAAAATGTAGTGAGGAATGCTTCCCTTCATTACTCTTTCATGATCATCATCTACATGCCTCCAAAGTATATCACTTGTGAAGTGTCTTGAGAACACTCCAACAAGTAATCCAAGCTCTCAAGTGACAACGTTGCTGGCCTTTGGAGTAGGGCCACTTTCAACTCAAAGCTCCCCTCTTTGACATGAATCTTTGCCAAAGACTCCTCCCATAATTTTGATGAAAATGTAGAGCTCCTTCCATGAAAAAGGTGCTACTTGACATCCAAGATCAAAGAGAAATCCTCTTCCACTATGCTAGTGCCTCCTCTTGCTCCCGCAACATTCAGACAACATCTGAGCAACAAGAATGTTTGCTGCTCCCCTATACTTGCACCATACCTATTAGCCACCTATGAAATTTGATTATACCAAAAGGTGGATAAATCATTTTTTGGAGCCTTCAAGCAACAAATTTTATTGCAAAAAAGTGTTATCTCTTGAAGACTCTTGAAGGCCTCATGCCTCTGTCCAAAATCTTCCCTACTGTGCCCATTTTACGCTCTAGAATTCTGCTGATTTTATGAGAAGAAATTGCTGCAAAATCCCTTTTCCCCCTCCTCCATTAAGAAAAATAACCTTCATTTTTCTCCCCTTTTTCTTCCACAAAACTCCTCTATTTTCATGATTCCCCTTCTTCCATTTATGAAAATCATTTTTACAAAGTTGAAAACTCATTTTGAACTATATCGAAACCCCCAAAATCCATCTAAACATCTTGAAAATGTCCTAAAAAACAAGTATTTATGACTATGGGTTTAAGCCCCTCTGGGCTAAAACCAAACCATTTCCCCTCCATGTGCCCCAGCGCTACAACCAAGTGCTAAGGTCCTGAGCGCTTATCGCGTTGGAACAACTCACGGAGCACATTTTTTTGTGTTTTAAACAAAACTCTGATGCCAATTAGCCCTTTTTTTTGTATACGCCCTGGGCATGTTATAATACATATAAACCACGGGCCCCACAGTTGGGTGCCAAGCCATATTATAAATATATATCTCGCCCCCAAAGCACTAAAACTTTGTATTATACTGAAATTTTGGGTTTTCATATATAATAAAGGGTTTCCACCAGTGCAAAGTTTAAATGATATTGATCGTCGATCTTATCTGCAGATCAAAGGCCCACAATCAATCGCCTTGGTCCCCATGGCCACGACAGTAGTCAGCAGTCCCGCAGAACTGGTGGTCCCCAACGCCTAGTTAGCATACACATCAGCACACACGCGGCAGCAACTGATTGGAGTGGGTCTTGTTTGGTTGCTCGCATAGTCAAGAAATCCGGACCCAATGCACTTTATATGGCGGATTTCATAAAAAATTCGAGTCACAAACACCCTAACGCCAATAGGCCCCAAAATGGACCCAGGGAACTTTATATGGCGGATTTCATTAAAATTTTGGGTCACAAACACCCTGACGTCAACGGACTCCTTTTGTGACCCAAAATGGTTTATGTAGCTTGGTTTTATCAGGAGTTTTGAAGTCCGAATATATCTTTTTGATAAAGGGTGATTTAATGGTTTTTTCCATTATACCAAAGAAAGGCCGAAGGCTGGGAGTGTCGATTCCCATGCCTTCATTCATTAAAAGGAAGCCATCCATGGGTTAAATTTCCATGCCTCGTCAATGCTTCAAAGGCATTGATGCCTCACAATCCCTGTGCAGCACTGCACACCAACAAAACACAGTAAATGAATCACAATCAAAGAGTATCAGTGTCGAAGACATAATGCACCAGAATGGAATATTGAAGACAAATTTATGAGGATTATGGCTAAGATTGATTATCAAAAGCGTAATCCTCCCAATTAAGACATAGTTAAAATAAAATCCTAAATGTTTATCAGACAAAAGGCCTCCATCGCCACATCTGAGGCAAATTGATTCCTCCCAGCTACGACAAAGCCACCTGTGCCTCAAAGCATTGAAACAGAGGCTGAAGTTATTGATCCAGATCATATATTTTCCTCAGCGCAGCCAGAGAGTTAATTATGCAAATAAACTTAATGAAAAAATATTAGCAGAGTTACTTTAACATAACAAATAGCCTCAAAAGTCAATAAGAGCTCCCACTGGGCTTAATCTTAAATAAAAAAACATTAATACAGTCAGAAACATCTGTAAACTTCTTCATCGAGCCCCTCAAAGGCCAAGAATCCATTAAGACTGTATTAATTATCTTGGGAGATCTTTCATCAGATCTCACCTCCTCTTTCTTCTATAAATACTTTTGTAGAAGATGAGAAAAGGGTTGGTTACTGAATTTTGAAATATAATTGAGCTTGAGACTTCTTCTTGTAAATAGTGTTCACTGGCTCTTGAAGATCTGCTTGTGATACATAAGTTAGTCTGGGAAGTGTAGATGATTATTAAGTTACAGCATTGGACTTAAAGTTGTAACTGGTTTGGAGCATAAATACAAGCTGAATTATGGGATCCTAGTCTATGTCAATGGTGATGTTATTTCTTATTGTAAATTGTTATTTTGTTTCTTTTTTCACTGTGTTCATATTCTCTTATAAAGAACAACATGCATAGAGTTAGGACCTACTGTATATCAGTACCATTCTCTGACTGAAAATATTTATCTAAATATTTTCTTCCAATTTGTGTTATTGAGGAACGATCTAATTCAGTTCAAGCATAGGAATGTTGGCGTTCCCTCGTCCTACTGTCTGAGCTAGTTGTTATTCTTAAATTTTATTTTTAGTATATGTTAAGTAGAGATGAACTAAGGAAGATATGGTGTGCCCTGGTCCTAGTTTTATCCCAAAAGAATTTCTAAATTTTTCCCTTGGAATGTGTTAAAAGCTGGCTAGTTTGAAAGTACTTACCAGATCTTAGGCCATTCTTTGTTATCTTTGTGTTTGTCTTGAAATTTACCAAGTAGAGCAGAGCTAGGAGAGGATTTGTGGTGAGCCCAGCCTGCTAGTTTCTTCTCCAATAGTTGCCTTCAAGTTTCCCTTTGTTTTAAAATGTTTTATATTGAAAGTGAATCAAAAGTAGACTAGTTTAGAAGTACTTACCTGATCTTAGATTACTTTTATGTCTTTGTTAAGTGTATGTCAAAAGCAGGCTAGTTTATAAGTACTTACCTGATCTTAGGCTGCTCTTTGTTCTTCATCTGTTTAATTCCCCTTATTTTTGTCTCATTTCATTCCATAATCAAACTTTAAAGAGATCCTTAGACATAGATGACTTTCCCCATGGACCACTCTCAAACCTTGTTGTTTCAATTAAACCCTATTATGACTCCATAGCCCAATGGACTAATGCCTGCAATTATCTATATTTTGGCCGAAGCTTGTTCTGATTGCTTGCAACTTCACACCTTTGAAACTCTTTGCATTTAGAACTTTCCACTCAAGCCATTTTCATGCTCAAACATCCAAAAACAAAAAAAAACCCTCGGCCTTCATAACTAGCCTAAAATCATTACACAAAACTCCAATGAAAAATCTATCTTTGCACTTATTGGAGAGATCCGTCTCTGGATTCAGGAGGGTTAGATCCTAGAATCCCAAAGTGGTTGAAATTATGTTGTTTCTGTGATTGGACTTTGCAATCTTGCTAATTATAGATTCCTAACATTATGGTGACTCCGATGGGACCTGAGTCGAATTTTCATCTTAGGTTCCCTTAAAAACTTCATAAAACCTTGTGAGTAAAAGCAACCTTTTCAAGAACTACCAAGAAATGGTAATCATGATGAAACTTGTTTGAATCAGTGAAAAACTAGGAAAAACCTAGGATTCTCATAAGAGATGTCTAAACCTTGAAAAATCAGCCAGCTTAGCCATAAGAGTAGACTGTCTTTGTCTAATAACCGTAGCTAAGTTTTCAAACAGAGTTAGGACATTCTTAGAAACCACACAACTGACAAATAACTCAGAAAACCCAAAAATATTTCATATTGGTATCCAATAAACATGGTGGTGGACCATAAAACCTTTTACCTCCTTAGGACCTAAAAAATTCCACTTGGCGACTCCACAATCCTGAACATACCTTAAGACTCCACTGGGAATAACCCTTATCATTGTAATATCATTCAAACTCAATTAGAGGACTGTAGGATTAAAATTTGTGCAAACAGATTAGTTGACCTTTTAAAGACTGTCATACCTGGTTGAACTTTTCTTGTTTATTTGGGTCTGAAAAACACAACATAGTGGCTCCTAGAAAGATTCATACTAGAGCCTATCCTAACCCTGATCCACCTGAGATAGTTGATAACCCAAAAAGTATCCTTAGGAAGTATCCCAGGATTAAAATTGTTTTTAGATCACCCTTGAGAGCTAATTCAGTTCCTGAAAATCTTTGAGCTCTACAAAAATCACAAGTTGACTTAGTAAATCCCTTTAGAACTAGGTCTCTTGATGATTTATATCAGTTAGATTCTGAGTCTTCACTTTCATCTCCTGAAACAAGTGAACATCCTAGTAGTAGAGAAACAACACCTCTTGATTTACATTTCCTTCACAACATAGGTGTCTCTCATCCAAGATCAGCTTAGCAATCTACTCCTGGTCCATCCACTTCTGCTCACCCTACATCCACTGTTAAAACCACTCCATTCCAGCCCACTTTCCCTCTTGTAAATCCACCTCCACCTCCTACCATGGCTGCATCGTATGCTCCCTTAGTCCTTCCTGTACCATTAGTCAATCTTACATAGGACTATCAATCCAAAATTCCATTATATGATGCTAGCAATGCTACAACTACATCACAACATGTGGATAAGATGAATGAATACTTTGACAAAAATGAAACTGATGATGATTCTATCAATATTAGATTATTTGCTCAAAGCTTAGGAGGGGAAGTCAGAAAATGGTCTAAAGGCTTAACCCCCCATAGTATCAATGATCTCCAAGCCTTCCATCAGAAATTATTAAACAAATGGGAAGTAAATAAGAATCCTCTCCATGTCCTTTCTGATTACAAGAACCTCCATAGAAACACCAGGGAAAGTGCACAAGCTTATTGTACCAGATTTAACAGTGTATATAATGCACTTTCCCCAGATCTAAAACCTCCACAAGGTTTAGCTTTAAACTAGTTTCCTGAAGGGTTTGACCCTGAGATGGCCTATCAGCTGAGAGAAATAGATCCTGCAACTCTTGAAGAGATGCAAAAAGGTGCTCTTGCTGTGGAAGTCAACTTGATGGAGAAGAGAGCAAGAATGAAAAATGAAAAGAGAGTGTCCTTTAGAGAGGAATCTACACCCTCCACATACAACTCAAAAATGGAGAGAATGATGGAGGAGATGATGAAGAAAATGAGCATCCTTGAGAGAGCACAAGCCAGTCAAAACCAAACTACTCCTCAAAACAGAAACCAAAACCATAATCATAATTTTAGAAGGAACCAACCTCCAAACAGACCTAGGGAAGATGATCAACAGATCACTCCTCCCTTTCATCAAAACTATGTAAGTGAGGTTGAGGAAACAGATGAGATAACAGAGGAAGATGATATCAACATGTTGGGGGTAGATAATCATGAATTTGAGGTTCATTACGATAGAAAACAATGTCCATACACACCTTATGATGACAAAAGAGATGATGATGAAAGTTATTATCAAGACATGGAAAATGTCATCATAGAGTCTCAAAGAGAATATGAACTTAGAAGAAAAACCAGTCAACAAACTCCCAACACCAAAACCTCTGAAAAATCTTCACAAAATAGCACTCCAACCAAACCTAAAGTTGTCAAATAGAAGGACAAAAAAGTAGCTATGAATTCTGATAAAGGTAGAGAGAGAGGCACTCAAAATAATGAAAAACAGAGTGCGGACATTAGTATTACTAACACTTCAGCTAGTACTCCTGTTAAAACCATTTTGTCAAATGTAAATAGAACAAATTAGCAACTTGATGTTTCTGATAGACTAGTATCTAGTAAGGCTAAAACAAGTTTTTCAAAGAACCAAATTCCTTTCAGCCTAGAGCAGGAAATTTCAAAGATCAAAATCCCTGCTCCCCTGACTGAGTTACCTTCCCAGAATGTATATAGGACTCAAATTTTTAAGGCTTTAAATATTTAGGATAATAATGACACAGCCAATCTTAATGATGACCAACCAGAGCTCATTTTTGGTCCTAAGATTGAAGGTAGATATTAAGAGGGACCTGTTAATCCCTTTTATATAAGTTTAAATGTTCATGAAAAAAAATTGCACAATGCTATGCATGATTCCGGGGCTTCTCATAATTTAATGCCTAAAGATGTAATGGAGAGCCTTGGTCTAGAAATCACCAGACCTTACAAAGACCTTTACTCCTTTGACTCAAGCAGAGTAAAATGTTTAGGATTAATTAAGGACCTTTGTGTTAACTTAGCTCAAATTCCAGCCAAATTTTTAGTCATGGATATTTTTGTGGTTGATGTGCCCCCAAAGTATGGAATGCTATTATCTAGGCCTTAGGGAGCTAAGTTACAAGGAACTATGCAGATGGACATGACCTATGCGACCATCCCTGTTTTCAATCAGACAAGAAGACTTTACAGGGAGTCTCATATGTAATATATGGTGACTAGCCAGGAAAAACCACAGAACTCTCCCCTTTATTCTGTAAACATAGCCTAGATTCATTTATCCTTTTCAATGATGAAACTTTCAGTGAACAAGTGACCTTGTCTGATTTAATGACAGATAGAGAGGAGGAAGAAGATAATGTAGGAGTGTCAGAACATTTTGTTGAACCTATAAACTATAGCAAACAAAACATAGGTCTTGAGCTACAAATCATGTGTCCATTGCTTTTAAACATTGAGAGTCAAGAAAGTAGTCCTCAACCCAATAAAAAAACTAAGGAGTTAAAATAAGTTCAACAGTGTGCTGACCTCCAAGAACAATTGGATAGCACACTTATTGAAGAGCATAGTAACCCAAATGATAAACTCGAGACTAGTCCTCTATGGAGTATGCACTTCGATGGGTCTTGCACTAAGACCAATGCTGGTGCAGGTGTCTAGATATGCAAAACTGAGAATAACCACGCAGAAAGCCTTTCCTGTCGATTAAAATTACAGTGTTCCTATAACATAGCGGAATATGAATCCCTGCTTATAGGCTTGCGTTTGTTGAAAAATTTAGGAGCCAAGAGAATCAATGTGTATGGGGATTCAGAGTTAGTCATTAGGCAAGTCAATGGAGAATACAACGCAAATCACCCAAGACTTAGGGCCTATCGAAACGATTTCATGGACGTTTTAAAAACTTTTGAGGAATACCAGATAATTTTTGTCCCGAGGAAAAGAAATATTGTGGCCCACAGTATAGCATTTGCAGCTAGAACATGCTTAACACCATATGAAACCAAAGACTGCACAACTCAAATAAAATTTAGACCAGTTGTACTTGATAACGAAAAATAATGGAAAGTGTTGGACGAGGAAAAACAAATAGAAGACTTCATGCAATTCAGAAATGAATTCGAACTACACAGTTCAAAATCAGATTATGATATAGACTGCAGTGAAGAAAATTTTCTTGGTGAAGAAGAACTATCTCCTGAATTTGTTAATATTAATCTACTGTTAAGCAAACTTCAAAACAAAACAGAACTGACTGCAGAATTAGAAACAGAAGTGTTAGAAACCTTGCACTCTAAAGATGAAAGTTTTCCAAGCGGTCTGGCACCTTTAGAAGAGTTGTTTGATTTTAACGATCTGGCCAAGAAGCCAAAACTAGAACCTGTAGAGACTGAAGTGGAAGAATGAAATATAGGCAGTAAACTTAAACCTATGATGATTAAACTGTCTAAAACTTTACCAGCTCACATTAAATTCAACTACATAGAGCTGTTTAAATAAATTTCTGATGTTTTTGCATGGAGTTACGAAGATCTGAAATCCTATGAAACTGAAATAATATAGCACAAAATCCCTCTCAAATAAAACAAAAAACCATTAAAACAAAAACTTCGTAGAATAAACCCTATTCAGCTACCTCTGGTTGAGAAGGAAATCAGGAAAATGTATGAAGTTGGTATTATTGTCCCTATTATATTTTCTGAGTGGGTGTCTAATCTAGTGTTAGTTAGGAAGAAAACTGGAGATATCAGGCTTTGTATAGACTTTAAAGACTTAAACAAAGCTTCATTAAAAGACAACTACCCTTTACCTAAGACAGATCATATTTTACAAAGGGTGGTAGGGTCTAGAATAATTTCTTTGCTTGATGGCTATTCAGGGTACAATCAGATCTTAGTTCACCTTGATGATCAATTAAAGACAAATTTTACTACACCATGGGGCACTTTCATGTATGTGAAAATGCCCTTTGGTCTAATGAATGTTGGAGCAACTTTTTAGAGAGCCATGGACATAGCATTCTCCAAAGAGCTAGGCTACTTCATCATTATATACCTTGATGATGTTATTGTGTTTTCAAAGACAGATGAAGAGCACTTAGCACATTTAAGAACAGTCTTCGGGAGATGCAGGAAGTTTGGGATATCTTTAAACCCTAAGAAAATGTTATTTAGGCTCCAAGAAGGTAAAATTCTTGGGCACATCATTTCAGAAGAGGGCATTAAAATAGATCCCAAAAGGATTGAGGCCATATTGCAAATCTCTCATCCTCGAAACATCAAGGAGTTGCAATCTTTCATTGAAAAGATTAACTTTTTGAGAAGGTTCATCCCCAACTAGGCT
The DNA here is from genome assembly GCA_034641835.2 of Pinus albicaulis. Classification (NCBI taxonomy): domain Eukaryota; kingdom Viridiplantae; phylum Streptophyta; class Pinopsida; order Pinales; family Pinaceae; genus Pinus; species Pinus albicaulis. Next base: position 394,731,006 of record CM076581.1, read on the forward strand.
GAGCTTCTTAGAAATATCACAAACATTTTGAAGAAGGAGAAAGGGGTAAAATGGACCTTGGAAGCAAAGAAGTCCTTTGATCTGGTGAAACAAGCGTTAACCAAAACACCGGTTCTACTAAGTCCTGATTTTTCAAAAGATTTTTATATTTTTTTAAAATATTAGAACATACCATAGCTGCTGTATTTTTACAGAAAAATCCACAAGGACAAGAGCAACCTATTGTATTCTTTATCAAGGCATTGATGGATGCCCCTCTGAAGTATAACATTATGGAGAAGCAAGCTTTTGCATTGGTTAAAGCTTTGAAAGACTTCAGAGTATACATCTTGCACTAACACATCATTTCCTTTGTCCCAAATTTAGTTGTGAAAGACATTCTAACACAGGACACAGATGGTAAGAGAGGTAAGTGGATTGTTGTTATCCTTTAATATGATTTAGAGATAAAACCCACTAAACTTAACAAAGGCCAAGGTCTAGCTAGATTAATGGTTGAATCAAATTTTGAAGTTCTTGATATAAATATGATTGATGCTTTGGATGACCAAGAAGGATTATCGACTCACATTGTTGAAGACCATTTTATGAATTCCTCTTGGTATGCTGATATTATTTATGTTTTGCTTAGTTTAAATACACCTCCTGGTTTGACAAAAACAAAGGCAAGGTTCCAAAAGTTAAAAGTTGTAAACTATTTCATTATAGATAGATGTCTTTATAGGAAAAATTCAAGTGGTGTATTGCTTAAACGTTTTCCTGAGTATGATGCAGAGAAGGTTAAGCACAAGTTCCATGTTGGAGAGTCTGGAGGTCATTTGTACTAGAAGAAAACAACCAACAAAATTTTGAGGGCTGGTTTCTATTGGCCTACTCTCTTTCATGATATACACAAGATGATCATTTCTTGTCATAAATGTCAACTTTTTGAAGGCAAAAGAAAACTGCTACCCCTACCTCTGCATCCAATCACTGTTGAAGCCCCTTTTCAATAGTGGGGACTTGACTTCATAGGAGAAATACAACCACCATCTTCTGCTCAACATAGATGGATTCTCATTGCGACAGACTATTTCACTAAGTGGATAGAAGCCATACCTTGTAGGCAGGCTAATGATTATGTTATTATAAAATTCATGGAGACTAACATTCTCTCCAGATTTGATTGTCCTACCAATATCATCACTGATAATGCAGCAGCATTTGGATCAAAGAAGATGGTTGAATTCTGTCATAGATATCAGATAACATTGGGGAATTCCACAGCCTATTACCCTCAAGGTAATGGACTTGCAAAAACCTCAAATAAGAGTTTAGTGAACATAATCAAGAAACTGTTGGAGGACAACAAAAAGTCTTGGCACACAAAGCTAGTTCATGCACTTTAGGCTGACAGTTTGACTTTGAAGAAATCTATTGGTATGTCACCTTTCCAGCTTGTGTATGGTACTGATGCAATTTTTCCAACCAGCCTTGGTGTACTGGTCATGAAGTTTATTCAAGAGTTGCAAACTGAAGATAATGACATGATCAGAAGAATAAATTGGACCATTCATCTTCAACAAACCAGAGAGGAGGTTTCTAACAAAGCATTATAGAAGCAGGACAACATTAAAAAGCTTTTCGACAGAAGAACAAAAGCCATCAATTTAAATATTGGGGACAAAGTTTTGAAGTGGGACTCAAGGAGGGAAGACAAGGGCAAGCATGGAAAATTTGACAACTTATGGCTTGGTCATTACTCTATCCATTCAGCTACTGGTAATAATGCCTATTTCTTGCAAGAGTTGAATGGAGCAGAATTGCTTGGGGGTCATGTCAATGGTAGGATGCTTAAGCATTACTTCTCTTGATCCATGTTATGTTCTGAAATCCTGTTTATCTTTTTTCTCATTATAAATACTTCACCCATCATTGCATTCAAAGTTATAAAAATCAAAAATACAAAAATAGAGAAAGAAAGAAAAGCGGGCAGATTGTGAAAACAAGAAAGGTACAACCCCATACCTAAAAGAAAAACAAATCTGAAAGTGTGCAAGCTCAAATGCCACTCCTAAAGAACACACTTCTGGTTAGTCAAACAGCCTAATATTGACTAATTAGTTTTAAATTTTCTACTAATAGGATAGTGAATTCGATTTTCCAAACTATTTAATCTTGGCTTATCAGTAGATAGTTTAGGATAGAAATTAAAGATTCAAACATGCTCAAAATATGAACCTGAGTTTCCAAAGAGAATGACTCAAATCTATTTCAAATTCTGAGCCAAAAAAGATGTAAATTTGGTTCCAATTAGCTCAAAATCTGAACCAGAGGACAAGCAAAGACAACTCAAACAAGAATCAAAACAGAGCTATAAAAAAGATGAAGGAAATGCTTTGAAATTTCAGTTCCTAAGCCTTCCATTTTTTTTTAATTTTCTGCAAAATAGGATCTATGTGCAGCTTGTTTTTTATGCCATAGACCAGCATCAAGTTAGACTATTTCATCTTGACTTGTATGTTTTTAAATTTCTGCTGTAGAATTTAGAGAATAAAAATCTGTTAGACTGTTCAATCCTAATAGATTAGTGGCTTAGGTAGAGAAACATATGGACTCAACTGTTTAAACTGAATCCATTGAGAAATAAGGAGTAGAAATAGATTATATTTCCTGCTTTCAAAATAATAAAATGTTATGAAAAGAGTCTATCAATCCAAGTGCACTCAAATGAAGAAAAAATGTTAGATCAGTAGGATTGGGTAGGTAGAAAGCTTTTTGATGAAAGATCCATTGTTTTTATGGCTGCTAATATGTTTTCAAAGCAAGATCATCCCAACAAAGGAAGGGCAGCCCAATGGATGAGGCACAGGTCAGCCTTCCAGAGAAAGAAAGTCTGAAGTTCTTGATGCCTTCAAGAAGGCACCATCCCCAAGTGGAGCCACTATTATCCACCTATGAAATTTGATTATACCAAAAGGTGGCTAAATAATTTTTGGGGGCCTTCAAGGAATAAATTTTATTACAAAAAAGTGTTATCTCTTGAAGACTCTTGAAGGCCTCATGCCTCTGTCCAAAATCTTCCCTATTGTGCCCATTTTACACTCTAGAATTCTGCTTATTTAATGAGAAGAAACTACTACAAAATCCCTTTTCCCCCTCCTCCATTAAGAAAAATAACCTTCATTTTGCTCCCCTTTTTCCTCCATAAAAATCCTCTATTTTCATGATTCCCCTTCTTCCATTTATGAAAATCATTTTTACAAAGTTGAAAACTTATTTTGAACTATATCGAAACCCCCAAAATCCATCTAAACATCTTGAAAATGTCCTAAAAAACAAGTATTTTTGACTATGGGTTTAAGCCCCTCTGGGCTAAAACCAAACCATTTCCCCTCCATGTGCCCCAGCGCTACAACCAAGTGCTAAGGTCCTGAGCGCTTATCGCATTGGAAAAACTCATAGAGCGCATTTGTTTGTGTTTTAAACAAAACTCCGATGCCAATTAGCCCTTTGTTTTTGTATACGCCCTAGGTATGTTATAATACATATAAATCACGGGCCCTGCAGTCGGGCACCAAGAAATATTATAAATATATATCCCACCCCCAAAGCATTAAAAATTTGTATTATATTGAAATTTTGGGTTTTCATATATCATAAAGGGTTACCACCGGTGCAAAGTTTAAATGATATCGACCGTCGATCTGATCTGCAAATCGATGGCCCAAAATCAATCGCCCCAGTCCCCACAGCCATGATAGAAGTCAGCAGTCCCGCAAAATCGGTGGTCCCCAATGCCTAGTCAGCATACACATCAGCACACATGCGGTAGCAACTGATTGGAGCGGGCCTTGTTTGGTTGCTCGCATATTCAAGAAATCCTGACCCGATGAAATTTATATGGCAGATTTCATAAAAAATTTGGGTCACAAACACCCTGATGCCAACAGGCCCCGAAACGGACCCAAGGAACTTTATATGGCGGATTTCATAAAAAAATCGTGTCACAAACACCCTGATGTCAACGGGCTCCTTTTGTGACCCAAAATGGTTTATGAAGCTTGTTTTTATCAGGAGTTTTGAAGTCTGGATATATTTTTTTGATAAAGGGTGATTTAATGGTTTTTTCCATTATACCGAAGAAAGGCTAAAGGCTGGAAGTGCTGATTCCCACGCCTTCAATTTATTAAAAGGAAGCCATCCATGGGTTAAATTTCTAGGCCTCTTCAATGCTTCAAAGGAATTGATGCCTCACGATCCCTGCACAGCATTGCACACCAAAAAAACACAGTAAATGAATCACAATCAAAGAGTATCAGTGTCGAAGACAGAATGCAACAGAATGGAAGATTGAAGACAAATTTATGAGGATTACGGCTAAGATTGATTATCAAAAGCCTAATCCTCCCAATTAAGACACAATTAAAAGAAAATCCTAAATTTTTATCAGATAGAAGGCCTCCACTACCACATCTGAGGAAAATTGATTCCTCCCAGCTACCACAAAGCCACCTGTGCCTCAAAGCATTCAAACAGAGGCCGAAGTTATTGATCCAGATTAGATATTTGCCTTAGTGTAGCCAGAGAGTTAATTATTCAAATAAACTTAATGAAAAAATATCAGCAGAGTTACTTTAACATAACAGAGAGCCTCAAAAGTCAATAAGAGCTCCCACTGCGCTTAATCTTAAATAAAAAACATTAATACAGTCAGAAACATTCGTAAACTTCTTCATCGATCCCCTCAAAGGCCAAGAAGCCATTAAGACTGTATTAATTATCTTGGGAGATATTTCATCAGATCTCACCTCCTCTTTCTTCTATAAATACTTCTGTAGAAGATGAGAAAAGTGTTGGTTGCTGAATTTTGAAATATACTTGAGCTTGAGACTTCTACTTGTAAATAGTGTTCACTAGCTCTTGAAGATCTACTTGTGACAGATAAGTTAGTCTGGAAAGTGTAGATGATTGTTAAGTTAGATAATTGGAATTAAAGCTATAACTGGTTTGGAGCATCAATACAAGCTGATTTATGGGATCCTGGTCTATGCCGACGGTGATGTTATTTCTTATTGTAAATTGTTGTTTTTTTTTTTCTGTTTTCACTGTGCTCATATTCTCTTATAAAGAACAACATGCATAGAGTTAGGACCTACTGTATATCAATACCCTTCTCTGACTGAAAATATTTATCTAAATATTTTCTTCCAATTTGTGTTATTGAGGAATGATCTAATTCAGTTCAAGCATAGGAATTCTCGCATTCCCTCATCCTACTGTCTGAGCTAGTTGTTATTCTTAAATGTTATTTTTAGTATATGTTAAGTAGAGATGAACTGAGGAAGATATAGTGTGCCTTGGTTCTCATTTTATCCCAAAAGACTGTTTGAAAGTTTCCCTTGGAATGTGTTAAAAGCTAGCTAGTTTGAAAGTACTTACCAAATCTTAGGCCATTCTTTGTTATCTTTGTGTTTGTCTTGAAAGTTACCAAGTAAAGTAGAGCTAGGAGAGGATTTGTGGTGAGCCTGAGCCGCTAGTTTCTTCTCCAACAGTTGCCTTCAAGTTTCCCTTTGTTTTAAAATGTTTTCTACTGAAGTGCATAAAAAGAAGGCTAGTTTAGAAGTACTTACCTGATCTTAGATTACTTTTATGTCTTTCTTAAGTTTATGTCAAAAGCAGGCTAGTTTAGAAGTACTTACCTGATCTTAGGCTGCTCTTTGTTCTTCATCTGTTTAATTCCCCTTCTTTTTGTCTCATTTCATTCCATAAATCAAACTTTAAAAAGATCGTTAGACATAGATGACTTGCCCCATGGACCACTCTTGAACCTTGTTGTTTCAATTAAACCCTATTATGACTCCATAGCCCAATGGACTAAAGCCTGCAATTATCTATCTTTTGGCCAAAGCTTGTTCTGATTGCTTGCAACTTCACAACTTTGAAACTCTTTGCATTTATAAATTTCCATTCAATAAATTTTCATGCTCAACCATCCAAAAATAAAAAAAAACCCTTGGCCTTCATAACTAGCCTAAAATCATTACATAAAACTCCAAATACAAATCTATCTTTGCACTTATTGGAGAGATCCCTCTCCGGATTCAAGAGGGCTAGATCCTAGAATCCTAAAGTGGTTGAAATGATGTTGTTTCTGTGATTGGAATTTTCCAATATTTCTAATTATAGATTCCTAACAATACCCAATCTAAAATGGGAAAATAATGAGTGGTAAGAGAAATGTCACCCCATCATGATGCACTGATACTCTCCCCTTTGTCCATCAAGTGGAATGAGTGTGAAATGATCCTGGGACCTATGGGTTATGGATCCTCCACATTTCCATTGGGCACATATGATCCACAAAGCTCTGCTCCTTGGTGTAAGTATCCTACCACTTGGTACCTCTTTCACAAGAGCTACCATTGTCCCAAAACAGATTTCTCCTTTTTCATTTCACAGGACATTGAAATGCAATCTCCTCCATAAAAAAATTTCAAAACCCCACCCTCACATGTGATGCATGGCTCATCAATAGTGCATGAGGATGATGAGGGTTTCTTTCCTCAAAATGGCACAACACAGTGAAAGTTCCTTCCTCAAGACAATCAACATGCAATAATGTACAATCATCCATAATAGATGCACTCTCATGCATACCTTGGAGAGATATGGAAGAATATTGTGTTGCTACAAGAGTATCTTCCTCAAGTTTGCTGGCTACCTCAATAGTTGAAGGTGGAGGCTTCTACTCCATGAATGTAATAGCACTGGCATGTGCCTCTGGTGGTGAGGGCTCCCTCCTCCTTTGGCCAAATATTCTGATTAAGATCTGAGAAAAATTAGTAAGAGTAGAAAACCTTACATGCCTCCCATGGCTGAACCACCAAGGTCTTTCCTTTTCCTGCTAAAAAAGTGTGAAAAGATAGAGTCTCTTGGAAAACTCTAGGGTTTTATCCATATTCAGCAAGATACTCACTTATAATTTCAAATTCCAAGTGTTCTCCATGCTTCTGCTCTGCTCCTCTGTGAGAATAGGAAGTTCATGGTCCTTCCTCTTATCCTTCTTCTATCTCCTCAACCTCCTTGGAGAGGTTGTTGCTAGACCCAAAAATAATGAGAATAATCTCATCCTCTGCATGATCTTGGCCTCTTTTTCTCTGAAATTAAAACTTCACAGGCTGAGCCAAGTTCGAAGCTCTGATACCACTGTAATTTCCCAAATGAGGGATTTTCTGCAATGCCGGGAATATCTTGGGATATCCATATTTTCCACCTCCGGGAGTTTTAACAATAAAAAATGAACTATTTCAGAGATTGAATACTAGGGAAATTATTGGATATTTCATATTCACAAGGAATAATGAGATCCAGAGGCTACCTGGCCCACTAGCAGACTCTGCCAATAGAACTTGTTAAGAGCTAATAATTCCGTTCAAGGAATTTCTGCACCAGCTATCCATGAGGACGTTGTATAAGGAAGCTCATGTGAAAATAAGGCCATAAAATGTTGGGATGCCTTGGAATACATTTGATACAAACTCCCTATAGAATATAATCCCAAATAAATAACCCTAAGGGGGTTAAACATATCTCCCACCAACATGTGCACTAAAATAATTCTCAATGAGAAATCCTTCAGCAGCATTAAAAATTCAACAAGTAGCAGTAGTGAAATAATGTCTCACATAATAAAAGAAGAGTACAAATATGATATAGAAAGTGTAGCAGCAAATGGTATATAAAATCCTTGAGGAAAATACCTCTCAAGGTGAGTACAAGTCAGCCTCAAAGGAAGATATACATGCAATGAAGGAAATACACTGCTACATGATCCAACTACTCTATAACTACGCAATATATAGGGGAAAATGACTAAAATATGATATACATGTGATGATATAGAAATAAGAGCTCAAATAAATATGGGGGAGCAAGATCTCAACCCCAGAAAGCATTATTATAACAATCATCCAAGGGATTGTCTAAAATACATAAAACTGGAAAATGTCAGAGTAGCTGGGCAGCTACTGCAGCTCAAATATAATATAACATTGGAGAGGATGGGAAATGCTGAAATGGATGTGAAAACCTCCTCCAATGTATTCAAAAGAGAATGGGCTGATCCCCTTACTTAAAATTTCACTCACTAGTGCACCAAATGAACTCCTCTTGCCAACCCTCTCAGAAAATAACGTTGTAGGAGAAAGGGATTGTGTTGGACATGAGAAGAAACAATGGCCCAATGCCAAGATCTTCAATAAAAGGCTCCAGAATCTCATTTTCTGATCTCCTAGAGGAAGAGATGGCTTCTCCTCTACAGAACAACTATGGAAGTGAGATGGTGATGGTCCCTCACTGCAACACCAGCAACTCCAGCATTCTCTTGTTGCAAGAACAACGTAGTAACTGCAAATGAATGCTTTGGCCTCAAGCCATGATGTGAGGAAGATGAAGAAAAATATCTCCATGGCCTCCCATGGAAGAGAAGGGCATTCCTAAACAAGAACCCCTCTTGTGCTAAACAACAACAATTTTAAGAGAGCTTCAACTTCGAATTCTATCTCCAAAACTGATCTCCACAATGGCTCTCCTTCATCTTCTATGCAAAACATGTAAGGACCCCACTCACATTAGGGTTTCTCTCATTTGAAATTTTCCCTCCACTCCAACTACGCAATATTCTTGAGCAAGCTTCCCCTCTTAGGGTACAATTCTTACTTTGGTCAACCATGGTTTAGCTCACTTGTCTTTGGCCCCTTTTCACACTTGGGCTGCTATCTTAAGCCACTTAAGTGACTTTTTGCACATTAGGAGTGATTATTAAATTGCTACATGGGTTCCCTCACCCATTTTATTCCTTTTATTAAAATAAAAGCAAGATTAATGTTCCAAATACTTATTTGCAAAATTTGGAACATTACATCCTTCTTGCTTTCATTTATCATCCATCGTATGTCCTCCTTTTATATGTGCATTTGCCCACATATAACTTCCATTGGTGGGGCTTGACCCATATAAGGCTGACTGACTAAACGCCCATAAAGCCTTGGTTATGATGTGATGTTTCCCTGTTACTTGCCACCATGGCAAGTCTATAAACCTCCAAGCCAACACTTTGCTATTTTTGGATGCGTCTATGCATGTCTGCCCTAAACATCACATAGTCACCATGATAACATCGCATAATAGCCAAATGTTGTTTTCATCCGTCGATGTGCCTGTCTAACCTCTCATCATGGTTTTCGTTGTTTTGTTGAGTGTTGTTCATCACATGTCCACTGAATGCTTCCAATTCCCTCGTCATCATCCTCGAATCGTGGGTATTATAGGGGAGGTTTCTGTCGCGGAAGACCTATACTTGGGTGGTGTCCATTGATCAGGGACATGGAAACATTAGATTTCACACAGTTGGGTGTGTGTCGTCATGGTGAGGTGAGGAAACTTGTCACACCCCTATACCTTCGGTGATATTTCAACCATGCTATAGTTGGGGTGTGGCACTACTGTACTTTTTATTTTTATAATACTCAAGTATGTAGACTATGCCTTTAGCAACACTTCTTAAATTAGTTAAGAAAATGTTCTTTCAATATGCAGAAAACATAAACATAATCATCATATCCATAATGTACGCCCATACATACAAGGGAGGGGCAACTCCCTATTAATAATGAGTATGCCTAATAATATGTTTCATAAAGTATAAAGATACAATATAAGTTCCAATCCAGCAAAATACCTCTTTTGCTCCTTGGAAAGACAAGTTATCTTTTATCCAAGCTTACAATGCTTGAAATTCATCAACTAGCCCACAAAAATCATTTACAACATCAGATTTCACCTTGTGAATTTTCTGCATCAATTTTCCCAAGTGCCGTCGAGTCACTCAGGTCACTCAGGTTACTCAGGTCACTGCCTACCTATGAGTTCAGACCTTCCCACAAGCTCTTTGTGTGTCCAATCCACTTCCTAGTTGTATGGTTAGTTGTAGACAATCAATATGAACCTGTTGCAACTTTTTTCACTCAGTTTTGACTCCCAGTCACTTCAGAACAAGATCTAAACTCATGTTCAGACTCCTACGAGAACCCTACATGACCCGACCCGCACTTGCGAATTCCCCCCAGAACTGTTCCGCACACCCTATACATTGTCGCCCAACTTTACCGACAACCTACGCTTAACCTGAATCAACCTGCGGTGTTGGACGCCCTGTGGTATTACTCTAAATGCCTTGCACTGCTACCCAACTCGACTTGTGCCTCATCCTTCGCTTGACCGTCATGTCTTTCCTCACCAATGAGCTATTGGCTAGATTGTGGTGGTCTAATGCCTTCACTCGAATGCTTAAATCTTGTTTGAACTCACTTTTTAGATGCCTCCTTCCCTCCATCTGCATGCCAATTTAATACGCATTACATTTGTGTTGTGGGTCACTCGACGGACCCGAGCAGTCCCAACCAACGTCGTTTGTTTAGCTGTTCACACTATGTGTAACGTCGACCACAATCGAACATGTCGACCACCGAAATCAACATGTCGGCTTGCTCCTTGACTATGGTGCAATGCTTTGGCTTATAATGTTGCATTCCCACTATTGGCTGTGTGCGGCATGCATGTTTTGTCACGCGCCCATGCTGCCCTTCACTATATGCCCACACCCATGCAGTTATGCCCGTAATGTCACATCATGCCTGAACACCATCTAAATTCCTAGTGGGCATGCCTGTTACCCCGAACATGCATCATGAAGTTTGTGGCCCTACAAAACCCCAACCTTCCTTGCACTTGGATGGATTTTGTCGCGACGAGGCATGAAAACCATAAGTTGTGGAGATAGACCAGGGAAGCGGTTTCCGTCGCACCGCGAAATGGAAGCCCCAAGTTCGCAAGACATGGGCAGTTCTTTGTCTTGTCGCATAATGGAAACCATGAGTTTCATAAACTTTGGTGATTTCGGTCATGCCACGACATGGAAACCCAAGTTCCCCACACCAAGGTCATGTTTTTCATCGAGGTGGGAGATGAAAACCAAAAGGTTTCAAAAATTAGGTGGTTTCCCTTATGCCACGAAACATAAGCTCCGAAGTTCTGTAGACTTGGGTGGTTCTCCATCGTGCCACAACATGGAAACCCAAGTTCCTCGCACTGAGGCCATGGTTTCCATCATGGTGGGACATGGAAATCCTTGAGTTTCCGAGAATAAGGCAATTTCCATCGTGCTGCAAAAAATGGTTGTTGAGCCCCAAGATTGTTCTTTCTTTCATCTTACTTTACCCCATTTTCCTTTTTCCATTGTTATCCCAGGCCCAATTGATCAATGAAATTAGTTAAAATTACTTTTAGAATGAATAACATGGCTAACTTGCTAAGTTTTGTGATTTTGTCATTGTAATTCATTTTGAACTGAAACTAGCTACAGAATGCATACATTCCGTAGCTAACCACCAATTCTGTAGTTGTCTTCACGTTCAAGCATGTTCTAGGTGTCCTCTCAGAAAAAGCCACACATGGGTATATTCCACATCATTTCCTCATCGTTCGTTGCTCACCATGAAGAATGAACTGAATTCTGGATGTGGTTTTGGTACGTGGGAACTCATTCAAGGAGGCAGACTTCTAATAGGACTAGGACAGTCCAAATGTCCTTTGTCCCTTTACGCTGCCATATTTAGAGTCCTAGTACGATTTTGATAAGGAAAGATAGTGATGCCCGTATTGTTGCAAGTTATGTTATGTAGATTTGTTATAAAAGCACTCGGGAAACCAAGAGGCAGGCTCTAGATTTTGCTTAGATTTCATGGATTGACTGCTATATTTCTGAAGACCGAGAATACTCTGTTTCAAGTTATTTTTCTTTAATGAAGAAGACAACATTGCTTTGAACGCGTTGAGTTGATTTTGAGTTAGATTTCGTCTGGTGGTAGAGGGCCCCTGCCTCCTGCACGGCTTTACTTTCGTAATTTAGATAAGTATCTTAGTCTTTTTCACGTTTTTGAAGTTTGAGTTCATAGTTAATTTCATTAGTCACTATAGCTATACTTGTTCTAAGAAACTCTTCCAAAATATCATGATAATGAATGGGAAATGGCTGTAGTGTTGTAGGTTTTATTTGTAATTTCTTTTGTTCATTATCACAATTGAACCTATTCTAGTAAACTCTTCCAAAAAATCCTTATGATGTCTAAGGCATGACTGTGATATTGAATGTTTCAGTTGTTTGTTTACACTAAGTAGCATAGTTGATCTTACTCTTAAAACGCTCTTCCAAAATATCATAACAATGGGTAGGAAATAGCTGTGATGTCTTAGTTTTTAAATTTCTTTCAGTCTTTATGTTTGCATTTGCACTGAATTGTACAGCCAGGATTGTTCTAACAAGCTCTTCCAAACTACCATTCATGATGGACAAAATAGGCTGTAGAATCCCATAGATTAATTGCATGATAACTTAGTTAGGGTACTCCGGAGTCAAATTGCATTCAATTCATGCTCTGTTATTTCATTTTAAGTGTGATAATGGCTTGTTAGTTCAACACTGTTTATTGTAGACTAGTGACATCTTAGTTCAGTTCTAGCTTAGCTCATTGTATTTACATTCCACATTTAGTTGTCATCGATTGCATATTAGATTACATTAGTTGTTAAACTTAAACACCATGGCCTTCATTATTTACAAAACCTCTTTTGTTCCAAATCTATAATTGACTCATAACCATCTGGATAGAAGACAATATCATCCCAAGGCCTGAAGTACTTTCGCAACCTCTTTACCATTTCATAAACAAGGCCTTTCCTCAAAAGCCTACTTTAAAAAGAAATCTATAACTTTTGAGTAAGGTTTAGTGATGTTAAACTAAGTTGCAGAATAGAATTAGGAGCTAATCTTAGATTAGAGATCTTATGATGTTACCAATGTTCTTCTCCAAATATGTTTCAACAAATCTTTAATCATGGATAAGATATTGTATCATTATAAGCTGATAGTTTAATTTTTTAGTTAGGAGAATTTGTATACTTAGCTACCCATTTCTCAAGCTTTTCCAAAATAACTTTAATAAAAGAATTGGACAAGTTAAGTTTATGTTTTGATTCATTTTCTTGAAGTCATTATCAAGCTTTGTATTCTGCTTAGTCATAGTTTAGGTTTGATTCTGTTTCAGTATTTGCATTTGCATTTTCCATTTGTCATCAACAAATTAGGGTTCACTCTGTTTTTAACCAGTAGCTTCTTTCCACTATCATTTAGTTCTTTCCTTGTGAACATAAAACCATCAAAAGACCAAAAAAATCATAAAACACTAACACAATGCAGTAAGAAAAAAACACCTAGGCACATACAGTGCACCTCACTTCAGCAGTTTACCAACCTTAGTTGACAATTAAATGAACTCAATTTAGGAGACTAGGTTGAGCACAAACATTTTGGTGCCATTTTCGAGGAAGCGAAAACTAGGTAACCTTTGTTTCTTAACTCCCAAAAACAATTATATGCATAGAGAGAGAGACTCAAGGGGTAGATTCATAAGCAGCAAAAATATAAGTTTGATTCCTAGAACACCACTTGTTTCACCTAGACCAAGAGCTAGTACACCTTCAACTCAGACCCACATTCCATCCTTTACTGCTCCTGGACTTCTAGAAGACCTAAGATCAGATATTCCATTAGAGAAACCTTCCACTTCATCCACTGAACCTGCCTTAGAAGAAGATCTAAAGACTCTTGTTAGGGACACAAACTTTTCCACTTCCACAGGAGAATCAACTATGGCAGAAGAAGGGGGAGGAGGAGTCTTTAATGGAGAACACACATTATTTGGAGGTAGAGGTAGAGGTAGAGGAGAAGGAGTTAGAGGAGAAGGAGGTAGAGGTGCAGAAGGAGGAAGAGGTAGAAGAGAAATGGGAAGCTCTTTTGGGTTCCCTTTAATTGATGAAGAAACCAATACAACCATGAAAAACATTTCACCCTCTGTCCTTCCAAACTTCTATGGACTTAAAACTGAAGATCCTGAAACCTTCCTATTTGAATTTGAAATCCTGTGTAGAACTTATAGCTACTTACAAGATGCTCCAAAACTTAAACTATTTCCTTCAACATTGAAAGGAGCACCATTGAAGTAGTTTATAAGTTTGATCAACAGTTCTATTAGGACATGGGAAGACATGAAACAAGCATTTCTAGAGAGGTATTTGGATTATTGTATGCCAATCAATCATAAGGAGGAAGTGTTTAAGATGTTACAAAAAGAAGATGAAAACCTGGAAGATTTGTTGGAGAGATTTCATTAGAACATCAAAAGAGAAAATGGAAAACTTAGATCACATTAGACCTAAAGCCTTTCATGAAAAAACAATTAGGATGAATGGTTGGATATCCTTAACATAATGGGAAAATGGGATATATCACACCACATTACCTCGGAATATCGGAGTTATGTATTAACCTTTCAAGAGGGAAATCTAAAACTGTCAAAGGTCCAAGAGATCCCGCTCTTGCAAGGGCAAGTAAGTCTGCTTCTGGGACAGTAAGTAGATTAGAAATAGGACATATGCTTGATTATTTTAAATCTGACATCTTAGGGAGTCTTAGTGAACAAATAGACACCCTTAAGATACAAAACAAGCAAAAGGCTGAATCTGATGCCTTGGCAATCTTTTGTCCCAAATGTAGAAATAAACATGCCTTGAGAGAGTGTCCTTTGGATGTAAAAATTGTAGAGACCTTTGTCATTTGTTCTAAAAAACATGAGACCAAGAATTGTCCTTATCTTCCTAGTCTCAAAGCTGTCTTTCAGGAGGAAACTCCTACAGATTCCACAGAATCTCTCAATTTTATCTCTAGAAGGCCTTGGCAAGGACCTCAAACACAAGGATTCCATGATCAAATGTATAACCAACCTCCACCTTGGAATTCTTGGCAGCAACCTTGCCTCAATTTCAAAAATCAATCTCAAGCTTCTGCACAAGGAGCACAAAATCCCTATGGAAGATACTGCAAGACTATCAAGATCCATCCCAACCACCATACCCACATTTTTATCCTCAAAATCCTCAACAAAATTTTCAACAAAATCCTCAACAACATCATCAGAACCTACCACATCAAAATCAACCACTTCCATTACCATTTCCTCAAAAACCAAATCAGTTGCCTGCTCAACCCATACCAAACCCCAACAATAAAAATCCTCAGAACACATACATGATATAAGGCCAACAGTTTCCAACTTATTTAATTACTCCTTTAGACCTTAGTGATGTTCAACTTAGGTCTGGAAGAATACTTGAAAAGAGGAAACCTTCTGTGATCATACAAGAACAAGATAACTCTGAGGAAGACTCTCTACGGGTGGAATAAAAGTCTTGAGGAAGACACATCTTTTCAAGACCCAAACACTGAAAAATTAAAGCAAAAAGATCCAATAATTTCAACTCCTGTATTAGAGCAACCATCCACATCTACTTCTATACCTCCTTTTCCAGAAAGATTACAAATTGATAGAGGTGTAGAAAAACAAATTATGGTGCCTAATTATGATTTCCTAGATGAGCTGAGAAATGTTTGCATTAAAATTCCATTATTACAAGCCATCAAGGAAATTCCAATTTTAGCCAAAACAATAAAGGAGTTGATCATGAAGAAAACAAGAAAAAGAATAAGAGAAACAAAGAAAATTCAACTGGAAGGAAAAATAGCAGACATTATGATGGGCAAGATTGATATTCCAAAGTATCTTGACCTAGGAAATCCAGTTGTTAAAATTCACATCAATGGAATTGAAATCCAAAACACACTCATTGATTTAGGAGCAGCAATCAATATCATGAGTAGACAAATCATGGATAAACTGAAACTTCCTAATCTTCTCTTTACACCCACATTATTAAAATTAGCAGACAGATCTGTGATCAAACCTGATGGGGTAATAGAAGATATTCCAGTGTCCCTAGATTCTTGGGAGTACCCTGTGGATTTTATGATCCTAACTCCTAAGAATAATCTAGGAGGCCATCCTGTTATATTAGGAAGACCTTGGTTGGCTACAGCTGATGCTTTTATTAGTTGTAGATCCGGTGATATGTACATCTCTGATGGTAGTTCAACTAAAAAATTCACTTTATATCCTCCAGCTAAGACAATTACAGATTTAGATGACACTCAATGGATAGAGGATGAAGAAGATTTACAACCTCTCTTCACAATTTCAGAAATTAGTGAAGATAATCAAATTCTGAATACTCTAGAAAACTTTGAATCCTCTTCAGAATACAAACATGAACCATTTCAAGAAGGATCAAATATTGAGTTTTTGTCATCAAGGCAGATGTCTCTTCATTCTATGGATAAATTTGGCAGCTCTACAAGTGAGATTTTTCCAGGCAAAACTTTGAACATAAATAAGAACCTAGAGAAATCTCAACAAGAAAATTTAGTCAAAGTATTACAGAGACACTCTTCTGCATATGCATGGGAGCACACTGACATGAAAGGGATAAGCCCCAAGACTTGCACTCATCACATCTATATAGAGGAAAATTGTAAACCAATCAGACAACCTCAAAGACGGATGAATCCAAATCTTAGGGAGATTGTTAAAGAAGAATTGCAAAAATTGTTATATGTCAACTTCATCTATCCCATTTCAGATAGTCAGTGGGTTTCTCCTTTGGTAATTGTGCCAAAGAAAAATGGTAAATGGAGGGTATGTATTGACTACCGGGAATTAAACAAAGCTACTCTTAAAGATCATTTTCCCCTACCTTTCATAGATCAGGTGTTAGATACATTAGCCGGCAAAAAGTACTTCTCATTCCTAGATGGGTTTAGTGGTTACAATCAAATCCAAGTAGCACTTGAAGATCAAGACAAAACCACATTTACCTGTCCTTGGGGTACCTATGCTTACCGAGTATTGCCATTTGGATTATGCAATGCACCTGCAACATTCCAAAGGGCAGTATTAGGAAATTTTTCAGATCTAATACATGATTGTGTAGAGGTATACATGGATGATTTCACAGTTTATGGAAACACATTTGAAGAAGCCTTAGCAAACTTGGAAAAAGTTTTAAAGAGATGTCAAGAAGCAAATCTTTCACTTAGTCATGAGAAATGTTTCATGATGTTTACTGAAGGTATTGTTTTGGGGCATCACATTTTAGGGGATGGGATTAGAGTTGATGAGTCAAAAGTTGAAGTCATCTCTAACTTATCTATTCCAAGTTGTCAAAAAGATGTTAGGAGTTTTCTAGGATTTACAGGATATTATCGGAGATTTATAGAAAACTTCACCAAGATAGCATCTCCACTCTTCAAATTACTTACCAAAGATTGTGAATTCAAATGGACTTATGATTGCCAGTTAGCCTTTGAGACCCTAAAAACAAAAATTTCTGAAGCACCTATATTAAGGGGACCTAACTGGAAGTTACCTTTTCATATCTCAACAGATGCCTCTGATACAGCTCTAGGAGCAGTATTGGGACAAAAAGACTTGATTCCTTATGCCATCTACTATACCAGTAAAAATTTGACTCCTGCAGAGTTAAACTATACTGTAATTGAAAAGGAGTTTTTAGCTGTTGCTCATGCCATAAACAAATTCAGACACTATATAACAGGCTATGAAACTTTTGTTCACACTGATCATTCTGCAATTAGATACTTAATGAACAAATCAATTACTAATGGCAGAGTCATAAGATGGTTATTGCTTTTACAAGAATTCAACATTGCCATTCTAGATAGGCCTGGAAAACAAAACACAGTAGCTGATTTCCTATCTAGACTCCAAAACATCAAAGATGACACTCCAGTTGAAGATCAATTTCCTGATGAATATCTTTTTGCAATTTCTACTCAAACTCCTTGGTTTGCTGACATTGTTAATTATTTAGTTTCAGGAAAATTTCCTTCAATAATGAATGCAAGAGATAAAAGAAAAATCATTTATGACAGTGCAAAATATTCATGGGTTGCTAATGAGTTGTACAAGACAGGTCCAGATTTGATCATTAGGAGATGTGTTCGGGAAGATGAGATGCCCGAGATTCTCAAAGCATGTCATGATGAACCTTGTGGCGGACACTTTGCTGATAAGAGGACAGCCTATAAGATCCTTCATTTAGGATATTATTGGCCATCCTTGTTTAAATATGCTAAAGAGTATGTCAAAAGGTGTGACAGTTGCCAAAGGGTAGGGAAACCTTCTCCTTCATGTGAGATGCCATTACAACCTCAGGTACATATTGAACCTTTTGAAAAATGGGCTTTGGATTTTGTAGGACCTATTAGTCCTCCATCAAGACAAAAGAGATATATATTAGTTTGCACTGATTATGTTACCAAATGGGTAGAGGCCAAGCCATTACTTTTGCTAATGAATCATCTGTAGTTAATTTTCTTTTTGAGGATATTTTTACTCGTTTTGGTGTCCCAAGGGAAATTGTTACAGATCAAGGAGCTCAATTTACATCAAGGCTAGTGGAGCAAATGATGGAGAGGTACAAAATCAAGCATAGAAAATCTACTCCTTATCATCCACAAGAAAATGGTCAAGTGGAATCTACTAATAAGGTCATTGAAGGAATCCTAACAAAGACTGTTCATTTACATAGAAGAGATTGGGTAGATAGGCTTCCTGAAGCCTTGTGGGCCTATAGAACTACATGGAGAAACACAACAGGTCATACTCCTTATGAACTTTTTTATGGAAAGCAAGTTTTTTTTCCCATAGAGTTCCAAATTCAAACTTTCAAAATGGCAGTTCAGCTAGGACTTGATTTAACGGAGACACAAAAGCATAGATTGGAGCAGATTAATGAATTGGATGAGATCAGACAAGATGCAGTTCAGAAAACAAGTCTAGTCCAATATCAAAGGACTAGATGGCATGACAAGTACATCAAAGAGAATAAATTCAAAGAATGTGACTCGACTCTCTTGTTTGATTCAAAATTCAAGGATTTTCAAGGTAAATTTCAAACACATTGGCTTGGGCCATATGAAATTGTTGAAATTTTTGACAATGGGGCAGTAAAAATCAGGACAATAGGTGAAGAAGAGGTCACTTTTCTTGTGAATGGTCATAGATTGAAGTTGTATCACAAACCACTCTCAAGAGAAGAATTTTTCAAGAAGTTCCAGGAAAACAGTGATGTGAAGTTAATGAAGAAGAATCTTTCTTCTTCATCAACTTGATTAAATTTTCTGAAGCATTTCTTTAAAAAAATAAAAATAAATAAATAAAGTATAAACATGAAAACCAATCATTGATTGGCATGTTTATACAGAAAAGATAGGGTGAAAATCAGAGTCTTTCTGACACTCTAACTTTTCCATTTTGTTTTTGCAAGCAGCTGTTACAAAATCATAAGTTCAGATCCATTGCACTTATGATCCATCTCATTTCATTTCATTCCATTCACTTATCCATCCATACTCTATTTCATTCATTCATTCATACTTCACTTCATTCCATATTTCATTCATCTCATTCCATACTTCATCCACCTCATTTCCATATCAAAATTTAAAGTTTGATGTTTTTCTGCAAAATGAATAACACATGTCATGGATTGCAGGCCATTTCCTATATTCTTCCACTCCATTTCATAAATTGAATCCATCCCATTCCATCATTCACTTCATACATATCCCATTATATCATGTTTCATCATCCATCTTCACTCATGCCATATAACATTTCACTCATATTCCCAACCACTTCATTCCATGATTAAAATTCTCTACAGGCACATTCTGCAGCTAAACAGACATTCTGCAGCTGATCAGACTTTCCGCAGCCAGACAGTCATTCCGCAGCTACAGATCCTGAAGGCACTAATCAGCAGACATTTGAATTGCAACAAGATGATCCTATATATCCATGAACAAGTAAAATCAAGAAGGATTATGAAGACTTTTCCAAAGGAGAACAAAGTATACAAAGAACACAAAAAGCGGATGAAAAACAAGGTAACAAGTTTTGATTATAATGGCATTTCATAAAAACTTTAGTATAGTCTAGTTATGAATCATTCGAAAAGTTGTTTTGATTATTTTTATTGATCATGCCAAATATACCCTCCACAAACTTTGGATAAAAATATTTCAATTCAAATTCTATACCCGAACATCATTTAAGCGGTTAAAAGGCTGAAGGGTTTGATTTTCTTACGTCACCCAGCCAAATCATTTAATGATGATTTTTGAATCCGTTGTAAAAATCTCCGCAGTATTTTCACTCATTGATTTGTTTTCCTCACCTCACTTCATTAACTCGTTCCGTAACCACTTCCTATTACTCCATTCCGTAGCCAGCCCTTCATCATTTCATTCCGCAAAATAGAGGTATCTCTATCACTGTGAGCAGAGGTATATCAGTTTGAAATTTGAAGCCACTATCACCGTGAAGCAGAGGTATATCAGTTTGGAATTTGAAGCCATTGTCACCGTGAGCAGAGGTATATCAGTTTGAAGATTGAAGCACTAATACAGTGAAGCAGAGGAATATCAGTTTGAGGGTTGAAGTCATTGTCTCCGTGAGCAGAAAGAGTACTAATCTGAAGATTGAAGAAGAAATTATGGGCCTTATTGTAAGAACTGAACCAGTGGGCACAAAATACCTGAAAGGATACCCTCAAAGCATAGAAATGTTGCAACAGGCAGGATGGCTACAATTTCTTGAGAAATTTAATGGCTTCCACAAAGAAGTTACTAAAACATTTGCAAGGTCATTCAAAGGAGCCGAGGTTGAAGTGGGAGATGTTAAATTCACTGACACAGAGGTTTTTGTTGCAGAAGAAACAGGATTTCTTAGACATGGAGAAAGATGGTTTAAAAACAGAGAATTCCATAATGAATCATGGAAGCAAATCCTAAAATCACTAGGTATGGATGTCACTGTTTTTAAAAAGGGAATTCCAAGTTCTGCATTAAAAAATAAATGGAAAAATATACTGCTTATTCTACAAAAATTTATCACTTGTGACGGTAGATATGGCACATTTTATGTTTACCATATTAGATTGATAATGCATTTTCTGGAGGAAGAGCTAAATTTGCCCTATTTCTTGCTTCAAAGTTTGAAAAATATGGCTTTTAGTGTTCAAAGGAGAGTCCAATTCCTAGAGACAACTCTATACCATCATGGCTTGGTTAAGATTTTAATTGAACACCATTTAGCCAAAACAAAATATACTTGGGATAATTTCTTGGTAAGAAATCACTTTGAGGAACCAAAAGAGCCTTCACCTAAACATCAGCCTACAAGGAGAAGCAGAAAATGGAGAGCCTCTAAAATTGAAATTGACAAAATAGTACAGGAAAGTAGTGAAGAAATAATCTCTGAGAAGTTGACTCAGATTAAGAGACAACTTAAGAAAGAGAGGGTAATCAGAAAATCTGCCACAGAAAAAGGAGAGGGATCATCCCAGCCAAGAAGAAGCCATAGACTCAGGGGGAAACTAAGGAAAACACAGATCAAACAAACAGGGGTGATAAACATAGAAGATGAGGAAACATCTATTGAAGAAGATGTTGAACAAGATTTTAATGAAGAAATCCCTGAAATTGACCCTGCACAGCAAGAAGTTTATGACTATGTTGAAACATTGGAAAGGAAAGCTTCAGAGAGTAGAGATAGAACACCTAGTCCTCCACTGTCTGAAATAGATGTGTTAAGAAGAGATAGGTATGAGCTGGAAGTACTTAATAGACATATCAGAACTGAGAATGATATTCTCAAGGAACAAGTCAAACTCAAAACCAGTATGAACTCAACCTTATCTCTACAAATGGACAAAGTGGCAAAGGCTAATGAAAAGTTGAAAAAGAGGAACAAGAAACTAATCAGGGCAGTTACCAACCTAAGGTTCAAACTAGTCATCAGGAAGCCCAGAAGACCTTTAACTTCCAGGCAAAGAAGAAGAAGAGGGTTAGATGTTCTTGCAGAAGTCTCTGAGTTTATGGAATAAGTTGCATGAGGAAATGCAAGAAGTCAGCAGTGGGGGTATGTTGAGCCCCAAGATTTTTCTTTCTTTCATCTTACTTCACCCCATTTTCCTTTTTCCATTGTTATCCCAGGCCCAATTGATCAATGAAATTAGTTAAAATTACTTTTAGAATGATTAACATGGCTAACTTGCTAAGTTTTGTGATTTTGTCATTGTAATGCAAATTAGCTACAGAATGCAGACATTCCGTAGCTAACCGTCAATTCTGCAGCTGTCTTCACTTTCAAGTATGTTCCAGGTGTCTTCTTAGGAAAAGCCACACATGGGTATATTCCACATCATGTCCTCATCGTTCGTTGCTCACCATGAAGAATGAACCGAATTCTGGACGTGGTTTTGGTACGTGGGAACTCATTCAAGGAGGCAGACTTCTAATAGGACTAGGATAGTCCAGATGTCCTTTGTCCCTTTACGCTGCCATATTTAGAGTCATAGTACGATTTTGATAAGGAAAGACAATGATCCTCGTATTGATGCAAGTTCTGTTATGTAGATTTGTTATAAAAGCACTCGAGAAACTGAGAGACAAGCTCTAGATTTTGCTTAGATTTCATGTATTGACTGATATATTTCTGAAGACCGAGAATACTTTGTTTCAAGTTATTTTCCTTTAATGAAGAAGACAACATTGCTTTGAACGCGTTGAGTTGATTTTGAGTTAGATTCCGTCTGGTGGTAGAGGGCCCCTGCCTCCTGCACGGCTTTACTTTCGTAAATTAGATAAGTATCTTAGTTGTTTTCACGTTTTTGAAGTTTGAGTTCATAGTTAATTTCATTAGCCACTATAGCTATACTTGTTCTAAGAAACTCTTCCAAAAGATCATGATAATGAATGGGAAATGGCTGTAGTGTTGTAGGATTTATTTGTAATTTCTTTTGTTCATTATCACAGTTGAACTTATTCTAGTAAACTCTTCCAAAAAATCCTTATGATGTCGAAGGCATGACTGTGATACTAAATGTTTCAGTTGTTTGTTTACACTAAGTAGCATAGCTGATCTTACTCTTAAAATGCTCTTCCAAAATATCATAATGATGGGTAGGAGATAGCTGTGATGTCTTAGTTTTTTTTTAAATTTCTTTCAGTCTTTATGTTTGCATTTGCACTGAATTGTACAGCCAGGATTGTTCTAGCAAGCTCTTCCAAAACACCATTCATGATGGACAAAATAGGCTGTAGAATCCCATAGATTAATTGCATGATAACTTAGTTAGGGTACTCCGGAGTCAAATTGCATTCAATTCATGCTCTGTTATTTCGTTTTAAGTTTGACAAAATAGGCTGTAGAATCCCATAGATTAATTGCATGATAACTTAGTTAGGGTACTCCGGAGTCAAATTGCATTCAATTCATGCTCTGTTATTTCGTTTTAAGTTTGATAATGGCTTGTTAGTTCAACACTGTTTATTGTAGACTAGTGGCACCTTAGTTCAGTTTTAGCTTAGCTCATTGTATTTACATTCCACATTTAGTTGTCATCCATTGCATATTAGATTACATTAGTTGTTAAACTTAAACAGTACGGCCTTCATTATTTACAAAACCTTCTTTTGTTCCAAATCTATAATTGACTCATAACCATCTGGACAGAAGACAGTATCATCCCAAGGCCTGAAGTACTTTTGCAACCTCTTTATCATCTCACCAACAAACCTTTCCTCAAAAGACTATTCTAAAAATCTATAACCTTTGAGTGAAGTTTAGTGGTGTTAAACTAAGTTGCAGAATAGAGTTAGGAGCTAGTCTTAGAGTAGAGATCTTATGATGTTATCAATATTCTTCTCCAAATATGCTTCAACAAACCTTTAATCATGGATAAGATGTTGTATCATTATAAGCTGATTGTTTAATTGTTTAGTCAGGAGAATTTGTATACTTAGCTGCCCATTTCTCAAGCTCTTCCAAAATACCTTTAATGAAAGAATTGGACAAGTTAAGTTTATGTTTTTGATTCATTTTCTTGAAGTCATTATCAAGCTTTGTATTCTGCTTAGTCATAGTTTAGGTTTTATTCTGTTTCAGTATTTACATTTGCATTTGTCATTTGTCATCAATAAATTAGGCTTCACTCTGTTTTTGACCAGTAGCTTCCTTTCACTAGAATTTAGTTCTTTTCCTTGTGAACATAAAACCATCAAAAGACCAAAAACATCATAAAACACTAAACACAACGCATTAAGAAACAAACACTTAGGCACATACAGTGCACTTCACTTCAGCAGTTTACCAAACCTGGTTGACAATTAAATGAACTCAATTTAGGAGACTAAGTTGAGCACAAACAGATGGTCCAGATGCAATCGAAGGCATGCGATCAGCGGGGGAAGAACTTTGAATGGCGCCAATGCGATTTAGCACTAGCCGTCGATATGAGGATCAGATCAACGGTGGGGAGTGAATCGGAGGGGTTCAAAAGGCGGAGGAAGGGTTTATGATCGGAGCAACTGAGGGCCATCGGATCGGGGAAACGGGGAGGAGATCAACGGCTCACGACTAATCGGGAGATCGCCAATCGGGGAGGGGAAAATACAATATGGAATGTGCCCTTTGAATTTTTCTGATGCGATACTGTGTGACTCGTTTATCATTTCAGATCAATGATGGATATTGTTTCAAAACATGCACCGACAGAAAACCCCTTAATAATTTAGAAAAACCCAAAATTTTATAAAATGCAAAGGTTTTTATGGCTCGGGGTGGATTATACGTATGTGGGTTAGCGCCCGATTATGGGGCCTATGGATACATGGAAAACAAAGGCCCAGGGTTTAAAATGTATAAGGGCCAATCAGATCGGAGGCATAATCTACCCATTTGGAAATGTCTCTGATGCGATTAGCGCTTTGGGACATTAACTCTTGGTCCCGGGCGTAGGTTTATATGAAGAGAAATAGAGGGCGGGGGTTTATACAACGCGGCTCAATCACATCATAATAATGGCGCGGGGCTTTTTAAACTACCCATTTTCATTAAAAAACATTGCTCCAGCGGGTTTAGACCAAAACTTAGGAAAAAGTGGGTTTTATGTTTTACAAAGGAAAATACGCGTCGGAGATGGGTTTATTCACAAGTTTTAAGCACCAGATGTGGGCCCAAGGGTTATATGAAGCAGTGATTAGATCGGGGCTATGTAATAAAGGGCCAATCGCATCGGAGATCTTAATAAAGCAAAAAGACTTACGCATTGTGCTTTGTTCCGATGTGATAAGTGCTTGGGACCATTAGCGCTCGGTTCCAGCACTAAGGCATATGTGGGGAAGTGGTTAGGACCCAACCCAAAGGGGCTTAAGCCTATAGTCAAAATACTTATTTTTTATGAAATTTCTCACAGTTTTTGATGGATTTGGGGGTTTCGGAAAAGTTTTAAAATGAGTTTTAAACTCTGTAAAGAGGACTTTATGAAGGGGAAATGGGAAAAAATGGAAAACAGAGTAATTTCATAGGGAATGGTGGGGTAAAAATGAAGGTTAGTTTGAAGTGGAATGAAGGAAAAAATGGTGTTTTACAGCAGTATTTTCTCTATGAAATCAGCAGAATTTTAGAGCTTAAAATGGAAACAGCAGTGAAGATTTGAACAAAGGGCATGATGTCTTCATGAGTCTTCAAGAGATAAAATTTTTAGAAATAAAACTTGTTTCTTGAAGGCTCCAAAAATGATTTAGCCACCTTTTTATATAACAAATTTTATAGGTGGCTAACAGTGGCTTCACTTGAGGATGGTGCCTTCTTGAAGGCAACAAGAACTTCAGACTTGCATTCTCTGGGAGGCTGATCAGTGCCTTATCCATTGGGCTGCAACTTTCTTACTTGGATGATCTTCTTTTGTTCTGAAAACATGTTATCAGCCATAAAAAACAATGGATCTTCATCAACACAAGCTTTCTACCTACCCAATCCTACTGATCTAACATTTTTTCTTCTTTAGAGTGCACTTGGATTGGCAAACTCTTTTTACAGCAATTTATTCTTTTGAAAGCATAAAACTAATCTAATTCTACTCCTTATTTCTCCATGAACTCAGATTAAATATTTTAGTTCATCTGATTCTCTACCTAATCTACTAATCTGTTAGGATTAAACAGTCGAACCGATTTTATTCACTAATTTCTAAAACATAAATTTAAAAGCATTCGAGTTAGGATTGAATAGTCTAACTTGATGCTGATCTATGGCATAAAAAACAAGTTGCACATAGATATTTATTTTACGGAAATTTAAATCAAATGGAAGGCTTAAGATTTGAAAGTTCTAAGCACTTCCTTCATCTTTTTTTAGCCCTGTTTTGAATTTTGTTTGAGTTATTCTTTCCTTAAAATCTGGTTTAGATTTTGAGCTAATTAGAACCAGTTATACCTCTGTTTTGACTCAAAAATAAACAAATTTGAGCCATCTCTCTTTTGAAAACTAAGGTTTGGGTTTTAAGCTTGTTTGAACCTTTAATTTCTAGCCTAATCTACCTACTGATAAGCCAAGATTAAGTTGTTTGGCAAATCAAATTCACTAACCTATCAGCAGTCAATTTAAAGCTAATTAGTCATGATTAGGTTGTATGACTAATTAGAAGCGTGTTCTTCAGGAGTGGCATTTAAGCTTGCACACTTTCAAATTTGTTTCTCTTTTTGGTATGGGGTTGTACCTTTATTGTTTTTACAATCTGCTCTCTTTTCTTTTTCTATTACTTTTTTTGTATTTTTGTTTTTCTAACTTTGAATGCAATGGTTAATAAAATATTTAAAATGAGAAAAAAGATAAAAAGGCTTTCAAAACATGATAGGATCAAGAGAAGTAATGTTTAAGCATACGGCCATTGACAGGACCTCCAAACAATTCTACTCCATTCAAATCTTGTAAGAAAAAGGCATTATTACCAACAGCTGAATGAATGAAGTAAGGGCCAAGCCATAAGTTGTCAAATTTTCCATGCTTGCCCTTGTCTTCTCTCCTTGAGTCCCACTTTAAAACTTTGTCCCAACATTTAAATTGCTGGCCTTTGTTCTTTTGTCAAAAAGCATTTTAATGTTGTCTTGCTTTTGTAATGCTTTGTTATAAACCTCCTCTCTGGTTTGCTGAAGGTGAATGGTATGATTTATTGTTCGGATCATGTCATTTTCTTCAGCCTGAACCTCTTGAATCAACTTCATAACTGGTACACCAAGGCTGGTAGTAAAAATTGCATTTGTACCATACACAAGCTGGTAGGGTGACATACCAATAGATTTCTTCAATGTCAATCTGTCAGCCCAAAGGGCATGAACAAGCTTTGTGTGCCAAGACTTCTTATTGTTTTCCAACAACTTCTTGATTATATTCACCAAAATTTTGTTTGAGGATTCTGCAAGTCCATTACCTTGAGGGTAATAGGCCATGGAATGACCCAATGTTATCTGATATTTGTGACAGAATTCAACCATCTTCTTGGATCCAAATGTTGCTGCATTATCAGTGATGATCTTGGTAGGACAGCCAAATCTAGAGAGAATATTAGTCTCCATGAATTTTATAATGACAAAATCATTGGCTTGCCTACAAGGGATGACTTCTATCCATTTAGTGAAGTAGTCTGTGGCAGTGATAATCCATCTATGCAGGGCAGAGGATGGTGGATGGATTTCTCCTATGAAGTCAAGTCTCCACTGTTGAAATGGAGCCTCAATAGTGATAAGATGCAGAGGTAAGGGGAGAAGCTTCCTTTTGCCTTCAAAAAGTTGGCACTTATGACAGGCAATGATCATCTTGTGTACATCAAGAAAAATAGTGGGCCAATAGTAACCAGCCCTTAAGATTTTGTTGGCTGTTGTCTTCCAGTATAGGTGGCCTCCACACTCTCCTTCATGGAACTGATGCTTAACCTTCTCTGCATCATACTCAGGCAAACATTTAAGCAATATCCCACTTGCATTTTTCCAATAAAAACATTTATCTATAATGCAATAGTTTACAGCTTTTAACTTTAGAAACCTTGCCTTCGTTTTTTTCAAACCAGGAGGTGTATTCAAATTAAGCAAAACATAAAGAATATCAGCATACCAAGAGGAATTCATAAAATGGTCTTCAACAATGGGAGTTGAAATTTCTTCTTGATCATCCAAAGCATTAATCATATTAATATCAAGAACTTCGAAATTCGATTCAGCCATTAATCTAGCTAGACCTTGGCCTTTGATGAGTTTAGTGGGCTTTATCTCTAAATAATATTCAAGAATAACAACTATCCACTTACCTCTCTTACCATCTAGGTCCTGTGTTAGAATGTCTTTTACAACTAAATTTGGGACAAAGGCAATGATGTGGGAATGCAAGATGTATACCCTGAAGTCTTTTAAAGCCTTAACCAAAGCAAAAGCTTGCTTTTCCATAATGTTATACTTCAAAGGGGCATCCCTCAAAGCCTTGATAAAGAATGCAATAGGCTGCTCTTGTCCTTGTGGATTTTTCTGTAAAAGGACAACAGCTATTGTATGTTCTGATGCAAATGAAAAAACATAAAAATATTTTGAAAAAACAGGACTTATTAGAACCGGTGTTTTGGTTAATGCTTGTTTCACCAGCTCAAAGGACTTCTTTTCTTCCAAGGTCCATTTTACCCCTTGCTCCTTTTTTATCATGTTTGTTATATTCCTAAGGAGCTCAGCCAAGTTGGGGATGAACCTTCTCAAGAAATTAATCTTTCCAACGAAAGATTGCAATTCCTTGATGTTTCGAGGATGAGAGATTTGCAATATGGCCTCAATCCTCTTTGGATCTATCTTAATACCCTCTTCTGAAATAATGTGCCCAAGAATTTTACCTTCTTGGAGACCGAAAAGTGTCTTCTTAGGGTTTAAAGATATGTCAAACTTCCTGCATCTCTCGAAGACTTTTCTTAAATGTGCTAAGTGCTCTTCATCTGTCTTCGAAAAAATAGTGACATCATCAAGGTATATAATGATGAAGTAGCCCAATTCTTCCGAGAATGCTATGCCATGGCTCTTTGGAATGTTGCACCAGCATTCATTAGACCAAAGGGCATTTTCACATACATGAAAGTGCCCCAAGGTGTAGTGAAAGTTGTCTTTAATTGATCATCAGGGTGAACTAAAATCAGATTATACCCTGAGTAGCCATCCAGCAAAGAAATTCTTTTTGAACCAACTACCCTTTCTAAAATATGATCCATCTTAGGTCAAGGGTATTTGTATTTTAATGACACTTTGTTTAAGTCTCTAAAGTCTATACAAAGCCTAATATCTCCTGTTTTCTTCCTAACTGACACCAGATTAGACACCCACTCAGAATATCTAATAGGGACAATAATACCAGCTTCATACATTTTCTTGATCTCCTTCTCAACCAAAGGTAACTGAACAAGGTTTATTCTGTGTATTCTCTATTTGAATGGCTTTTGGTTTTCCTTGAGAGGGATTTTGTGCTGAATTATTTCAGTGTCATAGGATTTCAGATCTTCGTAACTCCACACAAAAACATCAGAAAATTATTTAAACAGCTATATGTATTTGAGTTTAATGTGAGCTGGTAAAGTCTTAGACAGTTTGATCATCATTGGTTTCTATTTACTGCCTATATTACACTCTTCCACTTCAGTCTCTACAGGCTCTAGCTTTGGCTTCTTGGCCACATCGTTAAAATAAAACAACTTTTCTAAAGGGGCCAGACCCTTTGGCAAGCTCTGATCTTTAGACTGCAGGGTTTCTAAATCCTTTTTTTCTGACTCTGCAGTAACTTCTATTTTATTTTAAAGTTTGGTGGATGATAGATTAAAATTAGAAAGCTCAGGATACTTTTCTTCTTCACCAAGAAAATTTTCTTCACTATTGCAGTCCATTTCATAGTCTGAATCCAAACTGTGTAGTTCAAATTCATTTCTGAATTGCATGAAGTCTTCTATTTGTTTGTCTTCGTCGAACACTTGCCAATATTTTTCATTATCAGGAACGGTTGCTCTGAATTTAATCTGAGTTGTGCATTCTTTGGTTTCGTATGGTGTTAATCATGTTCTAGCCGCGAAAGCTAAGCTGTGGGCAACGATATTTCTTTTTCTTGGGACAGAAATTAACTGGGACTCCTCAAAAGTTTTCAGAAGGTCCATGACATCATTTTGATAAGCCCTAAGTCTTGGGTGATTTGTGTTGTATTCCTCGTTGACTTGCCTAATGATTAGTTCTGAATCCCCATACACTTTAATTCTTTTGGCTCCTAACTTTTTCAACAAATGTAAGCCTAAAAGCAAGGATTCATATTCCGCTATATTATTCGAACGCTGGAAGTTTAATCTATAGGAAATTCTTTATGTGTGGTTGTTTTCAGTGTTACAAAACTAGACACCCGCACCAGCATTGCTTCTAGTGCACGACCCATCAAAGTACATACTCCATAGAGGACTAGTTTCAAGCTTTTTTGTTTGATTACTGTCCTCGTCAACAAGGGTGCTTTCGGATCGTTCTTGAATATCAGCACTTAGTTGAATTTATTTTAACTCCTCAGGTTTTTCACTGCGTTGAGGGTTACTTTCTTGACTGTCATAGTTTAAAAGCAATGGATGCACAATTTGTAGCTCAAGACCCAGGTTTGGTTTGCTGTGGTTTAAAGGTTCAGTAAATTGTTTTGATAGTTTTGTGGTGTTTACCTCATCCTCTCTATTGGCCATCAGTTTAGTTAAAGTCACCTGTTCAGTGAATTTTTCATCGTTAAATAGGATAAATGAATCAAGGCCTGTATTTACAGAATACAGAGGGGAATTTTGGGGTCTGTCTTGACTAGTCACCATATACTGCATATGGGACTCCTTGTAAAGTTTTATTGTCTGATTAAATACAGGAATGGTCGCATAGGTCATGTCCATATGCATATTCCCTTGTAACTTAGCCCCCCAAGACCTTGATAATAGTATTCCATACTTCAGGGGAACGTCAGCCACAACAATGTCCATGACCAAAGATTTGGCTGGAATATGAGCTAAGTTAACGCAGAGGTCTTTGATTAATCCTAAACATTTTACTCTGCTTGAGTCAAAGGAGTAAAGGTCTTAATAAGTTCTGGTGATTTCTAGACCCAGGCTCTCCATTATAGCTTTGGGCATTAAATTATGAGAGGCCCCAGAATCGTGCATAGCGTTGTGCAAAATTTTGTCATGAACGTTTAGACTTACATAAAAGGGAGGAACAAGTCCCTCTTGATATCTACCTTCAATATTTGGACCAAAAATAAGCTCAGGCTGGTCATCATTAAGTTTGACTGTATCATTATTCTCTTTTATGTTAAAAACCTTTAAATTTTGAGATCTATATACATTCTGGGCAACTAACTCGATGAGGGGAACAAATATTTTAATTTTTGAAATTTCTTGCTCCAAACTGAAAGGAATTTGATTTTTCGAACTACTTGTCTCAGCCTTATTAACTGCCGCTCTGTCAACAAAATCTATCTGCTGATTTTTTCTATTTACATTTGACAAAATTGCTTTAACAGGAGTATTAGCTGAGGTGCTAACACTACTAAGGTCTGCACTCTTTTTTTTATTATTTTGAGTGCCTTTCTCTTTACCTTTATTATAATTTCCAGCCACTATTTTTTCCTTTTGTTTTACAACTTTAGATTTGTTTACAGTGCTATTTTGTGAAGATTTGTTAGAGGTTTTAGTTTTTTGAGTTTCTTGATTGGTTTTACTTCGAAGGTCATACTCTTTTTAAGACTCTATGATGAAATTCTCCATGTCTTGATAATAGCTTTCATCCTTATCTCTTTTGTCATCATAGGGTGTGTAAAGACCTTGTTTTCTATCATAATAAGCCTCAAAATCATCATTATCCACTCCCGGCATGTTGATATCATCTTCCTCTGTTTGCTCATCTGTTTCCTCAACCTCACTCACATAGTTTTGATGAAAGGGAGGAGTGATATGTTGATCATCTTCCCTAGGTCTGTTTTGAGGCTAGTTCCTTCTAAAATTCTGATTCTGGTTTTGGTTTCTGTTTTGAGGAGCAGTTTGGTTTTGACTTGCTTGTGCTCTCTAAAGGATGCTCATTTTCTTCATCATCTCCTCCATCATTCTTTCCATCTTTGAGCTGGAAGTAGAAGGTGTGGATTCCTCCCTAAAGGATACTCTCTTCTCATTTTTCATTCTTGCTCTTTTCTCCATTAAATTAACTTCCACAGCAAGAGCCCCTTTTTGCATATCTTCAAGAGTTAAAGGGTCTTTCTCTCTCAGCTGATAGGTCATCTCAGGGTCAAACCCTTCAGGAAAATTGTTTAGAGCTAAGCCTTGTGGAGGTTTTAGATCTAGGGGAAGTGCATTATACAAACTGTTAAATCTGGTACAATAAGCTTGTACACTTTCCCCAGTGTTTCTGTGGAGGTTCTTGTAGTCGGAAAGTATTTGGAGAGGATTCTTCTTCACTTCCCATTTGTTTAAGAATGTCTGATGGAAGGCTTGGAGATCATTTATACTGTGGGGGGTAAGCCTTTAAACCATTTTCTTACTTCTCCCCCCAAACTCTGAGCAAATAGTCTTAGTTTGACAGATTCATCATCAATTTCATTTCTATAAACGTAGTCATTCATTTTATCCACATGTTGTGATGCAGTTGTAGCATTACTGGCATCATACAATGGTATTTTGGACTAATAGTCCTGTGGAAGATTGACTAAGGGTACAGGAAGTACTAAGGGAGCATACCATGCTGCCATGATATGTGGTGGGGGTGGATTTACGAGAGGTGTATTAACAAGAGGGAAAGTGGGTTGGAGTGGATTGGTTTGGATAGTGGATGTAGGATGAACAAATGTGGAAGGACCAAGAATAGATTGCTGAGCTGATCTTGGATAAGAGACACCTAAATTATGAAGGAAATGTAAATCAGGCGGTGTTGTTTCTCTACTACCAGGATGTTCACTTGTTTCTGGTGATGAAAGTGAAGACTCAGAGTCTATCTGAATTATATCATCAAGTGGCCTATTTCTAAATGGATTTACTAAGTCAACTTGTGATTTTTGTAGAACTGAATTAGCTCTCAAGGGTGATCTGAAAATAGTTGAAAATTCAATATTAGGAGACTTCCTAAGGATACTTTCCGGGTTATCAACTATCTCAGGTGGGTTTGGGTCAGGGTAGGCTCTAGTATGAATCTTCCTAGGAGCCACTATGTTGTGTTTTTCAGACCCTACTAAACAAGAAAATTTCAACCAAATATGACAGTATTTAAGAGGTTAACTGATTTGTTTTACA
Organism: Pinus albicaulis; assembly: GCA_034641835.2. Classification (NCBI taxonomy): domain Eukaryota; kingdom Viridiplantae; phylum Streptophyta; class Pinopsida; order Pinales; family Pinaceae; genus Pinus; species Pinus albicaulis. The sequence continues at coordinate 394,764,228 of CM076581.1, forward strand.
CACATTTTAATCCTACAGTCCTCTAACTGAGTTTAAATGATGTTACAAAGATTATGGGTCTTCCCAGTGGAGTCTTAAGGTCTGTTTAGGATTGTGGAGTCGCCAAGTGGAAGTTTTTAGCTCTTTTGGAGGTAAAAGGTTTTATGGTCCACCACCATGTTTATTGAATACCAATCTGAAATGTTTTTGGGTTTTCTGAGTTATTTTTCAGTCCTATTGGTTCTTAAGAGTGTCCTAAATCTGTTTCAAAACTTAGCTATGGTTATGAGACAAAGACAGTCCACTCTTATGGCTAAGCCAGCTCATCCTACAAGGTTAGATAAACTTTTATGAGAATCCTAGGGTCTGCCTAGTTTGTCACTGATTCAAACAAGTTTTACCACAATTACCATTACTTGGTAGTGCTTGAAAAGGGTTGCTTGTACTCACAAGGTTTTATGACGTGTTTTAAGGGAACCTAAGATGAAAATTTGACTCAAGTCCCCAGTTGAGTCGCCAGAAGATGTTAGCTCCCTGTAATTAGCAAGATTGGAAAATTCCAACTGCAGAGAGAACACTATTTCAACCACTTTGGGATTCTAGGATCTAGCCCTCTTGAATCCAGAGAGGGATCTCTCCAATAAGTGCAAATATGGATTTATCTTTAAAAACTTTTGGGTAATGATATTAGGCTAGTTATGAAGTCCAAGGGTTTTTTTTTTGTTTTGGATGGTTCAGCATGATTATTATTTGAGTGGAAAGTTCTAAAATGGAAATATTTTCAAAGGTGTGAAGTTGCAAGTAATCAGAACAAGCTTTGGCTAAAAAGATAGATATAACGCTGGTTTTTATTCCATTGGGCTATGGAGTCATAATAGGGTTTAATTGAAACAACAAGGTTCAAGAGTGGTCCATGGGGCAAGTCATCTATGTCTAAGGATCTCTTTAAAGTTGATTTTATGGAATGAAGTGATATAACAAGAAGGGGAATTTAAACAAATGAAGAAAAAAGAGCAGCCTAAGATCAGGTAAGTACTTTGAAACTATCCTGCTTTTGGCATACACTTAAGAAAGACATAAAAGTAATATAAGATCTGGTAAGTACTTTGAAACTAGCCAGCTTTTGATGCACTTTCAATAGAAAACATTTCGAACACAAGGGAAACACCTATGATAACGAAGAATATTCTAAGATCAAGTAAGGACTTTTAACCTAGCCTGATTTCAACACACTCTTAGGGAAACTTTCAGACAGTCTTTGGGGATAAAACTAAAGGACAGGGCTCACCATAACTTCCTTAGTTCATCTCTACTTAACATAAACTGAAAATAACATTCAGGAACAACATTTATCCTAGACAGTAGGACGAGGGAACACCAGCATTCCTCACTTCTTAAACTGAATTAAATCATTCCTAAACAACACAATTTGGAAGAAAAAATATAGATAAATCTTATCAGTCAAAGAAGGGTACTAATATACAGTAAATCCTAACTCTATGCTTGTTGTTCTTTATAAGAGAAGATGGAGAAAGTGAAAACAGAAATAAAATAACGATTTACAATAAGAAAAAACATCACCGTTGACATAGACCAGGATCCCATAAATCAGCTTGTATTGATGCTTCAAACCAGTTACAATCTTCAATTCCAATGTTTCAGTTCAGCAATGATCTTCACTTCTCAGCCTAACTATTCTATCACAAACAAAGCTTCAAGAGCCTTTGAAAACTATTTACAGGTAAAAGTTTCGAGCACAAGTATATTTCAAAGTTCTATAACCAACCTTTTCTCATCTTCTACAGACGTATTTATAGAAGAAATGAGGAGGTGGGAGAGGATTAAAAGATCTCCCAGGTCAATTAATACAAACTTAATACTTCTCAGCCTTTGAGGGGCTCGATGGAGAAGTTTACAGATGTTTTTTTCTGTATTAATTGTTTTACATTTAAGAATTAAGCTCGGTGGGAGATTTTGTTGACCTTAAGGCTCTGTTTCATGTTGTAATAACTCTACTGATATTTTTTGCATTAAGTTCGTTTGGCTGAATTAACTTTTCGACTCCGCTGAGGCTAATATATTATTTTCTGATCATAATTTGGCCTCTGTTGAATGCTTTGAGGCTACAAGTAGAAATGGGGAGCTGGGAGGAATCAATTTGCCTCTGATGTGGTGGTGGAGGCTCTTTCTGACTGATAAAACTTTGATTTGTCTTTAATTGTGTTTTAATTCGGAGGATTAGGCTTTTGATTCTCGATCTTAACCGTAATCCTCCAAAACTGCAAAAACAGCCTTGAATCCTTCATTTCTGCTGATTTAATCTTCAACACTAATACTCTTTAGCTTTGATTTAAATGTCTATGTCTTCTTGATGTGCAGGTGTCGCAAAGGGTCCATATGGCATCAATGCTCGTGAAGCATCGACGAAACATGGAGGTGAACCCTGTGAATGGATATTTCTTAAATAAACAAAGCCTAGAGGATCGTCATCCTTGGATTTATCATTTATTTCAAAATATTTTAAATTCATTTGAACCTGCAAAAAACACACAACTATTATGAATCCTGCGTTATTTGGTAAAACTGCTTCAGAGATTTCAGGGAGGAGTGAGGCCTTTGGATGACAGCATCCAATGGTGGAGATTTTCACGCGGTGGTCAAAAGGAGAGCGGTGGGAGATTTTAAGTCAGAACCATTGATCTATGATTGACCAAGAAGATCAACGGTCGAGATTAGCAGTGAATTAATAATGTGAAGGGGTCACATTATTTTGAAAATAGAAGAAAATGCGAAGAAATAAGGTTAAAATCCCTTTAGAGGAGGAAAATGAAAAGGAAAGAAGATTGGGGTTGATGGATAATCATGGGCCGTCGGATGAGATCGGCCCCACAAGATCAACGGTGGAGGATGGTATACAAAGACCCTTTTAGAAAAGGTGGAGGGCAATAATATGAAGTGAGATTAAATTTGGGCCGTTGATCTGCAGATATCAATGGCGGGCAAAGCGCATGATAAAACATAATAGAAATGGGAAAAGTGGTTTTGGAAGTGAAAACCATGGGTTTCGCATAGAGAAAAGGCGGATAGGTGGTTTTGCCTTTTGGAACGTGATATGCGTCATGAGGTGACACGTGGCATCAGAATACCGCCCATTTCGCGTAGCCTTTGGGAAATTAACATTCGCACTTAAATTTACGCGAAAATGTGCGTCGACCGTTGGATCTTGGGTCTCAGATCCGATGATGGAGGACGAGCGTGATATCGGATAGATGCATGAGCGGAAGCAGGGGGAGCAGTTTCAATATGGACTATTGGATCAAGGATCCGAAAGTATAGGTGTTGTAGTGACATTCAAGGTCCGTCACCAATAATAATTTATAGTGACGAATAGTGACCATCACCATTTCATATGAACAATGGTGACGGACAATAGCCTCCATCACCAAAAAATTGAACGTCACCAAAGGTGGCGTCGCCGAAAGTATAGGTGTTGTGGTGACATTCAAAATCCGTCACCAATAATGATTTATAGTGATGGATAGTGACCGTCACCATTTCATATGGGCAATGGTGACGGACAATAGCCTCCGTCACCAATAAACTGAATGTCACTAAAGGTGGCATCACCGAAAGTATGTGTTGTGGTGACATTCAAGGTCCGTCACGAATATTGATTATAATGATGGATAGTGACCGTCACCATTTCATATGAACAACAACGATTTTTTGTGATGGACCTTTCATGACCATCACTATTGGTGCATATATATGGCGACGTTCATTGACAATCACCATAAACTCATTGGTGACATCAAGGTCCGTCACGAATAATGACTATAATGACAAACAGTGACCCTCACCGTTTCATATCAACAACAACGATTTATGGTGACGGACCTTTAATGGTCGTCACTATTGATGCGTATATATGGTGGCGTTCGTTGACCGTCACCATTTCATATTTTGGTGAGGGTCGAAAAATGTCACCATAAGCTTATTGGTGATGGTCAAAAGAGCATCCGTCACCAAAAATTGATCTTCGTCATTCCCTATATATGAATATCAGGGCATGATGGAATCGAACCACCAACCTCCTGCTTGTAAAGCAGGTGCTCTTCCATTGAGCTAGCACCATTTAAAGAATTAGACTTTTAAAAATTATATCTTGAAACTTCATAGATTGTAAATTCTACAACTTTCAATAAATTAAAGTCTCGACAATCTTTTACTAAACAAAAAAAACACCATCGACATTGGAGGTCCCTACCTAATGGTTATGAAAGTTATGAAAAGTAGGTGAAGGGAAGAATTAGACTTTTAAAAATGATACATGGACTACTACCACAAGAATCCCCCAAGAGAGATCCAGTGGGAGAATCTCTTGAATTAGATTCAATGGAAAATGAAGGACTAGATGAAAGAGAAAGGCCTCAGCAGGATGGGGAATCCACCACCTCGAGTCAAGGAATAGAAGAGGTCCTCGGAAATTCTTACAACACTTTGAAATAGAGCTAAGGGTAGAATATCTACTTAAGATCTACTTATGAAGATTTCTTATGTAAAATAACTCAAATAGACAAGCAAATCCACAATTATAAAGTGATTATTTAGTATTTCAATCACTAATTTCAGGGCCAAAAACCTAAATAACCTAAAACACTCAAATATCCTAAAACAACGTGTGAAATAAGGACAAAGAAAAAAAGAATATGTTCTCGAACAATAATACAAAACAAAGACAAAGAGAATATGTTATAGAACAATAATACAAAACACATCCAACATTTTGAAGTATTTGACTTGTCTTGGTGAACATGCGTCCTTAGCAAATACAATGTAGCAATACCTTCCCCACAAAAGAGAAGACATGTCAAAATAGTATGTTTGACACAGACAATCATAAAGATGCCACAATAGCTACTCCATTCAACACATGCACAAGCAATACAACTTAGATGTTGATGGCAAAGTATGGGATAGAAACAAATATCCTAGATGCTAGTTGTCTCACAACAACTAATTTAGATTTTACATATTGGTATGATGTTGTGGTGAAGTTCCCAGTTTCTAACCAAAAGAAAAAGTAATAGATCAACATAACATACACTGCCAACATGTAACCTAGCCAATGGCTTCATCATATGCCTCATGCCAGGGATTGGATTTTGCATACTAGACCAGCGATAGTTAAGTTCTAAATTTCAACCTGATTATTTCAAACAGCGTATGAGCAGCAGTAGAGAAGTCCTATAATATAACTTCCATCACATTATAGTGATTTTGTTGTAGCATTTGTTTTAGTTTTAGGGCTCATGTTTCAAACAATTTTAACATGGTTTTAAGGTTCCAAAAATATCATGGGAAAGTCTCCCTTATTGCAGTATTTGGTGGTAGCCTCCATGAATAGTTTGACATCAATAATCTTGTTATAATACAACCGTTTTTAGTAGCATGTTGTCATCCTCCATGGTCTCCAAACAAAGCAAACTGATCACCATCCAAGCATAAATATAACTCAGCATATAAGATCAACTTTTGCTGGGAGGATGTGAGGTCATATAACATACTCTTGTAGGATTATGAGGCAATATGAAGATGATATATAGAAGAAAATGACCGCAGATTCGATGGCAGCATGTGAAGAGCCCTAAATATAAGATACAACAGTGGATATATCCTTTGATTGGTGGTTCTCTGGAACCCAATAGTGTTGGTCTTTCCAATGGTTGATACCTCCAACTGTGGTAAATTTTCACCAACAAATAGAACTAGGGTTAATGACAGCACGATTATGGCTCTGATACCAATGTTTGGACAGATAGGGCAGCATGAAAACAAGTATAAAAATACAAGTGCAATCAAAAAATGTTTCCAACAATGATGTGGGGTTTTTGGGAAGCTTGTTGTGGGATGATTTGAGGGATTTCATACAACTTTTCAGCCTTGTGAACAACAATAATATTTATTACTTGTTTGTGACTACATCTAGGGTCATTGTAAGCAAATTATAGCGAACAATAAAACTATAAATACCCATCAATCAGAACAGTTCATCTTTCCTTCAAGCAGGAACCAATTTAAATCTTCATGTGTCTTCACCTTACAGAAATTTTGTGGCAGCAATGGTGGTGGTAAAAAATATCATAAGGGTTGTTAATATGTAGTGAAAGTTTTTTTTTGAAACCCTTGGAAACATACAACAAACCCTTGAACAAAGGCACTAGAACCTTTATGAAATCCTTAGGTAGCATTTGAATTGGACATCAGTATGGCATTATAAACATTGGAGTGCTTTGGTATTCAGAGGCATTTCAAGAGCCCTTTTCATATCTTACTTGGAGTGGTTTGTGGATATACCTCTCGTTGTCGGGTGTTCCTAGACTAGATCCTAGCAATCTAAAGCATGTATCAGATCCTAGTAATCTGTTGGGTGTTCCTAGTAACTTGTTGGTTGTATCAGATCCTAGACCAGCAGGTGTTCCTCCTCAGCAACATACATTCCTTAATTCATAGAGAATAACGTGAGGAAAAGGAGACCTTGAACCACATGTATATGCATAACCTTATCTTTGACCGTTAGCTTGAGTACAACAGCCTGAAATAGGTCCAGCCTCCTCATCTTAGATATTATCTAGGCTTTACTCAGACAGTGCAGTTGATAAATGGGTTTCAACTGACCAATAGTTTACACCCAAAACCACAATTTGAACTTAGTTTAGGCTAGCAATGGAAAAATTGGATCTTCTAATCATCCAAAAGGTTATAGAATTTCAACATTCTAATTGCCCCATGGCCAGGAAAAGCCAATCCTTTGAGTGTAGGAACCTCTTTTTTTTTATAAAAAGGCAAGGTTATACAGGTGATAGAAAATTACTTGGTTATATAGGTGGTAGAAAGGTCAAAAAGGAATTTGGCCAGCCCAACTTTAGAAATGGCATCCACAAAACCATGTTGCATTAGTTTAGGTCCTTCAATCTACAAACAACAAAAATGCACTGCTCTAGGGTTTTTTCAAGGTGTTGAAGCCATATATGTAGTCAAAATTCCATTTTAAATAACAAAATTAAGATTTGGCCAAAAACAAATTTGGGGTAATAAGACAAAAACTCAAAAATGTAACATGTTTAGATTCCAAAGATTACATTTTTTGGTAGCCACAGTGCATGGGTTGTCTATAGTTGCACACAATCCATGTTATGTCTTACACCATGACCTTATCTTAAGGCATACGGACACACCCTAGTCTAGTTTTGACTATGTGAGTCTCTCTATATATATCATTGAATGTTCTGCTTTAGCTTATCCATCCATCCCTTGATCAGTCAATCAATTGATGATGGTGAAAGTGTCATCCATTCTCTTGCATTTTTAGTGCATTCAGGTTTTCATTCACCTCTGCAAATTCCATGCTAGCAGTTAAGGGCACAAATGGGAATTGAATCCAAGTAATTTGGAAGGGAAAGGCAAGTTGGCTCATTATGGTCATCCCTACAGAAAGATCAATGCCCCAAGTTTCTTTCAACTTCGCAGAGGTGATCTGTATATAAACCTAACCAACTGGGGAGCTACCCTCGTCTCCCTCGCTCTCGTTGATGCTAAAGGTAATCATCCCTAAACCCTACCCTTCAACTGCTTTACCATCATTTACTCAAAGGGAGCTAGCTCATTAAGTATTGGTATTTATGCATTCAGGCCATCTAGCAAACGTACTTCTTGGCTATGACAATATTGCCTCATACATGGCATGTATTTGCATTTCCCTTTGGAAATTAGTACTGCCATCATATGCTAGAATTTTAAGATAAATTTACAGTTTCTACTCACATATTGAAATGGATCTCAAATGTATGTGTTACCATGGGGAATATGAGATTGTTTATTAATGCAGAACATGAGCTCCAGTAGACCTTACTTTGGTGTCTTGGTGGGTCGTGTAGCCAACCGTATCAAAGATGGAGAATTCACACTAAATGGGAAAACATATCAGCTGCCTAAGAATGATGGCAACAACACACTCCATGGTGAAAATCTGCCTTTTCTATTCTGCATGCATGTTTTATCCAGCTAACTAGAGCCCTATAATGACCACTACTCGGGAATAAAATCTCTCTTTTTCTGTATATGTATGTTTTTTTGTGGAGGTCTAGAGCACTACTATTTCAGGTAACATATGTGTAGTTTGGTGATCTGAATGAATGCAGGAGGGCTGAGAGGCTTTGACATTGTCCTGTGGGAAGTGAAGGAGCAGAGAGTCTTTGACATGCAGAATTTTATATGACAAAAAGAGTCTTTGAGCCACAAAGGAGGGATCTAACATAATTTTGTTGATCCCCTACAACTATCAAGTGTTCAGCAAAGGAGGTGTTAAAACAGGTCTGCACTACAGTAGAAAATACAAGAAGTACCGCTATATTGTATGGTGTTCCTATCAAGCGCTGAGGCCCAGACTTAACCATAAAATTGCCCCCCTGTATCAGTCTTAAAATTGGTTTAAATAAATGCCAAAAATGATGCACAGGTTGGCTCAAATCGGTATGTCGGCTCCTTAATCAAAAGACAGGACTGTCCAGTTCATACACAAACAACTATAAATAACTAGTCATGCTCATCATTTTGGAATGAAAATTTCGGTGAAAAATACAGTGAGAATTCTGAGATAAAACAGGAGGCCAAGGAGATTAAAAGGGAGATCATAATTACAATGTTTTGGGCTAGAAGGATATATCTCTTGCAGACCTATTTGCACCTGTGGAAATAAATTTTTTCGGAACTGAATTCAGGCCTGAAATTTCGGCCCTATCAAAGCCTGAAATTTCGGCCCTAACAGGCCTGTAACTTCGGCCTTTCCAGAAGCTCGGACCTGAGACTCTTCTCTGCAACTCAGACCCTTCTAATTCAGACCTGTGGTGAAATATGTGACCTTGCAATAGTCTTGTAATTCGGATCTATAGTGGCAGTTTTGAAGACAAATTCAGACCTGCAGATCTCTGTTTTTGGAATAAAATTACAGAGAAGTCTTGAGAGGAACAGTATTGAGTTTATTTTACGTGAATATATCTAGCAGACATATTGAACAACATCTATTTCACACGACGTCCGTTTGACTTTGTTCAAGCATCGTTGGAAAGCGCTCGATGAGCTCTTCGACATGGAAACCTTTGCATCAACTTTTGAAGATATAAGTTTTTCGGGTTTGTAAAATCCATTTGGATCATAAAATCTGAATTGTGCTTTCAATTCAGTAGATCTGCGTAATATTCTGGTAGGAAATAATTAGTCAGGTTACCGGGATTAGAAAATTTAACACATTCAAACTGTAGTTGATTAGGAAAATTGTGATGGAAGTTAATGTGAAAAGATTTTTCCCTAATTTTTGGTCATTTGTCCCTGATACAAAAGAACACCTCTCTTTTTCATGTCATTTTCTTTAGAGTTTTGATGACAAAGGACAATATTCCATTATGCTATGAATCTTGTCTAGCAATCTGGACATGGTTGGAAGGTCTTGTTGTTGAATGCTTGATTATTTCTTGAATTACCACCATGGAATCTCCAATTACCACCAATTTTTTGACCTGCCTTGCACACAACATAGGACCTTAAAACAATGCTAGGTTTTTAGTGTGATTTTTAGATGTCTCTCCCAATCCCCCGGCATAAGTAAATTATTGTGGTCCTCTAGGGTTGTAAATAGCCACCCCTGCACCTGCCACTCCTAAGTCACTATGGTGACTTTATTGCACATCAAACTTTATATTCTAGCACTACTGTACTTTCCACAGACCCTAAGTGATAACATTCAAGTGACCATCCTTTTGGAAACGAATCGATGGCTTTTAAATTTTAAAGCTTAGTAAGAATTTCTTTTAGTTTTCCAATTCTGTTACTCTGTCTTAATAATCTACTATGGGTGAAATGTTTTGCCATTTTTCATGACCTTGTTATGAGCAACACTTTACATATTGTATGTTGTCTCTGATTTGGAAAGTAAGTCAGTGTTGAAATAAAAGGACACTGAAAATGGAATTTTTTAAGAGACCACTTTCAAGCTTTGGGCATATATGGGACAATATTCCATTATGCTATGATTCATTTATAAGTTTTAATCCTAGCTGATAGAGACCCCTAGTCTGTTAATATATGTTAGAAACTTAGGATATAATATGAATAAGAGCATTTAATCTGAAAATTTATAGCAAACTAACCGGATTTGCCTTCCGGCCGAGACCTGTGAGAAAATTATCAGGTTTTATATCTCGATGAAGGAATCTCTTGCTGTGTACATACTCAATCCTTCGAATCTGACATCCACAATGAGAGCCAAATCTTAGTCATTTAGTTCACGGTATTAACCCCACCACCTGATAGGATTTCAGAATATTTAAGATTTCAATCAATGGACTTTGCAATTATCAACTAACCAGTGAAAACATTTTACAATGAAAAAAGGAATGTAACCAGTAGTGTTTTAACTCGTATTAAAAGAGCTTAAGGAAAGAAATACCCACTAGCTGATCAGCAAGCATCAATGCAGTCTTCAAGGAAAGCTTTCTATTACAGTAATTAAATAAGTCTTCAAGACTTGGCCCAAGAAGATCAAGGACCATGGCATTGTAATCACCTTCTACACCAAACCATATTACATTTGGGATACCACCTGCTGATTCAACAGTGTGATTAAAATATATTTAACCAAAATTAAGTTAGATATAACGAAAAACAAAACTTAATATAACAACCACCCCTTGTGATAACATTGAAGAGTTGGAAAATTGAGAACGGTATGTTCACCTTCTGCTCCTCCTCCTTGGAGTATTCTGTACACTTTGGACTCATACAACAGCTGAGGATGTTTAGTTTTCACACTTTCCTGTTTGATAAAAAAGATCATTAGATAAATACAATAATGAAAAATGTGCATGTTATAAAAGGAGGAAGGATCACATCAGATATTAAGTTGCTTGTACATTACATTACAAATACAAAGATCATAGAAGAAAAAATACTTCAGCAAAAGCCTGAAAGAATAGTAAAAATAATAGCTGAATTTCTTGGTGTGAAATATAAGAATGGGCAAGCACATGAATGATTTGCAGAAGCAACAGGTGCATATTAAGATCCCCTGAATCTTCTTTGACAAACTTTAGACAGTTACAGTTATTTTAGCTATACCCTAAATGAAGTCCAATGTTAATTACCTTTTATGGTTCACATATAAGTCTGCAAAAACTTTCTATCTCAAAAAGAAATTCACTTTTCGGTTTTAACTTTCACCTAATCTAGCCAGGAAGCACATTGCCAGAGTTTTCTTCATTTCTTAATATATTTCTGTACTCTCAAGTTCCATGTGGGTATAGACAAACAGAGTAGTAGTCCATAGCTCTTAGTCCAGACAAAATGCTACTTCATTTTGTCTGGCATCAGGCAATCAATTTTAGGTCCATTTCAGGAAATTACTATAAATTCCTTCTGCATCTTGATAATTTTAAAAGACTTGTGCCAGCAAATGTTTAACGCAAGATCTGTTGAAGGAATTCTGGAATATGAATCTTATACAAATACAAGACAAGGGAAATAAAGAACAAGACGATAACTTTGATGTGGTGCCACCAACATATGAATGAAGCAAATAACTTATACAAATAAACTGAATAAAAAAGGCTAAAGGCAAGATCCTTGGAGTTTGAGATCTATTCGGCTGACTGGCCCATAATTCACGTTTTCAATGACTTTTCAAGTAAAGAAATGACCACACCAGTTTAATGCCAACTTCCTCATTTGTCAAAATATTGGTCCCTGAAAATACAAACAGAATAGAATGTCAAAACAGAGAAAACAAATAACAAGCATCATAATCAATTCCGACCGAAATGCACAATACGATAAAAGAAAATTTGTCTTTTTCCTTACAGAGGAGTGAAGGCTATGTTGTTTAAAAATTGAATGTTTTATCAAAGAACCTAGGTCACACGAGATCCCCTTCCCATATAAACAAGAAGAGTGAGCAAGTCCAATTCACCAATGAGCTGACACTTGTACAGGTATGTATGACTGACTTTTCTTCCAGTCATGTAAAGGCAAACTAATGAGCTTCTACCATTCATCCCTACTTACTGAGCATAATCATGTATCCCCGGTCACTCAGCAAAATCATGAAATAACGGGCAGATAAAGCGCAACCATCGAAAATTTACAAGCAGTCGATGTCGACCTCCAAAGTCGGGGTGAGAAGGTGGGTTATATTTGAACCCCGGGCTTCGCCAGCTTAAAATGAAAGTCTGCTTCAGTTCCAACATCAAGAGTATCTACATATTTGGCACTCAGGATGAGAACTGTATGGCTAGCTTCAGCTTTGCAGCTACGATCCAGAAAAGACAAACATAAAACGGTTCTATGGACATGGCAACAATCCAAATCCCATGGAATGCCGATTGTCACGACGCAGAATTTTTTTTGGAAAACCACCAATATACACAATTCACAATGATAGAAGAACAATCTATTCTCATCAGACTGATGTAGATATCCCCATCGATATTAAAAAAATGCATCCAAGCATACATAAAATGATAATGAATCAAAAATCTGTATGCACCCATTAAAATGCATCCAAGTATACAATGAACTTGATTACATTTCAAATCAAATTGGGTGTGCCCAAACAAAAAAGAACTTACCAAGGTATATTTCCCCGAATGAACCGCTGCCAATTTTTCTCCCCAGTCTGTATTTTTCCCCCACCTTTGGCTCCATGTCTGGCTCAAGAGATAACGTAATAATCTATCGATGTTCCTGTTATATCAGACTATATACAGAAAGCCTCTAATTCCAATCCGATCTGAACCCAATTAAAATGCCCTCATTTTATCTTTTCTCCGCTTGATCCTTTCACAGTATTGAGCATGGTCCATAATCTCTGAAATCATACATTGCCCAGATACTGATCAAGTATAGTGCCTGTTTTGAGCTCAGACACAAAGAAAATCATATACCCACATACCAAAATCAACAACCCACTAGGGTAAACACATTTTTAGGCTCACTGGGACCATTTTCAAAGATGCCCACATCAGCTTTCAGCGGTTATTGCATGATTCTTATTCCAAAAATTCCTCAAACAAAACACACCTGAAATTCCCACTAGACATCAATGAAGCATGCTGCAATACAAATACAAAGATCATAGAAGAAAAAATACTTCAGCAAAAGCCTGAAAGAATAGTAAAAATAATAGCTAAATTTCTTGGTGTGAAATATAAGAATGGGCAAGCACGTGAATGATTTGCAGAAGCAACAGGTGCATATTAAGATCCCCTAAATCTTCTTTGACAAACTTTAGACAGTTACAGTTATTTTAGCTATACCCTAAATGAATTCCAATGTTAATTACCTTTTATGGTTCACATATAAGTCTGCAAAAACTTTCTATCTCAAAAAGAAAAAAAAAAAAAAAAAGAAATTCACTCTAACCAGTGTACTTTCACCCTTAACTGCCAGAGACACATTGGCTAGAGCTTTTCGTTTCTTAATATATTTCTGTACTCTCAAGTTCCATGTGGGTATAGACAAACAAAGTAGTAGTCCATAGCTCTTAGTCTAGACAACATGCTACTTCATTTTGTCTGGCACCAGGAAATCAATTTTAGGTCCATTTCAGGAAATTACTATCAATTCCTTCTGCATCTTGATAATTTTGAAAATACTCTTAAAGCAAGAAATGTTTAATGATCTATTTAAGAATCGATAAGGAATTCCGCATCGATACAAGACAAGGGAAATAAAGAACAAGACGATAACTTTGATGTGGTGCCACCAAAATATGAATGAAGCAAATAACTTATACAAATAAACTGAATAAAAAAGGCTGAAGGCATATTCTTTGGAGTTTGAGATCTATTCGGCTGACTGGCCCATAATTCACGTTTTCAATGACTTTTCAAATAAAGAAATGACCATACCAGTTTAATGCCAACTTCCTCATTTGTCAAAATATTGGTCCCTGAAAAATACAAACAGAATAGAATGTCATAACAGAGAAAACAAATAACAAGCATCATAATCAATTCCGACCGAAATGCACAATGCGATAAAAGAAAATCTGTCTTTTTCCTTACAGAGGAGTGAAGGCTATGTTGTTTAAAAAGTGAATGTTTTATCAAAGAACCTAGGTCACACGAGATCCCCTTCCCATATAAACAAGGAGAGTGAGCAAGTCCAATTCACCAATGAGCTGACACTTGTACAGGTATGTATGACTGACTTTTCTTCTAGGCATGTAAAGGAAAACTAATGAGCTTCTACCATTCATCCCTACTTACTGAGCATAATCATGTATCCCCGGTCACTCAGCAAAATCATGAAATAACGGGCAGATAAAGTGCAACCATCGAAAATTTACAAGCAGCCGATGTCGACCTCCAAAGTCGAGGTGAGAAGGTGGGTTATATTTGAACCTAGGGCTTCGCCAGCTTAAAATGAAAGTATGCTTCAGTTCCAACATCAAGAGTATCTACATCTTTGGCACTCAGGATGAGAACTGTATGGCAAGCTTCAACTTTGCAGCTACGATCCAGAAAATACAAACATAAAACGGTTCTATGGACATGGCAACAATCCAGATCCCATGGGATGCCGATTGTCACGACGCAGAAAAGTTTTTGGAAAACCACCAATATACACAATTCAAAATGATAGAAGAACAATCTATTCTCATCAGACTGATGTAGATATCCCCATCAATATTAAAAAAATGCATCCAAGCATACATAAAATGATAATGAATCAAAAATCTATACACACCCATTAAAATGCATCCAAGTATACAATGACCTTGATTACATTTCAAATCAAATTGGGTGTGCCCAAACAAAAAATAACTTACCAAGGTATATTTCCCCAAATGAACCGCTGCCAATTTTTCTCCCCAGTCTGTATTTTTCCCCCACCTTTGGCTCCATGTCTGGCTCAAGAGATAACGTAATAATCTATTGATGTTCTTGTTATATCAGACTATATATAGAAAGCCTCTAATTCCAATCCGATCTGAACCCAATTAAAATGCCCTCATTTTATATTTTCTCCACTTGATCCTTTCACAATATTGAGCATGGTCCATAATCTCTGAAATCATACATTGCCTAGATACTGATCAAGTATAATGCCTGTTTTGAGCTCAGACACAAAGAAAATCGTATACCCACATACCAAAATCAGCAACCCACTAGGGTAAACACATTTTTAGGCTCACTGGGACCATTTTCAAAGATGCCCACATCAGCTTTCAGTGGTTATTGCATGATTCTTATTCCAAAAATGCCTCAAACAAAACACGCCTGAAATTCCCACTAGACATCAATGAAGCATGCTGCAATATAAGATTCCAATCATCAAGCCCGTCGACCTTATCATTCCTATTGTAATTATTATGAGATTTCAGTAATCTGGGCTTCATTTAAGTAAGCCTCAATGGACTTGGGCTGGGGCTTGTTCAGTCTTCCATGTCCTTGCTCTTTTCGGAAGGAAAAAACCAGGGTCTATCTGACCCTAACTATGATAGTGGATTCAAACCCTCTGCGCCCCATCCTTTGCAGCCTTGATTTGAAGCTTATATTGCCTTCCACCTTGATGTGGGGCCATAGAGCACCACCTACTGAATAGTTCACCCCACCCGTAAGCCCTCTCTCTTCAATGGCAAGCGGTCACCGATCTACACGAGGTGCATGTCGATCTTGCCCTCTAAGCCTTGCCCCATGGTGTAATGGTTCATGATGTAATGTATTTCGTCTTTATTTATACAAAGTGAATTTTATTTTCTGAAACTACGAATTTCAAAGTCACAATTTACATACATGGGTGATCTACAAGTGTTTTTCTTTTAAAGTTAAAGAACGCTTTCTAATACATCTGGCAACCGTGATGTAATATATCTGTCCTGAAGTTCTCCACTCTACTTTAACTTGAGAAGAATATAAATTTTGTTACGTGGTCAACATCGTCAGATTTGTATCAAAAGATTTGAAAAGTCAATTATATTTGTCCAAATATTCTGAAAAAAAAAACTTATCAGTTTGAAAACTCAATTTTATTTGTCCAAATATTCTGACAAAAAAAATTTATCAGTATTGTTAATTTTTCATTAGTCAACAAGATCGATATAACAATTAAAAAGGAATCATGGGAGATTAAAAAAATAAATTAATAGTCTAGAATGTCTTTTTATTAAATCACGCTAACTTCAGATTATTATCCACTTCCATATCCTAGGCAGCATTTAGAATGTTTAAATAAAAAAATTAAAAAGTTGAAAGGGAAAAGAAAAATTAAAAACAAAGTAACATTTTATATTTAAAATGTTTAAATAAATAAATTTAAAAAGGAAAAGGAAAATTTTGAATGCGTAGTCTAAACAGGCAACGTTTTTGCCCAGAATCCGGCAATGATTTTCAAAAAATCTGGCAAAGTTTTTCCCAGAATCTTGTTTACAGTTGTTAAACTTTAGAATTTTGAGTACCCTAAGGGTTTTTGATAGTGCTCAATCCATTTCCATTATCAAAAATTGATTCCAAATTCTCCAACTACCTGATTTTTTTGAATTTTAGTTGATCGGATTCTGGCAGTTTTCTGTCGTCTAGGCTATTTCACTACCTTGATAGACAACTCCAATTTTGAAGGTTAGTTTAATGGGTCGAGTTTTCTCCTTAAAGCATTTTGTTATTGAATGTTACGAGTTCAATTCTCTCGATAGTCTTGGGATGTAACGTGAAGTGATCTTTTCAAGTGGATTTACCTAGTCACTTCCTTTCGAGTGGATCTACCTAGTACAAATATTCTGTGGACGTAGTATTCACTAATCTTCGGGGCTTGAGAACCATATAAAAAAAAATAAAAAAGTTACACTTTATACTTCATTATTTTTATTTTAGAAAGAAAAATAATGGTAATAATAACTTCATGTTGTTGTTTGCTTTTGAGTATTATTAATGATTAATGAATATTAGCATACTCTTAAAGTGGGGGAAGGGAACGATGAAGAGAATATAAGGTGGATATGTTGTAAAAGGAAAGATGTTGTGCTAGATAATGCATTGTGGCCTATTTTATTATAATAATGTTTCCAAGTCCAATTTGTTGAAAATGTAACTAGTATCGGCCTTCATAATTGTTGATTGGCTCATGACATGATGTAATTTTTTTGTATTTGCAAAAGAGAAGAAAATAAAAGTATTATAAAGATCAAAGAAAAATCATTTTAAGCATGGGTTTCATGCTTTATTTATTATGGTTATAGGCCAAAGCACCCATTGAGTGCTTCTAAGGTTGTGTCATGAGTAATTGTCCTTTTCATCATGTTCTAAACCCTTCTTGGGCTTCTTATGTCAAGAAAGAAAAATATATTTGTATCAAAAATGTGTCTAGTCCCTCCTCCACCAAGTTGGCTTCAACATCTATCAAGTCGGCCTCATGAAGGTGATTCGACCACACAAAAGAGACTATATATAGACTAGCATTCGACCTATTGTGGCATCTAATTCAATCAAGTTCGATCTAAAGTAAGATAACAAGGAAGAAGAGTGAAGGTCTAGAATAAACAAGGGGACAAAAGGAAAAGTTGAAATCTGAAGTTTGTGTCAATCTCCCTTACACATGTGAGTATTTACTACAGTTATTATAGTTGTGATAAAGGTCGAGTTCAAGAAGTTGGATCTGCAATCTAGAGAAGGAGATAAAGAGTGAAAAAGACAAGAAAATAAATAAGAAACCCTATCAAAGAAAGGAGGACCTAAGACTTGAAGAATATCTCCCACACGTGCGAAATTTCTGAGTTGAAGGAGGGACGAAAATTGCAAATCTATAATAGAGGCCGAAATTCTGTTGCAGGAGGTAGAGATCTGAAGTTTGAAGGAGGTTGACTTGGATTGACTTTGTTGGATCGAGCTCACTTAAAATAGCTTGTGTTGGTGGGTTGACTTGGTGGATGGAGGAAGGTTTGTTGTTGGTCTAGAGGTCTTGGTTGTCTCGCTTTGAATTGATTCTTGAAGAAGAAGAGAATTTTGGTTGGGTTTCCCTTAAGAGAGGGGTTTTCCACTGGTTGAGAGCCTACACATTGTGTCCTTTATTGTTTTGATCTTCATATTTTTATGATTTGGTAATTGCTTGATGAAAAGAAGAGAAACAAGACAAAAACTTCTCCCCCTAAGCTTAGACTTTGAGACTTTGTA
This sequence comes from Pinus albicaulis, assembly GCA_034641835.2. Taxonomy (NCBI): domain Eukaryota; kingdom Viridiplantae; phylum Streptophyta; class Pinopsida; order Pinales; family Pinaceae; genus Pinus; species Pinus albicaulis. Next base: position 394,782,425 of record CM076581.1, read on the forward strand.
TATCGAATTCCCTTTTTAATAAGCTTATTCCTTTGTTTACATATTTATTGTTTATTTGATATTTTTGTCAATAGTCGCTTTTCTTGCCAATTGAAGTTCATCATTCACTTCATTTTCTCTACACATCAGTTTCTGATCCATATCCTAAAAACTTTCCATTTCATCATTCTTTTTCTATAACTCACTCTCTAAACCTTACATTTTCTTTGTTGATGTTTGTAGCTCGAGAAAGTAGTTCTACACATTCCTAAGTGTCTAGGTGTGTACAATTAACCCAATATCTCCTTAGATAGTTGCTTTAGTGTGAGCAATTTGTTTTTGTAACTTATAACACAATCATTTTGTTGGATTATTGAGCTAAATCAATTATTATGTTGGATTATTGAGCTAAATTAAACTTAGGAAAAGTAATTTATTTACTTTATTTATTGCGTTTTAATCTCAATCCTTGATGTCAAGTGAGGTGAGGTCTAAAATTGGGTGTCAATCACTTTGGGGATTAGGGTTAGAAAAATAGCTCAATGTAAATTTATAAAAGCAAGGCTACGGAGAAGGAGAAGACACATCATACAACAACACAAAATTAAGAGAGAATCTCAATGAGTGTGTTTGGTCAAAGGAAGGGGAGCAAGGGATCCAGATCAGCCAAGGAGGGCTTGATCAACTAGATCAGATCCAGTTGTTGTATGTATTTCCTTGGTTGGGCCATTTTCCCAAGAAGGGAGCCCAAGTTAGTTTATAATTGTAATGAAGAATTATGATTGGGTAGAATTTGTTGTGTCATATTTTCATGATTGAAATTGATATATTTTTCTTATGATGAATTTAATGTGTTATGAACATATTTATGCAATTAATCAATAGATCAATATTTTTTTAGGAATTAAGTGTCGAGTGTTAGGTTTGCAGCAAAAAATAACATGGTATCAAAGCATAAACTTTGTTGAGCACTTATATCTAAATAACAGGTGTCAGGTTTGTACATGATTGTGAGGGATAGGTTCATCCACAATCATATGAGGTAATGTTTTTTTTAAGTAGGTCGAGATCGTATTATATGACTGTAGAATTTTTTTTTTTTTTTTGGGGGGGGAGGGGGATAATATTTTGAGGCTAAATACAAATTAAAAAAAAATTGTGAGTGGCCCATAGCTCTACCAACTGTTAGTTGAGTGCTTATGGCTAACATACCCTGCCACCACTAGTGTAGGTAGCGGTCAAGGCTCCAGTCGGGCGGATTGGCTATCGAGACTCAAGAAACAATGTGATTTTGGTAAGGGAGCACGCTAGCAGCAGGCAACAAAGTGCCAACAAAATTGTTTGGGGTGGCAACTAGTGGTCGCAGAAGTAGTGAGGAGTTAAACTTGCTCATGAACCGATAAGAAATTTCATGGCATAGGGTTGGAATCTAATAGTTTGATGCACATGACAAAGATAGGGTCGCTAAATAACAACAACAATATTGTGGAGAAGATAGTGAGATAATATGGTGGCAGGCATTGGGTAATAGATAGTCGTTGAGGCACAAAATGGTAGCAAATGTCAACTCGGTAAGTCGCAACTGAGGGGTTGACAACCCAGGGTGAGTGTGTAAGAGCTGAAATTAGTCATCGAATGCAGGAAACAAAAAAAAACAACAAGGAAACAACCCTAAGTCACCAGCCGCAAAGGCTACTGACCTAGGGTGGCATTGGAAAGAGTCTACGGGTGTGGTAATCAAAGGTGGTGGTAGCATAGGAGATCTGATCAAGGAGGATGGAAAGTGGTCAGATGTTGTAGTAAATAGTTGCACATAATGAACCGATGATGTGTCAGGGACTAGTGTTATGCATGTTATGAAGTGGAAGGGAATGCTGAAGAGTGCTAAGGTGTGCTAGAGAGTGATAATGCATGTTGATGAGTGTTAAGGAGTATTGGGAAAAAACATTAAGGGAGCACTAGGTAAAAATTCATGGAAGTTAATGAATATGAGGAATGTATACTGCCAGAGACTAGTGTTAATGGTCAGTGTTAGTTTTCATGCCAAGGAGGGAGTGACAAGGTATGCTAAGCATTGGTAAGGCATGCTAGGGAATATAGGCAGGTTAAGAATTCCCAAAGTGTGCTTGGGAGTTCCAGGGTGTGCTAATTATATCATGTGCCAATTAATAGTGCCAAGATATGCCAATACATGCTAGGTGTTAAGGATGTGGCACAGGGTGCCAGGGTATGTCAATATGTGTCAAGGCAACAAAAGGAAGAACCAATAAGAGGGTTAATAAGTCAGGACTTTATCTTTTTGAAAAGGGGCATGCTAGGCACACTAATAATAGGTCCCAATACATGCCAAGTGGCATTGTGTGCCAAGTGCTAATTTATGTCAATGCATTCAACCAAGGTGTTCTAGGGCATGCTAGGGACTATATGCAGCATGCCAACACATGCTAGGAGAGTTCCATGTTGTGTTAGCGCATGCCACCATGTGCTTGGGTGTCAATGTCATCAAAAGATGTTCTAGGTACAAAGATGTTCCAAGACATGTGGGGTAATAAGAAATGTTAGTGTGTGCCAAAGCAGTAATTTAAGGTGTGCACAGATTGTTGAGGATTGTTAGGTCTTTCTCATTAATAGAATTTTCAGAACCCGATTATGTATTAAATAATATATTTCCTACACACAATAGTGGAACTTTATCTAAATGTGTAGAAATTTGAATAATAGATGAATTATTCACAGAGATTATCCTGATAACACACTATTTGAGATTCATGCATAATACATAACCTCTTCTACAATTGATCATCAATTTGCGGAAATTAGAAGCAGTCGCATGCGCACATTAAAACATAATCAAGCACACATATAACACAGTATGTAATGGGGAAAGCTTACAGCTGAAAACCCCCAACTATCTGTATATTATAATGATAGAGAACATGTAACAATACATAGCACAAAGCTCTCACAACTCTCAGCACTATCTCACATGCTACACACAAACTAGCTCAGATATAGAACAAGTCACAAGTTCAAATCTCCTCCACAAGTCTGCCTGCCTCTACTGCGTAATCCAAGATGAATAATGATGAGATCCAAGTTCGAATCCCACTGGCTTGTACTGCGCAATCCTCATTGGCAATCTCAATCAATGTGTGTGCAAATCTCATGCACAGCTATAGTCACAACCGATAGTAGACTCACCCTTTCACCCACCTCTAACACTGGTCTCCACTGAACTGTCCATGCATTGCAGTTAACTGATGTATTCTTTAGTTGATTTATGAGTTAATAATTAGGGAATTAATTAATAATTAATTCACACCACTCATCACTAGTGTATTTATCAGTTAGACTAAATACAACTAGTTCAACTAAGTTAAACCGAACACAACTCCATCAATTGTCTCATCAACTCCACCAAACTCTACCACATGAGTTCTAACTGAAGTCAACCATGCAATAGCTCAACTAACCCCTAGGAATAGCGTAATTTCTTCTGTCAACTGCATGTGCCACATCCGTAGCTCGAACTGAAGTGCTCCAAGAGGATAAGATAATGTTTATAGTCCAAATATTATTAAGGGCTAATAATATTCGACTGATCTATTTTTAGACTGGCAGTCTAAAAATAGACTCCACCCAATGTCTGAAAATATAGGTCCATCTATATTTAACAACTTGACCAACCATCCACAAATAGCATCCTGAAACTCATAGACCATGATCCATATGTCTAAAAATAGACATAGTATAAAAATAGACTTTGCGACAAAAATCACTTGTGTGGCCCCCACCTAGTTTTGGTGATCACTTTCCAACTAGGATCAGGAAATATGTTTCAGGATGCCTCCCTCACTATTTCTTGTTGCCATCTTCAACACTCCCTCTCAACAAGAAAGGACTGTATTTGCATGCGACATTCAACTCCATGCATTTTCCCTGCAACCTTCACAAGCGCCATGCAACTCCATGCATCTGCTCTGCAACTCCTCTGAAACTGAATAGGCTCCAAACAACTCAATTATTCTAATGCATCTATCATCAAAGTCTTCGACTTCTCCTGGGTCCAATTGCACATGTCATCAGGAACCACTACGCTATTGAACTCTTGCACCCATGCACTCTTGCAGTTGCTGTCAACTCTGATTCGCGCTCCAGTATCCGACACTGTCACTTTGATCTGCCTGCATCAATCCAACTTATCATGCTACTACTGTGCTATGGGCACCTTGTAGCCAGGTTAAATTCATGAGATCCACACCATCTCATGAATCCTGCCCAGAAATCTCCTCTTGGGATTAATCATGCATTTCGCTCCACCTCTCACCTGGTGGTATAGCTGCATGCACTCCCTCTGCCCATCTGGTACGAAATTTCTCTGCATGAGTGGTTTCTCCCACTCCATGATCCTCATCTTGTGGCTGCTCCACATCTCGAGGTTCACTCTTACCTGCATGCAAAACTTTCTCCCTCTCAACCATCAATTGCATGTCTTTCTTGCACTTCCCAACAGTAGGAAGCTTCATAGACATCCCATCTACTTCAAGTCTGTAGAGATTCTTTGTTCGAATCCCAACCTTCTTGACTTGTCCTGTTGCCTTGTGCCGAAGGAAAAATTTTCCTTCACTGAAGACAACTTCATACCCTTTATCCTGTAACATTGCGACTGAGATCAAATTCTTCTTTAAAACTGGAACATGCACTACATTTGTAAAAGAATGAGTTTACCTGACTCCCTCTGAAAGGTTATGGTACCAATTTCGTTCGCATTGTATCATCCATTGTCGCCCAACTCAACATGCAACTGGAGATATTTCTCCACCAAGTCACTGAAAAGATTCACATCTCCCTTCATGTGAAAGGAAGCGCCACTATCAAAATACCACTTCGATCCCAATGCACTAGACACCATGCATGTGATCAATGAGAATTCCAGCTCAAATTACGAGGCAAGAGCCTTACCAGCTGCAGCTCCAGCAGCCTGCTTGTTCTTCTTCTTCTGTGGACAATTTGTGGCGTAATGCCCATGCTCGTGACACTGAAAACACTTCACTTTGGACATGTCACGCTCTTTACCATCTGCACCGGATTGAGAAGAATTATTCTTGCCCTTCCCCTTCCTTGCTTTGGCAGCCAAAGCGCAATCCTCTTCATCAGATGCCTTTGATGAAGATCCATCCCTGGTACTCCGCCTTATCTCCTCTTGCACAAGATCCGACAAAAGTCGCTCCCATCCTGGCAATTTCTCCCGACCATTGACAGAATCCTGATAGGAATGCCAACTCTTCGGAAGCCTAAGGAGAGCCAAGCTCACCAATTCCTCATCATCCACACTAACCCCTACACTCCCAAGCTCATCCCTGCAATGGACAAACTTTGTCAAGTATACCGGAATAGTGGCATTCTTCTCCATCTTTATTTTCCTGAGTTTATCCTTGAGCGCCAACTTCCTTTGGTCACTCTTGCTTTGGAACAAATCTGTCAAATATTTCCACATCAAGAATGGAGAAGCTTTACCATGCAGGCTGGATACTATGTGATCCTTCACACCCTCCAATGGAATCCTTCGACACTTTGTTGTCTTCTTTTGCCAAGCCTCAACTTGAGCAGCATCAGTAGGCTTTGGGACTTCAGCATATATGAACTCCTTTAGCCCATTGTCATCTAACACCGCCTCCATCCTGTCCTTCCATGCAGAATAATTCAAGCTTCCCTCAAGGGCATACTCCAATCGCAATCCGTTGAAAGACATTTTGACTTCGACACCAATAAAACACTACTGCAAATTCGAATTCCACCAGCTCAAAACTCAACCGCTTATGATCTGTGAGAACAAAGTATTTATAGCACAGAGATCGACTGTAGGGGCATTTACTGGATATATCACCTTTCAAAGAAAGGATGGATCCAGAGGCTACCTGGCCCTCGTACAGACTCTATCTACTGAAATAAAATGTAATCACTGTAATAGATCCGATGATCAATTTCGCACCGATGCCATGTAGAAATTTGAATAATAGATGAATTATTCACAGATATTATCCTGATTACACACTATTTGAGCTTCATGCATAATACATAACCTCTTCTACAATTGATCATCAATTTGCGGAAATTAGAAGCAGTCGCATGCGCACATTAAAACATAATCAAGCACACATATAACACAGTATGTAATGGGGAAATCTTACAGCTGAAAACCCCCAAATATCTGTATATTATAATGATAGAGAACATGTAACAATACATATCACAAAGCTCCTCACAGCTCTCAGCACTATCTCACATGCTACACACAAACTAGCTCAGATATGAACAAGTCACAAGTTCAAATCTCCTCCACCTGTCTGCCTGCCTCTACTGCGCAATCCAAGATGAATAATGATGAGATCCAAGTTCGAATCCCACTGGCTTCTACTGCTCAATCCTCATTGGCAATCTCAATCAATGTGTGTGCAAATCTCATGCACAGCTATAGTCACAACTCATAGTAGATTCACCCTTTCACCCACCTCTAACACTGGTCTATACTGAACTATCCATGCACTGCAGTCAACTGATGTATTCTTTAGTTGATTTATAAGTTAATAATTAGTGAATTAATTAATAATTAATTCACACCACTCATCACTAGTGTATTTATCAGTTAGACTAAATACAACTAGTTCAACTAAGTTAAACCAAACACAACTCCATCAACTGTCTCATCAACTCCACCAAAATCTGCCACATGAGTTCCAACCGAAGTCAACCATGCAATAGCTCAACTAACCCCTAGGAATAGCGTAATTCCTTCTGTCAGCTGCATGTACCACATCCGTAGCTCGAACTGAAGTGCTCCAAGAGGATAAGATAATGTTTATAGTCCAAATATTATTAAGAGCTAATAATATTCGACTGATCTATTTTTAGACCGGCAGTCTAAAAATAGACTCCGCCCAGTATGTCTAAAAATAGAGGTCCATCTATTTTTACCAACTTGACCAACCATCCACAAATAGCATCCTGCAACTCATAGACCATGATCCATATGTCTAAAAATAGACATAGTCTAAAAATAGACTTTGCAACAAAAATCACTTGTGTGGCCCCCACCTAGTTTTGGTGATCACTTTCCAACTAGGATCAGGAAAGATGTTTCAGGATGCCTCCTTCACTGTTTCTTGTTGCAATCTTCAACACTCCCTCTCAACAAGAAAGGACTGTCTTTGCATGCGACATGCAACTCCATGCATTCGCCCTGCAACCTTCACAAGCGCCATGCAATTCCATGCATGCCCGCTTTCCCGATACTCGAATCCAATAGGCTCCAACAAACCCCGTAATCAAATTACAGATCATCACTAAAGTTCTCAATAAGCCAGCTCACACCAACAGGGTTATCAGAACTGACTGCAATATTGAACTTGAACCACACTTTTAAATTGTCATTAATTTGATTCACGTCTCAAAGATTCTGACATCACATTGATCTTCACCTGATTAATCCAACTAATTATGATACTACCATAGAGCACTTTAGGTTGTGTTAAATTCATGATCCACACCATCTCATGAATCCTCGCTTCTTGTAAATATCCTCTTCAAATTAATCACATGTCGCCCCACCTCTCACCTGGTACACTGCTGCACCTCCTTCTTCCATCACATCAAATTTCTCCCACTCCATGATCCTCATCTTGTGGCTGCTCCACATCTCGAGGTTCACTCTTACCTGCATGCAAAACTTGCTCCCTCTCAAGCATCAATTGCATGTCTTTCTTGCACTTCCCAACAGTAGGAAGCTTCGTAGACATCCCATCTACTTCAAGTCTATAGAGATTCTTTGTTCAAATCCAAACCTTCTTGACTTGTCCTATTGCCTTGTGCCGAAGGAAAATTTTTCCTTCACTGAAGACAACTTCATACCCTTTATCCTCTAACATTGCGACTGAGATCAAATTCTTCTTTAAACTTGGAACATGCACTACATCTTGTAAAAGAATGAGTTTACCTGACTCCCTCTGAAAGGTTATGGTACCAATGCCGGTCGCATTGTATCGTCCATTTTTGCCCAACTCAACATGCAACTGGAGATCTTTCTCCACCAAGTCATTCGGTACATCTCCACATCTCCCCGCTTTCAGCAAAGGAAGCGCCACTATCAAATATCACCCATCCCAATGCAAGAGACACCAAAGATTCTACATGCGACAATGAGAATTCTAAATTAACCAGAAGGCAAGAGTCTTCACCAAACAAAAAACAGGGCCTCCAGCAGCCTTAATGTTCTTCTTCTTCTGACAATTTTTTGGTGTAATGTGTCTGCTGCTAAGGATACTAGAAAAACACTTTACTTTGGACACGTCACTCTCTTTTACCATCTCAGCACTGATTGAGAAGCATTATTCTTGCCCTTCTTCCTTGCTTGCATGCAAAGTGCAATCTCTCATCACATGTTTTTGGATGAAGACCCTTCCCCTCGGTACTCCGCCTTCATCTCCTCCTGCACAAGATCCACCAAAGTCGCTCCCATCCCTGCAATTCTCCCATCATTGACAACTCGAGAGAATGCCAAATCTTTTAAAGCCTAAGGAGATTCAAGCTCACCAATTCCTCATCATCCACACTAACTCCTACACTCCCAAGCTCATCCCTGCAATGGACAAACTTTTTCAAGTATACCGGAATAGTGTCATTCTTCTCCATCTTTATTTTCCCGAGTTTATCCTTGAGCGCCAACTTCCTCTGGTCGCTCTTGCTTTGGAACAATTCTGTCAACGCTTTCCACATCAAGTATGGAGAAGCTTTTCCATGCAGGCTGGATACTGTGTGATCCTTCACGCCCTCCAACAGAATCCTTCGACACTTTGTTGTCTTCTTTTTCCAAGCCTCAACTTGAGCAGCATCAGTAGGCTTTGGGACTTCAGCATCTATGAACTCCTTCAGCCCATTGTCATCTAACACCACCTCCATCCTATCCTTCCATGCAAAATAATTTGAGCTGCCCTCAAGGGCATACTCCAATCGCAATCCATTGAAAGACATTTTGACTTCGACACCAAGAAAACACTACTGCAAATTTGAATTCCACTAGCTCAAAAATCAACCTCTTCTGATCTGTGAGAAAAAAGTATTTCTAGCACAGATATCGACTGTAGGGGAATTTACTAGATATATCACCTTTCAAAGAAAGGATGGATCCAGAGGCTACCTGGCCCGCTTACAGACTCTGTCTACCGAAATAAATTGTAATCACTGTAATAGATCCGATGATCAATTTCGCTCCGATACCATGTAGAAATTTGAATAATAGCTGAATTATTCACCGAGATTATCCCGATTACACACTATTTAAGCTTCATGCATAATACATAACCTCTTCTACAATTGATCATCAATTTGCGGAAATAGAAGCAGTCGCATGCGCACATTAAAACATAATCAAGCACACATATAACACAATATGTAATGGGAAAAGCTTACAGCTGAAAACCCCCAACTATCTGTATATTATAATGATAGAGAACATGTAACAATACATAGCACAAAGCTCCTCACAGCTCTCAACACTATCTCACATGCTACACACAAACTAGCTCAGATATGAACAAGTCACAAGTTCAAATCTCTTCCACCTGTCTGCCTGCCTCTACTGCGCAATCCAAGATGAATAATGATGAGATCCAAGTTCTAATCCCACTGGCTTGTACTGCGCAATCCTCATTGGCAATCTCAATCAATGTGTGTGCAAATCTCATGCACAATTATAGTCACAACTGATAGTAGACTCACCCTTTCACCCACCTCTAACACTGGTCTCCACTGAACTGTCCATGCATTGCAGTTAACCGATGTATTCTTTAGTTGATTTATGAGTTAATAATTAGTGAATTAATTAATAATTAATTCACACCACTCATCACTAGTGTATTTATTAGTTAGACTAAATACAACTAGTTCAACTAAGTTAAACCGAACACAACTCCATCAACTATCTCATCAACTCCACCAAACTCTGCCACATGAGTTCTAACTGAAGTCAACCATGCAATAGCTCAACTAAACCCTAGGAATAGCATAATTCCTTCTGTCAGCTACATGTGCCACATCCGTAGCTTGAACTGAAGTGCTGCAAGAGGATAAGATAATGTTTATAGTCCAAATATTATTAAGAGCTAATAATATTCGACTGATCTATTTTTAGACTGGCAGTCTAAAAATAGACTCCGCCCAATGTCTAAAAATAGAGGTCCATCTATTTTTACCAACTTGACCAACCATCCACGAATAGCATCCTGCAACTCATAGACCATGATCCATATGTCTAAAAATAGACATAGTCTAAAAATAGACTTTGCAACAAAAAGCACTTGTGTGGCCCCCACCTAGTTTTGGCGATCACTTTCCAACTAGGATCAGGAAAGATGTTTCAGGATGCCTCCTTCACTGTTTCTTGTTTCAGGATGCCTCCTTCATTGTTTCTTGTTGCCATCTTCAACACTCCCTCTCAACAAGAAAGGACTGTCTTTGCATGCGACATGCAACTCCATGCATTCGCCCTGCAACCTTCACAAGCGCCATGCAACTCCATGCATCTGCTCTGCAACTCCTCTGAAACTGAATAGGCTTCAAACAACTCAATCAATCTGATGCATCTATCATCAAAGTCTTCAACTTCTGCTAGTACCAACTGCACATGTCATCAGGAACCACTGCGTTGTTGAACTCTTGCACCCATGCACTCTTGCACTTGTTGTCAACTCACATTCGAGCGCTCTAGTATCCCGCTTCTTGTCACTTTGATGGCCTTTGCATCAATCCAAGCCCCGATCATTCTACTGCGGGTTGTTTAGTGAAAAGAGTCGGAGTTCAATTCATGAGATACACACCATCTCATGTATCACCGAAATCTCCTCTTGGGATTAATCATGCGCCCCACCTCTCACACAGTGGTATAAATTGCAATGCACTCCCCTCTGCCCATCCCTGGCATGAAATTTCTCTGCATGAGTGGTTTCTCCCACTCCATGATCCTCATCTTGTGGCTGCTCCACATCTCGAGGTTCACTCTTACCTGCATGCAAAACTTGTTCCCTCTCAAGCATCAATTGCATGTCTTTCTTGCACTTCCCAACAGTAGGAAGCTTCGTAGACATCCCATCTACTTCAAGTCTTTAGAGATTCTTTGTTAGAATCCCAACCTTCTTGACTTGTCCTATTGCCTAGTGCCGAAGGAAAACTTTTCCTTCACTGAAGACAACTTCATACCCTTTATCCTCTAACATTGCGACTGAGATCAAATTATTCTTTAAACCTGGAACATGCACTACATCTTGTAAAAGAATGAGTTTACCTGACTCCCTCTGAAAGGTTATGGTACCAATGCCGGTCGCATTGTATCATCCATTGTCGCCCAACTCAACATGCAACTGGAGATCTTTCTCCACCAAGTCACTGAAAAGATTCACATCTCCCGTCATGTGAAAGGAAGCGCCACTATAAAAATACCACCCCGATCCCAATGCACTAGACACCATGCATGCGATCAATGAGAAGTCCAGCTCAAATTGCGAGGCAAGAGCCTCACCAGCTGCAGCTCCAGCAGCCTGCTTGTTCTTCTTCTTCTGTGGACAATTTGTGGCGTAATGCCCATGCTCGTGACAGTGAAAACACTTCACTTTGGACATGTCATGCTCTTTACCATCCGCACCGGATTGAGAATCATTCTTCTTTCCCTTCCCCTTCCTTGATTTGGCAGACAAAGCGCAATCCTCTTCATCAGATGCCTTTGATGAAGATTCATCCCTGGTACTCCGCCTTATCTCCTCTTGCACAAGATCTGACCAAAGCCGCTCCCATCCTGGCAATTTCTCCCGACCATTGACAGAATCCTGATAGGAATGCCAACTCTTCGGAAGCCCAGGGAGAGCCAAGCTCACCAATTCCTCATCATCCACACTAACTCCTACACTCCCAAGCTCATCCCTGCAATGGAAAAACTTTGTCAAGTATACCAGAATAGTGTCATTCTTCTCCATATTTATTTTCCTGAGTTTATCCTTGAGCGCCAACTTCCTTTGGTCACTCTTGCTTTGGAACAAATCTGTCAAATATTTCCACATCAAGAATGGAGAAGCTTTACCATGCAGGCTAGATCCTATGTGATCCTTCACGCCCTCCAATAGAATCCTTCGACACTTTGTTGTCTTCTTTTGCTAAGCCTCAACTTGAGAAGCATCAGTAGGATTTGGGACTTTAGCATCTATGAACTCCTTCAGCCCATTGTCATCTAACACCGCCTCCATCCTGTCCTTCCATGAAAAATAATTCGAGCTGCCCTCAAGGGCATACTCCAATCGCAATCCGTTGAAAGACATTTTGACTTCGACACCAAGAAAACACTACTGCAAATTCGAATTCCACCAGCTCAAAACTCAATCGCTTCTGATCTGTGAGAACAAATTATTTCTAGCATAGAGATTGACTGTAGGGGCATTTACTGGATATATCACCTTTCAAAGAAAGGATGGATCCATAGGCTACCCGGCCCTCGTACAGACTCTGTCTACAGAAATAAAATGTAATCACTGTAATAGATCCGATGATCAATTTCGCTCCAATACCATGTAGAAATTTGAATAATAGATGAATTATTCACAAAGATTATCCTGATTACACACTGTTTGAGCTTCATGCATAATACATAACCTCTTCTACAATTGATCATCAATTTGCGGAAATTAGAAGCAGTTGCATGCGCACATTAAAACATAATCAAGCACACATATAACACTATATGTAATGGGGAAAGCTTACAGCTAAAAACCCCCAACTATCTGTATATTATAATGATAGAGAACATGTAACAATACATAGCACAAAGCTCCTCACAGCTCTCAGCACTATCTCACATGCTACACACAAACTAGCTCAGATATGAACAAGTCACAAGTTCAAATCTCTTCCACCTGTCTGCCTGCCTCTACTGCACAATCCAAGATGAATAATGATGATATCCAAGTTCGAATCCCACTGGCTTGTATTTCACAATCCTCATTGGAAATTTCAATCAATGTGTGTGCAAATCTCATGCACAGCTATAGTCACAACTGATAGTAGACTCACCCTTTCACCCACCTCTAACACTGGTCTCCACTGAACTGTCCATGCATTGCAGTTAACTGATGTATTCTTTAGTTGATTTATGAGTTAATAATTAGTGAATTAATTAATAATTAATTCACACCACTCATCACTAGTGTATTTATCAGTTAGACTAAATACAACTAGTTCAACTAAGTGAAACCGAACACAACTCCACCAACTGTCTCATCAACTCCACCAAAATCTGCCACATGAGTTCTAACCGAAGTCAACCATGCAATAGCTCAACTAACCCTTAGGAAAAGCATATTTCCTTCTGTCAGCTGCATGTGCCACATCCAAGCATCAAACTGAAGTGCTCCAAAAGGATAAGATAATGTTTATAGTCCAAATATTATTAAGGGCTAATAATATTTGACTGATCTATTTTTAGACTGGCAGTCTAAAAATAGACTCCGCCCAATGTCTAAAAATAGAGGTCCATCTATTTTTACCAACTTGACCAATCATCCATAAATAGCATCCTGCAACTCATAGACCATGATCCATATGTATAAAAATAGACATAGTCTAAAAATAGACTTTGCGACAAAAATCACTTGTGTGGCCCCCACCTAGTTTTGGTGATCACTTTCCAACTAGGATCAGGAAAGATGTTTCAGGATGCCTCCTTCACTGTTTCTTGTTGCCATCTTCAACAAAATGGAATTTTCTAGATAATAAACTTAATAGATATGAATCATGTGTTGAATCATAGGAAATCTCTATTCAACTAGTCATTACTTGAGGGAAATGATACACGCTTATTACTTCTTAAAAAATTGACTGACCCTTACCACTATGGCCTTAGACATATTATAAAAAATTCTCAACAATAATGGTATTAAATCGTTATCTTTTGAAAAAAAATATATTAAAAGGCACATAGCATCATCAAAAACTCATTGGAATGATCAATGATGACGGACATTTTTTGATCGTCACCAAAAGTAACAAAAATAGCATTGGTGAGGGTCATTAAAAGTTCGTCACTAGAAGTGTCACCAAAGAGAAAATTAGTGATGGGCCTTTAACGACCCTCACCAAAAGTGAAATTTCTTTAGTGACGGACCATAAAGGACCATCACTACATACACTTATAGTGATGGTTTTTAGTGATCAATGATGATGGACATTTTTTGATCGTCACCAAAAGTAACAAAAAGAGCATCGGTGAGGGTCATTAAAATTTCGTCACTAGAAGTGTCACCAAAGAGAGAATTAGTGATGGGCCTTTAATGACCGTCACCAAAAGTGTCATTAAAAATGTCTTTGGTGACGGACCATAAAGGACCATCACTATATACACTTACAGTGACAGTTTTTTAATGACCGTCACCATATGTGACATTGGTGACGGACCTTAAAGGTCCGTCACAAGCATGACCCTCACCAATGTGCTTTTTTCTTTGTAGTGAAGGGTTTTTTGTTTGTTTGGTTGGTCGTGTATGATCCCTTAATTGGATGGAATATTGCAAATGAAAGAATTTCCCAAGAGTGAAGATGTAATTACATCGAGAAGTATTCAACGGATAGGATTAGTGTGTGAAATAAACTTTAAAACCATTGGGTAATGGAGTCACAAAAGGTTTTAATTGTACAAAAATTTCAAGAGTGGTTCAAGGGGCAAGTCATCTATATCAAAATATCTCAGATTAAATGATGAAATGGAAGCACAAAGTAAGGAGAAAGTGGAGAAAGTCAATAATTTCAACAAGGATTATCAATCTCTCCATACAAGAAAATCTTTTTAAGAAACTGCTTGTTATCAACTAAAGGATAAGGCTAACCATAGACTTCTTTGGACAAGCTTGTATTAAAGCTAACTTTATCGTAAAAAACTTTTAATCTCACTAGAATACTTTCAAGGGATAAAAATAGATAAGAAAACAAAGTAAAACAGACGTCGATATTACAATCATGGTTTGCTTTAGCATAACGGTTAGGGAAACTTTCAAACAAATCCTTTGAAGAAGGAACTAGAAGACAAAACCATAAACTTTTCTAGTTTAAATCTAATTAGTATGTAATGAAAATATCATTCAAGAAACTTTCAATTTTTGCACATCAAGACACTACTAATCAACATTCCTTTGATAATTTTTACACTTAACTAAGTCATTCTTAGATACACAATTGGAGGAAAACATAAAGATAAAGCTTTTCACGTTAAGAGTAGGGTGCACTTCTAAGAGTAAATCACTCTATATTTTATTGTTGTTCATCGTAGAAAAATGAACAAAATAGCATACACAGAGAAAAACAATAATAGTAAGAGATGCTTCACCAATGATATAGACCAGGATCCCAAAAACCATCTTGTATATTGATCGTCAATCCACATACTTCAAGTCCAATGTTTCATCACAATGACAACTTCTCTTCTCAAATTTTTAACTTCTTAAATAACTTAAGCAGAGCTCAAAGCTTCAGGACTTATTTACAATGGAACAATGATTCGACAACTACTACTATTACATTAGAAATTCAACAACCAACCCACATGTCATCTTCTCTAAGTATTTATAGAAGAAAGAGGAGGTGGGATGAAAGAAAAAGGTTCTAGTTCAATTAATACAAGTTAATGCTTCTCCGTCTTTGAGGGGTTCAATAGAGAAGTTTTCTCGATATTTCCTATGTATTAATTGGTTTTCATTAAGTATTAAGCTACTTGGGCAGAGTCTGGAGCTGACTTTAAAACACTTTAGGAAGGTTGGAAATAACTCGATGTCTTTAAACAAAATATCATTGATCAGGTAATAACTATGCCTTCATTTGATTTATTGAGACTACAGGGTACTTACAGTTGAAGAGGATAAATAGCCTCTCGATACAGAAGGATACCTCCTTTATCGATATAACTCTATTTTACTTTAAAACACCTTTTAATTTGCTTTTGGCCCGTGTTTAGCTAATTAGCCTTGATCTTTGACTTCGAGACTTTGTTCTTTAACATTGTCTTTAACTCTTTGATCTATGGATTAAAAAACCTCGATCTTCAAGCTTTGGCTTTAATCCCTTTATATTTGATTTTCTTCATATACTTTTTTGCTCGCCTGGCACATGTGGCTTTCTCGTCGGCTTGGAGATTTCATCTAATGATCAAGGATCATGATCCATCGATGTAATTGAGAGCCGAAACTCCCCGCTATTTTTCTTCGTGGCTTAAGGCACAACGTGACTTTGAGCCTTATTTTTCACTTGTATGTGACCGTGGAAATACACAGAGAAATACCTATAAAAAACCCCGCAAAACACAAAAAAGTCATTAAGAAACCCCGAAGTAATTCGTTGTAAAACTTAATTCATAGGTTTAATGGAGGTGATGGAGTGCTTGTGGATGAGAAATGCAAAGTGGAAGAAGGGTCAAAACTTGGCGTACTGTACCAACCAGAAAAAATTTGAATTATGGCGCGAATTTGAGGTTAAGTTGTTTCCGGAAAACCATTAATGGTTTTCGCGCAAGCTCTAGTGGAGGTGGTATCGCTTTTGGAATATTCACTCTGTAAAGACTTCTGACACGTGGATTTTCAAAACCACCCATATCACATGTACAGCGACCGGGAAGGGGCGGCCAAAAATTACACAAGATTGATTATGGTCCATCGTATGATAGGCGATATCGAACGGTGCGGATAAAACGTGATGGAGGGCAAGTCATAGAAATTTATCTCGGGTCCATGGTGACATAACACTTTGCCGTGTAGTGGATGGGAATTTGGGTCATCGCATTAGATGCCCTAACCGTCGATTTTAAGAATGAAATCCACTAATATTCAAGGAAGGAGGGATAATGTTGAAAGGAAAAAAGGGATCTGAGGGAAGGTGATCTGCTAGTATGATGGGGCCCAATGATTTTTTATCCGTTTAGACTAAACTACGAGATTCATTTTAACGTAACGTCGGGTAATGAAAAAAAATTAAAGGAAAGTAAGGTTTTAGAAAGGGTTTTTAAGCCTTTGGTTACCCGATTGTGGGGCTTAGGTTATATGAAATTGGGGTTAAAGGATATAAGCCCTTGGGGGCTTAAGAACCTCATAGTGTAGAAAATCGATTTTTAGGCTAAAAACAAGAGATTTTTAAGGCCTAAATATTGCTCCGATAGATGAAATAAGAATTTTTAAACCAAAATGAAAGGGGAAATCCAAGGTCTAAAGGGTATTTGGAATGATTTAGAGGTTAAATGAAGGGTTTTTAGAAGGAATTTATGAATGGAATAAGGGTGAAAATGGAATTGTTTGGGAGTGAAAGGAGAAGTGAAATGATGGAAAATAGAGCCTTATGAGGTTTTTTTTCGGTAAACAACAAGGTTCTCTAGGATTAACGTAAAACAACAATGAAGATTATCTCAAAGGGTAATCATTATCATAAGACTTCAAGAACTCACAATTCTGACATGAAATTGTTTCTTGAAGGCCTAGCAAGATTTAGCCACCATTTGATATGACAAAATTTTTTATAGGTGGCTAACAAAGATCAAAGAGTTGTAGGAAAAAAATGAAGTCATCCTCAAACCAGGAGGAAATTACTCATTTTTTATCCTCTAGAAAGATCCCAAATTGTAAAACACACTGTTAATAGAAATCATGAGTTATACTAAATAGACATTTAAAGAAAGAACATGGAACACCTAAAGTGAAAAATGATATCCGTAAAACTAAAAATGACAACCTCATGTTGTATCCTTCTACATGGTATCGTAAGGAACAAGAAATTTAAGGTCAAAAACAAATCTCCGAATAGAAAGGTGATAAGCTTCTGAAACATAGAATTTTGATGAAGAAATCCAGGATGCGCCACCACCAAGAAATCAAGAAGGAAAAACTTGGATGTTACTGATTAGGCATGGAAGAGGATGAGTGACAATAAATATTCATAAATATTGAATTTTTTTCATGAGGACATGCAATTTCTTCTATGGGGGAATGTTTAACCACAAATTTTTTATTTTTTTGGAACCCTTTTTTTGTTCGATTCTTCTCTTTTTTTACCTTCATAACTTTAATTTGGGCATCAATTTACAAGTCCCATGGCATACTGTGTGCTTGATCATCTTCTAGTTTTACAAATTACAATGTTCTTTATTGTTTAGCTTAGTATTTACATTAGATGGGCAAAAATTACAATGTGATTCTAAGAAGCACGTATGATTCCTGTACCGAGTTCAAGGTTTGATAGGTTCCTCCGAAGCACCATCCGAGGAATGTATACAGGAAGGTGAAATTATCGTGAACGATGATTTTTTTCCATCTCTTTCATAGCCTAGATCAATAAAGAAGACACCCTAGTAGCTCGCCGTATGAAATTTTAACCACCATAGGAGGCGAACCAAGCAAGAAATATTCATATTTTTAGCCTCATGATTTTTTGTGCTGATAACAAATCATGAGAGGATCACATTGTATTATCTCTCATTAAAGTTATCTTTAGCTATTGTCTATTAGTTTAAGGTGTAATACCCCGAAAAATTTAATCGTAGGAGTTTTACAAATATGCCTCTCAAAGATAGAAGACACGTACTTCGATTTTACATTGTAAACAATTTTCTTAACATACAAACTCTAATTTTTTTCGTATTTCTATTGTGTGATTTCAATGCATGATTGATCATATTGTAAGGCATCATTGATACATGCTTCTCAGGGAGGTCCCCCTCGAGATATTAAGCCTTAACCTATAATTTAGTATTTCATTTTATATTTTCTCGTAGGATTGTCTTAACTTAATTTTTATTTTAAATTATGAGTTTAAGAATGTTTTCATAGAAATTTTTGTCTAATAATTTTTATTTTTGATTGAAGCGAGATCTCTTAAGTACATGGACATAGCATAGGTTTCCATAGATTAATAACATAACTTTACATTTCATTTATATATATAGATTTTTAATATGCAGTAGACAATATTTCTTTTCCTCGTCAAGAGTATATTCAATTATAGTATGATTTCATTTAAATAAAGGTGGTTTTAATTCAAGTAGGTGTGATTTCATTTCAAAGAGAAAGTGTGTTTTAAATTCAAGGAAGTGTTATTTCATTTTAAAGCAAGTGTGATTTCAATCTTCAATCAAGTGTGATTTTATTTTTCTAAAGTAAGAGTGGTGTGATTTCATTCTAAGAAAAGTGTGTTAGTGATTTCATTTAAAAGCAAAAAGAGTGTGTTTGATATACTTGAGTGGGGTGATGAATAATGTGTTATTCATTTCAAGAAGAGGCATACTTATTTTAATCTAGATGAATATAATTAATTTCATTTAATTTCATCAAGTAGAGAAACTTGTGCATTTCAATATCCCAACAACTTAGTAATTTTTTGAGTGACAAAGGCTTCTAGCACATACACAATTCACATACATTTCATCAAGATAATAGTGTTAGTGAATAATTTATGGGTAATTTAACCACAATTAAATTACCAAACATAAGCAAACAATCAAAGTATATCCATACTCATTTACCTGTGTATACAGAGGGCCTAAATGTTCCTTCGCAAAATCCATTCTTGATCATGTAGTTTCCAATTATGCTATACTGGTATTCTTGGCACTTACTTGAGTCCATATAGCACTTTCTTCAACTTATAAAATTTATCTTCTTGAATTTCAACTTCATAGCCTCAGGCTATTGCACATAGATTTCTTCTTCTAGAATTCCATTCAAAAGGTTCATTTCACATCTATCTCACATACCTACTTTTTCAAGTTTTTATGGCTAAGACTTACTAATTGGAGCCTGAAATTAAGTTCAAAACTAAAAATTCTCAAAATATCTTGAAACTTGAAAGGTGAATAGTCTCGTTGCCCGATTCTCGGCACACTTTTTTTCAGGCTGAAAACTGATTTCGTATGTGAAAGTTAGATCTCATCGTCCATTTTCTCAAACAACTAAAATTTATGCAACTAATAGGATGATGACTAGGTAGCCCCATACAAAAGAAATATCCCATGAATATCCCTAATATTCCTTGGAATATTCCTCTAGTTGGTCAAATTGGGTGCCGACAAGTCTCAAATTTACTGGATGCTGAAAGTTTCATTCGTTGCCGCAACCGATCGGTTTGTTTTAAAGCCTATCATGTAGACATGAAAGCCTGGAGTACCCCATGTGCCTCTGGTGGAATACTATCAAAATGCATATTCTTATATGGTGGAAAATTTTTATTCGAAGGCTGCAGAGGTTGTGGTCAACCCCACGAACTCCCCCATAAAAACGCAACAACATACCATTAGACCAAGTACCGATGTTCTTAACCATTATGGGTTCCAACAACGCTATTTGTTTTGAACCGTACTAGATGGTATGTGGGTAAGGCTGTGGCCAACCCAAACCCATATAACCATGTGTTATGACCAGCAGCAAAGTCAATGTCAATGCATGGGTTTTTAAAAATTAAAACCTCGTAATTAAATAACTAACCCGTGTTAAATGTGCCAATCTATTTGTTAATGTGGATTTGCTTAAGAACCCCATTACCGCATTGAAACACCACTTTATAAAACCACTAA
The DNA here is from genome assembly GCA_034641835.2 of Pinus albicaulis. Classification (NCBI taxonomy): domain Eukaryota; kingdom Viridiplantae; phylum Streptophyta; class Pinopsida; order Pinales; family Pinaceae; genus Pinus; species Pinus albicaulis. Next base: position 394,803,033 of record CM076581.1, read on the forward strand.
ATCTTATTTATCCACGAATAACCAAAGGTTATATTGCTAGTTATGCCAAGGGTAGGCTTCCTGTATTTTTGGCGAACTCAGTCAAGTGTTGACCGGAGTTGCTCCAGCTTTAGAGGAGTTTTCCTAGGCAAAATTCAAGAAGCCATAACTTGAGAAAATTTCGACCAAATTGGGCTCAAAATGAGTCTCATTCAGCATATTTGGATATCCCGATTAGTTTGGTGTAGGTTTAAAAGGTAGATGAGCACTTATGGAAGTTATTTTTCTACTTTGAAGATTCAAGATGCCCGTGGCCACCAGAGAGGAGACCATGTTTGCTTCAATTCGAAGACCAAATGAAGGGCTAGAAGAGGCTACTAGGGGTTTTGGATGCCGTGAATCCATTGGTAACCTATGTTTACCGATTTGAGAACATATTTAGGGTCATATTGCAAGATTTACAAGTAAGGTGTATGAATCATTCAGATGTTAGAAGTAAATTTTTAGAGCCGTTGAGAAACGAGAGACTTTTATGGTGGGTTTTCCTAATTCTAGAAATTTTTTTTGTTGTAGCTGTGAATAACATTTGTTCAAATTAGTTTTAATTATTTATTCATGAATTTTTTTATTTTATTCTTAAGTGTGGAATTCAAGGGTGGCGTGAGGGTTTCTGCTCCTCACCGGTGAGAGAATGTAATCTCTCAGGAGCAATACATAAGCAAGGTCATACAGAGAGTTCTTTATATGGAAGAACATTACCTTGAAAGGGTATAGCCATGTATGCTTGGAAGGAAACTAATATTTACTTTTGACACCAAATACAAGAGTGGTTTAGTCAGCAACATAGGTGAAGGAGATGTAGCTCAGAGGGGTGTGAACTCCTTCATCAATGGTTTTTGACTTGTTTTTCGATAAAGATTTTTTTTCCAAGTGTTTGATGATTTCATGCTTTACAATTTGTTCATGGAATTGAGGACTGTTGAAGAACACTTAAAGGAAACCTTTGAAGTAACTCTCTTTGGTAAGCTCCAAGATATGCACAAAATCCTTAATAAAACTTTTATTTTATAATCGATGAGTAGTTATCACAACAAAACTATTTTCAGAGTATATTCACATCAAATTGGTATCAAAGTTGCACGTTGAGTATTATTTTATGTTGCTTATGAAAACATGGTGAAAATTCTTACAAGGTTAAAACTCCGCAGAGGAAAGAAGGAAAAAATTGTTGGTGCACATTCCCATGTGGGAACAAGGAGAAGGAGGCCATATTTGCCACAAGATCCACCTCTAGTTTCACCTCCAAAGATTCTTGAGGCTTTGGGTGAATCATGTCTCAAGGAGGAGAGCCTACAAGCCTAAAAAAAATATGAAAGCTTCAAAAGGATTTTTGGGACACAGTCATAGATGGTGTGGGTCCTTCATGAGGAGAGGAAATCACAACTTCAAGGTGAATTGTAATGAACAAGAGGATAAGGTTCTCAATGAAGAAGAATATAAAAATAATGTGATAAACCACCATCTTCTCGAACAAAATTCATATTTTTCTACAACTTTGATGCAAAATTATAATGTAGAAAGTCCTTCCAATATGGAAAATGGAAAATATTTGTGCCTTTTTTCCACATGATGTAGAGTATGAGGTTCAATCAGCACCTCATGTTAAGGAGCTGAAAGAAGAGAAACAAAGAGTCCAAGAGGACACCAAAAATCAGAAGGAGGAAACTAGATAGCTCAATCAAAAGATGAGAAAAATGGTCAACATGCATATGCTCCTTATTTACATGTATCTGTTAATTTAAATTTTTTTGTAGCATTTGAAATACAAAACAAAGGCATTAGGTCTAAGCTCTTGGAAAATATATATTATGAAGTAAAATAGTCTTATGTGAATAAAAAAGGCATCAAGAAATCAAACAGAGGTAAAAGAGAGACCTCCAAGTGCTAAGTATTGATTATGTGTTGCACTGCATTGTATTTTGATTATTAAATATATTTAATATAACCTTTATGCCACAAAAAGAGGACATGAGAAGGTGGCAAAGCAATTTTCATCCAAACTAGTACTTCAGTTTCGTTCTCTAAATACAAAGGAGTCTTGAAGAAGCCTCAGAGAGATCAAAAATTTGAAGAAGAAACTGACAAGTTCTTCTTGCCATGCAAGTTCATCATCTAGGAAGCACAATCCAAAGGATGCCAAGAAATGCATAATTGCCTGCTCCATTTAAATTTTTCTTCTAAAGGAAATAACTTGCTGATTTAAGTGACACAGTGAGAGAATGTCTCCACATCCCAATTCTTCTAACCATTGTGTAGAGTAGTCATGCAAAAATAAAATTCATCATCAAGAATATTAAGGTCTCTGAGATCATTGAGAACGAGAAGAGGAAAACTCAATCAAAGAAAAAAGCATAACACAGAAGAGCTCAAATGAAATTTTTCACTTCATCATAATTTCAATGGCATTGGGATTGAGAAGTGTTGGAAATTGTTTCCACAACTTCATCCTGGTGGGTAAGGCAGTCATGAAAAACCGTAAAATGAAGTGACCAAAGAAAAATTGGTGCAATATGTGGATTCAGTCCAAGAAGAATCTTCAAAACAAGGAAAAGTTCAAATAGAGGTTCATATCATGTTGGTGAAATCCTTTCAACTATTTGTCCAAGCTTCAAGACTCAGAAGTCTTTTTTTGCACTAGTTGCATATCCTTGCAGGGTAATTTGTAAAAGTGATAATTCATGAATAAACCATTTACATGTGAATAGTGTTTTTCAAGATGTTTATGCTAGTTTGCTTTCTTGGTTTTTAGCAATCGAAATGGAGAATTTGAAGGCTACTTTTCTATATAAAATGAACTTAACATTATGTCGGAAATAATTTTGAAAAACTATTATATGAGTAGAAGCATATTTTTATATTTAATAATGTTCATCACTCAATTTTTCCATTCGCAGTTTATTGGTATATGTCAAATGCTTTTCTATCGGATCTCAGGGTGATTTTTACAGAGAATACCATTAATTCTTCTTAGGAAGAAATTGTTATGCATGGTCATAGCGAAATGGACAAGCCGAGAAGGAAAAATCAACTTGAAAACCTTGGTCACACATAGTTCAAGTTCAACATGAAAAAGAGTTGTTAGGCACTTCAAACTTCTAATATGGTTGAGTGTAGAAGAATGAAGGAACTCGTACCTTCAATTTCTGGCATAAATGAAAATGAAATTTAGAGACAAAAATTATTTTATGGGGAGACAGTTTCAGGAGCTCACCTCCTGAATTTTCAAAAATACAACTTTTGGAGTCACTCTAAACCTTGAATGATTAAATAGGTCACGGCTTACCGATCTGTCAAACTTGTTTCATTGAAAAACGACTTTGTATGTGAAAGTTAGAGCTTTTCTATCCATTTTCTCAAGCAACAAAATTTTCAGTGTGAATTACTAGTATACATTTATGGGCAGCCTGAAGAAAAAATAATAGCCCCATGAATTTCCCTGAATATTCCTCTAGTTGTCTAACTGCAGCAACAACTCCGTTAGCTTCGGTGGATGGTTGAAAATTCTGTCTGCTCATGCAATACATTGCCTATTTTAAAGCCAATTAGGTTAACACGTGGTGTGCTTCCCAAGCATGCGGCCATCTACCCCCCAGTGGAATACAGAATTAAGATGAGAGTGGGTAGCACTTTATTCTGGAGTGCAAGACAGATCTAAATGAATCCTCGCGACCTCCCCCACAAAACACAACAACACAACATTGTACTGCCAAACCAACGTACAATATGTGGTTCCAGAGTGTAATTGTATTGTGAGCAAGGTTGCTGGGCCAACTCGAAGAGCTAGTCTCAATCGTATATAATCATGCAGTATACGACTAGAGTGGAGGCTAACGTTAATGCACATGTTTTTAAATGTTAAAACGTGTTATATTCAAGCATTAACCCATTTTAAATGTGCTAATTTGTTTGTTAATGAGGATTTTTTTTAAGTTCGCTATTAGCACATTAAAAAACCACTTATAAACCACGAAACTATGCTTATCCACTAGTTAACTAACTATCTTGTTAGATATAATACTTTTGTGATCCATAATCTAGAAAAATATCTTTCGTATTAATCAGCATCATTAGGATTTGGTCGAGATGTTTCTTAACCAAGCATTGTTCATTCTCAACAAGGTGAGAAAGATAACTAATCTTAGTGAATAAATAGTGATGCATCAATTCCCAAAAATAGTAGTTGAAGGCAAGTCGTTAAAAATTAGTTGTTATAAGTTAGTTAACGAGTTAGCTACTAATAGGGAATTAAAATATTAATTGTTAATATTAAAATGATTAAAATTCTATTAATAATATAGTGAGGTAATAAAATAATAATTAAGTATAATTATTCCATCAAAGGGGTTAAAAAAATTATTTTAAAAATAAATAAAATAAATAATAAGTATATATATATATATATATATATATATATATATATATATATATATATATATATATATATATATATATATACATATATATATACGCATATACATATATATATACACATATACATACATATATATACACATAAATGGTTAATGTAATAAAAAATAATTTTTTAATGAAAGAACACATGAAATGAAACAAAAGGAGGGGGTCAGACAATCAAGGATCAAAATCACTCCAAAAACAAGAACCAAAGAAATCGCCTAGAGAGCACTCGTCCAAATCTTACTTTATTTCACCCATAAACTCATTGAGATTCTTAGCATACCTCTCGATCTTCAACCGTTTCCAGCCTGAGGTCAAAGGATCAACTATATATGAATTTTAAATCCTTAATACAAACATGGTGACATGATTTTTCCAGATGCTCCAAGGTTACAGAGATACGGATACTAGCCTAATGTTTGGCAACATACTCCTTTATCTCTATCTGATGGATCGATCAGTTTCCCCAATATAGGAGTACTATGATCAAGAACCATGTAAACCCCTTTTTAGGTCCTTCAGGGTCGTATGTAGGTCCTTTGAAATACCTGAGAGAGTTTCTTAAATAGCAATGGGTGGAGGATTGAATGAAGGGCGAAATTATTTTTAAGGACAATGTGAAATTTTGTCTGAAGTCCCTTGATAAAATGGGAGATGTACTGGAGATAGGGATCTATTCGAGAAAAAATTCATTTAACCCTTTATATGTTTACAGAAAAGCTCCCGAGGCCTGGGATCAATTATATCCATTTCTCTCAAAGACGTCAAGAAGATGGGGATTTCTTTCCTCCACTCTATGGCTATCATCTGAGATTATTAGAGCTTATATTAGATTTTAAGTTGGCGAAGGCTACCATTTTTCACAACTCAGTTTTGGCGGAGTTAACCTGAGTTGCTCCAATTTTAGAGGAGTTTCCTAGGCAAAAATGAAGAATCCATAACTTGAGAAAAATTTCACCAAATTGAAGCTATGTCAATTTATCCAAGTATTATTACAGTTTGAGCATATTGGTGCACGTTTCAAAGAGAACATTGCCACTGAAGTGATTTTTCCATCTTGAAGATTTAAGATGCCTAGGGCTACCAAGAGAGGAGGCCATGTATGCCTCACTCAAAGACCAAAATGAAGAGCGAAGAGGATAATTAGGGGATTTTTAATGGCTTTTATCCATTGCACCACTATTTACTTATTTGAGCACATATCTGGTCATATTGCAAGGTGTTTGAAAGGTAAGGGGTATGGATCATTCATATGTTTGAAGCAGCTTTAGAAGTTGTTGAGAAAGGATGAGACCTTGGTAGGGGTTTTCCCAATTCCATAACCCTTTTTGCAGAAGTGTACTCAAAATGGTTCAAATATGGTTTAAATTTTTCATTCAAGAAGTCTTTTATTGTATTCTTTAGTGTAGAATTGAAGGGTGTATGTTGAGGCTTCTAGATCTCACCGTGAAAGAATGTCATCCCTATATGAGATATGTTGTGTTGCTCATATTGTGAGAGCTATTTCTTCATAATAACATTATCTTTGAGGGGTAATATCCACATATATTTTGCAGCAAAACTGATATGTAATTTTGACACCGAATGGTTAAGAGTGGCCTTAGTCATGTCGATGCCAAGGAGATGTATCCCAAGAGGGTAAACTTCCTTGTTATTTGATACACATTTCTTTTCAAGTGTTTAATGATTTAATTTCTTTACAATTTGTTCATGGAATTATATTGCTGAAGAACACTTAAAGGAAACCATTGAAGTAACCTTCCGTTAAGCTCAATATATACACACAATCCTAAAAGCACACTTTTATTTTATAATCGATGAGGAAGCTAACATAACAAATCTATTTTGTTCATATTAATATTACTTACAAAATATTGTATGGCTAACAAATAAAATGTTTCTCAAAAACTTATTCTTCGTTTCTACGAGAACTATTTTTCTACAAGGCTTGATTTAGATCAGTCAATCTCTCCTTTTTCATCTAACCTTGTCTTTGCACACCCTTTTTACACTAATGATATATTTTCCTTTTAAACCAACATTTGTATCATTATTTCTACTATTTATATTTATTCATCCAGTATTTTTGCACCCACCTTTACCTCAATAACTTCTTCAAATGGGGATGAAGATTGGAAATTAAAACAATGAACATTTTTTAACTAACATCCAAGTCATCATAAATATCTTTCAAAAATTATAATTTTTCTTTTACCAATGCTTGATTCATCGATTAGATAATTTTGGGAGAATTCAAATCATTTGATATACTTGAAGATCCATGTTCTTCAGAGAATATTTGATTCTCGCCCATGCGTGACTTGCTTTCACGTCTTTCTTCTTGTGGATCTCGAAGGATATTTTTCTTCTACACATCCTATTCTTCCACTAATGTATACTTTGCACCAACTATATTTTATGTAGTCCCATTCTATGACTTTTTTTATTTGAATACATATATATTTATTATAGTATTCTTGGTGATAGGTTTGTAAAACTTATAATATTTTGATTGTTTCACTATAATTAGTAAATATGTATTTTTCTTACTTTTATCATCCAATCCTGTTCTTTATCAATTACTTAGAAAAATGTGTATAAGATACACATCCAAACACTCTAAGATGAGATACATTGCAAGAAATACCTACCATGCCTCTTCTGGAACTTTTTTGATCATTCTCTTTGTAGGATATCTATTTATTACATAAACAATGCATGCAAATACTTATGCCCAATACTCATTAGACAAGTTTCTTCCTTTCAACATGCTCCTCTCCATGCTCATAATTGTCCTATTATTTATCATTATTTAAACCATTATTTTTCAATGTGTATCTGGTTATAAACTGCCTTATGATGCCATGTTGTTTACAGTAAGCATGGAATTCCTTCAATCATATTCTCCACTACGATTTGACTTCAACACCTTTATTTGTCATTCACTCTAGTTCTTCAGTTAAGGATTTGAATGCTTTGAACTTTGCAAAAGTTTCAAAATTTTTGTGAGGACATAAACTATTTTTTTCTGTTGAAATCATCAATGAATGTGAGGAGGTGTAACAACTTCCACCAATTGATCACAGGTCCTCGTAGGTCCACACAATTATGTTTGAACCATCTCTAGTGGCTCTCCTTTCTGGGCTTGTTGCCAACTCCTTTTGGAAAAATATCATGGTGTTTCTTTCCTAAGATGAAAGACTCATAAGTACTAGAAGGTTATTTTGCTGGGAGGTAATCCTCTAACCATATACCCTTGCAACAATATTAAACCAAATAAATGTATACAAACCGAAATTGCAATAATTGATAACTATTAGAACATCCAACTAGAAAAGAACTCACCTGATCATTGTAATTCATGATTAGAGGAAAAACATGTGTTCCTTTTCATCTACACCTTGTTAGCTAGTTTCTTTCTTGTGGCATTTTCATATATAACAACTCTATCCTTGAAATGCAAATATTGTATCCCTTTTACAACAATTCGTCAATACTTAGTCAAATTATGTTTGATACTAGGGACATAATATTATACTCTTGAAATTGTCTTTGACTCCCCTTGCTTGGTTAGAATGTTGACTACTCCCTTTTCCATCTACATTCACAGATGTTAGGTCCCCAACTTTACCTATGTCTTCATAGATTGATCCAAGTTTGAAACCAAATACTTGTTGCCTACCATGTGGTTGTCAAACTGTGAGGTAACTCCTCAAAATCAGAATGTGTATTAGTTGAAGGATGCACATGGATTTATACATGGAGGTGAGGCTATTAGGATTCATCTCCCAATGACTCTTGGCCTTCTCCCTTATTTCCTAATATTAATTAATATACAATATTAAATATGCACACCCATCCATAGGATTAGGTGTCAACATTCCCCCTTTAATCCGAAGGGATGTTGGTAAGTCCAAGCATCGATCCGAACTTTTCAAACTTTTCTCTTCCAAGTGTTTCTATGAAGATGTAAGTGCTTCATTTGTGGAACAGCCAGGATATAGATGGATAGTTTTTATTCAACATGATGCTCTAATTAGATGGTATTTGTATTGATGTGCTTTTTGTTCATCATGGAACTTTGGGTTCTTGGCCAACTTTATTGCAGAAGTGTTGTTTCCATCATGAGTGGTGAATACAATTGTTTCATCTGCACCTTCCAGATTTTTTCAGAGCTGCCACACTTCTTTTGTTGCTCTTAGGCCCCCGCCTGCCAACATTCCCCCGCCCCCGATCGTGGAATCGCTGAACCGACCGTTTGCGTGATCTCCATGAGACAGCTCCCGATCCAAGACTCATGGTGTAAATCGTAGTAGACACCCCCGTTTTTCTTTTTCACCATCAAAGTCCGACCAGAAAGTATCCGAACAAGTTGAAGTCGCCTACCCGTGTATATTTGAGTCCAAAGTCTTAAGTCCTCTCTTCAAGTACCTTAACACTTTTCTACAGACTAATGTCCTTCACAAGGTTTTTGCATGAACCTTGAGAGGATCTCCAATGTAAAGAAATGAAATGTCGTGTCCGGTGGTGGCTCGGTAGATAAGACTTCCTACAAGTCGTCTATACTTAGTTGCATCCCCAAATTCCTTCCTTCAATAGATGTGAGCTTCAAGTTTTGTTCCATTGGAGTGGTTAAGGGATTGCTACCATCCATGCCAAATTTGTTCAAGAGATCTCCAATGTACTTCTTTTGAGAGAGAAATATGAATTTTGGATGTTGAATTACTTCAATACCCAAATAGTAATGAACATGGCCCAAATCGCTCATTTCAAAACCTTCTTCAACTCTTTCTTCATGGATGCAATATAGCTCTCTTAATGTTTCCGTTATCAAAAGATCATCTACATATACCACAAGATATACAATCGTTTTTCCAACTTTCTTAAAAACAAAGTTGCATCATGAAAGACTTCTAAAAATGTTTGAAATCAAGTCTTTGTATGATGCTCTGGTCAATTTCTCATACCGTGCTCGTGGTGTTTGCTGAGCGCGTTGATTTTATAAGTTTGGCAAACTTTGTGTTCTTTGACCCTTTATCACAAATCCTTTTGGTCGATATATAAAATTTCTCCTTTTAGATCTCCATTCAAGAAGGTCGTTTTTACATCGTATCCATGGATTTTCCATCCATTCCGAGCTACTAAGGCAAAGAGAGTCCCGATGGTGGTCCATTTTTCCGTGGAGCAAAAGTTTCTTCTTAATTGACTCTGCGAATCCTTTTGCCACAAGCTCAGCTCGTTCTTGTCGATATGAGTCGCTCCGCTTTGTACTTGTTCTTGTAGACCCACTTCGGTGTACTCAATTGGTTTGCTTCCCAAAGGCGATCAACCACCTTCCAAGTGCCATTCTTTATCAAGGCATTTCACTTTCCGAATCGCTCTTTCCATTCATCATGAGAAGCGGCTTCTTTGAAGGAAGCTGTTCATGATCCGTAGACAAACTCAATTCATAGTTATAAGCAATATCCATATCAACAAGCAGGAATCGTAATTATCTACATCACCTTGATTTTGCTGAGTGGAACTTTGCTCTCGTTTTTCCAATTTCACCGTGATGAACATCCTTCCGTTGTCTTTGCCTACCATTTGGGAGGACCTTTCTCGAGATGGCTCAGCTCGGTCATTTGACCGAGTTGGGATTGATTCAAGATTCAATCTCCCAATTTCGTCAATCACATCATCCAATGTGTCATCCGTGGTTGTTTCTTCATGGGGGAGAGAGTGTTTCAAGATACGACCTTGCCAGCTTGATCTAATATCTAATCCCCCTTCAAGATGTGGAATCACATTATCAAATTCTTGGAAAGACTTTGCATGTGTGAATTTATCCAGCGATCAAGTTGTCGCTCAACAACCTTGTCACTCTTGGAAGATTGAAGAAATATGACATCTCTCACATCACAAAATTCTTATTTGCTTCATCATAGACGATATCCCTTGAGGTATTGGAGTACCTCAAGAAGATACATTTTCTCGCTTCTAGCACCAATTTTGTTCCTTGACCCTTGGGTATCAAGGCATAATGTGGACCTAAAGACCCCGAAAGCTTTATCAAGGAATGTGGCCATGCCACATTTCAAAAGGATTTTGTTTCTAATTGAACTCGAAGGACACCTATTCTTTATGTAAACAAGACATAGAATCGTGATCAAATTTCAAACATCAATTTTACATTGTTGAAAAATAACATGGAGCTAATTACATATTTAAAATAGTTCGTTCATTCTTTTAGCTACACCGTTCGTTGTGGATTATATGGCATGCTTGTTTGATGTTTGATTCTGATGTCGATGAAGATAATTTTCAAATTGGTTTAAAGTGTATTATTTTCCATTATCAAGACGAGAGAGCTAATATGTGTTTGTGCATCATTTTCAATCCATGTACGAAAATTTCTTGAAATTTTGAAAAGCACGTACTTATTCTTCAAGAAGTAAATCCAACACATTCTGCAGTAGTCATCAATAAATGTCATCATGTATTTGTTTCCATTTGCGAAGAAATAGTATAGGGCTGCTGATAACTGAATAAACAAGTCTGGGTTTTCTATGTGCTCTAGAGTGTGAATCATGAAATGGTTGTTTGCTATGCTTTCCTCAGAATACAAGCATCACATTCCTTAGGTTTTCTAGGAACTGTAGGCAGTCCATCAACACCATTTTTCTTCAACAACGGTATACGTCATAGTTTAAGTGTCCAAATTCAGCATGCCATAAAAGACGGATGGAATGTACCTTCATCATGATGTGAATTGAATGCAAGTTTTACATGAGCAGCATGAACCTTTCAGCCTTCAAGTCATCTCCTTCTTCTATTCCTCCATGACAAGTGAGTGATCTCAATATGCTTTTCCGACTCCTCCCTCGCCTTGCCATCAAAACAAGTGAACTGGTGTTCTTGCCGCCGCATTTTGATCGTGGACAACAAGTTTCTCTTCAAATCGTGAGGTATAGAACCTCATGTAGGATATGATCAGAATACCGTAGTTTAAGCCTAACTGCATAAGCCCCATGGCTTGAGCTTGATTTATCCGTCAACACACCGCCCATCAATCCACGTTGAATTCTTCAAAAAAATCTTTTTCTAAATTTCATGTGACATGTTGCTCTAATCTAGCAACCAATCATCTCTCCATGAAGAAGTAAATGAAACATCAAATAGGTTTTCAAATACTCCATTGTTACAATGTGCTAGGAACATGTTGAGCGGATCTTAAATTAAGCACGTTGGTCTTTGTCATTAGTTTTACCTCTGTCCCTGATTTGTTTGTCAGCTTTAGATTTTCCGCCCTCTTCTCCTCGGCTTCTTCTTCGTCTTCCTCGCTTTCTCTCCGGAGGTGGACTCGAAGCACGGTTCTCTTCTCCGTGCCAAGTAGGCAACTTTTGTAGAAGACAGCGGACCGTCATTCCTTGAAGGAGGAGAGAAAAAAAACTTTCAGAAAAAAATTCTTCCGAAGAGGAAAAATTTCCTATAAAAAAACTTTCAACTCTTGAACCTGCTCAATTAAAGGCAAAAACTTCGCCGGAAAAATACTATGAGTTCTAAAAAAACTCTTGCCGGAAACTAAATTTCGCACAAAAGTCTTGCTAAAGACCGAATTTAAATGGACAAAAAAAGTTTCTACTAAAAAATTGAATTTCGTACCAAAAATATATATATATTTTTTGTTTTGTTTGGGAAAAAAATTTGTATGAGTGGCGCTTTTATGAAATGGAAGGCAATATCGAGGGATAAATAAAGCGATATGTAATGTATGAAGGGCGGAAATGTAAAAGAGGAAGCGGTATTGAATATGATAGTGGGAATCAATGGTGGACCTAGCGTAATATGATATGGAAACTAAAGATACATATGAAAACTATGGGACGATAATACCATAGGACATAGAAACTATGGGACGAAGGGTTAAAGAGCGTGGATATTATGTATGAGTAGGCGTAGTATTTGAAAGGGCGAACAGATCGTATTCAATTTATTGTGAGTTATGAAATAGAGAGAGCATATTTTTGAAACCTGTGGAGGTATCAATTGCCATGAGGGGAGATGTTATATATGCCAGCGTGTTATGTATATTCACGAAAACCAAACAACATATGTGACAGCGTATCGCATATATGTTGACGTGTGTAACCGACACAGAGTTTATATTAAAAGGGAATAAATAGGAATGGACAAACGTATAAAATGTCAAGGGAGCCGGAGATATTATGGTATTGTATTGTGACAGCATATAAATCGATAAATGGTATTGTATGGAAGTGCAAAGGATAGATGAATCGATGTCACGATTGAATATGACAGTAACGTTTGAATGGAGTTAAAAAATAACATTTTATATTGCAACAGACAGGGTCAACAAGTTATGGAGGGAGCTACCATGAGCGATGGTAACGCAAAAGGAGCGCCATCGTATTGTATGACTATGTTGATATATAAATGGAGAGGCGATGTGAGTGGGGATGTGGGTGATTGTATATGACAAAGACCGGGAATACCACCGGAATAGCGTGGAGGATTTACTTTGAATTGAATAGCGTGAGGATTACCACTGTGGTAATATATGCAAACATGTATACAAAGGAGGGAGTGAGTGAATAAGGATTTAATGTAATATAAATCTAATTGTGCATGGAGAATAGCGTTGGGAGAGACTGGCGTAGAGGGGGCGCAGTTAAGTTGTAAACGAGGGAGCTGATCAGAGTATATTGAATGCGGCTAGTGTACCACTTGATATAAGAGGCGGAGACATGGGTGAGATTTATGGGAAGAGAACGTTGAGGGACGAGCGTTAAGGGGAGTGCTTAAGTAGGTAATGGGAGAATAGAGGGGCGGTACTGGGTAGGTGAGGGAATGTAGGGAGAGTGAGGGCATTAAAATCAAATGGCACAGTAAAAACAGTTGCGTGAGCCTAAAATTGCACGTAAACACGAGATATTGTAAGAGTCGAACCTCGTAGAAGTCGTAGACCGTAGAATGCGTAAATAGAAAAAAGTTTTTACTTCGCCTAGCAACAAAGAGCAGCAAAAGACTATTAAAAAATTTGATCGAACAAAGGAGAGGAGTTACACCATGTGCGTAAATGCCAATAGTGGAGTCGGTTTCATACTATGTCAAACCAAGAGGTAACTCCTCAAAAATCGAATGTGTATGCTAGCTGAAGGATGCACATGGATTTATACATGGAGGTGAGGCTATTGGATTCATCTCCCAATGACTTCCTCGTCTTCCTTATTTCCTAATATTAATTAATATACAATATTAAATATGCACACCCATCCATAGGATTAGTGTGTCAATGTGGTTAATGCAAACCATTTTATAATACTCACACATTATCAAAAGGCTCATGCATGGCATGGAAAGCTACAAACATGGATTTAGTATTTTGTGTGGTGACATTAGCTCTTTGTGTTCCTTGATCAACTGTCCTCTTTCTGCAAGAACGGTTATATCACCAAATTTATTGCAATAATAACATCTCACCTTGTATTGGTAAACTCTTGGATTGTTGTTGAAGCTTCTATTATTTATTCCACTATCTTGTTCTTGGTCTTATATCCCATCTCTTAGACCACCATGTCTACTGCCTCGTCCTCTGCCTCTCGATCTACCTCTACCTCGACCTATGTGTATTTAAATAGAAACTTGAATTTTAAAAGTTGTCTCTAAGGTGGAATCCTTAATTTTCGTCTATCCTCGCCTAATGGGATAGAATTGATCCCATCAATTCACCAACCGTCGATATCGCAAAATCCTTGGCTTCTTCTATATATTCTACCACAACATCAAACATGTCAGACAAACATATGAATACCATCTCAACCATTGTTTGATCTTATATGTCATCACAATAAATCATTAACTCGTCCATAATAGTAAAAAATCGATTCATGAATGAATCAATGTCCTTTATTTCCTCTATCTGTAGAATTTCAAAATCTTTGCTAATATTCTGCAACTTAACAATATTGACTCTATTCATACCTTTATAGTTTGTCGCCAAAACATCCTATTTTTTCTTTGTTTAAGACGTGATCATAAATTTATTGAACACTACTACATCCACTACTTGATGGATAACTTGTAATTCTTGCATTCTTATTTTTTCTTTTCTCCATTGTTCCCTCTCTACACTAGTGAGGGCTCGTTCAACTTCTTCAAATTTAGGTTTTGGAAACCCAAACTAGACATTATCACAAACTTCTTGAGGCTTCAAAGTGGTCTCCATATTAATGGCCCACGCATAATAATCCTTCCCTATAAATGGTGGAAATAATCGCAAGAAACTAGATGAATTTATCTTTAAAATAACCCCTTCAAATAATTAAAAACCTTTTTTCTGTTTTACAAAATCCTTAAAAAAGAAAACTTTATTAACCTCCTTTATTAACTCTTATAAAAAAAACATTATAAAATAATCATAAAAAAATCCTTTAAAAAAAAAACTTCCACACACATTATAAATAAACTCCTTTTAAAATTTAATAAAAAGAACTTTCAAACTCATATATGATAACAAAACACTTTTGAAAATACATTTTCACTTATTGAAAATAAAATTTAATATAAATTTTCACATTCGTACTTGGTCGTGAACAAAATCCTTTCTGTCATCCAAAAACTGTTCAATGGATCTCACACCTTTGATGGGGAGGAGCGGCGATGGGTTTTTGAATTCAATGCACTTTTAACAAATCGGAACTGTGACGAGTTGGAAATTCTCAAGTGTGAAAAATAAATGCACCTTTTACACTTGAAAACCAGCGATGGGCACCTTAAGCCTGTGACAATTCTGCCTTTAAAATTTTGAAAATTTCAAGTCTTGCTCTCTCATCTTGATAGCTATGTTTTCTCCACGGATCTTGTAATCATTCCTCAGATCTGATACCATTTTGTGGGAAAGACAGAGGAGGAAAGACACAAAATTTCGCACACACAATAAAATGAGCTATGCAACTTCTATTGATCACACAAATTTTATGATTACAATGAGCTCAAATTTTACTTTACACACTCTAAATTTAACTTTATAGAAAAAAAAGATTGAACTCAAACTCACTCAACTTGACTCAGTGAACCGACTCTTTAAATTATCCAACTATGCATGCTAGAGTAATTAGCTATCTTTATAAATATCACTCTCCTTTAATATTTTAGTATAATCAGGGATGACTTGAATGCCTCAGATTCTCTGTTTTGTGATGTATCGGTGCATCTCTTATCTTAACTCAGTTTGTGGTATGACATTCTTGATGTGGAAAGGTTGGAAGGTATATGGGTTGATGGCCTCGTGTTTAGTCACCCAAATTGTCTCCAATGCCTTATAGTTGTATAACAACCATGGGTGCTTCACTCAATGAATCTCTGACATATCACGTGCATTTGTGGCATACTAAAAAATACCCCTAATTTGAGTACATATTGGAAATACATCTAAAACTCACATTATTTAACCCCCTACAAATACAAAACTAATACACCTTCCCAATTTAAGAAAAACCTACTTTCATTAGATATTATTGGTATCCACTTTTTCATTAACATTTTTTATACCCCGTTATATGTTTTCATTAACATTGAGGTTCATTTATTTTACCCGCCAATATAAAAACCCATTACTCCCTTATATATGATCAATATATTATGTCAAATGTTTTGAATATACATCCCCCAATATGAATGCACATGGTATGGTATTTCTCCCCTAGTGAAGCCCCTATGATAACAAGTGAGCAGGGACTTTTGGATGCGAGAGTTAAATGGGATTGTAAGAAAATTCTTGGAACACCAAATTGAAATATTCTTTTGGAACACCATACAAAGCCATTTTGGTATCGGTTAGTGGAGATAGATATGCATGTAGATAATTAGTAGTTTTGATTGACAAGTTTTATAGAAAGATAAAGTAGCATCTAAATTTCACATAAGTTAATTTTTTCAGCCATGACCAAGGTGATATTGTCTGGAAAATAATTAGGGAAAATATTTATCCAATGTGATAATAAGGAGGCGTCCTTCGAAAACCAAGGGCATGTGAATGCTCTCATAACATGAGAATTTAACGAGGACATAGTGGGAAATAAATGTTTTTCTAGGTTTCCACTTATTCCATATTCCATTTTAGTAAATGAAATAATGGGTGGGATCCTTCACCCTCCATGGGAATATTTACAAATATATTTTGTTTTTGTTTTTCAAGTGGTCTGAGTTCATTAGAAATTACATCAGACTTGACCTGTGGCTTGAGAAACTACAACCTAAGGGTACCTAGGCCATCAAAATCACCCAAGGATCATACTCAACCTAGACCACACCAGCACTGAGCTAACTAGGTTTGCCTTGTCTCCTCCCCTAACATGGGTGCAACAACCTCCGTCAAGTTTGATCCTTTGTCACATTTCTGACGAGGCCCATCCTCAACCGGTTGTGCTAGTGGGACTTGATAAGATTTACAAATTTATTATATATAGTTTTTTTAAAAACACACATGGTGGAGGAGAAAGATAAAACACACAATTATGAAATATAGACATTCATTGCTCATATTATTCATCATAGATGTACATTTATGATACAATGGTGTGCCTCTTGGATTCATCTTCCAAGGTCACTTGGACTCCTTTGTGACTCTTTTCCTTCCACACCTACCCATAGAGGATTAGGTGTTCAACATTTCCCCCCTTAATTCGAAGGGGTATGTGTGAGTCCAAGAAGAGAGTTGTAATAAAAATCTGCAAATTATGCATGGCAGCACTTAGGCTAAATCAATTCTTTGAAATGTTGGCATAAAGAGGTGGTTTAAGGATGACCACCAACACTGGAATGTAATGCTTTTGTAGTTCCCGAAAATCTTCCAAATCTGGCAAGGAGCTAAGGGTTTATGCTAGAGGAAGTGACCCTCATATTTGAAGAGGGAGACCTTCAACCTAGAAGAAGGGATATTAACAACTTGTGATGGTTTAAGGATGATCACAAACACTGGAATGCTTAATGAATTTCCTGAAACTCGACCAAAGCTGGTAAGAAGTTGAAGTCTTCTGTTAGAGGAAGTGCTCTAAATTCTTCGAAGAGGAATAATATGAACCTCGCATAGATGTTTTAAGGTTGACCACCAAACAAAGGCATGCTCATGGGCATCCTTATCTCTGGCTACAACTCTAAATCTGGAATGACGAATTTTGGCTCTGGCTCGCTTGAACTGATGTGCCTCTGGCTACAACTCTGAATCTAGAATGAGATATTGTGGCTTGGGCTTTCTTGATGTGCCATCGAAGCTTGTATATGAACACCATTTCCCCCCCTATCAGGTACAAGGTGAGATGATGGAGGAAACTCAACTGCAAGATTGTTCAATATTCTGGAATAGCTGAATGTGAGTTGTCATAAAGGAATCCTACACTCTGAAATTTGATGGGCTTGGAGTAGTTCGGAATATGAAAAGACAATTTTTTTCATATCCAAGATCTATTCTGTGCTTGTTGTGGAAAAGCTCTTCCGAAGGTCTGATGATGGGCTTGGGAAGTGTTGGTTGAGCTGCTGCATCTGCATGTGAATTTTCTCTTGTACAAGGAACTAAATGCGATTTGACTGCAACTTTATATTCTTGCTGCTGATGGGAGTCCCTATCAATTTTCTGAACAGAAACAGGTTCATAATAATGAATATTTTGCTGAAGTTCATCTTGCTAGAGCTCAGACTCCAACTGCAGAAACTCAATCTTGTCTTGTGCATTTTGTAGACAAAACTCAATATTAGACAATGTGTCCTTGCTGATTTTAACTGTGTCTCCACGAGTAGATAAGATTAAAGTGCTTAATAACTCTAATAATATGTGAAGTTTCTCCATTATTGAAATAATTCAAGTAAAAAATGACCAACAAATGTACTTGTAGAAAAAATGATGATTTTTATAAATAGATTTTCCACTTTTGAACTTAAATGTGAAAGAATCTAGAAGTGTTCAAGAAGGCAACAATAGGGAAGCACAAGAACCTCCCTCTTTTTTTTTTTTCTTTTTTTTTTAATATTAATAAATAGTGAAATGATATTAACAATTCACTTAAAAAGAGAAAGTCCATCAGTTTTGTCTGAGGTTTTTTTCCTGCACTGATTTTAATATTCCAAGTCCCCACATGGAGAATTTAGTACCACATTGACTCGAATAAAAAAAAATCATCCCGCATTTATATATTCTTCTAAAAATTAAAAAAAAAAAATTTTTTTACCAACTAATTGCTTTCCAAACCATTTTTTCGAATGGATACCCTTCTTTTATGGAACAGGGATAGAGAGAACTAACGCCCAATATGAAAGGCTCCTGAAACTATACAAAGCATCATCAACCACAACCTCAACCTGAAGTGGTCTTTGAGATAGATAGATCTTCATATCTTTGATGCAGAGACCAGCATTCTGTCAACAAACGAAACCAAAAGACATTGAGATTAAAGGGGACCTCTAAAACAATTCCACTCTTTGAGATTAAATCGGCCTGTCAACAAGTGTTGTCGGTCATCCAAGAAAGTGTCCTCTTCCTTCAAGGAGATAGGCTCTTGACCCCTCAGCTACAGCTGCCACATTAGATCCTCTACTACAGCTGCCACACCTACACTGGCTAAATTCCTTAGGGTTAAGATGGTCTTCTTGGATTTTTCTCACAACAATCTCATGGGCCGGTTTCCAAAATTCATCTTGAACTTTTCGCGTCTGGTTAGCTTGAATTTGCTGGGAAACAGCTTCTTCGGCCAAATTCCATCAACTATCGTTAAGGTGTCCACTCTCTAGCATTTGTTCTTCGGGAGAAATTTTTTTTAAAGGAGAAATACCGCTCGTTCTCTGGTCTCTAACCAACATAACTCATCTTGATATTTCCTGCAATAGAATCTCGGGTTCTCTAGATCCCAAAATCGACATATTGAGTAAGCTCGTGTATCTAAATTTGGAGCGAAACAACCTTAGTGGTTCAATTCCCACTAAGATTTCAAATTGCACCAGGCTTCGCATTCTGAAATTAGATCACAATTTCATGAATGGAGAGATCCCTTGTTCCATCGGGCGCCTGAAGGATCTGTAGACGATGTTTATTTCTTACAATGGATTTTTTGGCAATCTACCTCCAGATTTGATGAGTTTAATGAATTTGAAGATATTGAACTCGGCATTCAATGAATTATATGGGCCTCTGCCGGGTAGTATACAGAATATGAAGTCTCTGTTGCTTTTATATGTTACAAGCAACACTTCCTATAGAAAGAAGGGGATGGTTCGGCTTCCTCAAACGTGTCTGACTAGCAATAGGGATCTTCTTGCATTTCTTTCTCTGTGGAAGGCAGACAATCGGAAGGAGATACCACCCAGGCCGTGGGAGGATGGAGGGAAGGCGGGCACGCATGAGGGATGAGGACCGTAGGGGAGGTGAGTTGAGGCTAGTGCCAGGAAGGTAGCTGAAGGCGGAGGCAGTGGAGTGTGTTTTATATGTGGAGCAGAGTCCGGGGCAGAGGATATATGTGTGGAGCAAATTTTGGTGCATGTATGGAGGGGACACAGAGCCACGAGAAAATGAGCAACTGAAAGTTGATGGTATGTTTCAGGCAGTGGGTATGATTGTCGAGAAAAGGAATTATATGATATAATGGAGTGTTGTATGTATTATAACTGGAGTGTTATACATAGAGCAAAGTGGAATGTATATACCATGTCAGGCGATGTAATATATATTTATTACAACAAATAGTAGAGGTGGTATGTGGAACAATGGGAGGTAGTATGCAATGTGGGAGAACTGGTGGTATTGAGTGTAAGAGCAGAGGCGGTGTGCCACAATGCCAGAACAACAATGGTTCATACAACACAGTCACACCACTGTTTGAACACAGACACACAGTCATGCCAAGACTTCAGCATTTTCATAACATAGACTCAGTCATTAAAAAAATTGACATACCATTCAGAATCGGTTTGCATGTATGCATATGTGCTTTTGAGGACGAATCTCTTTGTGCTTTTGAAGATGAATCTCTGAGTCGACTCAGAGAAAGGTGAGTTCAATGGCAGTCCCAACCTCTCAACAAGTCTGGCCCAACACAGTCAGATGTGTAGAGAACAAAAGTGATATTTCTGCGATATGAAAAGCACAAAGGTGACAATTTCTCAAATAAGATTGAGTAGCTCAGGAGATTGCTTGCAGTTCTATGTTAAACACACACATGGCGTAGGAGAAAGATAAAACACGCAAATATGAAAGATAGGCATTCGTTGATCATATTATTCATCATAGATGTACATTTATAATACAATGGTGTGACTCTTGGATTCATCTTCCAAGGTCACTTGGACTCCTTTGTGACTCTTCACCTTCCACCCCTACCCATAGAGGATTAGGTGTTCAAAAATTTTATATTGTGTTTTTAACTATAAATTATTAGATATAAATATAAATAGAAAAAATCAAATTAATAGAGCAGAAAGTTGCTTTGTTTTATTTTTTATAGTATGCTATAAACAAAAAACTGTGTTTTGTTTGTTTTAATCAAATACAGCTAGTACCTCCCTCTTAGGCAAAAAGAAAAAATAATTGACAACCAAAGTTATCCATGTTAGTTTCTGTACTATGCATGTTTGAAAGTATATATATATATATATATATATATATATATGTATGTATGTATGTATGTATGTATTTAAAACACATTTTAAAATTTTATTAACTCTAAATCAATAGGTTAATTAATGTGCTTTATTAAAATTATAAAAATATAAAAAATTTATTATTATTAACATTTCACTATGTGAGAGTTTTAACATATTTTGAAATTCCTTTGCAACTGGTGAAAATAAATGTAATTAGGAATTAAAATGAGAAGAAAAACTTATGATAAAAAGCCAAAAAAAAAAAAAAATCAATTATCTTTTTTCTACTTGAAATTTCTAATCTTGCTAGTATTTTTTTGCATTAAAAATCGTGGGAAGCTATGCACATGGCATTATGTTGTGCAAAGTTATGACACTTGGCCAATATAAATCTTTTTTTAGATTTTTTTTTTAATATAATTTTTATATATCATAATTCAATTTGAAACAACATAACTAGAATCCATAAACCAATTAAGAAATAATAATTTACATTTAAAAATTTAAAAATTACTTTTTAATTTTCAAAATATTCAGTTAAATATTTTTTTTTTGAAAACTTTAGTAAATTTTATAAAATATGTTTAAAAAATTCTAAACTAATTGAAAGTCAATTTCTTTTTTACCAAAATAAAAAATATGTATTGTACCTTTCGAAAGGCATAAAAATTGACGTAATATTTTTATGAGAAATCAAATTGTTTTAATAATTAAATTGAGGCCAAATTTTTAAAAGGAGAAATATGTTTTTTTTTTTTTTTTTATATGAAATATTTGAAGTGGGAATTTTTAATTTGTGACCTAATAGTGCAACTTACAGGGAGTTTCTAAGAAAGTTTCTATTTGGAATTAAGTGTCACCCACCATCGATTTGGTATTTAATGCCACCCACAACAAAAAATTGTATGTAAGTCAACCACTAGTGGATCAAGCAATCCATGCAGAAAATGATGCATAAGTATGAATGGTGAAGGAGAGGGCTAAGTAGATGTCAAACTAGAAAAACCTAGAGATAGGTAGCTCTTTAGGCTTTAGGGTAAGGGTGAAGATTGAGGTCGGTTAGGTACCAAGGTTAATGTGGTATCATTCAATTATTTTATTTAATTATAAGACTTTTTAAAGATCACATTGACAAAGTGATTGTTATCAGCCTATTTTACTCCCCCTGGATCAATGACCCTTAGACAGATGGATGAATTCCTATGCATGCATCTAGAGATTTCCAAATGCTCTCATACCTTCCTTATGTGTCCAGATACTTTTTCATCCCTTTCTGTGCCAGGGTACAATGAAGACTTCTATAGTGCCTTACTCCCTAGGAGATTAGTTTGATTTTTCACCTATTTGAGCTGACAATGACTTATCAGTTATAATTTTATATGAATTATTGTCATCGTGACTATCTTCCTACACCCTCTTCGGTTCTCTCTTCTTCCTATTTATATTGGATCATTGTTGAGGATCAAACTAGTTTTTGGAGAGCCATCTTGAGTCTATGTTTCTATATTTCCATTTGTGAGGGAGCTTGTGAAGTCTTTTCCACTTGTATATTTCTCTTCATGCTCACTTCCTAGATATAGTGGGGAAAAATTCTCAGACTGTGGAGAGGAAGCTTTGAGGTGAAGGTATAGGCATTGTAATCTCATCTATGATCAATGGAAATCACCTATCGTCTTTGTTTGGTTGTAATTGTGTGTAGGGATAAGATATCAGGTGCAAATGTGGTAGATATATCAAGTGGATAAAAAAATATCCATTGAACTTGAAACACTTCTCCGATCTGCGAGGATTCTAGGTGTGATCTCATTTCTCTATAGCATAGAACTGATTTTTTGTTGCATGATTGATCGTTCATGATTGGGTATTCATTATTGTTCTGTTGGTCTTACTTTCTCTGTCTAGTGATATGATTAGACACAATATCATGGAGCAACAACTCCTTTCAAATTTAGATGCAACAATGATTTAAATATTTTAAAAAATCACATAAATAAACATGCTTACCTAGAACGAGTATAACCAATTTCTTGATCATTCAATTATTTTATTCAATGATAAAACCTTGTGAAAAGACCATTGACTTAGTGATTTAAATATCTAGAAAAATATCATAAATAAATAAGGATTATAACCAAATCACATAAAATGAACTAAATCCATGTTAATTATGGACCAAATACCTCAAGTGCAAACCTTTTTTTTGAGTGAAAAACTTTGAAAAATGTTTATACCTCAAGAGATTGTTGTCCTTGATAAATGAAAAGTTAAGATGGATATACTATGACATAGTTAAGAGAGAAAATTAAATGAATCTCCAACATATTTCACAAAATTAATCTAATCAAACAAAAATCCTGAATCATTGAGATTGCAAGTACTAATTAATATTTTGAAAGGTTGTTATTATTAATAATTAAAAAAATGATTAATGAATTAAGCATGCATACTCAATTTAAAAAATAAAATAAAATTATATATATATATATATAGATAGATAATTTCAATTTATTTTTATAACAAATTTTCTAATTATTTTGATGGAATATCCATTTTAAAATAAACTTTTGGGGATTTTAATATTGTTATCAATAATATGCAAACTAGGAAATATTAAACAGATGTCTAGCCTAATCAAGATGCAACAGAGTCTGAACTAACTACGTCATGTCACTCAGCTCTCCGGCCCCTGTCGTCGGTTGCCCAACATTGGCTCCCAAGTGCCCCCTTAGTCCACGCTGAACAATGCCCAATTAGCCTCCCCCTGCTTCCGTGACATGGTCGTGGGTCGTTTGTCCAAGAAATACATCTCCTTCTTCACCAGGTTGACTTCGAGTTCAGCATATACCCCTCGAGAACAGACCAAGGGTGCCAAGGACACTCTGTCGGGTAAGGGAAAGGAAGGCTTAGACCTCTTTCCAGACCAAACACCCGACAAATATGAAACTCACACCCCTCGCTCCTCTAGTGTCATTTTGGAAGACGTTTTTGTGGCAGAAACAAAGCATAACCAACCAAAATTGACCAACACATGTCATCTAAAGGCAAAAAATACTGGATTATATCTGTACGGGGGGCCCTAAGTTTATGGTCTATGTGGAGTCCTAAAAAGGTATGTTTTTGATGATTATTTCAGTGGCTTTTTAATAGAATTTGTGAACCTTTTTGTATCATGAATTTGGAAAGTAATAAGGAACTATAACAAAACATGTGAGAATTGATATGCAAGACTTAACCACTGATAATGGTTATTTTCTGTACAGGAAAAGGAGAAAACGAGGAATTGCCGCTCCAAAGGAAGAGACAAAGTCGAGATAACTGTTGTCCCTCTGAAGGAGAACCGAATGCAAACAAGGCTAAACAGATTAAAGCAAATCGGCCCGGAAAAAGAGGAGAAGACACCAGCTCGGCGCAAAAGAAAAGAAAAGATGAAGAATTAATAGTTTGGTGAATCCCTCAGGATCTTCGATCCTGAGGGATCACTGCTTTATTTATCTTGTTACTTGGACATCTCCGCCGTTGCCTTTATATAAAGGGACAGCACTGTTAGCTTAAAGGAGGAAGGATACGCTTTTATGTAATTTTTTGTTAAACATTAAGCTTTGATTATTGAGTTTCAGTGAGAACTGGTTCATTGTACTTTTGTTCGATGCATTAATATAAGTTTGGCGATTATTTTATCTTTGCGTCTGGATTAACTTAAAGCGGTGTATCCTTGGAGGCTAAGGGCCCGGCCCCGGAGGACACTTGCTTCTGTACCATTACGACTTGATTTCCGTGTGGTTTGTTTATCAGTGTTATTTGATAATTCGATATGCTTTATAAAGTTCATATTACATGCTCTGTTAAAGATTGAATCATTGAGGTTTTTACAGACAGAATCGTGTGTTGACTCCGCATCAAGTTATTAATCCTTTTAAAAGTTAATTGCATGTTCTTACTGTTCTGTTACGGAGCTGTTATACTGAATATTCGTGTCATACATTTGTTGAGGTAGTGTTCTTCATAATCGTTGGATTCAGAAATAATAGTGTTCTATTTGGAAGCACAGTCGTATTTCCGTTGATTCAGATTGTTATTCCAGTGTGTTGTGCGTGTTTCTGATTTATCAGTACTGTTCCATAATTCATTAATAGTTATTGCTGTTCCATTAGTGTGATTTGTGTGAATTTCCTTTAGAGTGAAAGAATGTTATTTGATTGCAAAGAGTGCATTTGAGTTAATAGATTAAGTTTGGTTACAACCCGCGGGACTTAGTTATTCAATTGTTGTTCCATTTTAGATTTGCTGTTCTATTCCAGAATTGCTGTTCAATCCTTTATTTGCTTTGCTGTTCCATTTACTTGCATTTGTTGTTTTGGCGTGAGAAATGATCTAAGGCTGTAGTGAGCATTGGCAGTCACTGTCTAGCTCCCAGGCTTGTGGTCTATGCTCTAGTTTCCTTTCCATCAGTTTCCGAAGGGATGGGTTATCACTGCCGAACCCTTGACTGATAAGCTGTTGAGTTTTCTGAGTGTGTGATTTATTCTTTGAAGTAATTTAGTTACAGACAAGCATCCATTTACTCTTGTATTTCTTAAACATTGTACTACTAGCATTACTCTGACAAGTGATAGCCTCAGACTGAGTCACTCTTTGTAATAACAAAACGCTCCCGGATTGACATATTAATGTGAGGTAATTAGAGGTGAAAGAGACCCTTTTTATAGCTCCACATTTTGGCGCCGTTGCCGGGGAAAAGAGTGTAGCCATTTGTCTTTTTCAGAGTAGTGTACGAGCCTGCTAGGGAGGAGTTGGATCCTAAAAACGGAAGGTAAGAACCTACGTGCGGAGCATGTAAAAACCCTGCTCCACTATCCACTTTCCTAACAGATTTGTTTTTGCTTTGTTTGAATAAAAGTTGGTAGTTCATTTTTGAGTGCATGACTAAGCAGAAAAGACCAGAAAAGAATATCAAACCCCCATCCAAGCTTGAAAAAGCTAAGGGGCCGGTGACCCTTGGCCGAACGACCTTCATAGACGAAATCTATAAGAAAAAATAATCTCAGCCATCAGCAGGCCTCAAGAAAAACATTTCTAAACCGCCTACTAGTTCCCTTCAGGCCACAGGATCACCATCTGTAGCCTGTGCTGAGGTGCATAGTCAAACTGAAGAGCAGGACTTTCAAGAAATTGAAAATTCTACTCCAGAATTATTGCAGGAAGGGAACTCTAGCAACTTTTGTGAAGGAGAAGGAGAAATAGGGGGAACCAAGGAACCAAAATCCCCTATTGAAACAAATCAGCCATTAGATAGCCCAGATAAGGGGAGTGCTGCGAAAGTCATTGTTGAAGAGATTCAATCTCCTCAAACACCTGGTATTCCCATTATTCCAGATAAAGGAAGCGCTATTAAAAAGATCCCTGTCAAAACCGTTACCACCCAACCTAGGAATACCCTCCTAGATATCCCAGAAGGTTACTGGCATATATTCGATCCCATGGCTCAAAACCAACCAAACGCTCAAAACCAGCCAAATACTCAAACCTCTACATTACAATATCCTATAGTGGATTCTGCAGCAAATGCACCCATGAAAGCTATCCCTCTTCAGCATATCCCTACATTTCACGGACTCACATCGGAAGATCCAGATGCATTCTTATTCGAATTCGATGTGTTATGTAGGAGGTACGATTACACCACCGATCCCCAAAAATTGAAATTATTTCCCTCTACATTGAAAGGGGCTGCTTTAAGATGGTTTATGGGGCTAGGTGGCGGGGTCATCAACAATTGGGATCAAATGAAAGAATCCTTCTTAAAATATCAGGATTATTGTAGGTCTAGAGAGTTAAAAGACGAAATATTTCAAATGACAGCCAGACCAAATGAAACATTAGAGGAGTATGTGGAACGTTTTCAGTATAATTTACAAAGATCTCCTTATGCATCACTACCTTTACCTGATAATGTGTTAAAAACTGCATTAATGAGGGGCATGAAGGAACAATGGATTGAAACATTAAACATTATGGGAAAAGGGGATATTTATCAGGAGAATTTTACTGACATCCTTGACTTATGTATCAGGAGTTCGAGAGGCAGCACAAGAATAAAACCGGCAGAATATGATCGGTTTGCAAGAGATAACAAAGTATCAGCAGAAGGAGTAACACGTGCGGAAATTGGAAATTTATTAGAAAATTTTAAAACTGACATTATGGGGACACTAACTACACAACTTGATATTGTGCAGGCTAAACAGAAGCAGCTGGAGGCGGAACAGAATTTGGCAATCTTCTGCCCCCGATGCAGAAAAAAACATAGCCACAAGGAGTGTCCATTGGATAAATTCCAAACATGCGCCATCTGTACAAAAGATCACCTTACGGAGAGCTGCCCCTCACTTCCTGGATTGAAAGCGGTATATAAGGAAGCAGAAGAAGAACCAGAATCGGTAAATTCGATCAACCAGCACCGCCAGTGGCAGCCGAGACAACCTGGTATGTTTTCGGACTCAACCTCTTTCTTTCAAACCCCACAGTATAATGCTCAACAATATGGTATGTGGCAAAATCAATCTCAACCCCCATTTACAAACTGGTCACCACAATCGTTTCCTTCTTCAAATCCATGGCTGAATCAAACAAGCCAATCTGGTTGGCCGAATTTCCCTTACACTCCACCATATTGGAAAAATGGCCCATATCCTTCACAATGGACTCCCTCTACTTCACAAAGTTCACCCTGGCAGACAAGCTAGCAAAGACCGATGTACCAGCCAGCTGGAACTATTCCGCTCCCTCAACCTACTCTGCCAGCCTTACAACAAAATCCCCAGTCTAACCTGAGACCGCAACTCCCAGCCCAACCTGATCCCAATCCAAATAACAGACAGGTCCAATCTATTCAAATCATAGAATCACCAGAAATAGGACCCGACCTGAGGGAGTGCAATGACCTTTAGTTAAGATCTGGACGTATAATTGAAACTGAGGGAGATAAAACAGTTCATATTGAAGATCAGTTACCAAGAGAACATCAGTTACAACACGAGGATGTAAATAAGCAACAAACTCATAATCAAACAACCACATCCTCTCCTCCATTCCCAGAACGATTAGCCATACCTCGACCCATACAATATCCTGACTTTGACATTCTGGGAGAATTACAAAATTTGTACATAAAAATTCCATTCCTCCAAGCCATTCAAGACATTCCCATATACGCAAAAACTATCAAAGAATTGTGCATAAAGAAACCCAGGAGGAATATAACAAATAATCCAAGAGTCCAAGTAGTCGGTACTTTATCTGATCTATTGTCTGGAAGAGAAACACCCCTTAAATATGAAGACCCCGGGAATCCAATTATAACTGTTCAAATTTATGGTCAGACCTTGTCTAATGCCTTAGTTGATCTAGGGGATGCAATTAATATTTTAACAACCACAACTTGCCAAAAGCTCGGCATTACATCTGTAGAACCCACCTCTACTCTGTTAGAATTGGCTGACCGATCTGTGGTTAGACCAGAGGGTACTCTACATGATGTCATGGTCTATGTAGAATCCTGGGAGTATCCAACCGATTTCCTGATAATTAATCCAAAAACCCGACTTGATGGACATCCGCTAATTTTAGGTAGACCTTGGCTTGCCACTGCCGATGCCTACATTGGCTGCCGGCAGGGAAATATGACCATAACCAGAGGACCAAATAGCAAAAATTTAGTTCTATATCCTCCAGCGCAGCCAAGTGTCACAATGATCAAAACTAATAAGCACCCTGTATCATACCTTACTGATAACATCATATCTCCATTAACTATACAAGAGGCACTTGATTTTAAAGACCAAACAGAAGATGATGCCATTAATAATTTCATTAGTCAAACTGAACCTCGCACACAGTGTCACATGATAGAAGCAGCATTTGATAATGAATTGGAGGAAGATCCTCTGAAAGATACGCATGACCAAACGATACATGTTACTTCTGTTGCAAATAGTAAAACTGTGGAAATTGCACCGGGGAAAGCTTTAAACATCAATGCTAATCTCACACCTGAACAGGAAACTAAGCTCATCCATTTGTTAACAAAATATCGAGAAGCATTTGCATGGGATTACCCTGACATGAAAGGAATTGATCCCCAGTTATGTACACACCACATTTATACAGAAAAAGACGCCAGACCTGTTCGTCAGCCGCAAAGGAGACTTAATCCTCATCTAAAGGATGTGGTAAAAGCTGAACTTCAAAAACTTTTAGATGTCAACTTTATCTATCCTATTTCTGATAGTAAATGGGTCTCTCCGCTGGTGGTAGTACCAAAAAAGAATGGAAAATGGAGAATCTGTGTGGATTATAGGGAGCTAAACAAGGCAACACAGAAAGATCATTTTCCTCTCCCTTTCATAGATCAAGTATTAGATACTTTAGCAGGGAAGAAGTTCTTTTCTTTCCTGGATGGCTTCAGTGGATACAATCAGATTCAGATTGCCCCTGAAGACCAGGATAAAACTACGTTTACTTGTCCCTGGGGAACATTTGCCTATCGAGTTCTACCTTTTGGCCTATGTAATGCTCCTGCCACATTTCAGAGGGCTATCCTTAGCATTTTTGCAGATTTAATAAATGATGGACTTGAAGTTTGCATGGATGACTTTACACCATATGGAGATGATTTTGATCCAGCTCTAGACACCCTAGAAAAAGTCCTACAACGCTGCATTGTTACCAGGCTTTGCTTAAGCCACGAAAAATGTTTCTTGATGATGACTGAAGGACTTATCCTAGGACATTATGTTTCGGCAGCCGACATTCAGGTAGACCCGGCCAAAATCCAAATACTTTTGCTCATTCCCACTCCTACTACTCAAACAGAGGTACGCAGCTTTCTTGGATTTTCCGGTTATTATAGACGATTTATAGAGCATTATTCGCACATTGCTGCTCCTTTATATGCACTAACCGGTAATGTTGATTTTCTTTGGACAGAAAAATGTGACCATGCTTTCGAAGATTTAAAGAAGCTCGTATCCACAGCCCCAGTCCTTCGAGGACCAAACTGGGACCTACCATTCCAGATATCATCTGATGCCTCAGATACAGCCATTGGCGCAGTCCTTGGGCAGGAAGAGGATAAAAAACCATATGCCATCTATTACATCAGCAAGAATTTATCCCCTGCTGAATTGAATTACACTGTTACTGAAAAAGAATTCCTAGCTGTGATACATGTTGTCAATAAATTTAGACATTATATTACAGGCTATCCTGTTATCTTGTATACAGACCATTCTGCTATAAAATATTTAGCAAATAAGCCTGTCACAAATGCCAAAGTAACTCGATGGTTAATCTTATTGCAGGAATTCGACATCACAATCAAGGACCGGCCTGGCAAAGAAAACCCTGTAGCCGATTTTCTTTCGAGAATACCAAAATCAAGCGATGTAGCAGCAGTTGAAGATCAATTTCCGGATGAGCACCTGTTTGCTGTTGCCGTTCAAACACCCTGGTATGCTGATGTTGCCAACTACCTCGCAGTAGGTAAACTACCAAAACATTTAACTCCTAATGAGCGCAAGCAGATTGTTCAGAAAAGTTCTCGATTCTCGTGGATTGGGGGCTATTTGTTTCACACAGGAGCAGACATGCATATCGGGCGATGTGTTAGAGAGGATGAAATCTTTGACATCCTAAAAGCCTGTCACGATGGACCGTGTGGGGGGCACTTCGCTGAGCGTAGAACTGGACATAAAGTATTGTAGACAGGATATTACTGGCCTACGATCTTCAAAGATGCGAAGAAGTTTGTCCAAGCCTGTGACAGCTGCCAGCGAGCAGGACGACCTGGTCAAGCTGATGAGATGCCTCTGAAACCACAGTTAGTCATCGAACCATTTGAGCGATGGGCTCTTGATTTCATTGGACCCATCAACCCCTCATCAAATCAGAAAACATATATCTTGGTGGCAACAGAATATGTCACCAAATGGGTTGAGGCAGAAGCATTGCCAAGAGCCACAGAGGACTCTGTCATACAGTTCCTATTCCATCTATTTGTACGTTATGGCCTTCCAAGGGAAATAATTACGGATGGAGGACCACAATTTGCTGGGAATAGATTAGCTGCAACACTCAACAATTATCACGTCCAGCATAAAATCACTACTCCATATCACCCACAGGCGAATGGGCAGGTAGAAAGTAGCAATAAGATAATAGAATCAATCCTAACGAAAACCATTGCGTCACATAGGCGTGACTGGGCTACCTGACTACCTGAAGCACTCTGGGCCTATAGAACAACATGGAGAAGCACCACCGGTTACTCACCTTATCCATTAGTGTTTGGAAAACAACCCATTTTTCCCATAGAATTCGAAATCCAAACATTACGGACAGCACAGGAAGTTGGCCTAGATCTAAGCAAGGCACAAATCAATCGACTACAGCAGATCAATGAATTAGACGAAATTAGGCTCTCTGCACTACAAAATACAGCATTGATTCAACAACAGCGAGCTAAATGGCATGATGCGCTCATCAAAAACAAAGTCTTCCACGAGGGAGACTGGGCTCTGTTATACGACTCTCGGTTTCAGGATTTCCCTGGAAAACTTCAAACTCGATGGTTGGGACCATACGAAATCCAGAAGGTGCATGACAACGAAACCCTTACTCTAATTACCATTGACGGTTCTGGATATGCATTCAAAGTAAATGGCCACCGAGTTCGTCTCTATCACAAACCACTCACTCGGGAATCCTTCTGCCAGCAGCTACGCCGAGACACTGATATGGAGATTTTAGGAGAGGAAGAGAAATCTTCCTCACCTGTAATTCATTAAGGGTTCATTTCTTTTTACAATTTGTACATAAGTTCTTGTTTTTGAGTGGTTCTTGTACATGAGTCTGCATTAAATGTTTTTTTATCATTCCTTTTCTTTCACAAAGTTCGATTTTTGCCGTTCTAAAAATAGCATCTGCGTGTTTTTTTTATGCTGTTAGTTTCGCTTGTTCTGCTGTTCCTTTTCTAAAGGAACAACATTCGGGATCTCTGCTGTTCCTTTTCTAAAGGAATGACACTTTTACGTTTTTTTGCTGTCCCTTTTCCAAATAAACAACATTTTTTTTGTTACCACTGTTCCTTTTTCTTCAAAGAAACAGCGTTCTTTTATTGCTGTTGTTCCTTTTTCAAAGGAATGGCATTTTGAGTGTTTTTATAGTATTTTTATTTTTGTTGTTCCTTTTTCCCAAAGGAACGGCATTTGCATTTTTGCTGTCCTTTTTTCTATCATCCGTCGTTGTTTCTTTTCCAAAGGAACACCACTCGCATACTTTTGATCTCCTTGTGAAACAACTTATTCCTTTTTGCTGATCTAAATTGAGGATGCTTCTTGCCCGTCTTCTTTCTAGTCTTTAAGATACAGCTATGTATTTGTGCAATGAAATATAAAATCACAACATACCGAAATCCGCAAACCATAAATCGCTATATCTATAAGGCTCTGCATTAGTAAGAGGACAAACGGAAGGACATACTTATTTCTTACCTTTTGTTGACATGGTTTTACTAATTTTGCCCTGATTGGTTATCTTTATCATGCTGATCCCCTTAAACTTTTTTGATTATTACTTGGGAATAAGAGAAAAGAGCTTATATCTTCCTATTGAGATGATAAGAATTCTTCCACCATTCCTACTCTTAAGGAGTGTTGAACCACCCTTTGTGTATAAATAAGGAAAAGTATTCTATAAAAAAAGGAAAAAATATGTAAACATGATATGTAAGAAAAAAATATGTAAACATGATATGTGAAGTGTCAAATGCAGGATAGGGGGTCTCATCGAGAGCCAGCCTACCATGATCATGAGGATGGAAGTGAAGTGGCATTCCCATTATGGCCACCACACCAGGGATATGGTCCAAAAGGTATATCAAATAAACAAACCTTGGAACAGGAGGTCTCATCACGAGCCGGCCTGCCCACGTTTCGCTCCGTCCTCGTGAATGGCATTATGGTTAACTGGTCACCAAGCCAGCATAATGGTCTACATTTTGACATAACAACATTCCTAAGTATACACAAAGGATCATGGTTCCGAGGGTAAAAAAACAACTCTGCCAAGGCTATGGACACCTGTTGGCAGCAGAGTATTGTTAATGGTATTGAAGTCACCTTGGTTACACCAATGGGTAAGATACTAATACTCTTTTGTTTCTTATATCCTAGGAACTAATCATATGTTATTTCCCGATTTATACATCGCATGAACATTTATCATTACCAATCATGGCAACGGAAGTGACCATGACCACTTGAGATTTGGCAAGTACGATACATGCCCTACCCATCAGCCTCATATCATAACACAACAGCCTCTTATATAATACACGATCAATTCTCCGCCTCGATTTCGGTAATTCGTTGTCCTTTTCAACATAGCATAATTCCATATGCTGTTCCTTTCTGACTTGGTTGCAGACCGGGTGCCGCTCCTTTATTTGCCGGCTGGGACAACCTATCACATTGCGGGGGGGGGAGGTTAACCTCATTATTCCCTGAATTACGTGTCAGCTCACCATTCGGGAAAGATAGTGTACGACGGTTTGGCATGGTTTAACGGCATGGCATTTCTATTTTCACACAAGTTGCTTTCTGTTGCACTGTTGCATACTCTGTGTTTTTTTCTCGAAACCTTGCGATTATCACCCTCTCTGTGTTTCAAACAGAAAACGTAGTTGCTGTTCCATTTAGAATCCACAGTGAAACCATGGGAGGAAGGGCAATTCGAAGCGAGCCTCAACAGCTGACGATCTCCGCTGCTGCCCGGGAGATCCTGGAAAGAGCAGGATGGTTGAATTATTTCAATCGCCTACAGGAGTCTAATGAAACAGTAGCGATGGAATTTCTGCAGAACCTACAGGATGATCATTCCACAGTAAGGGGGAAGCGGATAGCGGTCACCGATGACATAATTGCAGAAGTTTCAGGACTACCAGCCACCGGACCGGTATGGACATTAAAAAAGGAACGATTACAGAAGGTCATGGAAATTTTCCAGGACGAAGGCCAGAGTTTGACAATTAAGGGGAAGGGAGTTCTGCCAGCAACCCTAGGAGAACCCTAGACGGAGCTAGCAAGAACAGTGTAGAGCTACATCACCTGCGAAGGAAGGAAAGACGTGGTAAGACCATGACATCTTAAACTTTTAGCTGTTTTAAAGCAGAAATGCTCTGTTAATTTACCTGCACTCCTGAACTCATTACTGCATGATGCTGCACAAAGTATAAAAAAGGCACAGCATGTAGAGTCAGTCGTTAGTCACCATGGGTTAATACGACTAGTTGTTAGTTATGGTCTCACCCAGCAGCAGAGCAGCTGGGAAGAGCTTATTGCGATGATTGAGGGGGGATTGACAGCACCATCCCCAAAACGTAGACATTCTATAAGCACACCAGAACGTCCGGCAAAACGCAGAGAATTAGTACAGCAGAAACATGTTGCTAGTACATCGGAACGACCAGAGATATATCAGGAATCGGCAAAGCGCAAGCATGCCATCGATCCACCCGAGCAACTAGAGGAACCCAGAAAATCAGCTCGGTTAGCTCGGATGAGAGGAAGCATAGATAAGCCCAGAAAATCAGCCCGGTTAGCTCGGATACGAGGAAGGCTGGACAAGCTCCAGGAAAGCGCCAGCCAACCAGTGGTAATTGAGGACGAGAAATCCGAAGAGGGAAATGGGGTAGCAGCCAAGCATTCGGAAATCGAAGCAGAAGCTGAACAGGAGGAAGAAATGGGACAGCAGGAAGATAGCCCATTACAAGACCTACTGGGAGATGATGACTTGGCCGCAGTCCTAGCCAATATGGGTAAGTATGGCCAACCTTCTAGTTCATAGGACCCTCACGACAAACCCCAAGAAGAAAACATGTCTGAAAAATCACATACAGTAGAGGCAGAAAAAGGTAATCTTCCTGTTCATGATGAAGAGGAGGTAAATACTGAACGGGAACAATCTGTTCCCAGGGTGCAAGAGGAAATTCTAGAGGGAGTAGGAGCAGAAACAGCAGTTGCTCAGAAAGAGACAGAACCAGTCGAGGTTCCTACCCCAGAACAGCCAGAGCAGAACAGTGAGGAAGAACCCCAAGAGGAAGATTTAGAAACTAGTCATGATCCAGACCGCAGCAGACAACCTGCTGTTCCTTCTAATGAAACGCTGGAAATTAAGAAGTTGCGGATGGAACGGCGGAAATTGTTGAATACGATAACCTAGCTCAGAAAACAAATTAGGATTCTGAAAAAGAACCAGAAGGTAAGAAAGAATGGAGGGAGGAAAAAGAGGGCCAACAATCGGCCTGCTGTTCAAAACCCTACTGAGAATCCAGCTGCCGTTCCAAATGATGCTGAGGAACAGAAACAGACGGATGTTCGCGTTAAAACAGAAAAGGATGATATAAGGACCAGTGACAAGCAAATTCAGACAGAGGCACCACCCTCAGGGGTAATAAGGGTTCTGAACTCCAAACAGCATAATAAGAAAGTTCAGGTAAAACTCCCGGCCTCCACTAACCTATGGAAAAAAGATCCGAAGACAAAAACCTTGCATAAGATGGTGAAGCAAGCCCAGCAAGAAGCCGAACAACTTAGAGAGCAAACGGTTCCCCAAGAAAAATATGAAGAGTTACAGCAGCAACTAAGGGACGTGAGTCAATCCAAAAGCCAGGCCTTTGAAGGGTGGAAAAAGGAACAAGAGGAAGTTGCACAGGTAACCCGTAGACTAGATACTGTTATCAAACAGATGAATGACTTGTGTTCTTTATACAATGATGTTTTAGCATGTAGGGCCCCTGCTAAAAACTATGCTCTGTTTTTATTAGAACGGTATTTACAATTAAAAATAAAAGCTGTTAAAGCAGGCACCCCTATACAAATCAACACTGTCAATGACTTTATAGACTGCTGTAAACATTATGGAGTGAAGGTCCAGAGATTGCTGTGTGAACTTTATTTGCATGACCTTGTGCTAGATAAGGAGACTGAGTTGAACCCTGGCCCTTTCGTTGGAGACATCCAATTACAAGCATTCGTTTCATTCGGGGTTAATCAGATTAAGTGGCTTAAAGCCTATGATACTTTCCAGAGTCAGGAAAATGGCCTAGATTTACGGGTTAGGGCTGAGCCTAGGAACCCAGTACAGTTGTGGAAAGCTCATAAAAATCTTATAAGGTCTCCTGGTGTCATTGAAACGGTAGGACCCATGCATGAGGCACTTATTCGACAGAGTTTAGAATATTTTCTTTCCATCAAAGACCTCGCCATTGATGCAGCCAAATTTCGGTACCGAATCTCTAATCCAAACATCTAGCTCAGGGAACCATTTAAGTATGAGAATTTTGAATTAGCTGCCAACCGTTTGAACCTCTATGGCGAGAGCATTTTGAAAGCAGGGCCATCCTGGTTAGGATATAGATTTCGCACTCAGTGTTGGCACCACATGCCGAGATGCACCGGGCCTGTATGAGATGCTGAGGGGCAAAGCAGTCGGTTCTTTGACTATACGACACACAGTAATTTGTCACCGTCCCTACCATTCCCCGTCCCGCACAATGGAGGACCCATAACGTGACCTGTGAACACTGTCATGCACTGAAAACATCATCATTGCATCCCTCTGAGTATGAGCTTCATTTCCCCTTGAGACATCTGCTTGCAAAATCCATGAAAAACAGCTCTTTTTGCATTGGCGCGGGTAGACAGTTCAGTACTCGCGCCACTCAGGGAAATCCTGTAAAGAGGTCGCGCCACTTGGCGCTCTTTCATAGAGCAGCAATCGCGCCACCCATTTTAGGGACTGTTTTTTAAATATGGATGGCGGAAGTTGAGTTCAAACAAACTCACAACCATTGCCTATCTTGAGTTGGGAGGTTTGGCTGCGGGAGTTCTATGGAAGGGAAGTGGTTTTTGCCACCTTCTATGGAACCTTCCTTGTTGATAGGGCCAATCCCATAATAATAGGGATCCCAACTCCCTCCTTCCCCATCTATAAAAGCTTGCTCAGATCCATGGCAAGCTAGTCTTGAAGTGCGGAAGCTTTGCATCTCCCTATTCCCAAGTGCCTTTGTGTTGTAAAGAATCCCTTCTTTCCCTTAAGGCCCATTCAAGCGAGGAGACCATTGTTACGAGACTCCGGAGAGGTTTTCCCTTTCCTTGGCGAGCTTTGCGAGACGTGGACGACCGGAGACCCGTTCGAAGGAAGCTGCGACGTCAGAACTTGGTTGTAACTTCTATTAGTTTATCATTTTAATAGATGACTATGATTATGGTTCCACTCCTTTTTCCATCATGTTAATGCGAGTAATATCTTTTCTGACCGATGTTTAGT
The DNA here is from genome assembly GCA_034641835.2 of Pinus albicaulis. Taxonomy (NCBI): domain Eukaryota; kingdom Viridiplantae; phylum Streptophyta; class Pinopsida; order Pinales; family Pinaceae; genus Pinus; species Pinus albicaulis. Next base: position 394,840,503 of record CM076581.1, read on the forward strand.
TACGTATGTTGGTTCCTATGCTTGTATCTGTTCGTTTCTTCTGTGTGCAGGTGTTCATCCGCGGGGATCGTGGAAGGATTGTGATCTGCCAGGGCTGAAGGACGGGGACATCTCTTCTTCAGATCTAGCGTTGGAATCCGGGTAGGCTCTTATCCCAAGTCTTTCATTCGTAACTAGGAGCTTGCGTCATAGCATTGTTTGTTTTGTTATAGATACAGAGCTAGTAAAGGGAATTTTCACGTCGCAGAGGGGATTTACCTCCTCAACACTATCTAATCACTCATCATGGCTGTAGGCCTCCACATGAAACTCCTTCTCCAGCATATTCTCTCACTGCCTTGCATGTCAACTATAATGTTTTCATGAGGACATGAAACAAGGTAATCAGGGGGGTGTGTGGAGTACTAAAAATGTATGCTTTTGATGATTATTTCAGTGGCTTTTTAGTAGAATTTGTAAACCTTTTTGCATCATGAATTTGGAAAATAATAAGGAACTATAGTAAAACATGTGAGAATTGATATGCAAGACTTAACCGCTGATAATGGATATTTTACGTACGGGAAAAGGAGAAAACGGGAATTTCCGCTCCAAGGGAAGAGACAAAGTCGAGATAGCTGCTGTCCTGCGAAGGTGGTGGAATACAAACAGGCTACACAGATTCAAAGCAAGTCGCTCGGAAAAGAAGGAGAAGACACCAGCTCGGTGCAAAAGAAAGGAAAGGATGAAGAATTAACAGTTTGGCGAATCCCTCAGGATCTTCGATCCTGAGGGATCGCTGCTTTATTTATCTTGTTACTTGGACATCTCCGCCGACGCCTTTATATAAAGGGACAACACTGTTAGCTTAGGGAAAGAAGGATACGCTTTTATGTAATTTTCTGTTAAACATTAAGCTCTGATTATTGAGTTTCAGTGAGAACTGGTTCATTGTACTTTTGTTCGATGCATTAATATAAGTTTGGCGATTATTTTATCTTTGCGTCTGGATTAACTTAAAGCGGTGTATCCTTGGAGGCTAAGGGCCCGACCCCGGAGGACACTTGCTTCTGTACCATTACGACTTGATTTCCGTGTGGTTTGTTTATCAGTGTTATTTGATAATTCGATATGCTTTATAAAGTTCATATTACATGCTCTGTTAAAGATTGAATCATTGAGGTTTTTACAGACAGAATCGTGTGTTGACTCCGCATCAAGTTATTAATCCTTTTAAAAGTTAATTGCATGTTCTTACTGTTCTGTTACGGAGCTGTTATACTGAATATTCGTGTCATACATTTGTTGAGGTAGTGTTCTTCATAATCGTTGGATTCAGAAATAATAGTGTTCTATTTGGAAGCACAGTCGTATTTCCGTTGGTTCAGATTGTTATTCCAGTGTGTTGTGCGCGTTTCTGATTTATCAGTACTGTTCCCTAATTCATTAATAGTTATTGCTGTTCCATTAGTGTGATTTGTGTGAATTGCCTTTAGAGTGAAAGAATGTTATTTGATTGCAAAGAGTGCATTTGAGTTAATAGATTAAGTTTGGTTACAACCCGCGGGACTTAGTTATTCAATTGTTGTTCCATTTTAGATTTGCTGTTCTATTCCAGAATTGCTGTTCAATCCTTTATTTGCTTTGCTGTTCCATTTACTTGAATTTTTTTTTTTGGCGTGAGAGATGATCTAAGGCTATAGTGAGCATTGGCATTCACTGTCTAGCTCCCAGGCGCGTGGTCTATGCTCTAATTTCCTTTCCATCAGTTTCCAAAGGGATGGGTTATCACTGCCGAACCCTTGACTGATAAGCTGTTGAGTTTTCTGAGTGTGTGATTTATTCTTTGAAGTAATTTAGTTACAGACAAGCATCCGTTTACTCTTGTATTTCTTAAGCACTGTACTACTAGCATTACTCTAACAAATGATAGCCTCAGATTGAGTCACTCTTTGTAATAACAAAACGCTCCCAGATTGACATATTAATGTGAGGTAATTAGAGGTGAAAAGACCCTTTTTATATGGCTCTACGGGTCTATAGAGACTATATGCAGGAACATGTTTCCATCTCTAAATTAATGGGCATATAGCCTACAAAAATATCCCTCAATGGTTGGATCCATTATAAATGGAAGCCAAAAGGAGAAATCCAACTACAACTTGGTTCTAATGGATTTTTCACAATTTCCTTCAACCTCCTTGAAGAGAGAGATAGAATTTTTGAAGGAGGCGCGTCTTTCTTCAACTTGGTCAGTCTCTATATTATATTTTGGAAAGATAACTTCACACTAGAAAAAGAGGACTTCACAAAATCCCCTATATGGATTGAGCTCTACTCCCTCCCAATGGATTATTGGGCCCCCATAGTTCTCAAATGAATACACAATGCTCTAGAAGAATACATCAAGATGTCAGAGGTAACAAGGAATGGGCACTCCATCTCATATTCCAAAATATGCACCTACATTGATGTCTTTGATGCCTTACTGGAGGCAATCAAGTTAATTTACAGGGACAAGACTTGGATGAAAAGTATTGATTATGAGAACATCCCCTTCAGATGTAGGAAATCCCACGAGCACAGGCACCTCTTCATGGAATGGCCTAAAAAAATCCCCCCCTTTTAGATGACCAAAACAACAAAAATAAAGATGAGGAAGGATTCTCCTGAGTTGGAAACAAGCACAAACACAACAAGAAAATGCCCAACAAAAAATACCAGCCCAAAGCTATGCATCACAATAAATATTAAGTCCTGAACACTCAACAGGAGGAACACATCCCTCTATCCTCAGAGGAAGAAGAACACAGACAAACTGAGCAAGCTCTAGAGACCTATAAACCTACAGACAGGGAACAAGACGATAACAAGCCAGAAAATGAACAACCGAGGGACGACACAGAGATGGAACAAGCACAGGAAGTTACAAATCTGAAGTAAAATGCTATAGAAGAGGCATTGGATGGGGTTGACCTACTAACGATTGCAAAGGAATGGAAAAAATAAGGAATATAAGCTATACCAAAGGACCAAATCCAAAAAATAGAAGATGCATACCTACTACAGGAGGTAATTAAACAAAATTTAGGACAAGAAATCAAGGAATTGGGAGTAGACAAGGGAATCCTCGCAAACATAGAGGCAGGGAAATATCTCCCAAAAGGACAAAATAGGAAAAGAGGACATAAAACCACCAGTCAACTCCTTGAAGAGTTGGGAGCTCGCCTCATAAAAGAAGGAAAGGTAAGAGCTCTAAACATAGCCTCTAATATTTTTCAATTATTTGCACCACATGGAATATTAGAGGACTCAGTAGTCCTGAATAGAAAAGGATCTTGAGAAATGGACTGGTTACTGACAAGCTAGATATCCTGCTACTTCAAGAAACCAAAATTGACGTGGACAACAGCAACAGGATACATACAACCTTCTCTAAAACCTATGACCTCTCTACAATCTCTGCCAGTGGGACTACAAGGTGAGTAATAACCCTTTGGAAAATATTTTTTTTTGAGCTCACAGAATCGGTTTCCAGTAAACATGCCTTAATAACAGTTCTGCAAATCATAAGCACAAATGACATAATTTGTGTCACCATCATCTATGAGCCACACAAAATGGAAAAGAGAATCAACATGTTGAACACTCTAAGTCAGAATCTAAACTCCTTTCAGTAGCACAAAATAAATGCACGGAACTTGAATATGGTTTTCCACTTGGGAGAGAAGCACGGGGGCATTTGGAAGCTCGAAAGAGACTCACTAGCCTTCCAATCTACCATCAATGAGCTCAAGCTAGTTGAAATTCCAACCAAAAATGACACATTCACATGGAACAACAAGCACACAGGAGACAGACAGATAGCCTCCAAGTTGGATCATTTTCTCATATTGGAGTAAATATACCTCACCTCTTGGGAAACTAAAGCCTGAATACTACCCCAGGTGGGCTTGAATCACTGACCCATATCTCTGTCTATCCATATTGTTTTTGGACCAAAAAATAAACCTTTAATATTTGAAGCATTCTAACTTGACCATCCATAATTCATGTACAAGATGAAAGAATGGTGGCACACCCCCCAGAGCAATCAAGGTAACAAAATGTACAACTTTTAACAAAAATTAAAATTCATCAAGGATGAGATTAGAACATGGAATAAGGAAACATTTGACAACATCACCTCAGAGAAAATAAAGCTCGAAATAAAACAAGAAACCCTCTAGCAACAAATCATAGAGAAAGACCTAAATGAACAAAGAAAATAGGAAGAAATTCAACTCCAACGTGGCTGGGAGGAATAGATAGCTTAAGAGGAAAAAATGTGGAAACAAAAGTCCCGCATCAACTAGATGAAATGTGGGGAGAGAAACACAAATTTTTTCCACCAGTCCATGATCCAACATAGGAGAAATAAAATAATTCTAAGCCTAAAGACCAACATGGGTGGAGTCATCCATAAGAATGATGATATAGAAGAAGAAATTACCCACTAATTTGGTATGATCCTCATAGCAACTGATCCAGAAAATATGAGGCAATCAGAAAAATCACAAGGAACATCCCAACTATCCTAACTAAGGAGCACAACCAAATGCTACTGAGGAAATTCTCGATGCAGGAGGTTTAAGAGGTGGTCATATCCATGCCCAACAAGAAGGCGTCAGGCACGAGTGGCTTTACCACTAATTTCTTCAAGGTCTACTGGCCTCTACTTAAGGAGGAGGTATATGCTCTCATTGAGGAATCTCACATTCAAAAATCGGTTTTGAAATCCTTGAAAACCACCTTCCTCACCTAAATTAAAAAATCTAAGAATTTTGACTCCCCCAACACATTTAGACTGGCAGCTCTCTGCAACATCATCTACAAGATCATCTCTAAAGTCCTAGTGAACATGATCAAGACTATTCTACCCCTCCTCATCTCGCAGCATCAATCGGGATATGTTGAAGGCAGAAAAATTCTTGACAACATTATCCTCTCTCAAGAAACCATTCACTCCCTCAAGGAACAAATAAAACTAGGTGTGCCACTTCAATTCGATATGTCAAAGGATTTTGACAAAATCAGCTAGGACTAGATGAGGAAAGTCTTGGAAGCTTTTGGGTTTAAAAAAGAATGCATCAAATGGACCATGGATTTGGTCTCGGGGGGAATTATTCTCTATCCTCCTCAATGGTTCCCCCTCACAAACATTCATTCCTTCCCATGGTATTAGATAGGGGGACCCAATCTCCCCATTTCTCTTTGTGCTCATGGCAGAGGGTATCAACTAATCTATACTTGCTAAATCCTGTCAAGGGATCATCTCTAGCATTAATATTTACAAATCCATACCCCCTTCTACCCTTTAGCAATTTTTGGATAATACCATTCTCATGGGATCTCCCACACTCAAATAAGCCTTTGCTTTTAAATCTATCTCGACTTAGTTCTCCAGTGCCTCCGGGACCTTCATTAATGTGGAAAATCCAAATTATTTTTTGTAAATACCAATCCGATCATCCCCCTCCAAATACCTACGAGTTCCCCTCACTAACAAGCCACTTGAAAAATTCAATTGGGTTAGCCTTACTGATAAGCTGGGAAAATGGCTAGCCAATTGGACCTTTTGATCACTTAAGCTGGCTCACAGTTTGGTTCTGGTTCAATCTGTGCTGCAAGACATCTCTCACTATATCTATTCAGCTCTGGCCACTCCCAAATCCATTTCCCACCATGTTAGAAGTATACATAGGAATTTCCTTTGGAACATCAGAGAGGAAAAAGGGAAATGGGCACTAGTTGCCTGGAATAAACCATGTAAGCCCAAACAGGAAGGTGGACTTGGAATCAGAGACCCGAAAATATTGGGCAAAGCCTTGGGTGCAAAAACTTAGTGGAGATGGATTACCAAGCCTCACTCCCTTTGGAGAAAATTACGTAAATAAAGATACTCCCCTCACACCATCACGATCATCTTATCAGGCTCGATGGCATGATCAAAGGATCCATTATCTGGAACTAGGCCTGGGGAAACAGAGATTTTATCGAAAATTGTTGCTTCTGGGAAATTCGTACAAGAGAGAAAGCCCTGTTCTGGGAGGATGAATGGAAAAAATTCCAAAAACTAGACCAAGTTCAATTCAAACATATTAAGGAAAACATGGAAACCCAAAAAAAAATGCAGTTCAATCACTACTAGAAACCCAACAACGAAAATGATAGCTGGAGGTATGGTATAATAAATAAGAGTGGGATCACAATGCCTACCGTGAGGCATGGAAAAAACTCGGAAGAATTGGGACATAGATAGACCACAACAGATAACAAGTAGGAAAACCTTAGACGGGGGAAGAATCTCACTGGAAACTTCAACATCAAAGACGCCTCTGGTTACTACACCTCTCTAGCCCCCACTCCTTTGAAGAATAAATGGAAGTATCTTTTGGAGAGAAAGAATTGGCCCAAAGTCACCATATTCCTCTCACCCACAATGCACAAGAAGATCCTTACCTGGGACAACTTAATAAAGAAGGGCTTTATTGGCCCATCTAGGTGCATTCTATATGGTGTCGATGAAGAAACTTCCAACCATCTATTAAATGAATGTAGGTATGCCAACAACATCTAGAATTGGGCTTTTTTGGTCTTCCGTGCCACCGATAGAGACCCTGCATCCATCCTCAACACCATCGAGCTCTGGCACTCCACTGTCTCTAATTATCCTACCATAAACAGGGCTTAAATTCTCATCCTGGGGATGATTTTCTGGTCCCTGTGGAAGGAAAGGAATGCAAGAAATTTTAAGGGAATTATCAATGAGGAAGAAAGAACCATCTCCTTAATCAAGCAGATGACTAGACAAAAAATCAATTCTTCAAAATTGGAAACTCCCACCAGCCCTCCTACCAAGGCAGATCTTCGCATCCTTTCCTTGTTCGATATCCCCTTCTCCTCAATTCCCCTAAGATTCGAGATCCCCTACGTTCATTTCCTTGATAAATCTTAGCTACCCTAGAGTCTGGCACACTCAAGCTTAATTATGATGGCACCACCAAGGGCAACCTTAGAATGGTTGGCTTCGAAGGAGATTTCAGAAATTCTAGAAGGAATATTCTCTAGGTATATGCAAGAAATCTTGGCCATTCCAACAACAATGCAGCTAAACTACAGGCTTTGGAACAAGAAATTGAGATCGATCGTGCTGGGTATTTTTGGCCTCTCATTGTAGAAGGAGACTCAGCTGTTGCTACCCAATTTTGTAGGAAATTACAACATTGGAGAATAGTTATTTAGGTGTTGGATAGATGGCAACTAAGAAAAATCTTCAGCAGGATTCAGACTCACATCTAGCACTCTAGGGGAATCACATTTCAATCAATCAGATAATCTGGAAACCAGTTGGCTGATAGGTTGGCCAATGCTGGGGCAGAAAGCTCTAATAGGATTCTCTCTACAAGTTTGGACGAGCTAAGCAATCAAACTCTCAAAGGCGAGTATGCCATCATAACAAAGCAAGATCATCTTGACATGCCTGGAAGGATCCAGGCACACGCTACTCTACCTCCTGACTTCAATCATGAAACCAACCTTCATTTAGTATGAGCGCATCAGTGGCATTACCAGGCACATCATGTAGTGCAGCCCAACTAGCCTGTCCTTGCCTGGAAGCACTAGTAGTTCTAACTACCCTCAGCATCCTGATCAAGTGCTCATCACTCCCCACCCAATGTCTTCTCAGACGACCCCTCTCTCCCTTGCCTATGTATACCCATCCCTCTCTCCTTTCTTCGCACTCGATCCGAGTTTTCATGTTGTATGCTCCTCTATGCTTCCTCTGTCACCTACCCTCCCTTACAGCCACCATCCTAACTTTCACTGCTTGCCTTGCACTCTCTACTTATATCCTAGTATGTCCACCCATCACGCCAAATCCTCAGCTCCAAGGGGGAATAATCGTGGTCGGGGTCGTGGCAAGAGGGCTCATGATTCGCACTAGGCTTGTCTTAGTATGATGCATATTACAAGGGTAGTGTTTGCAGCTCAGTAGGCACCTCTAAACTATGAGAAAATGGTCAATCCAGAAACTTGTCACAAGGTGGTATAGTTAGAAGAACAAGTCAAGATGGTTCTTTAGCACCTTGTTACTGAAGAGGTCAATGATAAATTCAATTGGATTCATGACCCAGGACTCACGAGAGCCAGGGAAAACTTATTCAGTAGGGCTATTGAAATGCACTGGCAAAGAAAAACAATTATTGGTCTCGCCTTGCAAGCCAACCTGGAACACACTACCATCTTGGAGAAGAAGCTTGACGATCTCACCCAGAAATTCACTCTTTATATCGACATTGTTCACTATCACCACTTCGTCACCAAGTACTCTACCCACTTCGCTCTGTTAAAGAAGAGAATGGCTACAGCGGAAGCCCCTCACATTGTGAAAACAGAGGTCAAGGGAGCCACCACCAGCAAACCTGCCCAAGATGCCTTCATTGCTGGAAGCACATTAGAGCAGCCAAGCAGCCTAGAAGCCAGCTTCGACGAGGATCTTTCGTAGCTTGTGACTGCTCCAGCCTCTGTCTTTTGGCCTGCATTCAACCCATAGCTCCAAACTGGTGCTTGTTACTTCTATGCTTTTAGCCCTCGAGAGCCCTCGGCCTTCACTCAGTGAACAAAGTCTTCTGCGGCAAGCCTCAAAGCAGCCATTTTTCCTCAGCATCGCTCCCCACATGAACATCAAGCTCACTCAACAATATTCTCTCTCGGGAATTTTTCTCTCAACATCTGTATATTTATATATAATTTATGTATAAATAATACTAATTTAAAGACATGAAATATTTATTAAATATTTTTGGCTCAGGCTCAGCCACCACCACCTTGATGTTCCTCACCGGACAACCTACTACAATTCACGTAGTAGCTGCTCCCTGCAACGAGTGACATCACCTCCCTGTAGTGAGCGACAGTTCCTCCACAGCTCAACCACGCGACTTTGACATAGGCATCAATCTTCTATGCCATGACTGCGGCTTCCAACAATGAGCACGAGCTCACCAAGATCGGCCTCCTCATCCTCTACACAGCTTCACAATGCCACAAAAAAATCAGCACTCATCTAATCAACAAATCAACGCTAACATGGACAAGAATCTTATTTTAGAAGTGAGGGCAAGATTGGTGTGATTCTTGAATCAACATTGACCGGCATATCGGCACCCTTCCGCCTTTTACGTATCTCATCAAATCAGTGCTTTATCGCCTTTCGGACCCGTGCTGAATTAGTAGGTCAACGCTATTTTTCCTCTCGGACCAACGTTGAGCAGCAGCAATATAAAGAACACAACTCTGTCTAGGAACTATGGGCCTCTCTTCTGCCACCTAGACTCTCACATGGGGATCAAAGCACTCTGAATTTGACTCAAAAACCCTAGAGACACTCACTCAAGGATTAAAGCACTCTGGATTTGATTCACTAGCCCTAGAGCTTTGATACCATAAAACTGGGCAACTCTCAATTGAGAGAATCCACCTAGAGACAGCCACTGCAAAACACTCTACTTCAATCACATTACAACCATGAATATATAGTCTTCACGTATATAGAGAAGTTAGAACAATGTTGGAATTGGTGTTCAGCGCCGCCCTGTGAATGACGAGAACGGACTTGAGGCGCGAGAAAAGTCCGCGGGGTCGAAGAGCCAGACAAAACCGAGCGGAAGAGCATACCCCCTCGGAATAGTTGCTGACATCATCACAACGGGGTCCACATTTGACATAAACGAAATTGGGTTGCGGGGTTAATGTTTTAATGTTTTAATGTTTAAATGTTTTAACGTTATTTGTTTTTAATATATGTGACATATATATTAAAATGGCCCGAATTGTAATGTTTATTATATAAAAAGTAGAAAGTCGTGAAGTGTATGTAATTTTTATTACACAGCAGTGTAAATAAAAAAAAAGGGAAAAGATAGCAGAACAGTTTCATTGCATAGCAGTGCGGGAAGGAAGAAATATCACAGTGCCACCAAGTCAAAGCTGTGATCAATGCGAATTTTAAGCGGTGCTGACAGAAGTTAATGAAGACATTAAAGATTTCTGAAGCGGTGAATTTTCTGGTTGTTTTGTCAATGAATGGCATTTAATTCAATCTGGGATATTTTGTTTTAATATACAGAAACAGAGTGTTGTAATTTTATTAATTACACAGAGCAGAAGTTTTATGCACAGCAGAGTGCATTTTGTAAAAGACAGAGAGTGCGAATTTGGAATTGCACAGCAGTGTATTTTCCAGAGAAACAGAGTATTCACAGCAGTGAATGTTTTTAGTGAGACAGAGTGTCATTTGTAAATGACAGAGTGATAATTGTTGAACTGTGTTTGCAGCAGTCAAAATTATTTTTGTAATCCCTCTTTTGAGGAAGAATCTGTAACAGCAGTTTTTTTTTTTTTTTATATGAAATAGAATTCTTTTTATGTGAAAACTCTGTCTGAGAGTGAAATTTTAAATATTTCTCTGTGTTAAGGAAGGCAGTTTTATTATTTTGGAATTCAGCAAAATTCCAACATGGTATCAGAGCTAGTCCAGGCTATTTGAAGGTCAAATAAGCTGAAGGAAAGAAGTTCTTTGTTGCAGCAGCTTCTCCAGCAGTGTGAAGACTCAGCCAAAAAGAATCCAAAGGTATTTCTCTATACAGTTTTGTGTTACTGTTGTAGAACAGTCAGTTAATTATAAACACACAGTCAAGTGTTTTTAAATCATAGTTAAGAGTGCAGAATGGCTGGCTCCAGCACTGGTATGGGTATGGGAAATATCCATCTCCCAATGTTTAATGGGAAAAATTATGACTACTGGTCAATAACTATGAGGGCATTATTTGTCTCCCAAGACTTATGGGAATTTGTTGAGGATGGCTTTGAAGAGCCAGCAAATGAAGCAGAGTTTTATGTTTTAACTCAAGCAGAAAGAGAGATTCTGAAGAGCAATAAGAAGAAAGATGCCAAGGCTCTTTTCTTCTTGTATCAAGCAGTGCATGAGAGTGTGTTTCCGAGGATAGCAGCAGCTAACAGATCCAAAGAAGCATGGGAAACTCTCAAGACAACCTATCAGGGTATGGAAAAAGTGAAGACAGCAAAACTTCAGTTGCTGAGGAGAGACTTTGAGACTCTCTGTATGAAAGAGTCAGATAATATTGACTCATTCTTCACTCATGTGATTGGAATGGTCACACAAATTAGATCACATGGAGAAACTCTTGAAGACAAGAGGATTGTTGAAAAACTCTTGAGAAGTTTACCCTCAAGGTTTGATGTGATTATCACCACCATAGAGGAGACCAAAGATGTCACAAAGTTTTCAGTGGATGAATTACATGCATCACTGATTACCCATGAACAGAGATTGGGTAGGAGTGAAAACTCATCTCTTGAGCAAGCCTTTAAGACCCAAATGTCTTTCGGAAGAGGAAGAGGGCAAGGCAAAGGAAACAAGAGAGGAAGAGGCAGAAGCCAGAACAGAGGTGGAAGGAACAGTCCAGCAAATGCTCAAGGAAGGGGCAGCAATCCAAATCAGCATCAAGGCCAAGGCAGCAGCCAGCAGAATGGTCAGCAGAATGCTCAAGGACAAAGGTATGATAAGTCCAATGTCCAATGTTACCATTGTAAAAAATATGGTCATTATGCTAATGAATGTAGAAAGAAGCAGCAAGAAATGGCAAGTAGAACTAGTGCAAATTTCACTAAGGAAAATAGCAGCCAAAATAATTTGTTTTTAGCTTGTAATATGGCTGAAGAAAAGAATGAAGATTTATGGTTTCTAGACTCCGGTTGTAGTAACCATATGACAGGAAACTTAGCAATGTTTTCTATGTTAGATGAAAGTGTGCAGTCACAAGTCACACTAGGAACTGATAGCAAAGTTTCTATTATGGGAAAAGGAGATGTAAATGTTTTAACAAGATTAGGTGCAAAGAAAACCATAGCAGATGTTTATTATGTTCCAGGAATGAAGTGTAACCTCTTAAGTATTGGACAGCTTGTTCATAAGGGGTATAATGTTTTCTTTGATAATGATGTTTGTACCATCATGGATAAACCACCCAGCAATCAGTGTATTGCTGAAGTGAAGATGACAAGGAATAGGATGTTCCCTCTCAGAATGAGAGCAGACATGAAGAATGGTGAAGAGAAAGCAGCAGTTGCACAGGAGACTTACCAAAGTGAACCAAAAGATGATAATTGGTTATGGCACTTGAGATTTGGACATCTCAACTTTGGAGATCTTAATTTGTTGAACAGAAAAGGAATGGTAAGTGGTTTACCATTGATAGAGAAACCGGACAGCCTTTGTGAAGGTTGTATCTTGGGGAAACAACACAGAGAAAGTTTTCCTTCCGGGAAAAGCATAAGGGCAAAAGCACCCTTAGATATTGTCCACTCAGATGTATGTGGACCGATGCAAACTCCATCACTTGCTAGCAGCCACTATGTACTAACATTTATAGATGATTTTACAAGAAAAACTTGGGTTTACTTTTTGAAAAACAAAAGTGAAGTGTTTGAAAAATTTTGCAATTTCAAAGCACTTGTTGAGAAACAAAGTGGGCTGCATATCAAAGTCTTAAGGACTGATAGAGGAGGTGAGTATATATCTAAATATTTTCTACGGTTTTGTAGAGAAAATGGTATTCAAAAGCAGTTTACAACTAGATATACTCCGCAGCAAAATGGAGTAGCCGAAAGGAAGAATAGAACAATAATGGACATGGCGAGAAGCATGTTAAAGGCAAAGCATTTGCCTAATGATTATTGGGCTGAAGCTGTACATTGTGCAGCGTACATCTTGAACAGGTGCCCTACAAAAGCAGTTATGAACAAAGTGCCGGAAGAGGCATGGAGTGGCGCAAAGCAAAGTGTCACACACATGAAGGTATTTGGATGTGTGGCTTATGCACACATTCCGGATCAGCTAAGGAAGAAGTTGGACAGCAAGGGGGAGAAATGTATTTTCATTGGATACAGTGAGGAATCCAAGGCATACAGGTTATATAACCCATCCAACAAGAAGTTTCTTGTGAGCAGGGATGTTCAGTTCATTGAAGAGGAAGCTTGGGATGGAAGCATAGAGAAAACAGTAAATGTTAAACACTGTTTATCTCATGATGAAAATGATGAAGAGTTGGCTGAAATACATCCCCAAACAACAACACCAACACTGCAGAGTACACCCTTGAGGAGAAATGAAAGTGCTTCTCCAAGCACACCACAAGGAGAAAATTCAAGTGCTTCTTCAAGTACTTGTACACCTACTGAAAGAGGTAAGAAATTCAGAAGTTTGAAAGAAATTTATGAACAAGATATAGCTAATGAAGGTATCAATTCTTTGTTTGCTTTATATTGTCATGTTGATGATCCTGTTCATTTTGAAGAAGCTATCAAGGATGAGAAATGGATAGAAGCTATGGATGAGGAAATAAATGCCATAGAGAGGAACAAAACTTGGGATTTGGTTGAACTCCCAAAAGGTAAAGATGTTATTGGTGTTAAATGGGTCTACAAGACCAAGAGTAATGCTGAAGGCAAGATAGAGAGACACAAGGCAAGGCTTGTTGTCAAAGGCTATAAACAGAAGCATGGCATAGATTATGAGGAAACTTTCGCACCGGTTGCCAGAATGGAAACCGTGAGAGCAGTGTTGTCCATAGCAGCACAAAACAAGTGGAAAGTTTACCAAATGGATGTGAAGTCAACATTCCTAAATGGAGTGTTAATGGAAGAGGTTTACATTGAACAACCTCTCGGTTATGAGAAGAAAGGCCAAGAGCACAAAGTGTGCAAGTTGAAGAAAGCTCTTTATGGGCTGAAGCAAACGCCAAGAGCATGGTACAGTAGGATAGACTCCTATCTACTGGAAAATGGATTTGAAAAGTGTGAGGGAGAACCCACCCTCTACATCAAAGAAAAAGATGGTAAAATCTTGATTGTAGTCTTGTATGTTGATGATGTTATTTTTACAGGTAATGATGATTGCCTTATTGAACATTTTAAAACAGTCATGAAAGAAGAATTTGAAATGACTGATATGGGTTTGTTGAGATACTTCTTGGGAATAGAAGTAGAGCAAGATGAAAGTGGGATTTTCATCTCACAGGCAAAGTATGTTAATGAGGTACTTTAAAGATTTAACATGCAGGAATGCAAAGCAACAATCACTCCCACGGTGATGGGATTAAAACTCAGCAGAGAGGACAACAACAAGGATTTTGATCCTAGTTTATACTAGAAACATAGTTGGTAGCCTCATGTGTTGGCGCAACTAGGCGGACATAATGCATCTTTATTGGATTTGGTTTTCCGGGTTCATGGAAAAGCCAAAGGATGCACATTGGCAGGCAGCAAGAAGAATTCTGAGGTATGTTAAAGGTACTAAAAGGTTTGGTATATTATATATTGCTTCATAATTTTTAGATTTAGTTGGATACACTGACATTGATTGGGCTAGAAGTGTAGATGATCGGAAGAGCACTTCCGGTTATGTTTTCCACATGGGTCCAGGAGCCATTTCATGGGCTTCTAAGAAACAGCCCATTGTAGCGTTGTCTACAGCAGAAGCGGAATATGTGGTAGCTACAGCAGCAGCGTGTCAAGCAGTTTGGATGAGAAAAATGTTGAGAAGTTTATGCCATGAACAGGTAAAAGGGACAGTGATGTTTTGTGAATATAGCTCAACTATTGCATTGTCTAAAAATTATGTTTTTCATAAAAGGAAAAAGCACATTGACACCAAGTTTCACTTCATACGGGGAATTTGGTTGAAATCACGAAATTGTTTGCAACATTGCGCAGCGAGAGGATCGAATTTGCAGATATCCTCCACAAAGCCACTTGCGTGAAAAAAGCTTTGAACATTTCGAGAAAATGGGTATGCGGGAAAACCCCGACGGTTGAGAGTGGGGGAGTGTTGGAACCTGTTGTTGCACATGCTGGACAACAAAGATGTTGAGGCAACAAGGCAAATTTACGCGGGGTACGGGCGACGAATGATAAGAAAACGCCACCACTGGAATAGTTGCTGACATCACCGCAGCGGGGTCCACATTTGACATTAACGAAATTGGGTTGCGGGGTTAATGTTTTAATGTTTTAATGTTTAAATTTTTTAACGTTATTTGTTTTTAATATATGTGACATATATATTAAAATGGCCTGAATTGTAATGTTTATTATATAAAAAGAAGAAAACCGTGAGGTGTATGTAATTTTTATTACACAGCAGTGTAAATAAAAAAAAAGGGGAAAAGACAGCAGAACAATTTTATTGCACAGTAGTGCGGGAAGGAAGAAAAAGAAAAGCAGCGCCAGCAAGAAATTTTCCATCAATGCATTTTAGAGCGGTGCTGACAGAAGTTAATGAAACCATTAAGAATTATTCAAGCGGTGAATTTAGTGGTTGTATCAATTAATGACATTAAACAGGGCTAAGATATTTTGAGATATTTTGTTATATACAGAAAACAGAGTGCATTTTGAAAACGACAGAGAATGTTTTTATATACACAGCAACTTATTTTTTTAAAACAGAGACAAAGAGCTGTAATTTTTTTTATTACACATAGCAGAGTGTTTTAGAAAAATACAGAGTATTCACAGGAGTGAATGTTTTTAGTGAGACAGAGGGTTATTTAAAAAAAAACAGAGAGATAGATTTACACTGTGTTTGCAGCAGTTAAACTATTTTGTAATCCCTCTTTGAGGAAGAATTGTAACAGCAGTTTTTATATATATGGAATATAAATTTTTTTGAGTTGAAACTCTGTCTGTGAATGAGATTTTAAATTCTTTTTCTCTGTGTTAAGAAGGGGAGTTTTATTCTCCAATTCTGTTATGGAATTTGCAAAATTCCATCAAGAGCGGCTCATCATGAGATGTTTAAGGATGGACTCTCCTCTTAATATTAGAGTGCGAAATTTATCGAATATTGGACACCTGATGCTCGCTGTGTTAGGAGAGGTATCAGGGCACGTATTAAGAGCACACAGTGCTACTAGAGTTATTCACATAAATTCGAGGCTACATGTACTCATCCATGTGTTGAAATGTTAATTTCAACTGCCGTGTACTCAAAGCAGCTTGCTATCTTTGTTTGAAGGGTTCTAGCACATAGCCGCTTTCCATTTTGCTGAACAGTCAAGATCGGTTTAAATGTTATAGTCCTTTTACTTTGGAAACAGAGTTTTTTGTTTGTTCGCGCCAGTTTGAATTTGAACAAGACCACGGGAGTTTTGGTGGTCCCATAGACCATGACCAGTTAGCAATACACGCTGTAGAACGCGATTGGATCACATTATTTTTGGAGCGGGTTCGCATGGTTCAAACCGGACCCGAAGAAGTTATTGAGGCATATTTCATAAGATTTCGGGTTTTATTTTGGGCCATCCCCAAAACCCAAATCCAGACCCAAAACCGTTTAAACCGCAATTTATAAACCTTTTCGGATCACATTTTACGCCTACGTCAGCAGCAGGTTTTCGGACCCGGTGTCATTTTATAGGATGGATTTCATAATCCATCGCGCGTCCAAATGGTGACATCACGGGTCCCCATTTGTAACGTGAAATTCTCCATTGCAATTTGGTTCATAACGTTTGAAGTCCGGACGGAGGTTCGTTTATGTTTTGTTATCGCGCGATGCCTTTGGTGCTAAAGTTTTGTTATAAAACTTATGTTATAATGTTATATGGATACATGCCGTGCACAAAGGTTTATTTAAACCTTGGTTCATATATATATTATATGCGCTTTGTAAAAGGAGCCCTAGTGGGCCATAGGCATACGTAATTTTAGTTTTAGCTTTAGTTTTTATTTTATATATAGTTTGTTATGTTTGGTTTATATGTGCTGTGACATATAAATACAAAAAGAGCCTGAGAGGCATGTATGTAAAAAGTTTAATACACAACAGTGTAGTAAAACAGAGAATAGAGACAGAGTGTTTTAGACAGAGCACAATTTAGTGCGAAATTTTGGTGAGACAGTGAAGTTGTTTTCTGGCACTGTGTTTGCAACAGTCTCGATTTTGTAATCCCTCTGAGGAGGATGTTTCTTTTGTAATAGTTTTTTCAGTTAATGGAATATAAATTTTTCAAGAGTGAAACTCTGTATCCCTGTGAAGCAAATTTATTTTTAATTTCTCTGTGTTAAGAAGGAGAGTATTATTCTCTATGTAGTTTGTTAAAGAATTCTCAGAAATTCCAACATGGTATCGGAGCTAGTCCAGGCTCTTTTAAGGTGTCAAAGAAGCTCAAGGAAGGATTTTTGTTGCAGCAACTTCTCCATCAGAGTGAAGGCTCAGTAAAAAAGAATCCAAGGTATTCTCAAGAAAGAATTTTTTTTTGTTATTGTTTGAAAAAAGTTAGTTTATTTTATAAATACACAGTCAAGTGTTTGAAACATAGTTCAGAGTGCAAGCATGGCAGGAGCCAGCACTAGCATGAGTTTTGGTAATGTTCAACTCCCACAATTTAATGGGAAAAACTATGATTATTGGACAATCACCATGAGAGCCCTGTTTGCCTCTCAAGACTTATGGGAACTTGTTGAGGATGGCTTTGAAGAGCTAGTAGATGAAAATGAGTTTAATGCCTTAACTCAGGCAGAGAAGGACTTGTTGAAGAGAAATAAGAAAAAGGACTCTAAAGCCCTCTTCTATTTGTATCAAGCAGTACATGAGAGTGTGTTTCCAAGGATAGCAACAGCTAAGAGATCCAAAGAAGCATGGGAAAATCCCAAGATAGCCTATCAAGGCATGGAGAAAGTGAAGACAACAAAACTACAATTTCTGAGGAGAGATTTTGAGACTCTCTGCATGAAGGAGTCTGATAACATAGACTCATTCTTCACACATGTGATTGGAATGGTCACACAGATAAGGTCTCATGGAGAGACACTTGAAGAAAAGAGGATTGTGGAGAAACTTTTGAGGAGCCTACCCTCAAAATTTGATGTAATAGTCACCACCATATAAGAGACAAAGGATCTCTCAAAATTTTTAGTTGATGAGCTTCATGCATCACTGATGACACATGAACAGATATTGGGTAGAAATGAAAACTCATCTTTGGAGCATGCCTTCAAGACCCAGATGTCCTTTGGAAGAGGAAGAGGTCAAGGCAGAGGAAACAAGAGAGGAAGAGGTAGAAGCCAAAACAGAGGTGGAAGAAACAGTACAACATATGCTCAATTTGGGGCAACAATCAAAATCGAAACCAAGGCCAAAGCAGCAGCCAGCAAATTGGAAAAAAACATGCTCATGGACAAAGGTATGATAAATCCAATGTCCAATGTCATTATTGTAAAAAATATGGGCATTATGCAAATGAATGTAGGAAGAATCAAAATGATATGGGTAATAGACCCAGTGCAAATTTCACTAGAGAAAATATCAGCCAAGATAAATTGTTTTTAGCATGTAATATGGCTAAGGAAAAGAGTGAAGATTTATGGTTTCTAGACTCAGGTTGCAGTAACCATATGACAGGAAACATAGCCATGTTTTCAATGTTAGATGAGAATGTGAAGTCACAAGTCACATTAGGGACAAATAGTAAAGTTTCTGTTATGGGAAAAGGAGATGTAAATGTCTTAACAAGGAAAAGAGAAAAAAAAATCCATAGCAGATGTTTATTATGTTCCTGGAATGAAATGTAACCTCTTCAGTATTGGACAACTTTTTCAAAAGGGGTACAATGTTTTCTTTGAGGATGATGTATGCACCATCATGGATAAACCACCAAGCAAACAATGTATTTTTGAAGTGAAGATGACAAGGAACAGGATGTTCCCTCTCAGGATGAGGGCAGATTTGAAAAATGGAGAAGAAATAGCAGCAATGACACAAGAGGCTTTCCAAAGAGAAACAAAAGATGAGAATTGGTTATGACACTTGAGATTTGGACATCTCAACTTTGGAGGTCTTAAATTGTTGCACAGAAAATGAATGGTAAGAGGATTGCCATTGATTGAGAAACCGGACAGCCTTTGTGAAGGTTGTATCTTGGGTAAACAACATAGAGAAAGTTTTCCATCCGGGAAAAGCATAAGGGCAAAGGCACCCTTGGAAATTGTTCACTCAGATTTATGTGGACCGATGCAAACACCATCACTTGCAAGCAACCACTATATTTTAACTTTTATAGATGATTTTACAAGCAAAACTTGGGTTTACTTTTTGAAAAATAAAAGTGAAGTGTTTGAAAGATTCTACAATTTCAAAGCACTTGTGGAGAACCAAAGTGGGCTGCATATCAAAGTCCTAAGAACTGATAGAGGAGGTGAGTACATCTCTAAAGAATTTCTTCGTTTTTGCAGAGAAAATGGAATTCATAAGAAATTTACAGCAAGGTACACTCCGCAACAAAATGGAGTTTCCAAAAAGAAAAATAGGACAATCATGGATATGGTAAGGAGTATGCTAAAGGAAAAACATTTGCCGAATGATTATTGGGCTGAAGTTGTACATTGTGCAGCGTATATTTTGAATAGATGCCCAACAAAAGCAGTCATGAACAAAGTTCCAGAAGAAGCATGGAGTGGCACAAAGCAAGGAGTCACCCACATGAAAGTTTTTGGTTGTGTGGCTTATGCACACATTCCAGATCAACTAAGGAAGAAGTTGGATAGCAAGGGGGAGAAATGTATTTTTATTGGATATAGTGAGGAATCCGAAGCTTATAGGTTGTATAACCCATCCATTAAGAAGTTTATTATGAGCAGAGATGTTCATTTCATTGAGGAGGAAGCTTGGGATGGAAGCATTGAGAAAACAATGGATGTTAAAAACTGTTTGTCTCATGATGAAGATGATGAAGAGATGGCTGAAATACATCCCTCATGATAGCAGCACCAACAAAAGGACAACAAGGGACACCCTTGAGGAGAAATGAGAGTGCTTCTCCAAGCACACCACAAGGAGGAGATTCGAGTGCTACTTCATGCACTTATACACCAAATGAAAGAGGAACAAAGTTCAAAAATTTAAATGACATTTATGAGAAAGAGGCAACAAATGAAGGTATGAACTCTTTATTTGCTTTGTATTATCATGTTGATGACCCTATTCATTTTGAAGAAGCTATTAAAGATAGGAAATGGATAGAAGCTATGGATGAAGAGAATAATGCCATAGAAAGAAACAAGACATGGGATTTGGTTGAACGCTCAAAAGGAAAGGAAGTTATTGGAGTTAAATGGGTCTACAAGACCAAGAGTAATGCTGAAGGAAAAATTGAAAATAACAAGACTAGACTTGTTGTCAAAGGGTATAAGCAGTAGCATGGAAGAGACTATGAGGAAACTTTCGCACTGGTTGTAAGAATGGAAACCGTGAGAGCAGTGCTGTCCATAGCAACACAAAACAAGTGGAAAGTTTACCAAATGGATGTGAAGTCAGAATTCCTAAATGGAGTGTTAATGGAAGAGGTTTACATTGAACAACCTCTAGGCTATGAAAAGAAAGGCCAAGAGCACAAAGTGTGGAGATTGAAGAAAGCTCTTTATGGGCTGAAACAAGCACCAAGAGCATGGTACAGTAGGATAGATTCCTATCTACTAGAAAATGGTTTTGAAAAATGTGAGGGAGAACCAACCTTATACATCAAAGAAAAGGATGGTAAGATGCTGATTGTTGTATTATATGTTGATGATGTGATTTTGACAGGTAATGATGATTACCTTGTTGAAAATTTTAAGAAGGTCATGAAAGATGAATTTGAAATGACTGATATGGGTTTGCTAAAATACTTCTTAGGAATAGAAGTAGAGAAAAATGAAAATGGGATTTTTATCTCACAAGCAAAATATGTTAATGAAGTTTTGGAAATATTTAACATGCAGGATTGCAAGGCAGCAATTACACCCACATTAATGGGATTAAAACTCATCAAAGAGGACAACAACAAGGATTTTGATCCTAGTTTGTATAAGAGCATAGTTGGCAGCCTCATGTATTTGATTGCAACTAGGCCGGATATTATGCATGCTGTTAGTTTGATTTCCAGATTCATGGAGAGGTCAAAATAAGCACATTGGCAGGTAGCAAAAAGGATTCTGAGGTATGTTAAAGGAACTAAAAGGTATGGCATTTTGTATACCATTTCAGAAAATTCTAAGTTAATTGGATACACTGACAGTGATTGGGCTGGAATTGTAGATGACTGGAAAAGTACTTTTGGTTATGTTTTTCACATGGGTTCAGGAGCCATTTCATGGGCTTCTAAGAAACAACATATTGTAACATTATCTACAGTAGAGGCAGAGTATGTGTCAGCTATAGCAGCAGCGTGTCAAGCAGTTTGGATGAGAAGGATGTTGAGAAGTTTATGCCAAGAGCAAGCAAAAGGTACAGTGATTTATTGTGACAATAGCTCAGCTATTGAATTATCAAAGAATTTTGTGTTTCATAAAAGAACGAAACACATTGATACCAAGTTTCACTACATTAGGGAATTGGTGAACAATGGAGAAATTGTTTTAGAACATTGCAGAACTCAGGAGCAGTTTCCAAACATTTTGACCAAGCCATTGGGGTAGAAGAGTTTTGAATTTTTAAGGAAATGTTTGGGTATGGCTGATAACCCAACAGTTGAACTTAAGGGGGAGTGTTGAAATGTTAATTTCAACTGCAGTGTACTCAGAGCCGCTTGCTATATTTGTTTGAAGGGTTCTGGCACAAAGCCGCTTTCCCTTTTGCTGAACAGTCAATATCGGTTTAAATGTTACAGTCCTTTTACTTTGGAAACATAGTTTTTTGTTTTTTCACGCCAGTTTGAATTTGAACAAGGCCACGGGAGTTTTGGTGGTCCCACATACCACGACTAGTCAGCAATACACGCGACAGAATGCGATTGGATCACATTATTTTTGGAGCGGGTTTGCATGGTTCAAACCGGACTCGAAGAAGTTATTGAGGCAGATTTTATAAGATTTCGGTTTTTATTTTGGGCCTTCCCCGAAACCCAAATCCAGACCCGAAACCATTTAAACCACAATTTATAAACCTTTTCGGATCACATTTTACGCCTATGTCAGAAGCAGGTTTTCGGACCCGATGTCATTTTATAAGATGGATTTCATAATCCATCGCGTGTCCAAATGGTGACATCACGGGTCCCCATTCGTAACACGAAATTATCCATTGCAATTTGGTTCATAACGTTTGAAGTCCGTGCAGAGGTTTGTTTATGTTTTGATTAATGTTTTGTTATCACGCGATGCCTTTGGTGTTAAAGTTTTGTTATAAAACTTATGTTATAATGTTATATGGATACATGCCGCGCCCAAAGGTTTAATTAAACCTTGGTTCATATATATATTATATGCGCTTTGTAAAAGGAGCCCCGGTGGGCCATAGGCATACGTAATTTTAGTTTTAGCTTTAGTTTTTATATATAGTTTGTTATGTTTGGTTTATATGTGCTGCGACATATAAATACAAAAAGAGCTCGAGAGGCATGTATGTAAAAAGTGTAATACACAGCAGTGTAGTAAAACAGAGAACAAAGACATAGTGTTTTAGACAGAGCACAATTTAGTGCGAAATTTTAGTGAGACAGTGAAGTTGTTTTCTGGCACTGTGTTTGCAGCAGTCTAGATTTTGTAATCCCTCTGAGGAGGATGTTTTTTTTGTAATAGTTTTTTCAATTAATGGAATAGAAGTTTTTTAAGAGTGAAAATCTGTCTCCCTGTGAACCGAATTTATTTTTAATTTCTCTGTGTTAAGAAGGAGAGTATTATTCTCTCTGTAGTTTGTTCAGGAATTCTCAGAAATTCCAACACAATGCACCATTAATAACGCTGGGGAAATTTCCATTTAGCTGTGTTATAATGCCTCTGCGATACACCATTAATAACTTTGGGGAAACTGCTATTCAAATGCACTATAGCACTTCCACATTCACCACACCTTTGTGATGGAACCGCACCAATTCATCACCCAACCATCATCCAGAACACCGAAATTCCAATAATCTAGAAGGTTTTTTTTCCCATCTACTATGACATCGATTCAACCATCAAGAATGATTCACTACAATCTTAACATTGTTCCAATATTAACG